>CM060703.1:189398745-190598745 GCA_030686995.1 Artemisia argyi
ACTCAAACATGTTAATTTGTTGTGAAGGGTTCGAAGTCTTATGTTCATCGATCATGTCGTACAATTTGAGTATCTCAGGTATGACTGAATCTGAAGAATTTGACATGATGTGGACGTGCACGGGATTTTACACTTCTATGATTTAAACCGAGAAATAGATTCTTTCGCGGGATTTTACAAAATCAAGAAGAAACCGTAAGACACCGAAGACTTGAGATGAACTTTATGATCAGTTGATGGACTTCAGTTGATGTTGTTTAGTTGTGATCTTGGTTCGGTTGATACAAGTTTGGCCTCAAAAATTTGGGCTAAAAACTTAAAACCTCAATAACTTCACTCTGGAGCGTTTTTGGGCCTCGAAACTTCGTCATCGATCCAGCGTGTCTTTCTCCTCGGTCTCACGGTCGTTTTGACAGGTATTTCGTCCAAAACGGAGTTACGGTTCAAAAGTTATGGTCGTTTGAAGTTTGGTCGTCAAAAGTCAACTTTGGTCAAACTAAAACTTTAGCAAATCGCTAAACAGAGGTAATCGCTAGAGTTAATCGCAGGAGCAAACCGCTAACACTAATTGCTAGAGCAAACCGCAAGAGCAAACCGCTAAAAGCAAACCGCAAACTTCAGGTAATCACAATCAATAAGTAATCGCAGGATTAGGCCAGGTAACCGCAAGGAGTAAACCGCACTGAGGAGCAAACCGCAAGGTGAGTAAAACGCATGTGAGGTAACCGCAGGTGAGGTAACCGCAGAGAATGCAAACCACAAACACTTAACCGCAAACCACCTAACCGCAAGAGCAAGTCGCAGTTCACAAAAGTCCAAAACTGTCACTTTCCTTGCGTTTTGTCTGTTTTCCCAAAATGGTAATCGCAGAAAAACTAACCACAAAATCCAGGAGCAAATCACAGCAATGAAATGAGGCAGTGGAGCTAACCGCAGACAAGAAAAACTACTCAAAACCAATCCAAACTTCAAATAAACGTATGATATAGTATAACGAACTGAAACACAATGTTATACTAACACCAAGGATCATAAAAGTACATCTCTAACATTTCTAATAGCACTAGAAAGATCAAACCAAGATGTTTTTCAAGAAAATAACTTCAAACTCACAAAACCACACCAAATCCGATTCTACAAGGCCCTAAGATGAAACCTTGGCTCTTGATACCAATTGTAGAATATACATAATCATAAGCTCGTATGGTTTTGCATGTATGATTCGACTAGTGTAGTTTTAGAGAGAGAGATTAGAGAGAGAAAGAGATGGGAGCCTTGAGAGAAACTTGAAATCTATTAGCTTGGGTCCAACCCTCTCCACATGTGGAGAGGGGTATTTATACTTATCCTACAAAGAAACATAAAAACGCCCACACCCGGGCTGTGGATCAAGCATACAGTGGGTAAGACCCGTCCTTCTTCCACGATGTTACTTAGACTAAACTAATATCTAACTAAATAATAAACTAACTATGAGCTAACTTAAATGCTATTACAATAATTAGGTGACCGAGACTTTTACAGGAATATCTGTATTCCTAACACTTGTGCTGTTTGATACATAAGTAATTAACCATCAGTGATTTGACATTTGAAGACACGGGACATGGAAGATATGTGTCCTCTTTTTATAGTCAAGCTGCTACATAAAAGGGTGTTTGACAGATGCAAAGACAAAACATATATGATTTTTTATTAGTTTTTGTCAAGTTCTTGTGAGATTCCTATATTTTCACTGAGATTGTTCATTTTCGCAAAGCAAAACGGCTACCTTAAATGGGGAATTAAAGAAACTTAACACGGAGTTAACTGTGAATTTTGCGAAGTTAACTGAGAATTACCAAACTTTGTTGTGGTTATTATAGATGCTTGCTGATGGGTCAACAATTGTTTGTGAAATATTAATTTGTTTCAGAAAAATATGGTGGATGGCCTCATTACTATAATTTTGATGGGTGAATAGATTTCATTAAATGGGTTAACGGGTGAGGTTATATTGAGTAAATAGCCACTGGCATCACCCGCGATGAGTAGTGATTTAGAAACATTCATGCCATGGGTAGATCAAGTTAGGCGTCTCAAGGTATTCGCTATGACAAAAATGGTTTAGTATCACATACGTTTTTCATAAGTTATTCAATGTGTATATGAGATTTGGAACTAAACTTTTTTTTCCTGGTATTTGAATAGGTTGTCGCTAATGCTTATACACTTAGGTTCATAAATATGCGGTAGCTTTCAACTACAGTAGTTTGTTTTAATATCACATGTAACATTTTAAAATTTCATGTAAAGTAGTTTTCTCTATTAGTTAGTGTCTTAGAGGAATCAGGTATCCCACTGAGTACTGAGGCAACTAAAGTTTACTCATAAGTGTGTGTCTTATATAAATGCATACACAAGAACTCGATAAGCAGACAAAATTGAGCAGCTTTGCTGCCTAAAACATCAAAGCATGATCTTATTTCAATCCTTGGAGACACAACTGATCAGAAGTATTCTATTTATATGCAAGGTATGATAGTCAAACCATCTCAATATATATATAAATATATATAGAATCATTATTCACATGTTAATGATATCTAAATTGCAAATTTACGGGTCTGACCCTTTATACGCTATGTACTGTTGTGATTGATTTGCATGAAAGAACGCTGTCAACTATTCCTCTTGGTCTAAGTGGTGCCACAAGGTAATTTGCAGTCTGATGGAACGTGTAAATTGTAGAATACATGCTCAACGATCGACATGATTCCTCTTGGTCTAAGTGGTGCCACAAGGTAAATTTTTTAAACTTAAACTATTACTGTAAAATTTAAGTTTGTGTTTTCACATTTATTTCAAACTATTTGCAACATAAGTGTTTCAAATGAATTAGGTGCTGGACGGGCACAAACAACAGGTTAGCGATAGTTGTTGTTGTTGTTGTTGTTGTTGTTGTTGTTTTTTTTTTTTTTTGCTCGCGTTTTGGGTGCCATCACCTTGATTTTTAGGATGAATACTATGGGGGTGGGTATTGTTATAGTAGTGAAAAATAAGTGGTTAGCTATATCGCGTAGAATCTCATGTAGTCGAAGCAACTCAAACTGTATCAAATATTGAAGATTCAAATAAAAATGGGATGATGGTGCAAGATGATCAAGTGGACGCAACTAGAGCCACACGTCTTTATTAACTTAATTTTTCAAAGCGATAGTTATAAGTCATGCCCGCCCATTGTAAGAATTAATGTAAGATTGTAAAGTACAAACCTCATCATCCAGGGGTGATTGTGATGGTGGACGGTGGTTGCCCACACCTGCTTGGTCAGTGTGTGGTAGGGAGTGTCGATGAGTTCACTCATGCTAAGGTACGTAGTAGTATTGTAAGACATCATGCCTGAGTTTTGATATTATAGCTATAGATGTATTAACTTCTGAAAAAGAAATAACTTATTTAAGTCTATAGATTGATAAGCTCATAAGACATTAAGAATGAGCTTATTGAATTGATGAATTCTAAATTAGCAATGGTCGTCAAGAAAAAGCTGTCACGTAACTGTTGTCGTTTCAATTATTTTCTATTAACTATGTTTGTTTTGTGCAGGTTTAGTGTCGCTTGAGATATATATCATTTTAGGTTCAAGAAAGGTATTCACTAAAGTTTAAAATTCCTTCATAAGTATGGAAATTAGAATGATACATCAACTTTCTCCGGAGGTTATATCTCACCAAGCTACAATTAATATCGGTAAGTTATTCTAAATTTCTTTAAATATGGATGTCTTTGTCAACCCTGCAATTGTAGTACTAATAGTTTTATTGTCCGTCTTAATAGGTACTATTGGTCACGTGGCACATGGAAAGTCTAAAGTTGTAACGGCATATCAAACATTTGTGTTCTAATAGTATTGTATACCACCTTATGTGATTATGACTGCATACTCAACTGTATTCAAGGCATATTGAAGTGGTAAAGAAGATAGTCCTCTTTGTTATGCGCCCAGGTATGAGAAATGTAAGATGACCTTGATAAGACATGTGTCATTTGTTGACTGCCCAGTAAGTAATGAGCTTCTAAACTTAGTCTTCAATGTTACATTTATGGTTTTGTGGTTATTTTTAACCATCTATATAAAATGGGTATAGAAAGTTTAGATAACAAGGTTTTATATCTATAGATCAAACGGCTAAACTAAAATATAAAGTTTAGATTACGTGTAAACTAAAATAGAACTATACCTTACATTGGTTTATTTGATAAGTTCCTATTGTAGGTAGCGTATTTAAGAGCGAAGAGGATTCCATTAGTCTTGACCATTTGTCGTCGAAGGTAAATTCAAATAATCAGTTTGCTTTAATTCAGTTTTCAAAACCTGATATGGCCATATTTTTGACCGTATAAGCTTATCAAAATTTGACCAACGGGCAAAATTTATAACCTGAAGTTGATAAACACATAAGCCGAATAAAATGGGCTTATCAGTTTTCCAGAAGTCAAATATGCCCACAAATCGAAAAGAAAACTGATCCATACACCCTCATGATAAATTATATACATGAGCTTGTGGGATGGTTAATCAGGTAGATATGTAGTCCTAAATTGACGTTAGTTTGTTTTAGTAGAAAGCATTTGGAGAACATTTCAGTTACAACCAACTGACCCATTTTACTCGATAAAATACCTGTCAATCTGACACCTCCAATATTCTCTAAGGAATATGAAGAGATTACAGCAGCAACAGAGGAGCGTAGGAGAAGGAAAGAATCTGAGATATTTGTTTCTGTGATTTGTCGTTTCCAGTTTAGCCACACATAAATTCTCGAGCTGTACTAGCAGCCCAAAGATGTACACATGTATAACCTGATATGTATTTGAAACTTAAATTTGCTCTCTCTGTATATAAAAAATAAAAGCCTTTTTATCTATACATGTAGCTCATACTCTCTATTTAGAACTCTAATTAGATCTCATCAGATTATTGACTTATAATCATGGCCTAAAGTTTCTAAGTTCGTAACTTATTATTTATTTTTCAGTCAATTGAAAGTTATTCCAGTGGACAAATATGGTTTCAAAATGGTTGCTCATACTCACAAAGGTTTACATTATTTTCAGCTGGTTTCGAAATTGTTGCTCATACCTCTAGCAGCAGTAGTAACTACCATCGTAGCTGCCACAGCTAACACTACTGCTGCAACTGGTAAACTTTGTGTTTCTTCAATTTTTTTATAAATATTTATATATGGGCCACACGTACATAGAAACACCTGAAAGGTGAGTTTGTACTCTGGCTAATGCGTTCACGAGTGTTCAAGTTTTTCAAGGAACACAAACCACGAGGAGATATAGTAGCAGGTGCACATAATTTAACTTTAGATAATCATACTTGATTCCTATTTGCTAAATTTTATACTGTATGTAATGTTAACTTGCTGATTCTTTAATATTTGATTAAAAGTATTGCCATATGTAAAAATTAAACTACCAAAATTCAAATGGATTTTAATTCTATCCATTTATTGTTTCACTATTACAAAAACAAAATACACCTTAAGTATTCTTTATATTGATTCGTTAACGTATTTATCGATTGTAGATTTCAATCCTAATTCACATAAGTCTAGCCCATTCATTGTTTGTTTTAAAATGATACAATATTTTCTAGAAGAATGGTTATGTTATGGAAAAAAAGTTATCCTATTTTAAGGTAATTTGCTCAAATATTTCATACAGATTATTGGATAAGTTATTGAATGCGGTGACCTTCAAGTTTAGGATCAAACGCGAAAACAAGTTACACTTTTAATGTAATTTGCGAAAACAAAGCTACACTTATAATGTAAATTTTTCACAATTATACATACAGTAGTTGTTTGACTCAAAAATAGAGATTGGAAAGTGTTAAAAATGATTGCAGTATGAAATTTGGGTGCACTTTACTAATTTTTTGTTTAGCAGCTCATATATGTACGTTATTGTGGCTCCAAATGTTTTAAAAAATATCTACCGTTAATTGAATATTGTTCATAATTATCGTTACTCTATGAAGGAAATAGCATAAAAGGATCGGATATTCTTTGTTGTCATAAAGTTGGTAATTACGCAAAATCAACAACAAACATTGTATACAAAGAAACTTTATTTTGCATTTGTGTTTATTTGGTAGTATATGTTGTTCTTGTGGACCACTTTGTAACTTTTTTCTCTCATATTCGATAATAATATATTTTTTTTGTTCTTAATCCATTAAATATATAATTTAGTATGTTTATAGCTTATTTTCAATAACTTACTTTTTTCAACGATATTGATAAGTGTAGCCCGCCCAAAGATATAAGAAAACATGGTCAAAACCCTTTCTAAGCATACGTCAACTTTACCACAAACTTAATTCCCTTTTTTAAGCTTACAATCATCGTTCTAAAATAACTCTAAAAAACAGATAAATTAAAATGTATGTATGCATTAAATTGTATATATGCATGTCTCTTTATCAATACATAACAAATAACTATAAAAGTCATTGATATCCGAACATGAATGAATTAAAATGTAAAAATACAAGTCTTGGCCATGTCAGGTGAATCCATAATAAATAACTATAAAAGATCACTGATATCCGTATATGATCAAATTTAAATGTAAAATTACAAGGGCGGGCTTCGAAAACTAATATATATATATATATATATATATATATATATTATATATATATATATATATATATATATATATATATATATATATATATATATATATATATATATATATAACAGAAGGCGTTACACGCGTATGATGGATTAAAATTCGGATTTTGAAAATTGTTTCAAAAAATCGCCACATGCAAGATTTGAACCTTGGGTGTTAGTAGTACTAACAAACATGATAACCACTACACCAACACATGTTTTGAATTATATCTTTCAATTCCAAATCTATAAACCTATGCAAACAATTAAATGAGATAATTAGGAGAATCCCTACAAGTTTGGTAACCCTAATCAAAACATATACATAAAACATTCATAATATACTTTTTCTTAAAAAACCCAAACAATTATATGAGATAATTAGGAGAATCCCTACAAGTTTGGTAACCCTAATCAAAACATATACGTAAAACATTCATAATATACTTTTTCTTAAAAAACCCTAATGGCCTTTTTCCTCTCAATCTCCTCTAATGATCGGTTTATGGATTATTGTGTTTTCTTCAACACAGGTTTGCAAGAAAACATTGATGTTCAAGGGGTTTTTTTATTTTATTTTATTTATTTATTTATTTATTTTGCGGTTTTCACGTACTTGATTAAATTGCTTGCATTTAACTATGAACAGATTGGTTATTTTATTGTTTAGATCACAAACATATATTAAAATGGTGAAGGAAGCATTTGTGGTTCTTAACAGCATCGAAGGTGTTAGTGGCACCATCCTCTTTAATCAGGAGACAGAAGGTAACAAATAACCCTAATATCAATGATACAATTCATATTGTTTATATTAAATCATGTAAATTTTATTGTTTGTTTTGACGCATATTGATTCATGTTTTATTCTGGATGCAGGAAAGTTTTTAGAAATCATCCATCAGCGCTCGATGTATAGTTGTACAGGACTTATGGCTGCTATGAGGTACACAAGTTGTTTTCTACATGTGTAAAAATTTTGTAGTGTAAGCAAGACTTTGTGTGTTCGATCTGTTGTTATAATGTGTTAATGGTTTTAATGATCCGTAGTGGTGACAATTTCATTCCTCAATTGAAATTGCTTAGATCTGATGATGATGATGTGGAGGATTACAAGGAAGATTTTCTTCAAGGTAGGTATTACATGTTCTATACATGATGTAAATTGGCTTATATCATGTACTTGTAGTTTTACGAATAAATAATACAAACCCTCGCTATTTACAGAAGCTGTTACTAAAAGCCGGAGGTAGGAAATTTAAGGTTCCAAACTCATTTTATATCTTCTTATTTTCCTGATAAAATTTGCTTTTTGCAGATCAGAATTAACAACAGTTTTGGTGCATCATTTAGAGATTCAATATACAACCTCAAATGTAAAAGCGAGGTCCACCTTCAATTCTTCTGTAACCTCTATTTCTTTTATTTTATTGCTTGACCCACTAATACGACAAACTCATGTATCAGTCATGAGAACAAAAAAGAAGGTTGTTCCAAAAAAAAATATTTCACAACTATACCAACACAAGCTTTAGGAATAGATAAAGTAAGACGTGCATCTACTATAAGTGGTGGTGACGTTCGACATGTTAACAAGAGGGTGAAAGTCAGTGATGTTTGTGCAAAAAATCTGCACTAATGGTGGAATAAGACCACCTAGACCCGCAGCTGGTATGACTATACGAGAACCCGATTTCAGTTCCAGGGTAAATGCAACCACGACTTCAACTTCTAATGTTTTATCATGTTTCGACAAGGGTAAACAAAAGATATATGATACTATTGCTGAAACATCACCTTCGCCTCTACCTCCACCAGCAGTAACAATGCCGCCTAATTATGTTTATACTTCCAAAGCATGCCGTGTGCAAATTCCTACAGTTGATAGCACATTTACTACGTTTTCGAAAACTGCTTTGGGAAACCTTTCTTACACATCTGCTGTTGATATGTCTTCATCTATTCCACCAGTTATTGGTCATCGATTTAGTAAGTTTTATGGTTTTACTTCACATATGTTTGTTCATTGCTGTTGCTTCATTACGCGTTTCAAACTTACAGATTGCGCATTTTATAATATTAATTGTCATCAACAGATATGTCAAAATATATTACATCTAATGGTTGAAATCCTTCTAAAACTTACACAAATCAAAGATATTCGAGGTAATGACAGCGAGTCATGATCAGATTACATTAGATCGTTCGAAATTTTGAACTTCATACGAGTGCTGCCTGCTTAATAATAATAAGTTTACTATCATTTCTGTTTGAATATTTTCAGCTTGGTCTTGGATACTATAAAATTTCATCATGACTACCAGGTTTTATGTCCAAAGGAAAGAGTATATTGCAAGAAGGTAAATATGACACTTTAATGTTTAGGTTTCTCTTGCACCGTATGTTGCTGATCTGTTAAATTTTTGTTGACATGGTGTTGCACATATTTTTTTCCAGCAATTACTCGTGGTGATGGATGAGTTGGAATCTTTGAAAGCAGAAGTTGACCGTCAAGTGGATTATATAAACAAGGATCATACAAGAAGTGAAGAATATCAACCAAATGGTCGATGAACCACACATAGGACAGTGGCAATGGCAGCCAAGCATCGATAAGTAAAGCTTCTTCACCATATCTGCAGCATGATCCATTCCCAGCGTGTCGAGCTTCATTCAGGTTCTTGACGATACACTATTGATTTTGTTGATCAATATATCTGTTGGTTATTCTTCACCATACGTGCATCGTGAACGTAAACCACTAAGGCCTTTGTCTCCTTGGATCACTGATTAGTTTCTCGCTGTTCCTTTAGGTGTCAGAAGTTACTACTTTCGCTGGTAAGTGGGTGTTTAATATAGCTTATTGAGACTGCACAGGAACAGGTAAATCAGAGCCAACTATACAAACTTTTCAAATACAAACTTTCCTCAAGAGCTCTCTCATGAAGCAAATGAGGAGTCTGCAACACAAGCTACATCAGCATACAGTGGTGATGCTTCAGGAGAGATTCCACCCGAGCCTCGACCCGTCGTCACTACCCCAAATCCACGTAGGGAACACAAGCTCTCTCCTTGGTTTAAAAGCAGAGCTAAAAATCAACTATTGCGCATGCAATCAGAAAGGTTTGGACTGAGAATAGTTTCTTCTTTGGATTAGCTTATTTTTAAGGTTTTATTTGAAAATTTCCTATAACTCATTAACTAATTACTACATTTATTATTGATATACATTATCTATTTATTTTCTCATAATCTTAACAATGGCAAGCTAGAACGAGGAGTAGCTGCACCAATGACTGAGATGTGCGGGTATGGACAAGGTATTATGTTCATAATATTGAATTTATGAATAGAGATTTAGGTATCTTTTGCAATATTTTAACAAGGAATCCGGAAATCAAGTAGAGGAATGCAAGTTAAAAGTTAATTATGTTGCTCTCCAACAACCACCATCACCCGTAAGAGAAGGATTAGAGGAGGGTTCATCTCCAAGGCCATCGATATCAGACAATGTTACTATAAACACAACTAACTATACTACTGTGAGTTTTTAAATGTTTTAGTATTCAATTTCCAAACCATCTATCTCATTTTAAATGGATCCATCCATTTTTTTTTCTCATATTCCAAGAGGGATTGCTTAATCTAACGAGACATCATCAGAGGTACTTATTATTACCTTGCTGAAAAATTTTGTTTTCAAATATCAAATATAGATAAAATTTCTGATAATGGTACAATGCTTTTCTCACTACCAAGTTTATGGGTTGAACAAAAACCAAGGTTATTGAATGGTCAGAAACAAAAAAGAAGTGACTGATATACCGCCCGACATACTGCCTTTACCAATAATTTGTATTTGGGAGTTACTACATAACACCTGTGCATTTTTTTTTAATTTACTTTTTAGCTGTCAATAGTTAGTTCATAATGACTTATTGTGTATTGCAGAATATGTTATGCAAGAAATCGTGAAAGCAGGCTTTACAGAACCTACTGCAATTCAAACACAGGGATGGCCAATGGCCTTAAAGGGTCGGGATCTTATTGTGATTGCTGAAACCGTAAAGAGATTAGGAAGAGAGTTTATGTGTGTCCTAAACCTTCATGTGTTCATCATGATCCATTGCGGGCTTTGGGTGATCTGACAAGGATTAAGAAGCATTTCTGTAGGAAGCATGGTGATAAGAAGTGGAAATGTGATCAGTGTTCGAAGAAATATGCGGTTCAGTCTGATTGGAAGCCTCATTTGAAGATATGTGGGACGAGAGAGTATAAATGTGATTGTGGGACTTTGTTTTCAAGGTTAGATGGTTATGTTTTGGATAAAATGTGTGTGATTTGTGTTTAAATGTTGAAGATTTTGTTTGGTTACGTGTAGGAGGGATAACTTTATTACCCATAGAGCGTTTTGTGATGCATTAGCGGTGGAGAGTGCAAAAGGTCAGCCAGAAGATGAACCTCCTCAAAAGAAAGATTAAGAACCGACGCCTCAATCTGTTAAATCAATGCCACAATCAACCTCAACAGCATCACCTCCCCCACCACCAGTACCACTGACGCCAACTCCACTCACTGTCGTAGCCCCTGTAACATCTTCCGTGTTGTGTATTAAAAATACTCCAGGTATAATGACATATATTTTAATGTTTTAGCAAGTAACCGTTGTTTTTGAAGAAAGCAACAAAAAGATTTGTTTTCTGTTTTGTCTTGGTGTTAGTTTTGTCCTTTAGAGATTAATTATAATCGAATATATCTTGGTAGAGATTGCAAAAGAAAGATGAAAGTTTTATGTATATTGCTGTTAAATTTGCAGAGTTTCCAGAAGTTTCCGAGTTGAATAATGATCATAGACCCGTGTTGGACAATCAACCATAGTTGGTGGCGGGTAGCTTACCTGGTGCTCAACCCATACAGGAAGCACGAGCGGAAGTGTCTTTGCAAGCTTATTTGCATCATCAACCGCATCCAAAAGTTTACAATCACAACCACCCCCACAACTAAAACTTCAACCTCAAACAACTGGATACCAAGACCTAATGCAAACCTTGGTCCAACCTACACAAGCACCTGATCTTACACTATCACCTGGAGCTCAATAACCAATATCACTTTGTTTATCGACCAGTATTAGACACAACCATTGAAAGTGCAAACAGAAAGGCTAACCGATTGGGAACAAGAAAGAGTTAGACATCGTAAACCCCTGAACACACTTCTACAAATAGATCCTGATACTCAAAAGGTACACACAACTTCTATCAACATTACTGTCTCTAAGTGCATATGCAAGTAACCGCATCCAAAAGTTTACAATCACAACCACCCCCACAACTACAACTTCAACCTCAAACAACTCGATACCAAGACCTAATGCAAACCTTGGTCCAACCTACACAAACACCTGATCTTACACTATCACCTGGAGCTCAATAACCAATATCACTATGTTTATCGACCAGTATTAGACACAACCATTGAAAGTGCAAACAGAAAGGCTAACCGATTGGGAACAAGAAAGAGTTAGACATCGTAAACCCCTGAACACACTTCTACAAATAGATCCTGATACTCAAAAGGTACACACAACTTCTATCGACATTACTGTCTCTAAGTGCATATGCAAGTAACTGTATCCAAATTGGTTCAGCGGATGTTGGAGGACATTGTAAACTTTATGAACCATGCTTCGTATCTGAGAGTAGGCCTGCAATCAGTTGCACCACTTTATAGTTATTGCTTTTCTAACAGTTGTGATTATTCACTTTCGATTATTAATCACTAATAATCAGTTTGCTTGATGCATTAATCGTGTTGGATTTCTCAGATTTCTGAAATTACCCAACGTGCTATGGTCACTATATTTAGTATAATATGGTTTATTGATAACCATAACATGTTATTCATATCTTGAATAAACCCATTTATAGTTAGTACATTTTGATAAGCAGGTATTGGGACAGAGACAACACATGTATATAACACACATGACTTAATCAATTTTAATACTATATGTGGTCCACATGTCCTAATATGTTCAATGGAGTTAACGCTGTTAAAACATAACCACCTTTGGTTTTGCACGTCACAGATGAAAACATGGTGTGGGTCGACCGCCTAGGCTTCGACATTCAAATCTATTCTACCGATAATGACGTCTTTTAGGTCCGAATCCCATTCCCTAGATAGGTTACAAATGAGAAAGGTGCAAAATCATCTTTCAATGGTATGTCCCAGAAAGCATGAGAAGTCAAAAAATATACCATGCCCTAGAGTTTCAAAAAGGAACTCAATTTAACAAGATAGCTTCCAAACTACAGTGAGCTCGATCAATTACGTTCTCCAAAGTTAAATTATGACTGGAGCTTCATGGTCATTGTGCCAAACATACTCTTTACGAGTCAGCTTATCTAGCAAGAGTTAAGATAGAGGCACATTTAAAGCCCTGATGCATCCGGAGTTTGAGGTTACCATTTTGTAACATTTCCTCGATCTCATTTTGTGTTTTTGTATAGTTATGCTAATCTATAAGAACAACTCCATGCTTTTGAGTGCAGCGATGTTTAGGATGTATTCTTTATATGTATTTCTCCAATTATTATATGGTTTTTCCATCACAATAGGCGCAGATTCTTTTTTTTTTTTTAATTCTAAAGCCTTCAACGTAATGATAGCTTTCAAGAGTTTGACCATAAAAAGGTATGCTTGACTTTTTTAGGGTAAAGCCACTAACCTGCTTATTTACCGTATTTGTATGCATAAACTCTGAACACTGTCTGAATAATGAGAATTCTCCCCACTATGTGACTGTCGTGTACATCTTAGAACACCTGTTTACAGCATATTATTGGAAGCTAAATAAGGTTTCAAGTTATTTCAATGCATGATCAAGTAGTAACTTTATAGCTGTATGGTGGTTCATTTATTCTAACATTCAATCACTGTTTTTGTACTACACTTGTGTCAGTATGTATAGAATAAGTGCAAGTAGGACTTCAGATGTAAGCATGTGACAATAGTAGAGAAGCCTTGGAACATGAATCAGTCAAGCTACAAGAGTTGTTGGTGAGAAGCAACCACCTACAATACGAACAGCGGAGTGATCTGGTAATTTGTTATTTGTTAAAAAAATTATCTTACCATTCCTATTCTATCAAAGAAAGATCGAGTGGGTTCATGTATTAATAATAATAATTAGTATTTGTATTATATTTACCGTTGCTCATAATTTGAAGAACGTATGGGCAACAAATTGCTAGATGATTCAATTTTTTATCTTGAAACATTATAAAGGATTTTAATTACTGCATTTGTAGTTAGATTTAAGAAGTTATTTATTTATTTATATATTTATTTATTTATTTAATCTTTTTGGTCTTTGAACTTTTAGAACATTGAAGGATTTAGCCAAATATAGCAACATATCAACTTTTCCGGGAACGAAACTACTGCGACTTCTTTAAGGTGTATGCGTATCAACTAATGAGCGTTTTGCATTGGCTGAAAAAAAGACATATACTATCAAAATATTAGGAAGAATGATCACAAACTCTTGATGAGAATTAAGAACAGTGAAAGAAATAATATTTTGTTGCATATGAACAGCCATAATAGTAAATGGTAGTACGAAGTTAAGCCACTATCAAATGAAGAGTTTTTTTCAATTAAAGTGCGAGTGCATGAGTTTTGTTGACTTAATGCATTCTTTATGCGCGTCATTATTTTTTTAAACAATAATCATGTTACGGGACGCCTTATACTAACTCAATGATGGATGTGACTGTTGTATGTGTGGTGTTCACTATTTTGTTGGAAAGTAAGTCATCAACCACGTAGACGATGTTTGATGTTTTAGTCTTTTTTAGATTCATTATAACAAAACTCGATATAATTATAATTAAGTTATACATGTGTTCTTAGTTATATAATATTAGCTTTGATTATCTTTGTTTTAAGTACGTATTTATTGCATTCATTCACAAATGCAAAACACAACATTTGATTAAGTGTACATTGACGATATCACTAAACCCGGTATCATCTGATCATCTCATATTTGATTATTGCCCACGGAGTATGTTTTAAAATGTAATTTTACTACCTTCTTTCGCTATAGAAAAATATTCCAACGATAATTATTAGGCATGCCCATCCATCAGGCGGGCTTATAATTCATGCCGGCAGGCTTATAAGTCATGCCCACTAAAAATAATTTTTTCTCATCATGATAAAGTAATGAAAGATATCTATTTGAAAGAGGCTGTAATTCATGAGTATTGAGGGAGATCAAAATCTGAGTTTAAGTAAAAAGAGTTCACAAGTGCTCATCATGAACAATCAAATGCCTTTGTTGATTGTGTCGTGCTTTATTTTCAAACGAAATGTAATACTTATTTGGTAAATAAGTAATTCAAAACTTTAAATAACTATAATTCTTATTTAAATACTTAACGTGTTATATATAGCACTATTAAAATTTAATGGGTCATTGTTGCAGCAAATTGATTGTCTTCGAAACTAATACCAACAAAATATAACTTAAGCACTCCGTCCTTGCAAATTAATTTTCGTTAACAAACACAATCAAATATTAGTTAAGCCACACCGCCTTTAAAAAAATTTAAAAAAAAAACATAAAAAAAACACAAATAACAATTAAAATGTATGTGACTAAACTAAAATATAAATTACAAAGCATGCATAAATTACGAGGGTGTTGCGGGGTACATGGACTGTTTATCATGCTTTTATAATTTTTGTAGGTGCTTGCTCGAACAAGTTACGCACATCAAATTTGGATGAGGAGAAACGGACCCAGGTATGTATTTGTTCTTTGTTTCATGTATGTTTGTTAACGTGGTACCAGTATGTGTAATTGTGGCATTAACTATTCAACATTTAATTTGAAATGGTGCTCTAAAAAATTCAACGACACGTGTTGTGTATAAAGAAATTTTATTTCTCATTTGAACTAAAGGCATATACTTTGTAATGACGGATAATTTATTAAGTTTATATCTATTCATTGAACACTTTTCTAGCCATTTTCCCCCCGCCTTCTTTCGCTATAATAAAATATGCCAACGATATTTATAAGTCATGCCCGCCCATTGGGCGGGCTTCGAAATCTAGTATATATATATATATATATATATATATATATATATATATATATATATATATATATATATATATATATATATATATATAGATAGATAGATTTCGAAGCCCGCCCGATAGGCGGGCATGACTTATAATGATAATTTTGATGGTGTCCGTTAATGGAAAATTATTTTTATCAACGTCGATTTCATTTAATTTTGTTATGGTATTAGTTTATGTTTAAAGAATTTTAAGAGAATGTGAGGTTGGCGTAAAAGAATTATTCTTTTGATGGTGTTAGGTAATGGGAAATTATTTTTAAGGACGTCGATATTATTTTTAAGGACGTCGATGGGCGAGCATTACTTATAATTATTCTTTTGATGGTATTAGTTAACGGGAAATAATTTTTAAGGAAGACGGGCATGACTTATAATTATCGTTGGATAGTTGCAAAGCCTGGCCGATGGGTGGCATGACTTATGAATATCGTTGATAAAAATAAGTTAACAAAAAAAATCAGTTATAAACAAACCAAAATTTTTTTATCTAAAAGTAATTAAACGGTAATCAAATATGATAGGAAAAAAAGTTTCAAAGCGGTACGCAAGAACAAAGTAGCCTTATGAATACCGTTAAAAAACTTAAGTTAACGAAAAATAATGATGGCCCGATCAAATTGATGGCCCGTCTTTTTTAGCATATTGAATATTGATATATTATGATTTAAGCAAAACTACAATACCTTAAGTGCAGGACATTTGAATGGAGAAGCATGAAGATACAATTTCACCAATTTATAAATTTAGTTGGCTTTTGAAACAATAATATATATGTCAATTTATTTCTCCTAAAACAATTATCATAATTTTTTTGTACATCCAAATTTATTTTTTTGGAACAGACGCAAGACTCTCTTGTTACCTGATTTGGCTAATCTTGTTGCATTCTATCATTCATCATCAGTTGATAGGTTTTAGTCTTTTAAATTTAGAGTTATTTATTAACTTTTGGATAATTTTTGAGTTATTTCCATATACTTTTAGACCATAACAGATGAGCATCTAAATTGGGAGTTTGTGATATCAATGAGAGTTTATATGGATTGTATGATATTAATAATGCAGGAGGCTAGAACTATGCAAATTACTAATGAAAAAAAACCTTATGGCAGAAATGGGGAGAGATTTTAGATGATGTAAAAGATAATATTATGACTAACAGGGCTTATTTTTATCCATGTATTGCACTAAATTGTTTGTCTACATGAAAAGAAAAGACAATATATGCAAATTTGAAGTAACTAAAATTGCAATTTTAGTTTGATCCGATGCTTATATTTTCTACAACAGATGTATTCTAACTGGACGCGAACCTTCTTGTATTTGACTTTTAATGTTACGCATTACCTTCTCCTACGGGTCGAAAACCAAAACACCTTCTCTTCCACAATAGGACTACTACTGTTTTCCCGATTCTCTAAGCATCAGAAATGTAAAAGGCAAATCCAAACATTTATGGGGTTTTTGGTATTACATGTTTTCAGCTTATAATGAACCATGTGAACGTAACTAAAAGTAGGTAATGAGAGATTGTTAGGAATACAAATATTCCTGTAAAAGTCTCGGTCACCTAATTATTGTAATAGCATTAAGTTAGCTCGTAGTTAGTTTAGTTATTAGTTAGAATTAGATTAAGTAACATCGTGGAAGAAGGACGGGTCTTTACCCACTGTATGCCTGATCCACAGCCAGGGTGTGGGCGCTTTATCTTTTGTTGTTAGGAACTATAAATACCCTTCTCCACATGTGGAGAGGGTTGGACCTTCTCATACATTTAATCTAACATTTCACTTTCTCTCTCAAGGTTCCAAGTTCTCTCTTTTCTTCCTATTTCTCTTAAACCATACGCCACCTAAATCTCAAGTAACACCATGTTTGTGACTTGATTAGTATCCTACAATTGGTATCAAGAGCCAAGGTTTCATCTTAGGGCCTTGGTGAATCTTAGTTGGTGTGGTTTGTGTGGTTTTGTGAGTTAGTAGTGTTTTTCTTGAAAACATCTTGGTTTGCTTTATCTAATGTTAGTTGACATGTTAGAGGTGTACTTTTATGATCATTTGTGTTAGGGTTACATTATTTCTCAGTTGGTTTTGCCATATCATACATATTTTTGAAGATTGGATTGGGTTTAGGTCGAGTTTCTTGACTGCGATTAGCTCCACTGTTACATTGCTTGTCTGCGGTTTGCTCTAGATTTCTGTGGTTAGCTGTCTGCGATTACTATTTTGAGTTAACGGACAAAATGCAAGGATAGTGACAGATTTGGACTATTGTAGACTGCGACTAGCTCCTGCGGTTTGGTGGTCTGCTTTTTAGTATTTGTGGTTTGCTACTGTGGTATGCTTTTCCTGCGGTTACCACACTTGTGGTTTTGATCATCCTGCGGTTTGCTTCTTGTTGTGGTTAGTGCCTTGCATGTCACTCACCTTGTGGTTTGTTTACTTTGCGGTTAGTTACTCCCTGCGGTTATCTCACCTTGTGGTTAACACACCTTGTGGTTACCTCTCCTTGTGGTTACCTCTCCTTGTGGTTACCTCTCCTGCGGTTAACTTTCCCAGCGATTTGCTCACCTTGCGATTAACTCTTCCTGCGATTTGTTCATCTTGTTGTTGCTAACTCCTACGTTGCGGTTTGGTCATTTAGGTTGCGACTTTCTCAACTTGTTTGGCAATTTACTAAGTGATGAGATTCATGTGATAGGTTAATCATTTTGCAATTCGTGAATTGTTGTAACTTTAGTTGTTTCAATTAATCTAATTGTGATCTGACGTTGTGAGTTAATCCTTACGACTTGACTCATCTTAATTAGATATATTGCAACTTGACTTGTCACAACTTAACACTTGATGCAAACTGTGACTTATCTGGTATCTCTCTTTTAGTTTAATTTGTTGAATATATCTTCCGGTTTCTTTTCTTGACTTTAGTAAAATCCCTAGAAAGAATCATTTCTCGGTTTAAGTTACAAAAGCTGTAAAATCCCGTTTGAAGACTTTGAGATGTCGACAGTCTCATATGACATTCAAGCTGCTGGGTCCGACACCCGACCTCCGATGCTAGACAGGACAGATTATGAATCATGGGCACAAAGAATCAGATTATATTGCTTGGGTAAGGAAAATGGTGAGAACATTCTGCGATCTATCGATGAAGGTCCTATGCAGATGGTGAGAACATTCTAGGATTATGCTTGTAAACTCATGCTGTAATTCTCATATGAATGTCATTACTCTTGTCTTTTAATGAATGATATAGTTTCTGCATGAATTATTGAAATGTGGATCTAGAAACTCTTCCTGCCGGCGGTCCCTTATCAAGGTGGCGGTCCCAAACTTTAAAGGACCTTCGACCCTTTTATGGGACCGTCCGCAGTATATGTTTCTCCTACCTTATCTTATCTTTTATGCAGGATTTCTATGTTTGCTTGGATGTTTCCTCTAACATTTTGCAGCTTAATTCCATCGATCGATTCCCTAGTGTCCTCATCAAGGGGGAGCACTAAGCTAGGGGGAGTCATCATGATGCCGTGGACTTCTTTATTTCTACGAAGCCTTTTTGATTCTACAAAAAGGGGGAGAACAAAACGAGACTCGTTGACTCGTTTTAAAACTCATTAATGCCTAGTTTTATCTAAAATGAGTTTATATTTTGTAATCATCAAAAAGGGGGAGATTGTTAATACCAATAATGTCAAAAACGTCATTTGTATTAATCGGTCTCTACTAGTTTTGATAATCACAAAATACAAACACACGTTACGTAAAACTACGACTAATAAGTTTTTAATCGAGAAAACTCGTTTTCGTCATCAACATCACTTAAGGTATGTACAAACTTCTGCCAACTTGTGTATGTGATCAAAGGATTTAAAAACCTTACATTTTCATGTCACAAAACATTTTTACAAAAGTATTTTTGTATAATTTAAAGAAATGTTTTATTAAGAAAATGTTTTCAAAATTCAAACCCATAACAGCCATATTTCCCGCTCAAAACCGACAACAAAACTTCACCAGATAGTTTTTCACCACGTCAGGACAAAATGGGGAGCGTTTGTCTGGACGGTCCTTTAAATAGGGCGACGGTCCCTTATCGACAAGGGACCGTCTGGAATTTAAGGGACCGTCGCCTCTCTCTTGACGCCTATAAATACAGAAATGTTTTTTTTCAGAAATCCTCACCTCTTATGAACTAAAACCTTCTATATTCCGAAATCCTTTCCAAAACATACTCTTTGATCACATTATCGGGTTCAAGTTATTTACAAGTGATCACACTCATCATTCCTCTAAAGTGCATGAGAAGAACATTCGTTGTTGTTGGGTCACTGAATTCCCCAATCTTCTTCTAACAAGGATTTGAACGTAAAATAACCTAAGTATAAACAAGTCACTGAGTGAACAGTAACTCAGTGAGTCATCTTCAAGATGCTTAGACCGAGCCAAAGAAGAAAGGTTTTCCATTCAGTGAGGCGGAACTCAGTGAAGTGTGATCTAAGCTAAGAAGAAGGTGTTGGGTTCAGTGAGGATGACAATAACTCACTGAACCCCAAGACTCCTCAACAACTTCATGGTACTGAAGACTGATGACTAGAAGACTGAAGTTTTGGCGGGACTGGGCGGGAAAGTTTGATCTGTTTCACTAAAGTGCTTTATCACTTTAAGGTCAAACTTTCCTCAAATGGTTAAAACCAGGCTGTCATCAAAAAGTGCCTTTTGGACTTAACCCAAAGAAGTTTCCCTTGCCAGAGAATAAAATCTATCAAGATTTTATTGAGGAATACTTTGGTCCATTGTATAATAGGGTTGTTCACATTTGTGTATAAATAGGTAGCATAAGAGAGGAGTAAAAGTTGACAAGTTTGTGCAATTAATGCAAAGCATTCACAAACCACTTTTACTCCTCCAAAGAACAACATAACCCTTGAGATAGCTCAGTGGGTGCTGAAAGTTGTCACTCAACATAGATTGAGTTTAGTGAGGAGTCAATACCATACTTGTCATTTTCAATCCCAAGTGTTATTCCGCAAACACTTGGGTACGATTCTTTTTGATTAACTTCTAATAAAGAATTAAACGTTGAAAAATATTGTCTCTTATATCTACGTTACTTTATTGTTAATCATTTTATACATCTTTGTTTAAAGTCATATAACTTGGTTACTTTAGCTTTGTATTTATAGTTAACCAAGTAAAAGGGTCCAACAAGTGGTATCAGAGCCTCTGATTTGTAAAACTTAAACCTGTTTTCAAAACTTAAGAGTGCTCAAGTTTTTAAAATCAAGATCCCACTATGACTGACATAGATGTTCCCCAACTTGTCGACAAAAAGGGTGGAAGTTATTCAGCAACTGCCCCTCGACTAGAAGTTGGCAAATTTAATAAGTGGAAAAAGCGACTGCTTTGCTACTTAACTGGGATGGAACCATATTACATTAAGTTGATTAATGATGGTCCATATGTCCCAACAAATGCCCAAGGTTTAATTAAACCTGAAGCTCAGTGGACCCCAGATGAAAGGAGGGTGGTCAATCAAGACCAGCGCCTGAAAAGCATCATTATATCATGCCTTCCTGATGATATAATGGAATCAGTGATCAACTGTCCCACTGCCCAGCAGACATGGACTGACCTGGTTCATAGCTATGAAGGGTCTTCTGATACCAAAGAGAATAGAATCATGGACCTGAAGCTTGAATTCAATACCTTCAGGGCCAAGGATTCTGAAAGTCTCTCTGAGACTTATACTCGGTATAAGACCCTCCTGAATGAGCTGACCAATGATGGTGTTATACTGTCAAAACATGAGATAAATGTTGGTTTTGTCAATAGTCTCCCTGAGAAGTGGTTAAACTTCTCTCAGGGATTGACAAATGCAAACCACATTCAGAACCTTGAGCTCCCTGCCATCTATGGGAAGTTTGTCTATGAAGACAATCTTATCACCAGGAGATACCCTGGTAAAGCTCAGGAGACCAAAAAGGCCTTGACAATTTCACCCATATCAACTGCTTTCTATTCTAAAGGTGTTGTGCAGGATTTTCAGGATGGTTCTGATGATGAGGTTGACCAAAGAACCAGTGAGGAGTACCTAAATGATCTTCAAATTGAATTTCATGAAAGAGCACTCCTTGCTAATTCAAAACGATTTTTTAAGAAAAACAAATTCCCTTCAAAATCAAATGATAACACTGAATGCTTCAAATGTGGCAAAATGGGCCATTTTGCTAAAGGTTGTTTTTCAAAAACAACCTCAGAACCATCCTTCAAATTTTCAAGAAATAACTCTTTTTCAGGCCCCAGCAAATTTCAACCAAATATGCTTCAGTCTAGTCAAAGATTTGGAAAAGTCCCTCAAATTTACTTTGAAGCCAAGTATAGAAAGGCAAAAGCTAAACTTGCCCTTATTGAATCATCCTCAACAGTCTCTCAGCCTCCTCAGCCTCCAAAGCCTTCTCAAGCCAAGAACAAAGGGCTTGTTGCTGAAACATATGACTGGGATGAGGTTGAAGTGTCCTCTGATGATGATGAAGTTCACATCAGTGCCCTGATGGCCCTATCAGATTACAACAAGCTTGCTGTGGGGAAGAGTCATGCAAGAAATGGTGAATGGGTCAACATCACTATGAGGAAGGTAAATCTTTTACTTTCTATGGATGATGATGATGATTGGAAATCTTACTTAGATTATATTAATGTTGATCTTAAGTATGTTGAAGAGCAAAGACTTAACTTGTTTTCAAAATTTAACAAACTTAGTTTTGAATTAAATCATAGTAGAGATGAACTACTTGCTTTAAAACAAGCCAAGCATGAAAGTGTTACACTTCAAATTCAAAACTCTGAACCAGTAAAACAAAATCAAGCTCTTCAGGAAGAACTTAAGAAAGAAAAGGAAACTATTTGGAAATGGACTCAGAAAAACCCTAAACTTTATGAAAAACTGAGTCTCTCACCTAGCTCCAAAAAGACTGGTTTGGGTGATGATCAACTCAATGAAGTTTCTGGGGAAAGCAGCCATTCAACAACTTTTCTGTCAACTAACATACTCTCTAGCAAATAACTTGCTCCTAAACCCAGTGATTGGATTGAAAGAAACAATCCTGATAGTAAAATGCCAAATTTTAATACTGGAAGAATCCTGGAGCCTGAAAGTCAGGCTATCAAGGAGCTACTAGGAGTCACTAATGAACTTAGTCCTACTGAGTCCATCACTGAGTCTAAGTCTGATTCACCACTCCCTCCACTGAAACAACTTCAGGGAGCGGAACCCAATTCTGACCTTGCACCATTAGTCTATCAACCACATTCTCCAAAAGAGAAATCAGGGTTAGGAAGGACTATTCTGAAAAGACCTACTCCTGCACCCAATGTTCTGAAAGGCTCAAGGCGCACTAAGGCGCAAAGGAGGTCAAAGAGCCTCAAATCGAGGCGCAGACTAAGGCGCGGGATTCATAAATACGAGGCGCACTATACATTTAGGTTTTTTTTATAACATATGTGACAACTTATGTAGCTTAAATAACAAAAAAAAAAAAAAATCAATATTCAATGCATAATGCCACTTAATAGTTATTACATCTAACAAATGTTGCATTTAAACCCAAAATATTACGCAAGCAGCATATCAGAATCCATGAACTACCCTAAATTATGAATATACATTACAATATACGAGTTTATGACTTATAAAATTTAACAAATTACCATGTATCAAACTATCAACTATCAACAACAAAAAATCTATAGTTGTTTGGTAACACTTAACACTAAAGAAACAACATTTGTATCTGTTAATAAGCTACTATTCTTAGACATTAGATTACAAAAAAAAAAACATAATTCTTTGTTGATTGTGTGTTTTAGTTATTTTCTAAAATATTAGGGTTATTAGATACTTTATAACTTAAAGGGCCAAATGTATATAACATGTAAGCCCAAAATGTATCATACTATTAAGAAAAAAAGGCCAAAATCCTGTTACATCTTCTAGGTGCACAAATCCCCAAGGCGCTAAAGCGCAAAAATCCCCAAGGCACTGCGATTTTTACGGGATTCATGCATGTCGTGAGCCTCGATCTAAAAAAATCCCAAAGGTTAGAGCCTCGTGGGATTTAGGGAGTAGGCGCGCCTTAGGAGCGATTTTTAAAACATTGCCTGCACCCACTGAACACCAAAAACCTTCTCACTGAAGTGAAGCATGAAAGCACTGATTCAAAGGTTGATCAGCTTACTGAACTTGTCAGGATGCTGAGTGAGAAAATTGAGTCAACTGAGAAAAACTCTGACTCAAATCCTACTAGGCCCTCAGTATCCTCAAGTTCTTCCAAACCAAAAACCACACCCAGACCTTCTGGGAGATGTGAACTGTGCAATTATCTAAATCACAGCACTGATAAATGCTACAGAGTCCTGTTTTGCATGATATGCAAACAAGAGGACCACAGAACCTGTGATCACATCCCCCACACTGCTTCTTTAAAAGCAAGAGGTCTATACAAAAACCAAGGCTATCAGTATGCCACTCCTTCCAAACAAAGACTGAAGGCTAAGCCTTTCTCACCATGTCCTCACTGTGGTTTCAATGATCATCTTCCTGATGATTGTATAATGAAAAATTGTTGTGACATCTGTGGAGATCCCTCCCATGAAACCAGGGGACATGACAAAGCTATTCAGTCCAGAAGGAAAAACCAGACCAACACTTCTCAGTCACCTAAGGCATCAACCTCTACAAAATGTAAAACATGTGGAAGCTCAGGACACACAACTTCAGACCATGATTCATTAACTGAGTTCAAAAAGTCCCTGAGGACTAAGCCCACTAGAAAGTGGGTCAACAAGAAAAACTAACCCAGTTTACTGTTTGTGCAGAAACACATCAAGGATCCTACTTGGCATCTAGACAATGGATGCTCCAGAAGTATGACTGGTGTGAAAAGTTTTTTGCACAAATATGTGGAAGAACCAGGACCCAAAGTAGTATTTGGTGATAACTCATCATCTCCCACTGAAGGTTATGGTTCAGTAAACTGCAATGGTATTGTTTTTACAAGAATAGCTTATGTTAATGGTCTCAAGTACAACCTGATAAGTGTTTCCCAACTATGTGATGCCAAATACATAGTTCAGTTTGATGACAAGAGAGGGACCATCTTTAATGCCAATAAGGAAGTTGTGTTGATTTCCCCTAGGAGGGATGATGTATATGTCCTTGACATGTCATCCCTGACTCAGAATGGGACTTGTCTATTCTCAAAGGCAAGTGAGACAATCAACTGGCTATGGCATAGGAGACTCTCTCATCTAAACTTCAAGAGCATCAACAACCTGGCCAAACAGAACAAAGTTCTGAGCCTACCATCCCTGGTGTATACCAAAGAAAAGCCTTGTTCTGCTTGTGAAAAAGGAAAACACCACAGGGCATCATTCAAAACCAAACAAACTGTTTCCATCAAAAGCTGCTTACATCTTCTTCATATGGACCTTTTTGGACCTGTCAGTCCAATGTCCATTCACCATGAGAAGTATACTCTGGTCATAGTGGATGAATACTCAAGATATACTTGGGTCTACTTCCTGACCAAAAAAAGTCAGGCAGCTGAAACCATCATGTCATTTGTCAGGAACATTGAAAATCAAAATGATATCAAAGTTAAACAGATCAGGACTGAAAATGGCACTGAATTCAAAAACCAAGACCTTGAGTGTTTTTGTGATGAGAAAGGAATTTCTTAAAATTTCACTTCTCCCTATACTCCTGAACAAAATGGAGTAGCTGAAAGGAGAAATAGAACACTCATTGAGGCAGCAAGAACAATGTTAAATGGCTCAGTCCTCTCAAAACACTTTTGGACTGAGGCAGTTAAAACAGCTTGCTACACTCAAAACAGGTCAATCATTGTGAAAAGGCACAATAAGACTCCTTATGAGATATTCAAAGGAAGGATTCCTGACATCAGTTACTTTCATGTATTTGGGTGTCCTGTGTTTATACATAATCATAAGGATCACTTGGGTAAATTTGATGCCAAAGCTGATGATGGATACTTCCTGGGATATTCCCTGGTTTCTAAAGCCTTTAGGGTGTTCAACACAAGGAGACAACAAACTGAGGAAACTTATCACATTACTGTTAACGAGAGCACTGAATCCATCAGGTTCTCAAATTCCTCAGTAGAAGAAATTGGTATTGATGACTCATCAAGGTATCCTCCTGATGAGTATCATCCTGAGAACAATCCCTCAACTCAATACCAAGCTGATGCTGACGTCTCCTATTACATCATCCCTCACAACCTACCCCAACCACCTATCAGTGAGTTCATTGAAACTCAGCATGTCTCTAATGAGACTGAAACCACTGAACAAATTGTTCAGGAACCCTCAGAGCAAATTGTTCCTACAAATGTCACTGAAGCACATAGTAATGAGTCACCTCATGTTCCTGAATTTGAACCTAATCAGGTTCCTTCAAGCTCAAATTCCTATCCCAAACCTCAAGATAGCCGGAAGAAGCAAGGCATATTTTGAACATAAGTAGGATCCTTGTGAACATCATTGGTGAACCCACTGAAGGCATGCTCACAAGAAGCAAGGCTGCTAAACTCAAGGTCACCACTGCCAATATATGTCTTTATGCTGACTATCTCTCAGAGATTGAGCCTAAAAATGTTAAAGAAGCCTTGACTTATGAAAGTTGGGTTCAGGCCATGAGAGATGAAATGGAGCAATTTGACAGAAATGATGTCATGACCCTTGTTGAATGCCCCCAGGGTGTTTTAATCATTGGTATGAAATGGGTCTTTAAAAATAAGACCGATGAGAATGGCACAGTCATCAAAAACAAAGCAAGACTTGTTGCCAAAGGATATAATCAACAGGAAGGTATAGACTATGAGGAAACCTTTGCACCTGTTGCTAGAATGGAAGCCATCAGGATCTTCCTTGCCTATGCAACTTACATGAACTTTAAAGTTTACCAAATGGATGTTAAAAGTGCATTCTTGAATGGTAATATCAAAGAAGATGTTTATGTGCAACAGCCTCCTGGTTTCGAAAGTAGTGAATACACCAACCATGTCTACAAGCTTAACAAAGCCCTTTATGGACTAAAACAAGCACCCAGGGCATGGTATGAAACTCTTTCAGCCTTCCTGATCCAAAACAAGTTTGTCAGAGGAAAGATTGATAACACACTGTTCATCTATAGAACAAAGAGTGATGTCATTCTTGTCCAAGTATATGTTGATGACATCATCTTTGGCTCAACAAGTTACAAACTTTGCAAACAGTTTGAGAAACTAATGACCACAAAGTTTGAAATGAGCATGATGGGTGAACTCACATACTTTCTTGGACTCCAAATTAAACAAACTGAAAAAGGAATATCCATATGCCAAGAAAAATACCTCAGGAACCTACTGAAGAAGTATGAGCTCACTGACAGCTCCTCAGTAAAGACTCCTATGGTTCCTCCAAACAACCTTGGCCCTGATCTCACTGGAAAATCAGTGAATCAAACCCAATACAGAGGAATGATTGGCTCCCTGATGTACTTACTTGCCTCAAGGCCTGATATCCAATTCTCGGTCTGCCTGTGTGCAAGATACCGGGCTGACCCTAAAGAATCACATCTCACTGCTGTCAAGAGAATCATCAGGTACCTGAAGGGTACTCCAAACCTTGGTTTGTATTACCTAAAATGTTCAGGATTTGATCTCAAAGGGTACACTGACTCTGACTATGCAGGATGTAATATGGATAGGAAAAGTACTTCAGGATCCTGCCAATTTCTTGGTGGTAAACTTGTGTGTTGAAGTACAAAGAAACAACAGTCAGTGGCCATGTCCTCAGCTGAAGCTGAATATATGGCTGCTGCAGGATGTTGTGCAAATGTACTATGGATGAAGAGCCAACTGAGTGACTATGGCATTCAGTATAAGATGGTACCTATCTTTTGTGATAATACCATAGCCATCTCAAACAATCCAGTACTTCATAAAAGAACCAAACACATTGACATTAGATACCACTTCATCAGGGACCACATCTCTAATGGAGAAATTAAACTACATTTCATCCCCACTGAATATCAGCTAGCTGATATCTTCACAAAACCTTTGGATGAACCCACTTTCACAAGATTGAAAGCTGAATTGGGCATGTTGGACATAGAATCAGGAAACTGATCAAAAGTGTTCCAACCTGATGTAAATTCTCTAGGTCCCTGATCACACCCTTCCTGAAAACTCTTTTTTGAATGAAAATTCATTCAGGGGGCTCAAGATGAAAAATGGCATTGAATACCCTAACTAAATGCTCTAAGTACTTAGTTAGTAAATGTCCCAGGTAGGTAACTGATTCCTATTAAATATAGGAATATATATCACTTACACAACTGGCATCCACTCCTTAGGCCCCCACATCTCTCTCACCAAACACCACTGAGCATTAAATGCTCCCTCACACACAAAAGTTGTGATGATTTTCTCTCTGCAAAAGTGCATTATTTGCAGAGCCGCACAACTGTTCACCCATGATGTGAGAAAATAGGGGTAATGGGAATCATGATATTTAATGCGGATATCAAACCAATATTATTATGCCGTTTTGGTTGAATAATTTAAACCTTTGGTATCCGCAACATCACTACCCTAATTCCCACCCTATAAATACCCCCACAAAGAAGAACACACACACGCTTTAAAATCTTAACAAAATTCTTGCAAAATTATTTCAAGAACTCTTTTGCTTTCAAAATCTATGTGTGCTTCTTCTTTATTCAAAACCAGACCTTTTTATTAAACTAAAATGGCATCTTCAAAGGTCATAAAATACGCACCCAATGTGGAATTCCAAATAGAAAGCGTAGACCTTACCAAAAATAATGTGGTGGGGAACTTTGCCTACCCTGAAGGGTTCCCTGAATACAGGGATGTGGTGAAGTTCCTACAAAACTGTTTTCTCACCACCACATTCACAAAGACCCCCTCAGTCATCTATCATGACTACTTGAGGGAATTTTGGTGCTCAGCGGTGGTTGAAAACCCTGATGTGCCAAAGGAGGCCAAAATCAAGTTCTCAGTGAAGAATGGGACTAAGTCCCTTATTCTTGACTACTAAACCTTTGTCAAAGCCACTGGCCTTGACTACACTGAGACTTTTGTAGCCCCACCTACTGAAGAGGAAGTTAAACAACTCCTCTTAGAACTAGGGCCCTATGACAAACATCATCCTGATGTTACTCCAGGGGTCCTACTGAACAAAGCCCCCATCATCAAAACATGGTTCCCTGCCCCTTGGAGGATCCTGATGACATTTGTAATTCAGGTCCTTGGGGGGGGGGGAATAAGTCCTCAACTGAGCAACTAAACACTACTTAATCAATGATAGTGTACTGTCTCATTGAGGGTAAAAAGATTGACCTTGGAGAAATTATCTTCAGGGACCTCATAGGCAAACTGGGTGGGAAGTCTAGGCAAAAACACATGTCTTACCCTAGATTCATTTCCTGTGCCCTGAATGACCTACTAGGGTCTGAGTATATCAAGCCTGACAGTGTCGGCTTTGAACCTGATGTCTTACATAAGGCAAACTACTCACGTGACCCTAATGAGGTAACACCTGTCGCCCTGACCACATACATGCTGACTGCTATCAAGGGTGACAACATTGTTTCACCAATTCCCTCTCCCACCAAAAAGGTGAAGAGGAAGAAGGGACATGGGTCCAGGAAGGTGGCTCAACCCAAGCCACTCGCCACTGATACCTCTGCCCCTAAGCCTGCCAATAGGGGGCAACAACAACAGACCCTGACTGCCGACACCATCAGGATCATTAGCCAATCTTTGGCCACAAAACAAAGGCCAACGGAGGGCACTGAGACATCACACTCAGTGTCCTCGGGCGAACCCGTTCCCAAAGGCCCTGCTGGCATAAACAAGTCAGTGGGGTCGGAACCAACTAAACCTTCACATCCTGCTAAAGACTCTGGCAAATCACAACCAGAGTATCAGGGAGTAAGGGGCCATATACCCTCGGTGGGGCAGCACTACTCCACTGAGAAGGGGACCCACAAACATTCACATCCTGCCAAAGGCTCGGGTAAATCACAACCCAAGCAATAGGGAGTTCTCGCCCCTAAATCTTCGACAGGCCAGCACAAGCCTGTTGGAAAGGGGGGCATAACCACTCAGGTGCCTGATGAGGACATTCGCCAATCAAAGCTTTTGTCTGAGGGCCCAAAAACTCATCCCAAAGACTCAGAGGGAAACATACAACCCGCTGATATGGACGCAACATTCACGGCTCCTAGTGATGGTACTGAGAAACACCCATCAGTGCCTGAAGGGGTCACGAGGGACAAAGATTCAGAGGGACACATACCACCCGCTGATATGGAACTCACAACCAACCCCGAAGGTACACATAACTCGGGAACTGACCCTGAGGACCAGGTAGATAAAACCCAATCTACCGGATTTGAGGGGTCAGGACCTGGCCAAAACGAAGGCAAGTCTTCTTATGAAGAGGAGCCGGATAACCTTACTTTGCAGATTCAGTCCCTAGCTGAAGCTCAGGCAGTTTTGTACTCTGATGATGAATTCAACAGTGATGAGGAAGTCTTCAAGGCCGGAGATGATATGGAGCTTGAGGAGACAGTCCCTGAACCAATTCCTCAGTCTCCTCAATCTTCTAACCATGACGATGCTGACACACATTCCGAGCCAGAGTCCTCAGGAGATGATCAGGCTCCTCTCACTGTAAACATCGTCACCAAATTCATCAAAAAGATTACTAGCATTTTGTACAGGGGGGTCACTGATGAGGTCTTTGACATGCACACTGAACAGGCGGTTCACTATCATAATCTCAAATATGCGGTCGAAGACTTCGATGAAGATGTCAGGGAACAACATGCCTCAGTCAACCACTCCCTGACACAGATGATCACTCGCCTGAATCAGTTTTTGATAACCCTCAACCAGCTGAATGTAGGGGTTCAGTCGGTTCAAGACTCAGTCAAGGATGATCCTGAACTCACCAGGAAGCTACTTCAGGCATTTGAGACGTATCAGGTAAACTCAGTGGCCCTCACTGAGTTACTTGACTTGTTGAAGGGTTCTAATCTTCAGGGTCTCACCACTACTGTGGAGTCTCTCAAATCTTCCTTCATCAAAATGGAAGAATCAGTGACAGCTCATTCCCAAAGGTCTACTTCTCTGGCATGGACCTTGGGATCCAGGATGACAGCTCTTGAACATGCCCAGGCTGCACTTGACTCCAGGGTGTCCATCATTCAGCAGGATACTCAGGAGATCAAGTCTATGATGACTGAAACTTTTCAAGCCTTCAAGGGAGCATCTACTTCTTCTTCAGTACAACCAACACTTGCCATCACTGACACTCAGGCAAATGTTGAGGGGGAGAATGCTATTGAAGCCCCTAATACTGTTGAACAAGAAGCTGGACAGCCCTCTCACACTGAGGGGGAGCATGTCACTGAAGCAACACCAATCACTGAAGTTCCACCACAGGAGGAACCAGTTTCTTCTTCTCTCGGACAGGACAGAGGCAAAAGTATTGCTACCACCTCTAGTCCTGAATTTGTGCTCAAGCCAGCCTCAACCTTGGTCAGATTTGACCCTGATGCACCTATCAAGGTCCCATTTGAAATCAATGGAGTAGTACATCATCTCACTCATGACGAAATTCAAACTCACATGGAAAGGACTGAGACACTACTAAAGGTGGCTGAAGAAGAGAGAATGAGCAAACCTGTTCTCATTCAGGCTGTTCATGAGGAAGCTGAAAAGATTGGGTTGAATACTGAGGCACTAGCAACTGAACAAGCTGGTGCAGCCTTTAAAAAGGCTCGGGAAGAAGAGCTAAACGCTCTCAAAAGGGAAAGGGAAACAAGCTCAGGAAGGATGCTCAAATCAGAAAACACAGGGTCAAAAAGTATACTTGGGTGATGAAAGAGAGGTTAAGACCTGAAACGATCACTGACATTCAAATCCACAGGAACACCGATCCTACAGTGGTCACCATCTTCAGGGGACGTGATAAAAGAATACTTGACATCCATAAGCCTTTCAAGTTTGCTGACTTTGGTGTCAGTGAGCTTGATGAGCTTCGTTCTATCATTGCCAAAAAGAACAATGTTGTAGTTCCTAAACTTCTTGAATCACTGAAGGATAGGTACGACAGACTGAGAGCAATGCCTGAAGCTCTTAACATTCCCTCTCTTTTTCCTGACTCAACAAAAGAGACTGCTCCATCAAAGGCTTCCAAGTGGAAAAGGAAGCAAATTGAGATGGAGCCTGAGATCAAAGTACCAGGGTTAGAGTGTGATAGGTCGCTTCCTGAAGGGATCACGTTCGTGAACAATGCGGTCCTTGAAGCTCCTGAAAGAGGCTTATGCTTCACTGATGAGTATGGAAGCCTGGCGTTCCAAAGGTGGTCTGATATGGATAAGGCAGGAATCAAAGCTATGCTCATGTACCTCATGTTGGCGTCCCCCATCAAGAGTGATGAGAACAAAAGATTCTGCCAGGACTTGGAAGCAATGATCAATGAACATCCTGAAAGACACCTATTCAGATCAAAGAAAGCAAAGATTGAAAACCTTGGATACCACCTGAACATCTGATCTGCAACAACTATTTTTTTTATTTTTTGTAATTTGTAGGACTTGTAATAACTATGAATAAACTTTGATGTTTTTGTTTAAATTATGTGTCCTACTTATAATTACAACAACATTCAGTAAGAGATGAAGACCCCTGCCAACTCACACTAAATCAAGAAACACTTAGGCTATTTGTATGTTCAAATAGGGGGAGATTGTTGGGTCACTGAATTCCCCAATCTTCTTCTAACAAGGATTTGAACGTAAAATAACCTAAGTATAAACAAGTCACTGAGTGAACAGTAACTCAGTGAGTCATCTTCAGGATGCTTAGACCGAGCCTAAGAAGAAAGGTTCTCCATTCAGTGAGGCGGAACTCAATGAAGTGTGATCTAAGCCAAGAAGAAGGTGATGGGTTCAGTGAGGATGACAATAACTCACTGAACCCCAAGACTCCTCAGCAACTTCATGGTACTGAAGACTGATGACTAGAAGACTGAAGTTTTGGCGGGACTGGGCGGGAAAGTTTGATCTGTTTCACTAAAGTGCTTTATCACTTTAAGGTCAAACTTTCCTCAAATGGTTAAAACCAGGCTGTCATCAGAAAGTGCCTTTTGGACTTAACCCAAAGAAGTTTCCCTTGCCAGAGAATAAAATCTATCAAGATTTTATTGAGGAATACTTTGGTCCATTGTATAATAGGGTTGTTCACATTTGTGTATAAATAGGTAGCATAAGAGAGGAGTAAAAGTTGACAAGTTTGTGCAATTAATGCAAAGCATTCACAAACCACTTTTACTCCTCCAAAGAACAGCATAACCCCTGAGATAGCTCAGTGGGTCCTGAAAGTTGTCACTCAACATAGATTGAGTTTAGTGAGGAGTCAATACCATACTTGTCGTTTTCAATCCCAAGTGTTATTCCGCAAACACTTGGGTACGATTCTTTTTGATTAACTTCTAATAAAGAATTAAACGTTGAAAAATATTGTCTCTTATATCTACGTTACTTTATTGTTAATCATTTTATACATCTTTGTTTAAAGTCATATAACTTGGTTACTTTAGCTTTGTAGTTATAGTTAACCAAGTAAAAGGGTCCAACAGTTGTAATCAAGAGACGAAGTGTTGAAGAAGAGTTTTGCTCATCTCATCCCATTGTTAGGGATCTATCATCATTTTCATTCATTGTTTCGTGTATGTAATAAGACTTGAGTGCAAGTCTTATATTGTGTATTGTGTTGTATCGTGCCATCGTGTTGGTACGAGGTGTGAAGCCACGTGGGCTTTGGTAGATAAGTTATAGCTAGGATTAGGACTCGACATTCCGCTTAGTGTCGTTAAACTTGGTGTAAGCTTGTGTAAGGTTTGTTCCGCCATAAGAGAGCGTGTTGATATAGTGTTTGTGAAACTCTCGAGTGTGAGACTCGAGGAGTGGAGTAGGGACGAAGGAGTGAGCTTCGTGGCTGAACCACTATAAATCTCCGTGTGCCGGTTTGATCTTTCCTTTACTTACCTTTAGTTATTTATTTGTTATTGCTTATATCTATTGTTGTATTGATTTCACGCAAACATCGAACCGAATCATTTTCACAAACGCAATTTGTAAAGTAAATTTTCTAAAAACATAAATAATAACAGTGAAACTATTCAACCCCCTTCTAGTTTCTACAGTTGTGAATTCAGGTAAAGAGAATGCCATGAGAGCATGAGCGCTTGTGTCACTTGTTCAATTTTCGTATCAAGTACTGCAATTTTCTTGTTCCTCTTAAAAAGTAGACATATAAGTTCATAGATTAGACTACCATCTACCGCCACGTAAACTAAAAGCACAAAGCATGCAAAGTGTAATATCTTTTGACTTTTTTTAATTAGTTACTTATAAAAGGCGATAACCCTCTTGTATAGTTAACTTATTAGAACCATAGCATGCACATGATATGCACTTACATTTCTCACTTGCAGGCATGTCGAGCAAGATACGAGGACATGCAATAGCGTTATACGGGTTGCAAGTGAGTATCCTGTTTTATTTCAATGAGATCTATCTATTCACTTATTTTATTTTATTTTTTGTAATTTGTCAAACTTGGTCACGTCATTCAACATTAATGATAATGAAGAATCGAATATAAGATAAATTCAATCACCATTTTGTCATCCATAAAGGATTTATAAGCATGTCAAATAACACGAATTTATTAATAGTCACCATGAGCACGGTACCAGATTGGTACCGAACCCGTACCGAATTGGTGGTACCGTTTTTTTTTCCGAACATGAAATGAGGTACCGGTACCATACCGGAACCGGTACCGGTACTCGGTACCGGGAAATCTGTATCTATACGGTTCTTCCCGTTTTTTATTAAACCAATATATATATATATATATATATATATATATATATATATATATATATATATATATATATATATATATATATAAAAGATTTCATGCTAGCAAGAATTAAATAATTAACATTTGGAATTTCAATATGTAACTAATAATCATTCAGTAAATATCAATATGTAAGTATCAGATTGTTGATTTTTGTAGGTGCACGGGACACATTTGACATACCAAACGGACTCGAAAAATTATGAAACTTGCCCAATTGTTTTCAAAATAATTTCTCCAATAAAAACGAATATATATATATATATATATATATATATATATATATATATATATATATATATATATATATATATATATATATATATATATTCATAACTTAGCTATTGCACAATGTTAAAAAAATAAAAATAAAAAATAAACAAGTATAATTAAGCACAAATTTCTTTTATGCATAAAATAAAATTATAGAAAAAAATGTCCCCGCAGCAACGCGCGGGTAAATCTGCTAAAAAAAACAACTAGCAGGTTTACCCGCGCGTTGCTGCGAAGACATTTTTTTCTATAATTTTAGTTTGTGCATAAAAGAAATTTGTGCTTAATTATAGTTGTTCATTTTTTATTTTTATTTTTTTAACATTATGCAATAGCTAAGTTATGCACAATTGATACCTATTTTTTAAAATAGGGATGGTAGAGCTATAACAATCCATCATCAAATTTCTATACTACTATATAATGTATTTGGGACTATTCTATAATTAGAAAGGCTTAAAAATTCAGACTTTTACTTACTAATTATAGAAACAACCACCCCTAACAATCACTCCGAACAATTTATAACCACTTCAACAACCACCCCCAACAATTTATAACCACCTCAACAACCATCCCCCGACAATTTATAACCACCTCAACAACCACCCCAACAACCACTTTCCACCACCCCACCTCCCTCCTCTTCACCCCAACAATCCGCCTCCGCATCGCGCGGGCACCTTTCTAGTAATTAATAATTCACGTACTTCTTTCTTTTCTTTATTAGGTAGAGCACAACAATCCATCATCAATTGCGTCTTTTGATTCATCACCACCTATTTTTATTAAATAATCATATCGCTTAATATTAAAAGATTTCAAAATTAATTTGTTATGAAGTTGGTTAGGAAGTTTGTTAGGAAGCAATTGGTTGTTTAAACTAAAATTATTTGGCTTAACCATATCTAATATCTCTATTTATAAAGCACTAGTTGGATACCCGCGCACAGCTGCGGCGATAAATATAGTTATATTATAAAAATATTAAATGAATTGCTAGCCCAACTATCCCCAAAATTTCCTACCTGCTTAGTGAATTTGTTTTATAATACTCCGAATGTATATACGTTAATTGTATCTGTTTGCTTGGTTTATGTAGCTTTCCTGTGACATCATTATTCCCGCATATACAAAAACTCTCGCAATCTCTTACCCGTCAAATACTACCCTAAAAGTATATGATTTTGACGAATCAATATTGTATTTGTTGAAATAAAAGTTAAAGTTGTAAAAATTTAAATAAAAATAAAATAAACCTACTAAAAATGTAAAAACTAAAAACTTATAAAAATATATCAAAATGGATGTTATATTAAAGAGCACAAAATTTTAGAAAATATGGTAAAATTAGATCATTATAAAAATAAATATATAAAAAGATATTTCAATTTGAAAATAAATGTGAATTTTAAGTTGGTAAGTGACACATGTCACTTTATGATTAGAGCTCCTTATCTTAATATTTGGTTAGGAGTTAGGCTTAGAGTTAGTTGAAAGTGACACATGTCACCTCATGATTGGAGCTCCTTATCTTAATTTTTGGTTTGGAGTTAGGTTTTGATTATCCATGCATTATAATATAGTATAGATGAAGACAACTAAACGTGTAACCAAATAACGCAAAATATGCCGCTGCATTGCGCGTGTACCGGTAGAAACAAATAGATAGATAGATAAGAATTTTCCTTAAATGTTTTTGCAGCATGAAGCTTCCGCGTAATAGCATTTAAATATCCGCGTTGTTTCTTTATCATGTTAGTATAATACGGAGTAACTATTATTAAAATTTAGGTTTTACAATTCAGTTTTTGGTTTGAATATTTTTTTGAAGTTTGAAGAATAATGGGGGGAAAGAGTTCAAGGGAGCAAGGTGCAAAACACAAGCCGGAGCGTTCGTTTTCGCAGCAGAAGGTTGAGAAAAAATACTCCTTCATTGCAGATAGTTACAATTCTTTGGAACAGGTATATATTTAGTTATTTACACTTTAAAATTATTATATCACCTTTGTAGTTTGTGGGAGATTATCAACTGTAACGAATATTTAGTGTCTGCATGTGGTTCTGTTAGACCTTGTGATATCGGATACTCGTCGTTTCAGTTGTTTTGGGTATTTTAGCGTCTGGTAAATATCTTTAAATAATTAAATTAGGAGAATCAAGTTATCTGACTACTAAATGCTAGCTCTTCGAAAAAAAGTAAAGGTTTACTACAAGTGGGTTCAGGCCGTTCAGTAAATGTTGACTCGTCAACACGTTGAAACGGATTATATATATGGGTTGGCCATGGCCAATCCTAAGCCCAATGTGGCTCCGTCCCTGTGACATAAACATGGATACAGTTGAGTTTTTCAAGATGGTTAGTTAAATGGGTTGTGTGTGGGTTGGTGACTTGAAACTGATTATCTTTGACTTGAAAATGCAGTAATTTGATAATCCATAATCGCTTTCAAAACTCAATGCTTTTTGTTCTGGGATGTTGGTTAAATTAATAAGCTATGAATATATCTGCAGGTGACTGAAGCACTTTCACGTGCAGGGCTCGAGTCTTCCAACCTTATTGTTGGTATCGACTTTACTAAGAGCAATGAGTGGACTGGTAATATTCTATCCATGGCGCTATTTTAATTCCATTGTTTGAAGTGAAACATGCTAACAGTTGTTGATCGTGTAACTAGGTTCAAAATCCTATCACTCTCGAAGCTTGCATCATATAGGAAACGGTTTAAATCCCTATGAACAAGCAATATCTATCATTGGGAAAACGTTAGCAGAGTTTGATGAGGATAACTTGATTCCATGCTATGGATTTGGAGATGGTATACTTTTATAAACTACTTTTTATTCTTTATAGTGATTCTACAAGCCTGCATTTATAATAAGTACAAATTTAGAAAGATTGAATTAATTGTTTGGCATTACTGTGCAGCGACGACACAAGATCAACATGTTTTCAGCTTTTATCCGGAAGATAGATCATGTAATGGATTTGAGGATGTCTTGGGCAGATACAGAGAAATCGTTCCTCAGTTAATGCTTGCAGGTTTTGTATCTACTTCCAAAATGTCTATTTTGAACTCAAGGATATCATCGTGTTCATTGTTGAACGAATGTTTAACTCATCCTGCAGGACCAACATCTTTCGCCCCAGTCATTGAACAAGCTATGACAATTGTTGAAAAAAGTGGGGGCCAGTATCATGTGTTATTAATCATTGCTGATGGGCAGGTTGGTGGTGGTACTGTACACGGGAAAAGCATACAAGAAAAGAAAACTGTAGATGCCATAGTCCAAGCAAGGTGATTGTTTGCAACCGTTATCAAGTATAAAAATATAAGCTTTTACATATTTTTTTGGATTATGCTAAATTGCGATATATTTTTTTACAGCAAGCTTGCTCTATCTATTGTATTAGTTGGAGTTGGGGATGGGCCTTGGGACATGATGAAGAAATTTGATGACAATATTCCTCAACGAGAATTCGATAATTTTCAGGTAAAACAGTAATGTGAGTTTATATATAATCTTCACGGCTCTCCCTATATAAACAGGTTCTGATGTTACTTTCTTTTGTATATTAGTTTGTAAATTTCACAGAAATCATGTCAAAGAATGTGCCTTTAAATCGAAAAGAAGCAGAATTTGCTCTTACAGCATTGATGGAAATCCCATCTCAATATAAAGCGACAATTGAACTGCAATTACTAGGGTACGTGACCTCTTTTTTATGATCTTTTAGTTATTTAAGTACATTTTATCATCCATTTTGAGTCTCTCTATATGAATCTGCAGAAGTCGAAGAGGAAACTTGCCCCAAAGTGTTGCACGTCCTCCTCCAATTCGTGGACCATCATGTAGCAGCTCAAAATAATCACATTTGGCTAGTTTGCAAGAGGGTTCAACATCTAATAATTGCATTAAGTTCAAATGAGGTTTTACTTGTGACATTTAGGCATTAAGTTTCGTTTTATGTATGGTATTTGACAGGCATGTCATGAGTGTGGAGAAATGCTTCAATTGTGCCCAATTTGTAGGAGTTCAATCCAAACTAGAATGAAGCTTTACTAAGCATTGGTTTATCGGATTATCGTATGGTATTCAATTTGTTTTAGCTAGTGATTCATATTCGTTGATGATTATCTGTGACGAAGTAGAGGGTTTGGCGGGGAGTCATGCAGGCTTAGTTTCTGAAGTGTCTTGAAAAATGATGTCAGTGAAGAGATTCTTTTGCATACACCTGTTGGTGATATCGTATCATTTTAAATTTTTTATTTCATGTGATGTAAGAAAGACCGAAAAAAGGTGTTTTTCGCTCTCTATTTCTCTTATGTGAAAAATAATGTACAGTTTCAGAAAATGAAGAATCACGAATGCAAGTTTTTCAATGTCAACATAGTAAAGATTATACATTAATCTACTGCTATTCACAAAGTGACGTATCATGATGACATTTACGTGACTTAATCATGAGATTTCATGTTTATTGACGTGTTAGGTTGTCGACTATGTCATGTAAATATGTAATTGTTGAACATAAAAGCATATGGACCTTCTTAAGCAAAATCCGCCTTTGTTCTGTAAAGTGAAAACCATCAAAATATGTGAATAGCATTTTAAGACACGAACACTGAAATTACTCGTTGAACAAAAGCGCGCTTTCAGTTCTGTCGGTGCTCGAAACAAACTATCTTTCTTCACATCACAAAATTAGAAGTCATAAATATGTACGTGGGACTAAAGTGAATCACTTGTTTCCTTTCTGTTGAGATAGCTCTGCCACAAGTATGTCCACTCCTTGTTCAGGCTAGGCTTCATATTTATTGCTAGTTTTCGATTATTGGCTTTAGTTCATTTAATGCATCCTTCAAATTATCAATATTTAATGCGTTCTCATGTAGAAATAAGTCCAGTAAAACAAAGTTGTGCCATATTTAAATTTCTTTCGTTCAGCTCACTTAGAACAAGGAGGTTCTCTAATTGTTCATTTAATGTCCCTTTCTTTACCTTTAATGATTCTTTTTTTGAGCAGCTTGAAAACAATGCAACAAGGGTACTGATTGAGTTTTTTTCAGCAACTTACAGAAAGTAGTAGATGTGGTTAACCACATTTTCTTTATCCTTTTATCCTTTTCTTGTTCTCTGTCGACAGCTACGTATTTCAAGATGTCAGGAAGAGTTAAAACTATGGCAATCAGTATTGATTTGGTAACGCCATTCTCCTGTGTAGCTGCCTGGTTTAATCTGTATGACCGTGTTGATATCCTTCCCAACGAACAGGGTAACAACATTACCCACCCCATCGTGTGTAGCTTACAGTGATACAGAGCTTTTAGTAGGTGAGGGTGCCAAAAACCAAATCACAAGCAATCGTACTAACACAGTTTTTGGTAAGTCGACTTGATCGTTGATTCTACTTTTATAACTCAAGATAAAATTAGAAGTACCATTTGATTTGTGTTTATTTTCGGATGTTAAGTGATTAATGGGAAGCAGATTCAATGATAGCCATGTGCAGGAGGAAATCAAATCACGGCCATGTAAGGTAATAAAAGGGTCAGAGGATAAGCCAATGATAGTGCTTGAACACAATGGCCACAACAAGGAATTTGCAGCTGAAGAAATATCTTCCTTGATTCTAAGGAACTTTAAATCCGATGCCGAAGCATACCTTGGAACAAAAGTAACAGATGCAGTGATTACCGTGCCTGCATATTTCAGTGACAAGCAACGGCAAGCAACAATGGACGCAGGTATGTTAGCTGGTCTCAATGTCTTGCGGTTGACTAATGAGCCCACAGCTGCTGCCATTGCTTATGGTTTTGAAAAAAGTACTCTTGACAGAAACCCAAGCGTTAAAGACAAAACTGTTCATCTTTGATTTGGGTAGGGGAACATTTGATGTGTCACTTCTCACTATCAGCAGAGAGGGGACAATAAGTGTCATAGCCGTCGTTGGAGACACTCATTTGGGTGGTGAGGATTTTGACAAGGCAATGGTTAATCATTGTGTACAGGAATTCAAGAAAGACAGAAGAAGGATCTCAGTAAAAATGCAAGAGCAATGAGCAGACTGAAAGTTGCGTGTGAGAAAGCTAAGACGGAGCTGTCTTCAACAACTCAAACCTTGATTGTACTAGATTATTTGTATGAGGGAATTGATTTTTCCATGAAATTCACTCGTGCTAAATTTGAAGAGCTAAACGCTGGTTTCTTTAACAATTGCATGGAGCATGTGGATAAATGTATATGGGACAGGAATATGCAGAAAAGTAATTTTGATGATGTAGTTATTGTTGGTGGGTCGACTCGTATTCCCAAGGTACAACAAATGCTGAGTGAATTTTTTGATGGGAAACCACTTTGCAAGATCATTAAGGTGGATGAAGCTGTGGCTTATGGTGCAGCAGTGCTGGCTGCAAATTTGAGAGGGAATGGTAATAAATTAAGGGTAAGAAGTAATATTGTAGATGTGACCCCTCTGTCCCTTGGCACCGACCTATTAGAAAGTAATATGAGTGTACTGATTCCGAGGAACACATGAATGCCCACTTTCAAAGAGCATGTTTATGTGACCATGTATGATCACCAACACTTATAGAGGTCGGAGTGTATCAGGGAGAAAGCAGTAACATCAACGATAATATCTTCCTAGTTTAATTCACACTTCACGGTGTACCACCAGCTCCTGAGAGTGGAGAAAGGATTAAGGTTTGCCTTAACATAGATGTCAATGGTATTCTGTATGTCTCAGCTGAGTTGAAATCCACAGGTAAAAAGAGGAGTATAACAATTGCTCGGAGTGGAAAATTGTTAACAGATGACGTTGAGAAGATGCTGAGAAAGGTGGAGTCCTGAAGTGTATTGGTACCAAAAGGAGTATTATGTTTCTACTTGGAACATGTTTGCAATATTTCTCATTGACTAAACTCTTACGAATGATGGTTCAAGCTTTATGAAGAGGAATAATTCGCGCATAAAACTAAACTAATATTCTTTATTATATAACTAATGACTGACTATTCTTAAACTCAAATGAATTTCTCTATAGCCACTAGCTAATGGTACTTTTAGTGAGTAGGGAGTGAGCAATTCAAACATGAAACTGAAATTACTATTAATGCCAGAAAACTTCAGTTGTTGATACAGTTAAAAGCACAATCACATTTACCAGTTTGAACAACGAATATATAGAATATTAAAAAAGCAGCAAGACGCTAGAGTATATAAGTACCAGCCAGATACCCAACACATTACAACACCAGATGCCTTAAAAACAGGACTACACAATTAGAGTAGAAAAAGAATCCAAGGACAGCGTATATATTCCTCTTTCCGCTTGCATCTGGGTTGTGGGAGAAGATATGTGTGTCATAATCAAAGCGTATCATGCTCAAAGCTGCAAAGCCAAGTACAACATATTCCTTAATGAGTTCACTCTTCATGGTACATTGACTTTGATAAATTTGATGTGACTTTTGGTCACACGAGCAAATTGGTCTTAAAAAAAGCATTTCTTAGCATATATTTCTTTGAACAACAAACTCACACACCTCAATTACGCCTCATAAGCTACATATTTGTCCCAAAAGGCGTGTTGCTACTTCCTAAGCTGGGTGTTAGAAAGTGACTTAGACTTAATGGTTATTTGGTAAATTTTGTAATTTGTGTGACATGTCATACAAGGTTGTTTGGAATTTGGAAACTAATATATGACCGTTAGTTTTGCCTATAAATAGAGATCATTAGCTTTAGAATTATTTGTACCTTTTGAATTAGGGTTTGGTACCTTTGAATTAGAATTTGTCTTTGAATTTGGTTTTGTAATTTGGTTTGGTATTTGAGTAAAACTTCCGCTTCGTTTGTTTGAATTTTGTTTGTTTGTTTCGTCGTTTGAATTACAACAAGTGGTATCACAGCAAGGTTGATTCGTTTAGCCATGAAGAAGAAGAAGAAAAAGGTTTTTGGGATTCGTTTGGTTCGAAGAATCAGTTTGAATTCGTGAGATAATTTTTTGTAAGTTCCACTTATATTTTCTGGTTTTGAATTTGTTTGTTCACTTGTTTTTACTCCGAATCGCTTCGCTTCGCAATCGCTCAGTAGTTTGTTTTTAGTTGTTGGGTCAATTTGTTTTGAATTGGGCCTTTGTGTTGAATTTGGGCTTTTGGAATTTGTTTGTTTACGTTTGAATTTATTGACTAGGAAAGTTGGGATTAGTTTGGAAAGTATTAGTTTGTTTAGGATTTTGAATTTTGATCGCTTGGTTTGGGTTTTTAGTGACAGTTTGTTTGAAGACTAGCCCATTATTATGTTATTTGGGTATTTGTATTTGAATTTGGACCATAATTTTTATTACATAAGTGGGTTATTAGAATATGAATTTGATATTTGGGTGGTAATTCTTATTATATAAGTGGACCATTGGAATTTGAATTTTGGTATTTGGAATCTGAAGATCGATTTGGTGTTTGAAGACTTGGTTATAATCGGGTCGTTTGGAATTTGTTCGATCATTGGGAATTTGTTAGTTTTGAAAATTGGGATCTTTGTTCGTCGGGATTTTGAAGTTGGTTGCCCGAATTTGATTGTATTTGTTGAAGATCGTTTGAGCCGTTTTGTTTGTTTGATTAACCGTGTTTGAATTTGTTGGTTAACGTTTGATTGTTTGTTTTGAAGATTATCGGCGTTTGAATTTGTTCGATTGTTTTGGATCGTTTTTGGGAATCGATCGTTCGCTTTGAATTAGGCTAGTATCTCTAGCATTTGGAATTTGGAAATTTGGAAATTTGAATTTGAAGACGAAAGATTCGTTTGGTTTGAAGTTGCGAGTGGAGTTGAAGTCACGGTAGAGATTGTTAGAAAGTGACTTAGACTTAAGGGTTATTTGGTAAATTTTGTAATTTGTGTGACATGTCACACAAGGTTGTTTGGAATTTGGAAACTAATATATGACGGTTAGTTTTGCCTATAAATAGAGATCATTAGCTTTAGAATTATTTTTACCTTTTGAATTAGGGTTTGATACCTTTGAATTAGAATTTGTCTTTGAATTTGGTTTTGTAATTTGGTTTGGTATTTGAGTAAAGCTTCCGCTTCGTTTGTTTGAATTTTGTTTGTTTGTTTTGTTGTTTGAATTACCAACACCGGGAATTTATCACGTGCGTATATATTAAAGAGTTCAAGCGACTGCAATCGGTATTGATCCGGGAATGTTGCTGCCTGGATTGATTTGATCAGCATAATCGTATTGAAGTCTTCCTAATGAACAGGGTTATGACATTACCCCATCGTGCATAGCTTGTAGCGGCTCAGAAATTTTTGTAGGCGAGGGTGCCAAAAACCAAATCACCAGCCTACTAACACAGTTTTCGGTACGATGAAATGATTACCATTTTTACTATAACCAATATAGTCATATACATCGGTTAGTATTCAAACTGTTAACTAATGAACAACAAAAATTTAATTTGCTCATTTGCAGATGTTGAACATCGATTACATGATCTGGTAATGCTATGTAAGCAAATCTATGAAGGCTAAGACCTTCATTAAACATGTCATCTGTCGGCCTTTTCCCCGTCATCATCTCTAGTAATACTATTCCAAAACTGTAGACATCCCCACTACTTGTCATCTCACTCCCAATACCATACTCTACAAATAAAAATAATTACTTAAGTTACAAAACTGTAATATGCAAGTATAAAAAAAAGCATCATGGAATGCATGAATCATATATTACCTGGAGGTGCATAACCAATTGTTCCTTTAACCCCGGTTGAGGTATTTTCATTTAAGTCTGTACCAAGTAGTCGAGCTAAACCAAAGTCTCCAACATGAGCCACCATATCAGCGTCTAGTAGAATGTTGCTAGGCTTCAAATCACCGTGAACAATCGTTGTTTGGCAGCGGTTGTGAAGGTAATCAAGCGCGGTTGCAACATCTCTGAGAATATTTATTCTTTGAAAAAGGTTGAGTTTTGATGTATATGCACTTGAATGAAGCCAATCGTGTACACTTCCATTGGGCATAAACTCGTAAACCAAAGCTTTAAAATCATTACCTTGAAAATCAACACTTGAACATGAAGTTATAATCTTCAACAGATTACGGTGTCGAATATTCCGCCAAGCTTCACATTCTGCTAGAAAACTTTTGTGAGCTCCTCGAGTTTGAAGATGTAGAACTTTGATTGCAACAGATTTGTCATCATCGGAATCGAGAATCCCTTTATAAACAGAGCTTAACCCACCCTCTCCAATCAAATTTGCTACAGAGAAGCCATCAGTAGCCTTGAGAAGTTGATTGTATGAAACTCTCTTGAACTGTTCACTTCCTGATGACTGAGATTGTTGACTATTGCGTTTCTTCTTACACAAAAGATACACACAACATAATACGATGAACACCGTCGGCGCAATCAAAATGAGTAATACCAAGAAAGGAAACCTTTTTTTCTTACTACCACTCTTCTTGCATTTGGGTAACTCAAGTGTATTCAAGCCGCCACAAAGCCTATTATTCCCCAAAACCGAAAATTTACTTGCATTTGCAAACACTCCTACAACCGGTACTTCACCCTCAAAATCATTAAAAGATAGGTTCAAAAATTCTAAGGAATTCCATTTGTCTAAGAATTCAGGAATTTTACCTGATAATTTATTTTGAGAAATGTCTAGTACCCCCAATCCTCCCAAAGAACTTAATGAAGATGGTAGTATGCCTTGAAATTGGTTGCCTCGTAGGTTTAACTTTGTAAGGCTAATGCACTCACCAAGGCTACTAGGAATGGTACCTGATAAATTATTATAAGATAAAGTGAGATGGTTCAATGTCTTGAGGTTTTTAATCTCTGGTGGAATTGAACCAGATAGGTTATTTTGAGAGAAATTTAAAAAATCATTTAGTGATGGAAGTTGAAGAAGTTGTTTGGGTATGTTTCCACTGAGTCTATTGTCTGCAAAGTTTAACCCATTAAGTTGTTTACAATTCCCAAGGCTTGATGGAATATGGCCTTCTAATTTGTTGGAATATAAGTAAAGTTTATTCAACAACGATAAGTTCCCGATGGCATCAGGGATAGGCCCAGAAAATTGATTGCTATGTAGACCAAGAAATTGTAGCTTTTGAAGTTTACCAATGGTAGTGGGGATTCTTCCTTTGAATCGATTTAGTCCTAAATGTAAAGAGGTCAAGCCAACTAGACTACCTATACTTGAAGGGAGGCTTCCAAATAATTGATTTTCTCCTAAACTTAGAAAGCTGAGTTGATCAGAAAGATTACCTATTGATATCGGAAGCACTCCTCTAAGGTTGCAATGATAAAGTCCCAAATGTACTAATTTGTTGCAGTTTTTCAAGGAATTAATAAACCTCAAGTCATCAGCTTCTCCGCGTCCATGGAAGTTGTTATACTGTAATCTAATTATATTAATATCTCTTAGTTTTGAAAAGTCGATAGTCAACTTCCCACTAAAATTGTTCTCATTCATTTCAAGATATCTTAATTTAGAACAATTAGAAATAGAAGGTGGAAGAACTCCGGTCAGGTTGTTATTCCTTAACTGAATGTACTCAAGATCTGGGAGCATCACATCAATTTCTGAAGGAAGACTACCAGTGAGGTGATTATCAGCTAAGGAAATATTAACTAGAAGTGAGAGGTTGAAAATGGAATGAGGGATGCTTCCATATAAGCTGCACCCAGAACAGTAAAACACCGTCAAGCTATTCCAAAGACCTAAGGTATCAGGAATGCTCCCACCCAACGGGTTTGCGTGAGCTTCGAAGACTTCCACTGATGTAATATTCCCCAAGAAAGGTGGGATTCCACCTGTTAACTTATTGTAGCTAATTAAAAGACGAGAAAGTTTCGGGAGTAAACTCATCTCCTTGGGTATGCTTCCAACTAGCATATTCCGAGACAGCCAAAGGTCTTCGAGGCTAGAACAATCAGATAAGTTTGTCGGAATGACTCCACTGAATTTGTTTTCATCAAGATAAAGATGACGTATCCTAGATAGACGACCAAGTTCATGAGGAATGGTTCCTTGAAAGCTGTTGTTCCGGAGACCAAGCTCACGGAGGAAGCTGAGGTTTCCTACATGAGGAGACAACGAGCCTTTTAAACCTTTCGAAGACAGTTCTACAGCAGTCACTCGTTTGTGCCGCTTTCCACATGAAATACCACTCCAGTCACAGAAATGAAAGGAATGGTTCCGCGAGGTTAGAACTTTGTATGGATCCTGGGTGATCTTTGACTTAAATGACAACAACGCAAGATAATCGGTCTCATTACCGCCATAGGTAGCAGAGACGGTGACGAAAGTAAGACATATTATTGAGAGACCATAAAAGAGAAAAGAAAGACGAGAGGAAGATGATAAGTAAATTATTGCTTGTGGTGACTTCATTTTCGGAAACTTACTTAAAATTATAAGAATAAGCATTCGCTTTTTATCCTGAGTTTTTGCATGTTAACAGTTTGTGACAAATAGCTGGTGCAATGATTGACATTTGATTGAGAATATACTAATTTATAATCATATCATAAAAGATATCATAAAAGACTTTGAAGAAAACTTTGGAGTAAGAAGTCTAGAATTATATTGCATTATAACTTGAATTTAAGGGATAACGGTTCAAGATGTCTGTTAGATAACCTTAAATAATATAACAATGGAAGAAACTTACAAGGCTCATTAGTCCACCGATAAGGACCCAAGGCAGCTGGCAGTGCCATCTTCTACCCCTGACATAAGATGTTTTGTTTTTTGTCCACCATACATATGTTTGATTATAAAATGCCTGACTAAAAAACACAACCAATCAAGAAATGTTTTTTGTTAAATTGGAAGGTGCATGATTCATACCCTTTTGTTAAATTGGAAAAAGCACAACCAATCAGCTACCTTACCCGTCTCTTCACGCCCACCACCTCGCCTGGAAAAATGAGAGACACATATACGGTTCAAAAGTTGTCATGAACCAAATCTAACGGATCATATGCAAAAGTTCATTTTCGTAAAAATGTAAAAAATGTGGCCGAGGTTTATTTTTGTAAATGAATACTTGTTGTTGTTCATTTAAGTAATTTACTCTAAATATAAAGCATTGTAAGGGTCATGTGAATTGAATGGTGTTAAAAACATAATCTAATAGGTTAATGAGCTAACAGGCTAATATGACATTTTAGTGTATTGGACACTAATGTCTCTCGCCCCACTTGTATATAAATTGTTGTCTAGTAAACCCAATTCTTTTGTAGCTAAGTGTCCATAAAAGCTTGAATATTGTTAATAACCCGACATCACTCGTCTGATACATACAAAGGTTAGCGATTCCAAAAGCAACGATGTAGAGATGTGGCTAGAAGTGTGTATCAGGGTGAGTATGTACATAGACGACAATATGTCAATACTTAATATAGTTGTCTACCAAAAAAATGCATCGGAATTCATTAGTTGATTATAGATTTCCTCATGGAATTGTCTATAAGTGAAACTTTGTCCATTCCACTTTCCAACGAGGTTTGAACATGGTTTTAACAAGATTGATGTCTCGGTTTTCTATTTTGTTTTTTTGGGTTAGTGTTATGAGGGGAGATATGATGTTCAAGAGGATAAAGGTTATCTTTTTTTTGTGTAGCATAAATTTCGCTCATATATAATAAACTAGCTCCAAGACCCATCTGATGGGCGGGCTAATCCCATGAATTAGTTTATTAAATATTAGAAAACTAAATATAAAATTGATTATTTTTATAATGATTAAACTTACAAAACAAAATGACAAGAAATTAAAGATATATTGTGTATAGATCTGTACGAATATATAAAAGCATTTTTGTGTCAACCGACACATACATCCATTAAACTACCTACACTAGTTCTAAAGTTTATGCTATGTTCACAACCCTATAACATCAATTAGCCTATGGGGATTGTATTCTAAAATTTTAAAAACCACTTTTAGCATCCAAATATCTTTTAAGAACCCTCACAATGTACATACCCTGAAAATGATCAAATTCACGATTAGAAATGTTATCATCAAATTCCTTCATCTTGTCCCAAGGGCCAAGGCCCCTCTCCAACCCCGACTAATACAATAGATAGTCGAAGCTTGCTGTTAAAATCATATCATATTTTAGCATAAGCCACAAAGAAGTCTTAGATGAATGTAAATTCTTATATATACCTCGCTACGACTATTGCAACTACAATTTTCTTTTCTTGTGAACTCAGTTTACCGCATGCACTAACATTTTGTGTTGCATGTACCGTGACAATATAATTGGCATAATACTAACTTTCAAGTTTTCACCTTAAGTAGAATAAGACGTAAATATAAAATTGTTCAACCGTTTTCTGTTTTGACGGGCTGGCCTAAAATACACGGTTTGAGTATTAACCATGCATGTATTAATCACAATGGAAAATACAAGGAGTTTTCGCCCCAAGAAATATCTTCAATGATTCTTAAAAAGTTAAAAGAGGATGCTGAAGCATACTGATGCGGGCCCAAGTGTTGAGGAACGGGCCATCATGTTTCTGGAGTCCCAAGATCGTGTGACAAAAGGGGTCTCACTAAAATGGGCATAAGTTGGGCTACGGGGATCCGTTTCAGGCCCGTGACCAGTCGTTTCGAAGCTTGGAGCGAGGAGCACGTTGTGGTAAACGACATCGTCAGTTTACGGAACTTTCGAGCCCCGAAACACTTTATTTTACGAGTTATTTGCATTTTAGCGTTTTTTCGGTTTTTTTGGACTTTCGTTTTTGTAATAGCTTTCGGCCCGTTTGTTCTTTAGGGCCCATTTCGACTTTGTTTCTCTATTTAATAAGTGTATTGGCTTTGTGGCTAATCAGTTCCAAAAATATGAAAAGTCTATTTTTGGCAGTTTGCTAAGAATTATCCTAATAGTCGGTATTCTGTGAATCAACGATTATTGGAAGAGTTGACCCTGGTATTCTCGTGAATCAACAGGTCCAATTTGTGTTATCTTGTTTTAGTACTACATCACATACCTTGGAACACCAGTCACAGATGAAGTGATTACCGTCCCCGCATATTTCAGTGACAAGCAAAGACAAGCAACAAAGGATACTGGCATGTTGGCTGGCCTCAATGTCTTGCGCTTGATTAGCGAACCCACAGCAGCTGCAATTGCCTACCGTCTAGACAAGAGTGCTGATAAATATGGTCCAAAAGAGAGAAATGTCTTAATCTTTGATTTGGGTGGAGGAACATTTGATGTGAAAATGCAAAAGCAAGGGAGGTTGTAATTAAGTTGCGTGTGAGAAAGCCAAAAGGGATATGTCCTCAACAATCCGAACCTCAGTTGATATCGATTCGTTGTACGAAGGAATTGACTTTTCTGCAAAATTCACCCGCGTGAAATTTGAGGAGCTAAATACTGGTTTATTCAAGATATGTGTTGAGCATGTGGAAAGTTGTTTAAGAGATGGTATATACACAAGAATAATGTGGATGGAATTGTTATTGTTGGAGGTTTGACTCGGATTCCCAAGATACAACAAATGCTGATGGAATTCTTCGATTGGAAACCACTTTGTAAGAGAATTAATGTGGATGAAGCTGTTGCCCATGCCGCTGTAGCATTGGCTGCGAACTTAACTGGTAATGACTCAACAAACTATATAAAATCATAAGACACACGAAGTATATTCAAATTCGATAGTTCTAGATTGTTGTAACAGTATTTAGATTAATCTTTCTGATGTATGTAATAAATATCGTGTGCACAAATTTACAGTCCTCGTATGCAGGGCACCATCTCGCGTCGAACCACTTTCACTGTGTATGATCAATAATTCCAATATATATAGTTATTGTGGCAACTTATCACTTCCAGGACTCCCTTTTATACTTATTGCCACTCTTAATTAGTAAATCATTGCTCGGTACATAGAAGTACATCTTGTTTATCTAATTGTTTTGAGTGCTGCTCTCTCTTAATAAAAAATTTAATCATTTCAGATTTCTTGAGTATTCTTTAGTGAAGACACTATGTCTATTTATGGGGAAAAGATTTTTGCTATGTGCATATAACATATCCTTGGGTTATTTGGCTTTTCAGAGATCAATAAGTCTTTTATCAAAGATGTACATTAATTTGGGCAGATAAGCCTTAAAATGAACACAATGGCATTGAAAAGATTTTTCTTTTTGAAAAATAAATGGGGACTAGGAATGTCAACTATCATTGCATCATCTCAGTTAGAGGAGTGCAATGACTTGTGATTAACTAGACTAATATATACATCCACTTGATTAAATAAATGCAACACATACGACTTCATATTCTTTTGGGCAATTATTAGAACTAATAGATGGAAAAATAGTTTATGCTATTCCTTTCGTTTAATTTCTGGTCCACATTCTGCATTCCTTATATCTACTCCATGTTCTTTGTTCAACTACTCATTCCAAGATGTCAACCGCCGTTGGTATTGATCTAGGTACAACATACTCATGTGTGGCAGCATGGATAGATCAACAAAACCGTGTTGAGATCATTCCAAATGAACAGGGAAACAAGATTACCCCTTCTTGCGTAGCTTGTAACAAAACAGAATTTTTAGTAGGCGAGGGTGCCAAAAATCAAATCACCAGGAACCCTACGAACACTGTTTATGGTAAGTTGATTTGATCAGCACGTTGCATATTAAAGTCACAATATGTTTAAATCTTATCTAATTTATGTACATTTACTTTTTACTGTTTTCAGATGTTAAGCGATTAGTGGGAAGCAGATTCAGTGATAGCCGAGTGCAGAAGGAAATCAAATCATGGCCTTTTAAGGTAATAGAAGGGTCTTCTGATAAGCCAATGATTGTGCTTGAACACAATGAAATAAACAAGGAATTTTCTGCTGAAGAAATATCTTCTATGATATTAAAGAAGCTAAAAGAGACTGCTGAGGCGTACCTTGGAGTGAAAGTTACAGATGCAGTGATTACGGTCCCTGCATATTTCAATGAGAAGCAACGACAGGCAACAAAGTATGCTAGTACTCTAGCAGGCCTCAATGTTTTGCGTCTGATTAACGAGCCAACAGCAGCTGCAGTTGCCTACAGTTTAGACAAGAGTGCTGATAGAAACAGTCTAAGGGAGACCAACGTCATCATCTTTGATATGGGTGGGGGAACATTCGACGTGTCTCTTCTTACAATCAGCAAGGAGGGCACTGTTAATGTTAAAGCTGTAGGTGGTGACACTCATTTGGGTGGTGAGGATTTTGACAAGGAGATGGTGAATCATTGCATACAAGAATTCAAGAAAAGACAAAAGAAGGATGTTAGTCTAAATGCGAGAGCAATGGGGAGGTTGAAAGTTGCTTGTGAAAAAGCAAAGAGGGAGTTGTCATCCACAACTCAAACATGGATTGAGATTGATTCATTGTACGAGGGAGTGGATTTTTCAATGAATATCACTCGTGCAAAATTCGAGAGGCTAAACTCTGATTTCTTTGTGAAGTGCATTGAACATGTTGAGAGTTGCTTAAAAGATGGAAATATGCATAAGAGTAATGTTGATGAGATAGTTATTGTTGGTGGGTCGACTCGGATTCCCAAGGTACAACATATGTTAACAGAATTCTTTGAAGGGAAACCACTTTGCAAGAGAATTGATGTGGATGAAGCTGTTGCTTATGGGGCAGCATTGTTGGCTGCAAATCTAAGCATTAAAGGCAACAAAGTTGTGCAGGATTTGAAACTTTTAGACGTGACGCCATTGTCCCTTGGTATAAGGGTCGAAGGAGAAGATATGAGTGTAATAATCCCGAGGAACACAAAATTACCCACCATAATGGAGAGGATTTATGAAACAAGGGTCGACAACCAAGTAGGTATCCTAGTCCCCGTGTATCAGGGTGAGAGCAAGAATACCAATGACAACACACTTCTTGATGAATTCACTTTTGGCGGTATTCCACCAGCCCCTGCAGGTATGCAAGTGGTGAAGGTTTGCTTTAACATGGATACCAATGGTATTCTCAATGTTTCGGCTGAGTTGAAATCTACTGGCAGTAAAAAAAGTATAACAATTGCTCAGAGTGGAATAGACTCGAGCCCGTCAAAGCCAAAGCAATCCCAAGTCAAGAACAAGGATCAAAGGCCAAATCAAGTTAACAAAAAAATCAGTTTAAAGAGTCTACTAGCATTGCATTCCTAGTCAACTTCTTTGCTCATTTGTTGGCATTTCATAAGCATGTACCTCATGGGTTATTTGGAGGTTCAGAAATCGGATTTTTGTCAATGCAAAACCTCCAAAGAAGGACACTCTTGTAGATGAGATTAAAAAATTATCTCATTTATGGATAAAACATAGGAAAAGGGAATTCAACCTGACTCCATTGAATGGATTTGTAATCCAAAAAACGCTTGTAATGTTGTTTTGTTTTCTCTAGTATCTTGCTAGAGTTTTTATATATATATATTGCCGTAAAAAAAATAAATAAATAAATAAAATAAAAATAAATAAAAATAAAAAAATAAAAAATGTTAGTGGAAGTAGATGCATTGCATGTATTACACTAGGTACAATGTGGTGCCGTGAGAAAAAGTGATGCCACCTCAGCACCTTTTTTCTATGGCACAAGTTTTGGCTATGGCATTAAAACACCCCTCCCTGTCATAACATGAGTTTTCTAAATAAAATGTAAAACCAAAAAAAGAAATGTTAACCAAAAAATATGTACTGATATTCCCAATTCTCAAATGCAAACCCAACACTCAACTCGTATATTCATATACTCGGACCAATATCAAATTTAATAAACCTGGCCCAATATCAAAAATGAGTAAACCTAATCTTTCTTTTCCTTCCGGCTTCAACAAACACACTTAGTCTTCTTCAGTTCTTCCCGCTACCAAACCTTAAAAAAATATAATAAATAAATAAACAAATAAACACAAACACAAACACAAAAAAAAAATAATAATAATAATAATAAATAAATAAATAAATAAATTGCTTGGCGTGATCTGGTAGCCACAGCACCATAAGCTCCGGCCCAACACCGGTGTGGTAAGTCGCGCCACAAGCTCACGTCGAGCACAATGGCTTGAGCCACCCGCCACCGTACCTAGCCCTCTTACAGTTTTCTTCAAGTTTCCTTATTTGTAGCTTAATGTTAGGGTAGTTAAAAATGAGTGATTGTTATTTCCCTCATAAATTGTACTTTTGCATTTAGTAAATGAGATACGAAAATTGTCCCAAGTCTCCATTTCTCTTTGTTAGTTTCTTTCGAGTCTAACTCGCGTAAGGGTTGTATCATCTTGTGCTTTCATTGCTTACACAATGCCTCCCCGTTGTGAATTTTTTTTTTTTTTTTTTTTTTTTTTTTTTTTTTTTTTATAATTTTAAGTATAGTGTTTTAATTAGGTATAGTGGGGTTTAAATAGCATGTGAAATGGGATGCCACTAGTGAATGGGTGTTTTGGTGTATGAACGTTAAAAGTGGTGATGCTGAAGTTACACTGAGGTGGCACTGAAAAATAAAAATTGACATGTCACCATATCTGATGCTCTTAGAATGTGATTTTTTATTCTCCAATGGAAAAAGACCGAGAATGACTTCCTCATAAATTTTCAATTCTCCCATTTCTTCACTTTTTATGAGAAATCAAAATTGGATAGTGAATATGGAATGATACCCCATGATTCCATTCTTTGCTTGCAACAAACAAGGGAAGCTATTCTTCTTTCCTTTCTCAAGTTTTTTCTTTTTCCATCCTACCAAACATTTTATTAGGAAACTATGTGTGCATTGTTCAATTATTTGGAAACTATAGCATTGCCTTTTAATTTTACCATCTAATATGTTCAAATCTTGAATTACTTTATTCTGCGCGATATCAATCAGAACCTTCCATTGATGAAGTCACAACTTCCAACAGCAAATCACAAACCGGCAAACTTCAGACAGTAAAATCCTTCAATGAATCGTCCTATTTAATCTTCTTGAATAACTCAGGTATATTACTCACACTCTATATATAGCAAATTCGGGAAATTGATGCTACATTGCTACGCAAAGTTTGTGCAGTTGTAAGAATAATATAGTTGAAACTTACACTCATGTTAGGTGCACAACATTAGGGGTGTTCAAAAAAACCGAGAAACCGACAAACCAAGCCGAACCGCCTAATCCGAAACCGAAAAAACCCAAAACCGAAGAAACCGAAACCGAAAAAACCCGCTTATTACGGATCGGTTATGGTTTTTATATTTAGATATCCGTGGTTAACCGAACCGAACCGTGTATAATATACATTAAGGTTTTTAACTAAATATTCAAATAATAGTACAAGTATCGATTATATTGTTGCACTACTCTTATTGTATAACGACTTTTTGCTCCAAATGTAAACGTTTACTAAACATGTATGTGTGGAAAGAGATTAATGTGAATGTAACATATAAACGTCAAACAAATATTTTTTTGTTAATATGTCATGTATGTTTATTTAAAAGTAATTATTGTGATTGAATAACTTTAATATGACTTTAATCTATTCAATACTATTTAATATACTAAAATTGCGTTTTACCTATTAGATCATGCTATTGTTCATACGGTTAAACTCGTTTAAATGTCTAAAGTGGTTAACCGTGAACCAAACCGCGGGTAACCGATCATTTTTGGTAACCGCATATCCGGTTACCCGCCTAACACGGTTCGGTATCGGATAGTAAAATGAATTACCCGCCTCGCGATGGATAGTTTAAATCTCCCAACTAACCGAACCGAACCGCCCCGTGAACACCCCTACACAACATGACCACAACTTCATGTCAATCAATTCCACTTTTCTTTTTTTATTTATTTCTATAAAAGTTTTACGGGTATTTTTAAACTGTGTCAAAGTCTTAAAGTATTAAATGATCACACTTGTTTTTTTGAATAACTTTATTTTCATATGAAACAATGATAAACCGGTAAAATATTACAAATTTAGAAAAATATTAATATCAAGTATCATGTAAATAACTAAATATGATTAGTTCATTTAATACATCAAAATACCACTATGACACAAGGAGAGGCTGAGATAGAGGGGGTCGGAGGGTAGGGGTGAGCAAAACCACCCGAGTCCCGACAACCTACCCGATCCTGACATAAATCGATAGTCTCGAAATCAAATAATAGCTTCTCAGGTCGGGAGTCGGGATGGATTTTTAGCATTTTCGGGATTCGGTACGGGCAAAAAAACGACAAAATACAAGCAAAAACCGACTACTTTCGGGAAGGGACAGACCAAAAAACCGACTACTTTCGGGTCGGTATTCGGTTTACGAATTCGGTGACTTTCGGTATCAGGATTAGTCGGAACGGGTCAGGTCGGGATCCGGCCCGATGCTCAGCCCCATCGAAGGGTGCTCTGTCCTCTCTACCAGACCCAATTGTTTTCCTGTTTATCTTATAAAACTTAAGCCCATGACCCAGCTATAGGTAAAGACCCCAAAACCTTAGACGTCAAACGAATTAAGAGAAACTTGACACTGTTTCATGCACAAAGTTTTCATCTAATTTTTTTTTTTTTTTGAACGGCAATATATTAAAAACTCTAGCAAGATACTAGAGAAAAGAACTTACAAAACATTACAAGCGTTTTTTGGATCACAAATCCATTCAATCCAGTTAGGATTGAATTTCCTATTCCTATGTTTAATCCATAAATGAGATAATATTTTGATCTCATCTACAAGAGTGTCTTTCCTTGGAGGTTTTGCATCGAAGCAAATCCGATTTCTGAACCTCCAAATAACCCATAATGTGGTTTGGATAACCGCGTCAAAACATACCTTTAAGGATTGTTGTAGATTAGCTGTGTTGCCCCAAGTAATAAGATTAGGAAGATCCTTTAGGAATATCCTTTGGGAAGTCATCTAATCATTTTTATTAATTATCATTGTTTTTCTTTTCAAAATTTTAAGTTTGTAACCCGAATTTATTAGCGTGTCACTATAACCTACCATTTAACGTTTAAGTTATATGACTTTGTTAGTTTGAGAAATGAAAATTGCCCCTTTATTGCTAAATCTTTGACACAAGTTAGAAAAATCCAATTGCGTGTTTTGCCTAATTAATTACCTATACTAAATATATAATCGCTAACAACTTTCAGTTACATCTTTTTACCATTTGTAACAAGCAGAAAATATCAGCGAAGTTTACATCTTTTTACCATTTGTAACAAGCAGAAAATATCAGCGAAGTTTCCACGTAATTAACATACAATACTTACCGCGTGCTTTCAAGATCGATCATGCAGCAAATTAATTAACTCGGTTAATTTTCTACTATAAATATTAGGGTTTTAGAATACAGCATGCTTAAAGATTTTACGTTTGAGAGTTGAAGAGTTTAATATCGATCGATGGGGGGTAAGAGTTCTAGGGAACAAGGTGCCAAACGACACAAGTCGTCGTTTTCGCAGCCGCAGAAGAAGAGTTATTCCTTCATTGCAGATAACTATCATTCTTTGGAACAGGTATTGTTCCATGCATGCTGCTTTTATTTATATATAACTTATATGTGATTTTTTTATAAAAAATAAAAAATTAGTAGTTTTAAACATCTTTGTAGTAAATCAACTGCATCATATATTGTTTCGATGTGGTTCTAGGTATTAGATGTTTGAGCGTTTAGTTATATGTGATTAATTAGTCAAATATTTAATGTATAACCCTAAATAATCATATACGAATTCACTATATCGAAAAGGGTGGCATTGTGCGACACAACACGGAAATATGCGGCTTAGGGAGTTGGGGGAGACTGAACCAGGTTTAAAGGGACAGGGTGAAATTAGGAAGATCAAAGTTTTTTACGAAATTTAACATTACTTAACGTAGTTTCTATGTTTCATCGGGTTCCGTGACACCGCGGACACCTCTTATCTAGTTCCGTCACATACGGGTTAGGGGTGATTGTAAATTAAGTGCAGTGCTCGGGCAGGGTTGTGGATAAAAGAAAAATATTAAAAAAAAGAAAACTATAAATTCCAATTATGTAACCCTTTGAAACGGATTATGTATGTCTGGGTTACAGTTGGGTTGTTCTGCACGATTAATTAGATGGATTGTGCTTGGGTTGGAATGATTTCGTATTGCCACCTACTATAGAAACCAAGTATCTTCGGACTGCAAACACAATAATCTAAGTAATAAATTATGAAACGCAATACTTAACAACCTTTTCCTTGTGGTTCTGATATAAAGTTTGTAAGCATCTACTTTATGTGCAGGTGACTGAAGAACTTTCACGTGCAGGGCTCGAGTCTTCCAACCTTATTGTTGGAATTGACTTTACTAAGAGCAATGAGTGGACTGGTAACTTTTATATCCATGGTGCCTTTTAAATTCCGTCAATTGAGTTGAAACTTGCTAACAGTTGATAATTAGGTACAAGATCCTATCACTTTAAGAGCTTGCATCATATTGGAAACGATCTAAATCCCTATGAACACGCAATATCTATCATTGGGAAAACGTTAGCGAAGTTTGATGAGGATAACTTGATTCCATGCTATGGATTTGGAGATGGTATGCTTTTTAAACAGTTTCTGCTCTTTATAATAATGATAATGTTTCAAGCCTGCAAATATAATATAAATTTAGAAGACTGAATTGTTTGACCTTACTGTGCAGCGACCACACATGATCAACATGTTTTCAGCTTTTATCCCGGAGATAGACCATGTAATGGATTTGAGGATGTCATGGGTAGATACAGAAAAATCGTTCCTCAGCTAACGCTTGCAGGTTTTAAATCTACTTCTACATTTGATTTTGAACTCAAAAATATTATCATCTTCGTTGTTGGATAAATGTTTTACTCGTCCTGCAGGTCCAACATCTTTCGCCCCGGTCATTGAACAAGCTATGACAATTGTTGAAAGAAGTGGTGGCCAGTATCATGTGCTATTGATCATTGCTGATGGGCAGGTTGGTATTTTGGGTCTAATATGTGTTTGTGTTGTGTGTATGAAAGTTAATACTTTGCTAATTATATTGCCGTGGTACAGGTAACACATAATGGTTACGGACCTGGTAAAAGTTCACAAGAAAAGAAAACTGTAGATGCCATAGTCAAAGCAAGGTGATTGTTTGCAACCAATATTAAGCATTCAAATATAAGCAATTACATATTTGTTTTGTCTTATGCTAAATTACGATATCTTTTTTTACAGCAAGCTTCCACTATCTATTGTATTAGTCGGGGTTGGAGATGGGCCTTGGGACAAGATGAAGGAATTTGATGATAACATTCCTCGTCGTCAATTTGATAATTTTCAGGTAAAACAGAAATGTGAGTTTTAATATAATCTTCATGGATCTCTCTCTATAAAGGCTCTGATGTTACTTTCTTTTGTATACTAGTTTGTAAATTTCACAGAAATCATGTCAAAGAATGTGCCCTCAAACCGAAAAGAAGCAGAATTTGCTCTTACAGCATTGATGGAAATTCCATCTCAATATAAAGCGACAATTGAACTGAACTTACTAGGGTACGTGTCCTCTTTTTATAACATTTTAGTTTCTTAAGTACCTTTTGGCATCCATTGTTAATCTTTTTTAAAAAAATAATAATAATAAATCAGAAATCAAAGAGGAAATTTACCGCAGAGAGTTGCCCTTCCTCCTCCAATTCGTGAATCATCCTCGTGTAGCAGCTCAAAATCATCACATTCGGCTAGTTTGCAAAAGGGTGCAACATCTAATAATGGCCATAGCAGTTCTATAAAATCTGTTCCATCAAATGGTCAAACTAGTACAGATCACAAGTCACCAGCAGCATCAAATTCTACCCATGATGATCAGGTACACATTTGTTTACAAACTCTCACATTGCATATTCAACATAAATGGATCATTATTCTAATAATGGTTTTTGTAACTGTATTCAATAGATTAAAACTGGCCTAAGCTGTTTCGACCCATACCAAAAATTTACCCTTTTTGGCTGAAATCCATTTTGACCCATTACCAAAGCAACCTGTAGTGCTGATATCCTTTTATGATGTTATGCAGTTATGCCCCATTTGCCTTACTAACTCGAAGAACATGGCATTTGGTTGTGGACATCAGGTATTGTTCTTTGTTAATGTTTACTTCAAAAGAATATTTATTTGTGACATTCAGGCGTTAACTTTTGTTATATTTTTTATGGTATTTGACAGACATGTCATGAGTGTGGGAAAACACTTAAGTTGTGCCCGATTTGCAGGAGCTCAATCAAGACAAGAATAAAGCTCTACTAAGCGTTGGTTTATCTGATTATCTTATGGTATAAGTCTCATTTTAGCTTACTGCTTCACACTCTTTGATGATTCATTGTAAAAAGTCAGAAGTCTTGGGTTCTGGTGGTAGTAATACAGTCTTAGTTTCTCTGATCTTTATAGTCTTGACAAAATGATGTCAATGAAGAGATTGTTTCATTATATACTTATTCGTGATCTTGTAGTTTAATTAGATCTTTGTTTCTTTCATGTGAAAACTAATGTACTGTTAGTCACGAAATGGACAATCAAGAATGCTATTCTTACAATGTCAACATAGTAAAGATCATATTATTGAAAGATAATAAGATTTGTAACAAGTAATGTATCATGACGACGTTAACAAGATTAATCATAGGTACTCAACTCAATTGCCGTTCAAAAAAAAAATAGGTACTCAATCACTTGTTTAGTTGTTCCCATCACTCTTTAGTGTTCTATTAACCATGTAAAGGTACTCAAAATACATGTTTTAAAGCATAAATTATCTATTTTACTATAAAAAAAAAAAAAAAAAAAAAAAAAAAAAAAAAAAAAAAAAAAAAAAAAAAAACACTTGGAACGCGATTGTTAATGTCTTTGTACCAAGTTACCAACTTAATTACACATTAGAAGATAAGACTTTTTTTTTTTTTTTTTCAAAACAAAGAAAACAATAACTCAGCCAACATAAAGGCTAGTTTTGTAGGAAAAATAACATGAAATACATGACATAAAGAGAAAGCACTCAACTTTTTTATTATGATACATAGTACACATTGTTTTACTTTTGGTGTTTTGTTATGTAAGTAACCAGCTATCATTACCTGATTCGGTTAGTGGTCAACTTCATGTTCATTTAATACTGACTTATTGAGTGGTATATGTCAATTTTCATGTTTAATGAAGGGAACATGGTCATGTCCTTTTCCAGTGAGCGTGATGTTATTTAAAACTGGTCACTTTTGATTTGTAGCTTACAATACCATATCCACATGTGGCAGATAGTCACCTTCATGGCTTCATCATCCAACTTTTTTTCTTCTTTTAAGTATTCATTCATTTAGGGGATACAAGCTTATGAATTGGTATTGATATTAGAGCACTAGGTGTAGTTGAAGAACTCTTCCTCTTCATTCGGGCTCCATGTGTGCCAAATCACCCAACACCTCTTCACAACTAACCCCTACCTCACCAAACAACAGACCTCAACTTCTTTCATTTGAGTCCCACCACTTACAACATTATTTTTTTATCCATTTCCTCCTCTCACAAAACAAAACAAATGTACACAAATCAAATGTATTTGTCAGGCATTTACCTCGTTGTGGCCACGAAGAACTCACCAACGACAAGGAACGGTGAAGGGGTCATGGTGTGATGAAGAGGAATGGCTCGCCGTTGAGCCTCCACGTGGGAACGAAGAAGAGGAACGAAGAGCCTACACCGTGTGCTCTTATATTATAAGGAAAAGGCCAAAAAAAAAACTAGCATAGTTATCAAAATGTAACGAAATTCCTAGTGAACTTTAAAAAGGTCCATTAACACTTGTATACATTCGACTTTAAAACAAAAGAATAACTTTTTAAGTGATTTGACTAAAATACCTTTTTGTTCTTCAATCTACATCTTTCTCATCTTCAAACCCGGACGGCGACTTTTTCCGGCTACCAATTTCGGCCACTTCTAACAGGGGAAATAATTAATAATGCGTAAGAAGTTGATACAAATATAACGGTGTTGATACAAATATAACAGTACACTCTGTAACTAAGTAATTTCACAATGAAATTTTGATAAACTACATTAAATATTGGTGTACCTTAATCCGCTTTTGAGTTTGTATATGCATGTCGCATCTTATTTATTCGTATCGTGATTTCATAATTATCAGTTTACCATGTAGAAGGAAACAACAATGTTAACGGAATAACGGTCGGTAGCCAGAAAAAGTCGTTGGAATTTTTGTTTGAAGATGAGAAAAATGAAGATTGAAAAGGGTATTTTAGTCAAATTATTTAAAAAGTTATTTATTTTGTTTTAAATTTGAATGTATACAAATGTGCGTTTGTCTGATATTAAATAAGTAACTTATGTCTTATATATCATAAGCATATGTTAAATGTTTAGATTAGCTTATTTTTAATAAGTTAATAAGTTTGAAGTATTTGGTTTAAGATATGTTAGTAATTGACAAAAAGAGCATGGGTTGAATACACATAAGAGTAGAAGGTATCATAACATAACATTATAGAGGATCATGAAGCACTTTCTATGTATAGTATCGGGGCTTCACTCCGCATAATTTTCGTTGAAAAACCGGCTCGCTCTAAAAATGACGTATTTAGTGATTTCTTGTTAGAGGTGAAAAACAAGGACATACCACTTCCCTCTTTGTGAGATTTAGCGGTAGGTTATATGACAACAATTGTTTGCAACTCTTCACATTATTTTGATCATCATTCTATACAAGTGTGTGGTCGAGTTATATCACCTTGGTTACTTCAAGTATTCACTTTAGCTCTATAGTTTCATTCACGTACACTTCTCGATATTTCAAGCTGCCCACAAGTGCTCAATTTTAGTTATAGTTTCAGAGTTTATCGATAGCAAATTAGCATTTAGTCTCAATCTCATGGCAGGTAGCAACTTTTGTTTTGTTCTCGGTTCATTGAACTTTAGGACGTAATCTTGCATCCTTCAATTGTATCATCTTTGGATCTATTTTGATTCATTTATAATGCAACAATTTTTATTGTAACACTACTTTTCTTGTATCACATCAGCACCATATCCTCATTCTAACTTTAACACCACCACACCAAAAAACACTAGGTATCATAACATGTTAACACCCACCTTTTGGGACCCACCATAAACCAATTAAAACACAACAAACTAATAATAATAATAATAATAATAATAATAATAATAATAATAATAATGTTTTCTCCTTTTCAACGTACGCAGGAACCAACACTGTTGAATACATCAAATACCCAGTATGGTAACATGTTATAACGCAATGCCACATGGGCATAACGCCACATGTGACGTTATGGTACCCACTGCTCTAAGTTGGGTACTGAAAATTAGATTAGGTATAATTAAGGGTAAATTTGTAATTTGTAATAAAGAATGTCATATAAGCCCAACTTTTCTTTAAAAACCCACAATTTTATAGCCTATTAAAACTTATATAAACACATAAGTCCACTCATATAAGCTTAGTCAAACACTTAATTTGAGCTTATTTAAGTCATATAAGCTAATAAGCTCATCATATAAAGCTTAACCAAACATCCTCTTAATCAAATACATCTCTCAAGATTTTAAAATAAGATAAGTCGTTATCTAATTAATATGACATTGAGCATAAAACCATTACTAAGAAAAATAACATGTTAGAAATGACTCTAGACAGTAGTCTTGGTTGACACTTTCACGTAAGAATCATATCGATCGCGATCATATATAGAAAGATCAGAAAGGTAAAAATCTCTTCAATTTCGTGCCAATGTAATTAATCTTTTTCATTTAACATTAATGTACTTGTTACAAATCTCTTTAGATCAATCAGTTTTGAATGAAAAAATCATTGGAGATCAATTATATTGGCATCTAGACCATCTAGCTACTTTCATTCATAAATACAAAGGGATGTGTTAACCGGACCCTCCCTACTATGAGGGGTTCACCTACTTTAATCAAAATGTACAAGTTTTAATGCACACAGTACAGGCGGCGGCAGCACGATCTTCCACAAACCCTCTCTATAGGGGGGTCCGGTTAACTCATGCCAATACAAATCATACTTTTAATGAAATCATTCACTTTTAGATCATCTCATCATCTACCACCTTATTTCAGCATTCAATGCCAACAATATCTTCCACATTCATATAAACAACTCAACCAACTTCAAACCTTAATCTCACACACAAACACATCCCAAAATGCCTCTGAAGACCGGATTCTCGTACCAAAAGCTTCACAACGAAGACCATAACGAACATGACTATGAGGACGAAATAAAAAGAGCCATAGCTCTTGTGAAATCCAACATTCGACGTACTTCTAGATTGAAAAGAGTGCACATAAAGAAGAGGCTGAAAATGAAGATTCCTAGCTTAAGGAAATTCTTCATGCGAATGAGAACTCGAGTTATTATGGCTTCGATGTCGAAAGTTGTGAAGAGGCTTAAAGAGAGCCAGTCACATTTTGGTGACTTGTTTGCTGGTAATTATTTGTTCATGCAAGTTAATCCTACTGCTATAAGAACAACTTCACCTTACGCGATTAGTGGATCGGTTAAGAGGGTAGAAGGTGATCATTTACGTTGTTCTACTTCGATCACCTAAGGTTCGGTAATCATGATTTGCTTATTTATGGATTATTGTATCTATGGTGATATTTTGTTGACTTCTTGTATAATTAACTATGAATAAAACAACTTCCCCATAATGCATCGGTCGTGGTCACGGTCGACCTCCAAATGGGACGTGCCCCACCCATTACGTCACAATTGAAGCCGCGTCTTCGCATGCAAAAAAAACTCCGTCTTAAATAGCTTAAATAAGACCGAGTCACGTGTATGTTTGTGTGTGGGTATTTTTATTTAATTAAGTGGTGTATGTTTTTGTGGTGACTTCGGTCATCCAATTACGGCATGTTAGTTATGAAGTTGTTATGAAGAGAGAAACTGATGTAACATTGATGTCCTCGATCTTGAGTTAGTCACGATTACGGGCCGCCTCAGGATCTAGAATGAAATAATGTGACATGTATTTATTTATATTTGTAGATTTTACTTTTCTTCGGTTGTATCATTTGGAGAATGTTAATGACATTACGAAGTTGTGAATAATAAGAAGAGCAAATGACAAAATTAGTTGCTTTTCTTAAAATGCATTCACACTTTTGTAAAAATAAAATCCTATTTTTAAAATGGTCTTATTAGACCACTAGACGGTGTGACTTTATAAAAATGTTGACACGTGTTTAAAAGTTTGATGATGTTTTTTGTAAGACCAATGTGGTGTTTTACTAGATCAATTTTGTCTTATTTAAAAAAAAGTCAATCGTAAGTCTCACTTTTTTATTCATTTATATATTTTTTGAACAAGACAATTGATCTATCAAAACATCATCTCAGTTTAACAAAATGTCACTTCAATTTAGCAAAAAAATATCAACTTTTTGGACACGTGTCAACATTTCTGTGAAGTCGCACAATATAATAGTCTATCAAGACATTTTTGGAAATGAGATTTTTTTTTTTTTTTTTTTTTTTTTTTTTTTTTTTTTTTATAGATTGTATATGCACTTTGATAAAAATGATTATATTGAAATTTACTCTAATTTGTATTGAATATTTGATCCAGTGAAAGTGGTTATGATTAATTCAAAAAGTAAACATGAGTACGCTACTTCTAGACTCCTCTCACATGGGTAGAAAATAATTTTTACATCTTTAGTAAATGTAGTATGGCTAGTGTATAGCAGTGGGTAGAAAAGAGTAAACAATTTGGGTGGCCTGGTATGATTATCGATGGCATATTGGCATTGGTAGTACAAAAGTGTATATCATGTTGGTGGTTATTAGCCCAGAACGGGGTTAAGATAATCAATAGCCTAATTACGTATCAATTAAGTTTATCGGATATCATTTGAAATCGTGTTATCACTTTTCAAAGTAAACTATTCGACCCTAATGCCTGGGTATCACGAATATCTACTTGAGATAAGGCCAAATGTGATTAGTGATTTAGGCACAAATCAATAACCCTTCGTGTATAAGTGTTATATGTTTTCTGTGTGTCCTTCATGCTTTATTTTATTTCCTATTTATAGGAAGATACTCATGGCTAGTCAAATGGAATTATGAGAATTAATCGGCCCATTAATCTTCACATAATTATCCCCATTATAGCCTAAAATAGTGGTTACATGACCAGTTTAAAGAGGTCATGAATGCAGATGTAACTGCCATTTGAATATGTCAAATCAGTTACATAATCATACAACACTCAATCAGCAGAAATTCTGCTTATCAGCAGGATCCTGACACAAGTAGCAGGAACCAGCACTCAGCAGGAACCATCAGCAGGAACCAGCACTTCAGCAGAATCCTGCACAACCACTATAGAGTCAGGGGAATCAGTGACTTGATGGGTGTACACTCCGTACCTCCTAACCCATGTCCAAGTATGATTAGATCCCTCAAGTGCACTAAATTTTCCAACAACCCTCCCCAAATTTAGTTCACTTCCTTCGCATGAAATCAAACATTAAACAAAATATATGCATAAACGAAAATATCCTGAGGATTGAATTTCCATCTTTGTACATTACACGTTCAAATATTCGAGAATCGTGGTGTTCTAAGAATTGAACCCTTCAACCCATTTGAATACCTGAAGATAAAATACACATACATTTTCAAACACTTAAACATTCCTGACACTATACAAGCCATGTGTCCATATCCAATTCATAAATGTTGTAAAAGCTAAAAGTCCATAGCTTCCTGAAGCGGCAAAACTTCAACATTTACATAGGTGGTTCCTCTTTATTCATGCTCTTGCTTAGCATTTTTCCAAAGAAATTAACCATTGAGAAGTAAAGACTTCATCCTCCTTTTCAGCAAGTTCTGAGCACAATCTTGGGATGTAGTATAATACATGTGCTCCAGTACACTGAATGTTCAGCTTTCCACATTGAAATCAGCTCCCAAGTTTCCTCAGGAGGGAGTTGGGTGTCTTAGCATTCAGTGACCAAGTTGGACTTCAAACCCATCCCTTTAGCAGACTTTATAACCAAGTCTCTAGCAAGACCCTTCGTCAAGTGATCAGCTAAATTCTGTTGAGATCTAACAAACTCTATAGAAATCACCCCATTCATGATAAGTTCACGAATCATGCTATGCCTGACACCTAAGTGTCTAGACTTCCTGATGCGTGGGAATTGCACCAGGCTTTACCTCTCAAGGGATCTCGAGAAGCTTACAACCTCCACCAGGCAGTGTACCTGATCGTTGTAGTATAGTATAGTGACAAGTACCGGGGGATTGATCGTTCAACTCAGGAATAGTGTCGCTAGGATTAGAAAGCCTAAAAACTAGGTCTAGAAGTGAGGGATGATTCTTTTTGTATTTTTATATTTTATGAAAAGCAAATAAAATCTCGGGTTTTGGAAAAGTAGACGGAATTAGTTGCTAATCAACTAACCCAATAACTAAAGATGCAATCAAAATAAAATAACAAAAATGTAAATAAAGCTAATTAAACTAGTGGTGTGAACAATAAATGCGAGAATTGTGTTTACTTAGATTTCACTACTCCCTAGATATCTTTTATAGGTTAATTGTATGTTACAGTTGCGTGGATGACGGGTTATATTCCTTAATACCAATCGTGGGGTGGCGTACATACTTCCCCATCTCTATAAACTCCTACTTCACTCCTATGATGAGCCTGCAAGAAGCTCCTAACATGGGATCACTAGAATTCGCTCATGCATTAAATACAACCATAAAAACCTAGTACGAATTGGTTCATGCTTCTTAAGACGTTCAAGCAAGTTACACTATGGAAGTCTGCCCGTTTTCTTAAGCCTAACATCGAAATCATTCATCCATTACAACTATAAACAAGCAATCAACCTATAATCAACATCTAGGTTTCATTACATATAAGCAACACACACAAGAGATCTAGCCTAGCATGTTAAAATCAAGACAAGCGTAAGATATATTCGAACAACACATATACATATTAAATGAATTGAAAGAATACTTATCTTAATTGAACATGAAAGGTTTCAAGGGGTGAAAACCCTTGAAATACTGTAAAAGTCATGCTAGGGTTTATTCAAGTCGACCCTAATATTCTCCTCCCTTTTGAATGAAAATTACAAAGACTATATATAGATTTCCTAAGGTGACGGCGTCAAGAACAAAATTCTGACGTCGTCAACACGCCGCCCATAATAAAATCGGATTGCCTAGATCCAGATCTGACACCGTCAAGAGCATTATTCCTCTGGGCCGTCATGTGTTAAGGGGTCGTGACGGCCTTGGTGACGCCGTTACGCCCTAGTGCAAAAGTGTTCTGGACCGTCATGGACTCCATACTCTTCACCTCTTGTTTTTCCTCTTGACGCCGTCATTACGAAACTTGTGACGCCATCAGGTACTGTTCCCAGCAAGGAAAATTAAGACTTTGCCGTTTTTTTCACTTTTATGCTCCAAAAACGTCCAAAATGCTTCATTTTCCAGAATTTACTCCAAAAGTACCTAAAATCACAAAAGGAACGATTTAGGGCAATATTTGATCAAATAAATTCAATTCCGGGCTTAAATGACCCCCTAAAAATGGATCATTTTTCGCCTTATCATATACCCTTACACTTGAGATTTGCTTGTCCTCAAGCAAGTGCGCTTTTATTCTAATCAAAATACAAGTTAGGGGTCATTTAACAATAATTTAAAAGTAATTATAACAAATAATCGTTCCACTAAAGACCAAAGACAAGCACGGAGGTCATACACTAGCACCTCACAAATAGTGTTTAGATACTCGCATCTCTCGGGTGTAATAAAGTATATATCACAATATGGAAATGAAAAACATCTCTCACTACTTGTCATAACAAAATAGATTACCATAGGCTTGGGAAAGGATCAAACCTCCACCACATGGCGTAAGCACCTTGGATAAACTATCAAAGAGGTCTTTTAAAGGGTTATAATGTTAGGTGTAGGGATATGGAAAACACGGTTTTGTTGGATATAACAATCTTTACTGGTGGCGAGTTAATAATCTTGGTTAATTACATGTACAATATGACGTTGCTAAGCCAAGACTAGACTCGACTTAAGCTAATAAATGAAAAATAACAAAAACATAAAACAAACATAGAATGAGACGGGATGGTAGTCCGTATGTTTTTTTTTTCTTAATTTTTACTCCTTTTTTTTTTTTTTTTTTTTTTACATACACTCTTACCCTACCATCCAAAATAATACATCATAGGGAATGAAAATCCTTACACTTGAATTTTTACATACTTTACAATAAACTAATCTAATGACTCGAATCAAGATAATCAAAACACTTGGAGTACTTTTAAGATTAACGCACATATGAGGGTAATAAATGATGTTCTTCCCCATTACTCCATAACACAAGTACTTTACCCATGAGTCCCAATCGTCCCAAAATAATATGTACAAGGATATGACTCGACTTAGCAACCATGTAATCAATTAGATAATTAACTAAGTGTTTAAATAAATAACAATAATGCACTAAAGATGAGTGCATACACGGAAGGCTAAGGCGATTTGGTTGTACATTGAAGTGGGTTATAACAAATTCTTCCTTTAAGTAAGATGCTTAAAGTTAGAAATGAAAAGATAGGCTCGGAGGGGTGTACTAGGGGTTTCGTGTACTAAAAATGAGTACAACGCTAAGGGTGTGGGAAAAATTAATTGACTTAACTAGCCAAGTAATATGACTTAAATGGTTAAGTAATTATGATACGGGTTTAACACAAGGGTGATCCTAATGCCTCTTATAATGTAGTAAATCCTACTACACGAATGTAGTCTCACTAGCGGTCTCGGGATGCATCACTAACGCAAGTTCTAGAATTTAAATGTTACCGGTACACTCATAAGCACTAAAAGTAAATGTTTTCCTATCAAATCTAAAGGCGAACCTCACATATTTGGGTGGAAAATTTTTCTGAATGGTACGGTTTCGTGCTAGTCATACGACTCCTATCCATGAGACGCTTGCTAAGGCTAAAGGTTCACTCCTAAATGTTGTAAAAAATTTTAAATTTGGCGCTAAAATTACGCTAACAAGTATTTATCTTAGTTTTATTACACACCTACCATCAAACAAACTAACTCAAGTGCAAGTGTATCCTATAAGGTATCATCATTTACCCTCCCCTTACACTTAGGATGAACATTGTCCCCAATGTTCAATTAAAGAATGTAAAAGTAAAACAGGTAAAAGAATGAAATCAAATACTCTCCTGATTCGTTCGGTGTGGATAGAGTGGTAACAAGGTTAGATCTTCCTCCAAGAAAATGAACAATCAAAGCTTCCTTTCCAGAAATATAAATCATCTTCTTGTCATATATAACCTGTTAAACCTGAGAAAACAAACAAGGCAACCTCGCGTAAAATCGGCGGCAATCTATATAGGCTAACAAATCCTAGAAAGCAAAGTAAGATATAATGCTTGTGGAATGAATGTTTGCAGATTTCCTGGAGTTTATAAAACTAAAGAATTAACAAAAACTTTAAGACTCCGTTAGAAAAACAAAACTAGCAAAATTTCCAGAATTTTACACATGACGCCGTCAGAAGTGATCTGCAGAAATCCTTACGTTAAGTTTCCGGAAAATTTCTGGAAATCTTATGTCCTACTTCTTTGAAAATCCTGCAAAACATCATTATGACTCGATACAAGCATTTGACTCTAACAAATACGAATATACATGTCCATTTAATATTGTAGAAAATCATGATCAATTTTGTTTCTTAAAAACATATTTGGGGTTTCCCCTTACACTTATCTTTTGCGAAATACCTTTGGATGAAATTAAGACTAAGTCAAACGACAAAATAAAATATTTTTAACATTTTAGTTTTGAAACATGATCTACCAACAATAAAAATAAAACATACATACGGAAACAAGTAACAATCAAACAAATAAAAATCACACAAAGCATGGGTTGCCTCCCAAGAAGCGCTTTTCTTTATTTACTTGTCTTGTAGCTAGACTCAAGGTCATGGGTTACCGTGTGTCGCTTATGCTCACATATCCAAGGGTGAGCCATCTAATAATCGCCTCATCTTTCTTATAATCATCACTTAACTCTAAACATCCACGATAGTATCTTTTATTTTTTTTCATGAGGATATTTAAGCCCTTTTCTTTTATCGTTCTCACTTAGCATTTCTAGGGGCGGATACCTACTACACTTCTCCATGGAAAAATCGTTGAACCTAGGGTGTCCACGGGGCATTTGGTAAACAAAATATTCATCCCCATCAGAGAATGTAATTAACCCTTCCATAAGTATTTCATCAAGGTTGGTCAACCTTTTGAAAGGTTTTCCAAACACAACTTGGGTCAACTTACTATCGATACATTCTCCTAGATTCTCCATAACCATGAACTCAACAAGATAAACAAAGCTTCCTACAAACACATGCAATGACATTGCCCTAGCAATAATATTATCTCCTTTGTATTCTAACTCATCTACCATGATTTTATTATATTCACTACGCGAGATTATGTTCATTGGGAGAGATGAGTTAAGGTAGGCATCAAAGCTCCTAAATCCAATCTTACAAGGAAATTGCATATTGAATGAGCTATCACTTTCAATCTTTGTTCTAGGGTCGACATACCTAAGAGGGCTCACTTCATCTTCCATCCTATCCTCATTAATCACATCACCATCATCTAGATCCTCATCGAAGTCGGAATAGTAAAAAGGACTAGCCCTATGGTCATCATCATGGTCAGACTCCTCCATTTCAGAATTATTGTCAAAGTGGTGGTTAGGCGAGAGGTTAGGTGGGTTCTCATTTTCCACTAAAGGGATTGGGGCGGGCAATTGGAAAATCCTACGACGAAAAACACGAATAACATAAATCAAACGATCAATGCTATTGTTATCCATCGAGATAGTTTACGAACAAAGGAAACAAAGAAATAAGATAGACTAAAGAAAACCTAAAAATAAAATCTTACTAGAAAGGAATCTAGCAACTAGACCTAAGAAAAAGAAATCCTAACCTAGACAATAACTATTCCCCGGGCTGCAGCGCCAAAACCTTGATGCGTGGGAATTGCACCAGGCTTTACCTCTCAAGGGATCTCGAGAAGCTTACAACCCCCACCAGGCAGTGTACCTGATCGTTGTAGTATAGTATAGTGACAAGCACCGGGTGATTGATCGTTCAACACAGGAATAGTGTCGTTAGGATTAGAAAGCCTAAAAACTAGGTCTAGAGGTGAGGGATGATTCTTTTTGTATTTTTATATTTTATGAAAAGCAAATAAAATCTCAGGTTTTGGAAGAGTGGGCGGAATTAGTTGCTAATCAACTAACCCAATAACTAAAGATGCAATCAAAATAAAATAACAAAAATGTAAATAAAGCTAATTAAACTAGTGGTGTGAACAATAAATGGGAGAATTGTGTTTACTTAGATTTCACTACTTCCTAGATATCTTTTACAGGTTAATTGTTTGTTACAGTTGCGTGGATGACGGGTTATATTCCATTATAACAATCGTGGGGTGGCGTACATACTTCCCCATCTATATAAGCTCCTACTTCACTCCTATGTCGAGCCTGCAAAAAGCTCCTAACATGGGATCACTAGAATTCGCTCATGCATTAAATACAACCATAAAAACCGAGTACGCATTGGTTCATGCTTCTTAAGACGTTCAAGCAAGTTACACTTTGGAAGTCTGCCAGTTTTCTTAAGCCTAACATCGAAATCATTCATCCATTACAACTATAAACAAGCAATCAACCTATAATCAACATCTAGGTTTCATTACATCTAAGCAAACACACAATAGATCTAGCCTAGCATGTTAAAATCAAGACAAGCATAAGATATATTCAAACAACACATAGACATATTGAATGAATTGAAAGGATACTTATCTTAATTGAACATGAAAGGTTTCAAGGGGTGAAAACCCTTGAAAATACTGTAAAAGTCGTGCTAGGGTTTATTCAAGTCGACCCTAATATTCTCCTACCTTTTGAATGAAAATTACAAAGACTATATATAGATTTCCTAAGGTGACGGCGTCAAGAACAAAATTCTGACGCCGTCAACCCGCCGCCCATAATAAAATCGGATTACCTAGATCCAGATCTGACGCCGTCAAGAGCATTATTCCTCTGGGCCGTCATGTGTTAAGGGGTCGTGACGGCCTTGGTGACACCGTCACGCCCTAGTGCAAAAGTGTTCTGGACCGTCATGGACTCCATACTCTTCACCTCTTGTTTTTCCTCTTGACGTCGTCATTAAGAAACTTGTGACGCCGTCAGGTACTGTTCCCAGCAAAGAAAATTAAGACTTTGCCGTTTTCTTCACTTTTTTGCTCCAAAAACGTCCAAAATACTTCCTTTTCCAGAATTCACTCCAAAAGTACCTAAAATCACAAAAGGAACGATTTAGGGCAATATTTGATCAAATAAATTCAATTCCGGGCTTAAATGACCCCCTAAAAACGGATCATTTTTCGCCTCATCACTTCCCATTGTACATCTAGCTATAAGCCTTTGCCAATGTAGCAGCACTATCACACCAGATAGAAATAGGTGCTATAGGTTTAGGCCACAATGGAATCTCAAGAAGCAAGTTTTTCAACCATTCAGCTTCTTTACCAGCAGCTGCTAAGGCCACAAATTCTGATTCCATTGTTGAACTGGTGATGCAAGTTTGCTTCTTGGATGCCCAAGAAATTGCACCTCCACCAAGTAGGAATACCCAGCCACTGGTAGACGAATTGTCTTCAGTGTTACTGATCCAACTTGCATAAGTGTATCCTTCCAACACTGAAGGATAACCAGTATATGAGAGACTATAGTCCATAGTTCTCTTCAAATACTTCAGTACCCTCTGAATTGCTTGCCAGTGCTGAGCACTAGGATTACTAGTATACCTGCTCAGTTTACCCATAGCAAAAGCAATGTCAGGCCTTGTACAAGTCATGGCATACATTAGGCAGCCAATCACCCTGGAATACTCAAGTTGAGATACAGCTTTGCCAGTATTAAGCATAAGCTTCTCAGTAGTATCCATGGGAGTACTCACTGGAGTACAATCAAAGCAATTAAATTTCTTCAGTACCTTCTCAATGTAATGAGACTGAGAAATTGATATATCATTGCTTTCATGTTTAATCCTTATACCAAGGTTAACATCAGCCTCCCCCATGTCCTTCATGGAGAACCTTGATGACAAAAACTCCTTTGTCAGGTCAACTTGATTTTGGTCAGTGCCAAAGATCAACATGTCTTCAACATATAGGAAAATGATGACTCCTTTACCAGATTCATCAAATTTGCTATATACACATTTGTCAGCCTGGTTAAGAACATAACCATTAGACAAAACCACTTCATCAAATTTTTGATGCCATTGCTTAGGTGCCTGTTTCAGTCCATATAAAGACTTAATCAGTTTGCACACCTTGTTTTCATTTCCAGGCAAGATGAAGCCCTAAGGTTGGTTCGTATAAACCTCCTCATCCAATTCACCATTCAAGAAAGCTGTCTTCACATCCATTTGATGAATAATCAGATTGTGAATTGATGTTAAAGCAATCAGCAGCCTGATGGTACTGATACGTGCCACAGGGGCATAAGTATCAAAGTAGTCTATCCCTGACTTTTGTTTAAAGCCCTAAATGACTAGTCTAGCCTTGAACTTTTCAATAGTTCCATCTACCTTCATTTTCCTTTTGAAAATCCATTTGCAACCAAGAGTTTTGCAACCTGGAGGTAGATCAACCAATACCCAAGTGTTGTTACCCATGATGGAGTCAATCTCATCATTTATTGCTTCTTTCCAGAAAGCAACATCCTGGGACTTCATTGCTTCTTCAAATGTTTTGGAATCATCCTCAACAATGAAGCAATAAGAGTATTGGTCAGAGACCTCATTCCTTGTACCTTCAATTAAGTATAATTGAAACTCAGGTCCAAATGACTTTGGAGTCCTGACCCTTTTGCTTTTTCTAAGCTCAGGTTCAGGTTGTTGAACCACAACCTCATCAGAGACCTGAGATGATAATTCATCAGGGACCTCTGATACACCAATATCATCAATTCCATTTGGAATCCTGTGACTTGGTCTAGGGACTGTGAGAATCTATTCTCATCAAATAGTGCATCCCTTGATTCAATTATTGAATTAATGGAAACATATTCATTAGGTTCAATAACATAGAACCTATAAGCCTTGGAATGCTCAGCATATCCAACAAAGATGCATTTAATGCCTCTTTCACCCAAAGTTTTCAACTTAGGATCAGGGAGTCTTACAACTGCCCTACAACCCTATACCCTGAGATAATTCAGGTTGGGTTTATTTTTAGTCCAGAGCTCATAAGGGGTAATCTTGTTCCTTTTATTGGGAACCCTATTTAATAAATAGCAAGCTGTTAACATAGCTTCACCCCAGAAACCTTGACTCAGTCCTGAATAGGACAACATGGAATTAACCATCTCCTTCAGTACCCTGTTCTTCCTTTCAGAGATACCATTTTGTTGAGGAGTATAGGGAGCAGTCGTTTCATGGATTATACCAATAGACTGAAAATAAAAAGTGTCCATGTATTCACCTCCCCTATCGGTCCTAAATCTTTTGATCGGGGACCCAAGTTGCAATTCAACTTCAGTTTTAAATACCTTGAATTTATCTAATGCTTCATCCTTGGTATGTAATAGATAGACATAACAAAACCTAGAAGCATCATCAATAAATGTCACAAAGTACTTCTTATTCCCCAAAGAGGGAGTGGCATGCAAATCACACAGGTCACTGTGTGTAAGCTCCAAGAGCTTAGTCTCACATTTAATACCCTGAAAAGGTTTCTTAGTAATTTTGGTCAACATGCAACTTTTACACTTTTCAGTGTCCATGTCAAATGCTAGGATTAACCCATCCTTAGACATATCTTGCATCCTTTTATAGTGTACATGACCAAGTCTAGCATGCCACAGGGTGGAGTCGTTCAGTTTAGAGGTTGACACAAAGGCTGAATTAACAATGTCAGTGACAACATTTAGCCTAAACATTTGATTACACAAATAGCCAAAACCAATAAACACACCATGTTTAGACAAAATAAATTTATCAGATTCAATAACTTGTTTGTATCCATGATTATTCAAAACACTACTTGAAACCAAGTTCTTCCTTATATCAGGAACATGAGTAACATTAAACAAAGTTACAATCTTTCCAAAACTAAAATTAAGAGCTACACAACCACGAGCATGCACCAAAGCTGTTGACTCATTTCCCATGTGAAGAATAGAACCATCATTCAGTGACTCGTAAGTCTTGAACCATCTTCTATCTTTGCACACATGAACAGTTGCTCCAGAGTCAACCCACCACGCAACATCATCAGCCTGCACATAGTTAGATTCAGATACATATGTAACATAATAAACCTGAAGAGATTCATTAAACATATTATGACCTTTCAGTGAGTTCGCAGAACCACCACTCCCTGAACCACTAGTGCCTGAACCATTGGTTTTACCACCAACCTTAACACCTTTGCAATCCCTTTTAATGTGACAAGTTTTGCCACATTTCCAACAAGTAGGTGTTGCCTTCTTGTTAGGACCAGCCCTTGTGTTATCCTAACGTTTACGTTTGCCTTTATTGTCTGATGCGTGGGAATTGCACCAGGCTTTACCTCTTGAGGGATCTCGAGAAGCTTACAACCCCCACCAGGCAGTGTACCTGATCGTTGTAGTATAGTATAGTGACAAGTACCGGGGGATTGATCGTTCAACTCAGGAATAGTGCCGCTAGGATTAGAAAGCCTAAAAACTAGGTCTAGAGGTGAGGGATAATTCTTTTTATATTTTTATATTTTATAAAAGCAATTAAAATCTTGGGTTTTGGAAGAGTTGGTGGAATTAGTTGTTAATCAACTAACCCAATAACTAAGATGCAATCAAAATAAAATAACAAAAATGTAAATAAAGCTAATTACTAATGTGGTGTGAACAATAAATGGGAGAATTGTGTTTACTTAGATTTCACTACTCTCTAGATATCTTTTACAGGTTAATTGTTTGTTACAGTTGCGTGGATGACGGATTATATTCCTTAATACCAATCGTGGGGTGGCGTACGTACTTCCCCAACTTTATAAGCTCCTACTTCACTCCTATGTCGAGCCTGCAAGAAGCTCCTAACATGGGATCACTAGAATTTGCTCATGCATTAAATACAACCATAAAAACCTAGTACGCATTGGTTCATGCTTCTTAAGACGTTCAAGCAAGTTACACTATGGAAGTCTGCCAATTTTCTTAAGCCTAACATCGAAATCATTCATCCATTACAACTATAAACAAGCACTCAACCTATAATCAACATCTAGGTTTCATTACATCTAAGCAAACACACAAAAGATCTAGCCTAGCATGTTGAAATCAAGACAAGCGTAAGATATATTCAAACAACACATAGACATATTGAATGAATTGAAAGAATAGTTATCTTAATTGAACATGAAAGGTTTCAAGGGGTGAAAACCCTTGAAAATACTGTTAAAAACGTGCTAGGGTTTATTCAAGTCGACCCTACAATTCTCCTCTCTTTTGAATGAAAATTACAAAGACTATATATAGATTTTCTAAGGTGACGACGTCAAGAACAAAATTCTGACGCCGTCAACCCGCCGCCCATAATAAAATCGGATTGCCTAGATCCAGATCTGACGCCGTCAAGAGCATTTCTCCTCTTGGCCGTCATGTGTTAAGAGGTCGTGACGGCCTTGGTGACGCAGTCACGCCCTAGTGCAAAAGTGTTCTGGACCGTCATGGACTCCATACTCTTCACCTCTTGTTTTTCCTCTTGACGCCGTCATTAAGAAACTTGTAACGCCGTCAGGTACTGTTCCCAGCAAGGAAAATTAAGACTTTGCCGTTTTCTTCACTTTTATGCTCCAAAAACGTCCAAAATGCTTCATTTTCCAGAATTCACTCCAAAAGTACCTAAAATCACAAAAGGAACGATTTAGGGCAATATTTGATCAAAAATTCAATTCCGGGCTTAAATGACCCCCTAAAAACGGATCATTTTTCGCCTCATCATATACCCTTACGCTTGAGATTTGCTTGTCCTCAAGCAAATACGCTTTTATTCTAATCAAAATACAAGTTATGGGTCATTTAACACTAATATAAAAGCAATTACAACAAATAATCGTTCCACTAAAGACCAAAGACAAGCACGGAGGTCATACACTAGCACCTCACAAATAGTGTTTAGATACTCACATCTCTAGGGTGTAATAAAGTATATATCACAATATGGAAATGGAAAACATCTCTCACTACCTGTCATAGCAAAATAGATTACCATAGGCTTGGGAAAGGATCAAACCTCCACCACATGGCGTAAGCACCTAGGATAAACTATCAAAGAGGTCTTTCAAAGGGGTTATAACGTTAGGTGTAGGGATATGGAATACACGGTTTTGTTGGATAAAGGTAATCTTTACTGGTGGCGAGTTAATAATCTTGGTTAATTACATGTACAATATGGCGTTGCTAAGCCAAGACTAGACTCAACTTAAGCTAATAAATGAAAATAACAAAAACATAAAACAAGCATAGAATGAAACGGGATGGTAGTCCGTATGTTTTTCTCTTTTCCTTTTTCTATTTTTTTTTTCTTTTTCTTAATTTTTCGATTTTTTTTTTTTTTTTTTTTTTTTTTTTTTATTTTTTATGCATACACTTTTAACCTACCATCCAAAATAATACATTATAGGGAATGGACATTCCCCTTACACTTGAATTTTTACATACTTTACAATAAACTAATCTAGTTACTCGAATTAAGATAATCAAAACACTTGGAGTACTTTTAAGATTAATGCACATATGGGGGTAATATATGATGTTCTTCCCAATTACTCCATAACACAAGTACTTTACCCATGAGTCCCAATCGTCCCAAAACAATATGTACAAGGATATGACTCGACTTAGCAACCATATAATCAATTAGATAATTAACTAAGGGTTTAAACATGTAACAATAATGCACTAAAGATGAGTGCGTACACGAAAGGCTAAGGCGATTTGGGTGTACACTTAAGTGGGGTGTAACAAATTCTTCCTTTAAGTAAGATGCTTAAAGTTAGAAACGAAAAGATAGGCTCGGAGGGGTGTACTAGGGGTTTCGTGTACTAAAAATGAGTACAACGCTAAGGTGTGGGAAAAATTAGTTGACTTTACTAGCCAAGTAATATGACTTAAATGGTCAAGTAATTATGATACAGGTTTAACACAAGGGTGATCCTAATGCCTCTTATCATGTAGTAAATCCTACTACATGAATGTAGTCTCACTAGCGGTCTTGGGATGCATCACTAAGGCAAGTTCTAGAATCTAAATGCTACCGGTACACTCATAAGCACTAATAGTAAATGCTTTTCCTATGAAATCTAAAGGCGAACCTCACATATTTGGGTGGAAAATTTTTTCTGACTAGTACGGTTTTGTGCTAGTCATACGACTCCTATCCATGAGACGCTTACCAAGGCTAAAGTTTCACTCCTAAATGTTGTAAAAAAAATTTAAATTTGGTGCTAAAATTACACTAACAAGTATTTCTCGTAGTTTTATTACACATCTACCATCAAACAAACAAACTCAAGTGCAAGTTTATCCTATAAGGTATCATCATTTACCCTCCCCTTACACTTAGGATGAACATTGTCCCCAATGTTCAATTAAAGAATGTAAAAGTGAAATAGGTAAAAGAATGAAATCAAATACTCCCTTGATTCGCTCGGTATGGATAGTGTGGTAACAAGGTTAGATCTTCCTCCAAGAAAATGAACAATCAAAGCTTCCCTTCTAGAAATATAAATCATCTTCTTGTCATATATAACCTGTTAAGCCTGAGAAAACAAACAAGGCAACCTCGCATAAAATCGGCGGCAATCTATATATGCTAACAAAACCTAGAAAGCAATGTAAGATATAATGCTTGTGGAATAAATGTTTGCAGATTTCCTAGAGTTTATAAAACTAAAGAATTAACAAAAACTTTAAGACTCCGTTAGAAAAACAAAACTAGCAAAATTTCCAGAATTTTACACATGACGCCGTCAGGAATTTCTTCCTGACGCCGTCAGAGGTGATCTGCAGAAATTCTTACGTTAAGTTTCTGGAAAATTTCTGTAAATCTTATGTCCTATTTCCTGGAAAATCCTGCAAAACATCATTATGACTCGATACAAGCATTTGACTCTAACAAATACGAATATACATGTTCATTTAGTATTGTGGAGAATCATGATCAATTTTGTTCCTTAAAAACATATTTGGGGTTTCCCCTTACACTTATCTTTTGCAAAATACCTTTGGATGAAGTTAAGACAAAGCCAAACGACAAAATAAAGTATTTTCACCATTTTAGTTTTGAAACATGATCTACCAACAATAAAAATAAAGCACGCATACGGAAACAAATAACAATCAAACAATTAAAAATCACACAAAGCATGGGTTGCCTCCCAAGAAGCGCTTTTCTTTATTTATGAGTCTTGTAGCTAGACTCAAGGTCATGGGCAATCACGTTACCTCATCCTTGGTCTCACTCTCTATCGATTGTAAATGTTCTTTATAGAGACCAAACACCTTTTGCTTAATTGCTCCTATGATTCTATTGGCAAATTCCTTATCAACTCTATATTTTGGTCCTAGAGTCAAGCAATCCTTATAGAAAAGGCTCTTCTTCTCCCATACATAGTCCATGCCCTTTTTCTTATCCTCTTCATTGATGTCCTCGAAAGCACCAATGTTATCCATGTCAAATCGAGGCACAAAACGAAATTCTTTCATTCTATTAGGCATCCTATAAGTGATCCTATCGGTGTCACTAACAAATCGGATTGTCCCTTCTATCTCATCATATTCTAACTTGGACTCTTCAACAAATGGTTTACCAAACACAACATGGGATAAGCGACAATCAATAACATTAGCAAGATCTTCAACAACCATAAAGTCAGTGATATAAGTAAAATTCCCAACAAAGACATGTAGACCTTTAATTCTCCCGACAAAGTTACAAACTCCACCGGGGTATTTGGGATCTCTTCTAGGTCCAAGTCTTGTTTTCACTATATCATTATAGACACTTGAGGACATAATGTTGATTGGGGATTTAAAATCAATGTAAGCATTGTCAATATGTTTATACCCAATCATACATGGTATCTTAGCATTCTTAGGATCGCCTCTCTTTATCTTAGGTTCGATTCTAGTAAAAGGAGGTCGAGGATTATCAATAAGATTATTATAGTACGCAATCTCCCCCTTAGTGGGGTATAGATTATAATAATCATCTAGCTTTGGATCAATCTCCCCTTCTTCAAGTTCCTCAACAACGTCCTCAAAATCATTAGTTTCTAGGTCCTTATTTGAATACAAGGCGGTCGCTAGGTCACTAAATGCATGGTCGAGCTCAACATTAATCAACCTATTAAGCTGCCTAAGTTCCCTAATCTCACTCTCAATTTGTTCACGTAACAACGCCACTTCTCCAGGGGAAAGGGGTGGATTGGCGTTTTCCATAATGGTCAACGGAATAGTCAATGAATTTATTTTACTAATAAAGGCACGAAGAAATAGATAGACTAAAGAAAACCTAAAAATAAAAATAAAATCTTGCTAGAAAGGAATCTAGCAAGTAGACCTAATAAAAAGAAATCCTAACCTAGACAATAACTATTCCCCGGGCTGCGGCGCCAAAAACTTGATGCGTGGGAATTGCACCAGGCTTTACCTCTCGAGGGATCTCGAGAAGCTTACAACCCCCACCAGGCAGTGTACCTGATCGTTGTAGTATAGTATAGTTACAAGTACCGGGGGATTGATCGTTCAACTCAGGAATAGTGTCGCTAGGATTAGAAAGCCTAAAAACTAGGTCTAGAGGTGAGGGATGATTCTTTTTGTATTTTTATATTTTATAAAAGCAATTAAAATCTCGGGTTTTGGAAGAGTGGGCTTAATCAACTAACCCAATAACTAAGATGCAATCAAAATAAAATAACAAAAATGTAAACAAAGCTAATTACTAATGTGGTGTGAACAATAAATGGGAGAATTCTGTTTACTTAGATTTCACTACTCCCTAGATATCTTTTACAGGTTAATTGTTTGTTACAGTTGCGTGGATGACGGGTTATATTCCTTAATACCAATCGTGGGGTGGCGTACGTACTTCCCCAACTCTATAAACTCCTACTTCACTCCTATGTTGAGCCTGCAAGAAGCTCCTAACATGGGATCACTTGAATTCGCTCATGCATTAAATACAACCATAAAAACCGAATACGCATTGGTTCATGCTTCTTAAGACATTCAAGCAAGTTACACTATGGAAGTCTGCCAGTTTTCTTAAGCCTAACATCGAAATCATTCATCCATTACAACTATAAACAAGCAATCAACCTATAATCAACATCTAGGTTTTATTACATCTAAGCAAACACACAAAAGATCTAGCCTAGCATGTTGAAATCAAGACAAGCGTAAGATATATTCAAACAACACTTAGACATATTGAATGAATTGAAAGGATACTTATCTTAATTGAACATGAAAGGTTTCAAGGGGTGAAAACCCTTGAAAATACTGTTAAAAACGTGCTAGGGTTTATTCAAGTCGACCCTAAAATTCTCCTCTCTTTTGAATGAAAATTACAAAGACTATATATAGATTTTCTAAGGTGACGGCGTCAAGAACAAAATTCTGACGCCATCAATCCGCCCCCCATAATAAAATCGGATTGCCTAGATCCAGATCTGACGCCGTCAAGAGCATTTCTCCTCTGGGTCGTCATGTGTTAAGGGGTCGTGACGGCCTTGGTAACGCCGTCACGCCCTAGTGCAAAAGTGTTCTGGACCGTCATGCACTCCATACTCTTCACCTCTTGTTTTTCCTGTTGACGCCGTCATTAAGAAACTTGTGACGCCGTCAGGTACTGTTCCCAGCAAGGAAAATTAAGACTTTGCCATTTTCTTCACTTTTATGCTCCAAAAACGTCCAAAATGCTTCATTTTCCAGAATTCACTCCAAAAGTACCTAAAATCACAAAGGAACAATTTAGGGCAATATTTGATCAAATAAATTCAATTTCGGGCTTAAATGACCCCCTAAAACGGATCATTTTTCGTCTCATCGTTGTCATTGTTCCTGGTGGAATTGTTATGTTCCACCATATTGACAACAGATGCACCAGTAGCATTGCTACTCTTTGGCTTGTCATTATCATGCACCCTGAGGGATTCCTCAATACACAAATGACTACCCAAGTGAATAAGTGTCAGTTCTTCCTTCTTATATTTCAAGGTATGCTTAAAATCTTTCCAAAAAGGAGGGAGTTTGTCAATGATACAAGAGACTGAAATAGCCTCATCCATGTTCATTTTGTGTTGTGTAAACCTTCCAAGTATTCCAAGAAGTTCATTGTATTGTTCCATGACTGGTCTTGAATCAGTCATTTTGTAATTTGTGATACTTACAAGAAATTTCTTACTTGAAGCATCATCAGCCATATATTTGGCATCCAAGGAATCCCACAGTTCTTTAGAAGATTCAACATTCTGATAAATGTCAAAGAGAGAATCAGACATACCATTGAGAATTAAACCTCTGCATACATAGTCATCATTCTCCCATTTGCTTCTTTTCCTTATTTGTTCCACAGTAGCATCATCCCCATGATCTTCAGGAATAGCAGTGCTAAGAACATACACCACAGTCATGCTCGACAGCAAGAAGTGCATCTTCTTTTGCCATCTTCTGAAATTAACACCTTCAAACTTTTCCAATTTAGAAAAGTTAGCAGCTATATGCCTCATAGCAGCAGCCATTGATTATCACAAATAGTTTACTTTGATTGTTGGTGGTTATGAGCCCAGAACAGGGTTAAGATAATCAATAGCCTAACTACGTACCAATTAAGGTTACCGGATATCACTTGAAATCGTGTTATCACTTTCCAAAGTAAACTATTCGACCCTAATGCCTGGGTATCACGAATATCTACTTGGGATAAGACCAAATGTGGTTAGTGATTTAGGCACAAATCAATAACCCTTCGTGTATAAGTGTTATATGTTTTCTGTGTGTCCTTCATGCTTTATTTTATTTCCTATTTATAGGAAGATACTCATGGCTAGTCAAATGAAATTATGAGAATTAATCGGCCCATTAATCTCCACATAATTATCCCCATTATAGCCTAAAATAGTGGTTACATGACCAGTTAAACGAGGTCATGAGTGCAGATGTAACTGCCATTTGAATAGGTCAAATCAGTTACATAATCATACAGCACTCAATCAGCAGAAATTCTGCTTATCAGCAGGATCCTGACACAAGTAGCAGGAACCATCAGCAGGAACCATCAGTAGGAACCAGCACTTCAGCAGAATCCTGCACAACCACTATAGAGTCAGGGGAATCAGTGACTTGATGGGTGTACACTCCGTATCTCCTAACCTATTTCCAAATATGATTAGATCCCTCAAGTGCACTAAATTTTTCAACATATCAGTCTAGCTTGATCGATCCCCTTGAGGCTTTTCTCAATATATAAATTTTTTGGAGGTATCGCCTTTCTTTAGCACCAAAAAGAAGAATACAATTTTCAACAACTCATATAGTTGAGTATGGGATTACCACAAACTTTAACATTCCAAGCATATCGAACACGACCTTCTTTCAACACCCTGAGTTATTGTTATACTGATAGAATCCTAATGTCATCTTCATTGATTATTGTCATTCGTAAATTTGCTTTTTAAAACCACAATTGATTGATATTGGACCACCCCTTATGATTGTGGATAAAAATGCAAGTTGTTTAAAATTATTGCACTCCCATTGAGAAAAGTTGAGGCTTTGATAGTTACTTGATAGTTAATACTATAGCTGTCAAACTCGCGAGTTTACATGTAAGATCGTACGATCTTATGTGCACACCAGTTAAAATCTTGTAGGATCGTAGTAGGATTGCATCTGAGGTAGGATCGTAAGTAAGATCGTAGGATCGCACGTAAGATCATAAGATCGACACGTGATCCGAGTTCAGTTATTTTTTTTATTTTTATATATATTTTTTTTTATCTTTTAAGTCTATCCCACTTGCTTAGGCCAAAAAAACAAACGTGTGTTTTACTAATGTCTAATGAGTAAACTACTATTGTTTCATTTTCTAAATAGATTATAATTTATATATAGTTTTCTATTTTTTTAAATAAATTATAGTCTAAAAGTGTTCAATAGTTTAATTTATTTTACTTTACTGTGATTAAACTAATCAAATGGTATATTTTGGAATGCCACTTATGAAACGTTTGTTTTCTTGAAATCGTGTTGATGGCTTGTATGTTTTGAGACATTTAGAACCTATGTTATGTAATATTATTCCACTAAATCGTTAATGACGATTGGAACTTGACTTTTTTTGTGTTTTATTATTACTTTAGTGTTTGAAATTTGAACTTTGTCATTTTCAATAATATAAATTTATCTTTGACGTTGAGTAAAAATGTAAAACAATTTGACTCGTATATCATTTGTTTACAAAATATGACAAATTGGTAGGATCGTAGGATCGCGATCCGATCCTACGATTTCGATCTTGCAAAACCAAAAACGATCCAACGCGGGATCACGATCTTGACACTCGGATCGCGATCTTGCAAAAACAAAAACGATCCTGCACGGGATCACGATCTTGACAGATCAACTATATGTTATACTGGTACAATACAATATGTTGCGCGAGTGAGGTAAATTTGTAGATTAAGATGTAATTTTTATAAAGATACTTAACATACAATTTATATAAAAAGAATTTGCAATAGTCATGTTTAATCAGTGTTTAAAATCCCTGCATCATCCCATTCTAGGGTAAAAATAATATTGCATATTTCTTTCAAAAAAAGCCTTCCAAAAACAGTCTACATTGATCTGCTAATGCAAATCCAACAGCAACAAACCTTGTATTACTCGAGTTTATGCACAATCCGCATGAAAAATAAAACCTAGTGTTCTATTTGATCCAGATCATCTTTGTCGCTGTTGTACGTACAGCTTTCGTGGAAGAAATACACATATCTGACCCTAACATCTTCAACGGGAGAAGCTGCGTCATCATTACAAACTCTTTACAGTTAGATTATTAGGAGCTAGTTTGGCCTTGAAAGTACCATTCTACAATAGCTTTTGAGCCTGTTCAACTGCTTTAACGTAGAAGTATATTCTCCAAAGCGTTAAATCGTCCTACAAAGTAATAAGCACTTGATTAATAAAGAATGATAATCTATTAATTTATTGTGTGACTGAAACATAAAACATGTTTGTATTACCTCCTGTTCCAAATTGACAGTAATATCATGACATGATTGCTTTTCTGGAGGCTTTCCACGTTGCATGATTTCAACAACTCGGTCCAAGTTTTGGGAAGGCAGCTTCTCAATTAATCTACATAGATGATGCTTTTCTGCAAGGGTCATCTGCCTGAATTCAAGCCATTATAATCAATAATGGGTTAGACCAATTATTTTCATAAAAAACTTAATTACACTTAAGACTGATCCACAATAGAGGGTTAGACCAAATTATTCCATAAAAGCCTTAACTACAAGTTACATCTCAAAAACAGTCTGTTGCTCAAAATGACACTCTAAAGTCTAAACAATAACAAAATGCACAAATCTGAGAAACAAATCGCATGCATTCATTGGGTCAACTTTCATGCCATTACCGAGTCATAGATAGATGTAGGGATCGTGGTTGATTGAATATGGATCAGGTGGAATAGAAGGCAATGAACATACAATATTTAAAACTCATAATTTGGTTGATTGAATACATACCTGCAACTGGAAATGACAAGATCAAGAAGCTCCTCAATTTTTTCCAACATGTGATCAAGCTGAGAATAACACATTTTTCATCAAGTTAGCCACAATTCAATTCTTCATAATAATGTCAAAACATCATAAGTCCAACCAAACTAATATATGCACAATTAAAAATTGGAACTATTGATTCTCCATAATGTACAGTACCGTTGCGGAAATTTCAGCAGCATGCTTCTCCATCTTTTCATCAACCTTAGGACCTCTGTTTTCCAAAAGGATGTGCAGATCATCATTGACCTGAAAGACAGGGTGAGGGTTAGACAAACGGGATAGATAACTCGTACTTCTATTACTTATGCAAGTAGAATAACTCCTTAACAACTGATGCACACCATCAAAATAGGAAATACATACTAAACATTAAACATGCATCCACTATTCCACTCAACTTGTTTCCACTATTAAGTGTGACTTTCGCTTACTAGAAAGTAAGTAAATGACAATATAGTAATCTACCTCGCCATTATCTCTTGAACATGATCCCAAAAACGAATCGTTCATGCCTTGTTTTGAACAATCACCACACAGGGACTGCAGAAACAAAAGACAGAATCAATAACATTCAATATTAGATGACAATCTGACATTGTGAAAAAAGTATGACTTCAGTCACCTTGGTAACATCAGGGTTGCCGTTTTGGTCAATCTTCGCACATCCCCTTTTGTTACACCTGGTTAGTGCAGTCATACCATTCCGTTCATTTGGCGAACCCTGCGTATTTCAATACATGGGAGTGAGGAACCATTAAAGTTTAAAAGAAAAAAAAAAATAATATAAAAAATAAAATAAAGATAAACGATATAACAGAGAATATCTGTTAGTTTACTGCTCTTTTAGAGACTAGCAAAAAAAAAAGTTCAAATAATCATCAGGGAGGAACTCTAACTAGATTACCAGAGACAAAAGGCTCTTTAAAAACAGTCTGCTATAATTCACAGAGCCACAACACATATTGGCAGCTTACGAAGGAGAATTTGATTAACAAAAAGAATCGGAATAAGCACGCCACATGGGGAAAGATTGGCATATTGGTTTGATAGATACAACTATCCAGCAAAAAGGCAATTGAGCGCTTATATCGTTATAGTCTGATAAAAGAAACCTTGTGGTTCACGACAGAATTAACTCTCAACTTCAGCATTTAATGAACTAAATGGCTGATATGTGATATATAGAAATTGACAATGAAATAAAAGAAACTAGAAATACCAAAGCATATAAATCTTCAAATGCCTAAAGCCCTAAATCTAATGTCAAAATTCAGTAACGCAGTATACCAATCAAGTATATTCTCAGAATATCTGATTAACAGTAAAGTAGAACAGAATAATTTTGCGTTCGTACAAACAAAATACCTCTTCGGTGAGATTGCAGCTGTCAGGACTGCCAAGCAAAGGTTCATCGACCGAAATCTTAAGTCTCTTCCGTGCGTGAATTTCGGTCTCAGCCTTACTGTCTGCATCCTGATGTCTTGCACAACTCTTTGTTGGTGCCAAAAGACTTCTTAAGTGTTGCATAGCAAATACAGGATCCAGCATCTGCATTGACATATATGTACATAGGTGTTAAGTTGGATAAAAGGTATGATATATATCTGTAAGCCTAGATAACTAAGATAAGGTTTAATAGTTTCAGCCCACATCGTAACTCGCAATAAACTATACTACCATTACAACCGACTGATTCATGTTCTCTGCTTAAAAAAGACAAATCATGGGAGTGTTCAAAGTTATATGCCTAAGAATTCAGCCTCACATTTCATCGGATACTACGTTTGGGGAAAGATACACTGACCATGATGTGTAAAGAGTTCCTCCTAACACCTTATTCTGACAAGTACTTATAAAAAAAGAAAAACATACAACATTTCACATACCTCGTCAACTTCTTTGTTCAGAGCAACAACACTTTGTCGTAGCATTCTAATCAACCTTTCTTTCCTGTGATCCGAAAGACCATCCCCAAGAGCATCACAAAACAACGAATCAAATCCAACCGAACGATTCTTATCACCATCCTTCGCCACGTCCTTGTCCTTGAAACTCCCACTCCCTGCTCCAACCAATCGAGAAGTTCCCACAGTCGGTGCAAAATCATCTCTATACAAAAGCTCCGATAAACTACTTATATAATACTGAAACATATCCGGTCCCACATTCATCATTGACGATGCATTCACATCCCTTGATATTTCTGACATCGCACAAACTCACCACTCCTGTTACAATAATCACAAAAATAAATTACGGTTTTTTTTTCCAAATTTTCTAACTTTTTTTTCCCGGACTACAATTAACACATGACAGACTTGCAGAATAGTTTTCAAATCACTAACGAAGCAAATCAACGAGAAAATATATTGTCACGCCAAAACATAACAAAGAATTTACACGAGGTGACGAACATTATTTAAAGCGATACATTCATAACACTTTGCCCTAGTTACAAATTAGTAGGTGTTTGTCTAATCTATTTTTCGATAAGCAACTTATAGCTTATTGGGGTGTTTGTTTAAGCTTATATGTGGGTTTACGAGCTTATTTGATTTCGGCTTATATGTCATAATCCCCAAGTTTTCGGCTTATTTTGAAACTTGTGGGCTTATATAAGTTTATCATATCAAAAAAACTTATATCAAATAATCTTATATAAGCCCAAAAGTCTCAAAATAAGCCGAGGCTTATGAAATATAAGCCGAAACACAAATAAGCTCATAAATAAGCAACATATAAGCTTAAACAAACACCCCCTAAATATCCAACAATCCGGGTCGGGTTCTAATCATACAAGATTAAAAATTGTAGAAGCATAAACAAAACCCTAAGTGGAATAATGCAGTAACAAGAATTAAGAAGATAAACCCTAACCCTAACCCTAAATAAAAACTAATTATTAAAAAAAACATACCAAAAGAAAGAAAGAAAAAAGATTGAAGAATAAAAGCGGCGTCGTTTGGTATTCCAGGAATGAATTGATTCGTGCTTTCTGCAACAAAAATGATGATGATGTGAATTTTGTAGAGTTGGTAATTGGTATTAATGAAAATTGTGATTGATTTGGTTAAAGAGAATTGAATTGTGGTTTTCGATGGGAATTTGAATTCTTCTTTTGGTTTGGTTTGGTTTGATTTGATTGTGGGGGGATGAATTTATTTTTACTGTCACTAGTTGGGGTATGTGGATTTGGACATGACTGAGGGGGGATGTATTTGTTTCTTCTGTTTTTCGTAAAATTAGTTTTGTGAATTTATTGCATACTTTGAACTTCGAAGTTCGAACTTCAAACTTTCTTTTCAATATTTTCATTTTCTACTGTATCTTTTTCTTTTATGTATTTACTGCTTAAAATAGTTTTTTTTTTTTTTTTTTTTTTTTTTTAAACCCTGGTAAAATGAAAAAGAGTTTTAGTTACTGCCAAGTAGTTATCTATTATGCTACTCACAGAAGAAGTGGTCGATCGACATTCACGATCGAATCGAACTCGATCGTCCTTGTGTGGCTATTCGGTCGGCCAAAGAAAAAAACACAAATAGGTCGTGCACCTGATCTTTTTAATATGTATGAAAAAAACACAAATTGCAAAAAAAATAAATCAAACATACTAGCTGTTGCATTCAAAAGAAAAAAAAAATTAAAAAATTAAAATAAAATAAAAAAAATTAAAAAAAAAAATTAACACACTATAAATACCACATATTACACACTTCAATTCACAAAATCTCACACTTCTTTCAATTCAAAATGACTTGTAATAAACTCCCTCGTACCATCAAACAACTTCAAAAGTGGGTCAAAAACCAAGCCGACAAAGACGACACGGCTCGTCAAGAAGCTATTGTCAAAGTTATTAACAGGTTTGAGCTCGCAAAGGCACTCAAACAACGAATGAGAACACGATACACAGAGTGCGATCACATCTTTGACGACAGAAAATTTGTGATCAACCATTCTTTGTACGATGAATTTCGCAAAGATCATGCCGTTGTTGAGACATTGCGTGGCTGTGTGAGTTAGATACATGCCCAAAAAGCAAACAAGAATCGTTGGAGTTTTGAAGAAAATGTAGAAGCTGCTATGGTTGAATAACAACAACAACGACGCGACGACGACAACGGCGGCGGCGAACGACGACGACTGACGACAACAACAACAACAATTTGTGCAAGGTGCATCAAGTTCATTTGTACCAAGAGTTGTTGAGCAACAACAACAGCAACCTCATCTTGATCACTTTCAGCTAAGTTTTAAGAAAAATGTGGCAGCTGATGATGGTGGCTGGAACTCTGAGAAGGAGCGGGAGCTGAGCAGGTTGGAAGCTCAGTTAGAAGCAGAGAAGTTTGCGAACTACTCTGCGTACGACGACGGTTACGACTCCAACAACTCTCAAACCAAGTATCACCCAGATTATAATTGAAGTTTATGTGATGTTTAAGTTTATGTTTTCAATCGATGTACTATTTTAATTACTAATGAAATTAATGTTTTAATTATTAAGTTTGTAGTTTAAAATGTTTAAAAAAATAATAATTGAACTTGGTCTCCCTTAATGGGGCACCCAATCGCTTGCAGGTCGCTGGAGAGAGAAAGCTGACGTGGCAGGAAAAAATGTTATAATTGAGTCCCCTTACTGTGAGTAGCCCTAAGGTCATTTGTGTAACAATTAGCATTTTCGGATTACTATTCATTTTTATTATTCACTTTTCACTATTCATTTTTACTATTCATCATATTTTGGGTCAGTATAAAAAGTTGAAACTTTTTCCTAAAAATTACTATTCACTTTTACTATTCACTTCCGATACCCGCATCACCTTTTGACTAATACATTTTAAATGACCTTACCTAATCATATACCTAGTCATCAACTAAATATTATTTAAATAATATCTTACAAAATATCTCATTAAGAGAAGTCAAGTTGAAATTCTCTTCTTAAATATCTAAACACTATTCACATAAATATCTAAAACTATTCATCAAAATATCTAAACACTATTCACATAAATATCTAAACACTATTCATCAAAATATCTATATATTTTCACTATAAATAGAAAGGAAACTAGTTCATTTTATTTCACAGAAAAATACACATTTTCCTCCTCCTCCACCTTTCCCCCTCCATATATCCTCCACACTTGATCTTTAGGCTCCGAGTTATACAGATAAGTTGATGGAATAAGTATTCTCTACGTAAAAATATAGTTTATTTTGTGTTTCCGCGGTTAGATTAAGAGCTACACAATGGTGGATAGGAGCTGTGGTTCTCAGAAATTTCTTGAAACTTTGGCAAGAATAGATCGGCTAATTCTAAAGGTGGGTTTTTAATATGGGAGCTATTGGGTATGTTTTGGGGTTGTTATGAGGTGATTTAGAGGTTTTTATAGTTAAGGAAATAGATTTTTGAATTTAGATTGCGGAAGCGCTGCCCAATTTTCTAGTATCATTTATCAGTTATTATCAGGTGAGTTCGTAGCCCCACTTTTCTCATTTACTTGTTTTAACTTTTTGGGGGAGATACATGCTCAAATACTTGTTTTTACTTTCACAAGAATTCTAAACTTTTACCTATTACTGTGAGTCATAGCCCCTACTCTTTTCATACTTGTTTTAACTCTTTGGGGGAGACACATGCTCAACTACTTGCTTACTTGTACAAATACTCAAAACGTTTTTACTTGATTGTATTATACTTGATTGCATACATACATGACTGTGTTATACTTAATTGCGTTATTCTATTTAGTGGCTAGTAGTTGTCTTTGGGAATTGGCTCCCAGTTGTCTTTAGGAATTGGCTCCCAAGTGAGGTCTTCGGAGATGAAGTAGAGACTCACGACTAATTGCTTAATCGTTGTGATGAACTTATACATGTCTTAATCATACTATATATTTAGCAGTGGGTTGTGAACACACAGGTTGCAAGTGTTGTTATAGGCGGAACTTGCAACTGAGTGGATTCACAATGCCTTTTCTGTGTGAACATTCTTTAAAGGCTTTTCAACTGTTTTAAGACAAACTCTATGAACTCACCAACCATTGTGTTGACACTTTAACATGTTTATCTCAGGTTAGTAAGGCGATAGCAAGTGCGTGGAACATAGAGTCAAGCTGCATATTTTGAAGACTTACGCTTTTTATCATTTACCATTCAAAACATTTTGTATACATTTATGTATCATACTTTGAAATCTCATGTTTGTAACTTTGAATTCATTAATCGAATGGTAACTTTTCAAAACGTCTCATTTAGAGGTCGTTTTCTATAACTTGTACTTTGTATTATGAAGTAGCACTCCAGTGACACAGTCTTCTGTTGCGGTATTTTGGGGGTGTTACAGATTGGTATCAGAGCATTGGTTATAGAGAACTAGGTTGCATTTAGTGCCTAGACTATAACTGCTATATACGTTAAGACTCTCCTCTTTATTTGCCTTACACACACTACATACGCATATGCTTTTTGTTAGTTGTTTATTTAGTTCCACGTTGTTAGATGATATGACTTTAGTATTATAAGGAACCCCAGAATTTAGTTGAGTCATTAAAAATATGGAGCTCAGTAATAACTAATTATTTAACTTGATCTTATGACAGTTCTTGTTTGATGAGACATAAGGTTCGAGTTAAATAATATTATTACTTAGCTTTAGGGATTTGATGACTTGATTATCTTACTATCTGTCTCAGAAAGCGATATTTGTGTCAGAAATTCTTAAGTAGGATGATTTAGAATCTCCTTATTTAAATGGATTGAGACGCCTCTTTATTTAAATAAAGAAATTGTAAATCACCGAACCATAAGTTTATGATCCCTTACTTACATAAATTTGGACGCTTCTTTATGTAAGTAATGAGTTATAAATAAGTGAGCTTATTTTCATTCGATACGACTCCTTAACCACAATCTTAGATGAATCAGAGTAAACACCACTATTTTAGAGATCCTGAAACCCTGAATTTTCTTAGACACATCATAAGTAGTTAATGTAAATAGAACTTCGGGACGAAGTTCTCTTAAGGGGTAGAAACTGTAACAATTCGCATTTTTGGATTACTATTCATTATTACTATTCATTTTTACTATTCATTATATTTTGGTTAAGTATAGAAACTTTGAACTTTTTCCTAAAAATTACTATTCACTTTCGATACCCGCACCACCTTTTGACTAATACATTTTAAATTACCTTGCCTAATCATATACCTAGTCATCAACTAAATATTATTTAGATAATATCTTACAAAATATCTCATTAAGAGAACTCAAGTTGAAATTCTCTTATTAAATATCTAAACACTATTCACATAAATATCTAAACACTTTTCATCAAAATATCTAAACACTATTCACATAAATATCTAAACACTATTTATCAAAATATCTAGATATTTTCATAATAAATAGAAAGAAAACTAGTTCATTTTATTTCACAGAAAAACACACATTTTCCTCCTCCTCCTCCACCTTTCCCCCTCCATATATCCTCCATATTTGATTTTTAGGCTCCGAGTTATACAGATAAGTTGATGGAATAAGTATTCTCTACGTAAAAATATAGTTTATTTTGTGTCTCCGCGGTTAGATTAAGAGCTACACAATGGTGGATAGGAGCTGTGGTTCTCAGAAATTTCTTGAAACTTTGGCAAGAATAGATCGGTTAATTCTAAGGGTGGGTTTTTAATATGGGAGCTATTGGGTTTGTTTTGGGGTTGTTATGAGGTGATTTAGAGGTTTTTATAGTTAAGGAAATAGATTTTTGAATTTAGATGCGGAAGCGCTGCCCAATTTTCTAGTACCATTTATCAGTTATTATCAGGTGAGTTCGTAGCCCCACTTTTCTTATTTACTTGTTTTAACTTTTTGGGGGAGATACATGCTCAAATACTTGTTTTTACTTTCACAAGAATTCTAAACTTTTACCTATTACTGTGAGTCATAGCCCCTACTCTTTTCATACTTGTTTTAACTCTTTGGGGGAGACACATGCTCAACTACTTGCTTACTTGTACAAATACTCAAAACGTTTTTACTTGATTGCATACATACATGACTGTGTTATACTTAATTGCATTATTCTATTTAATGGCTAGTAGTTATCTTTGGGAATTGGCTCCCAGTTGTCTTTGGGAATTGGCTCCCAAGTGAGGTCTTCGGAGATGAAGTAGAGACTCACGACTAATTGCTTAATTGCTGTGATGAACTTATACACGTCTTAATCATACTATATATTTAGCAGTGGGTTGTGAACACACAGGTTGCAAGTGTTGTTATGGGCGAAACTTGCAACTGAATGGATTCACAATGCCTTTGCTGTGTGAACATTCTTTAAAGGCTTTTCAACTGTTTTAAGACAAACTCTATGAACTCACCCACCATTGTGTTGACACTTTAGCATGTTTATCTCAGGTTAGTAAGGCGATAGCGAGTGCGTGGAACATAGAGTCAAGCTGCATATTCTGAAGACTTTACTTTTTATCATTTACCATTCAAAATATTTTGTATACATTTATGTATCATACTTTGAAATCTCATGTTCGTAACCTTGAATTCATTAATCGAATGGTAACTTTTCAAAACGTCTCATTTAGAGGTCGTTTTCTATAACTTGTACTTTGTATTATGAAGTAGCACCCCAGTGACACAGTCTTCCGCAGCAGTATTTTGGGGGTGTTATAATTTGGTTTGTAGTTGGTATTGAATTAATTTGAATTTGAATTTTGGTTTTGAATCTTGTTAGTGCAAATATTACGATATTTAATCTACACAGTCTCGTTTATTTTGATTGATGACAAACATATAACTTGATACATAACGTAAAATGTACAAGTTACTTGTAATCTTATTTTGTCTCAACATACATTCAACACCTCTCAACGGCTCGAGTCGTCGTATGCTACAACACATGTTCGTACATGTTTGTTATATGGCATTATGATCAAACCCATTGACCAACAATTTAGAATGAGTAAATACTTTGAGGGTCTTTAAGTATTTTAGGTATCAAACTACACTTCAGGTGTTAAAAAGAATAAGTGCCACATTAGGTGTTTAGATAATATTAGTAAGTTTTCAATATATAAAAATGTGTCTTATAGCAACATAAGTACATAAAACATTTTTAGTAACTTGCTAAATATTGTATATCTAGCTAATATATTTTTCATATACAAGTAACTTACCTTTTTATGTTAGTATATACATTTGTCTAGATGTATTTTTTTTCATAATATGGAAAACACTCTTTTATTAGCTCATGAATAGTGTTTTCTAAAATGTATATCTTTCCAAAACAATCTTGTAAGATAATGTTGTAGTTGACATTAGAAGATCTTGATGTGACTAGAGATAAATATAGTAAGATATTTAGAACATGGTTTGGAAAAACCTCTTTACTTGTTTCCTATAAATAGTAGCTCATAGTTTTTCTAATAACTTGATGAAACATGAAAATAGAAAAACACATATTCTCTCTAAACTTTGCATACATCTTAGATCAATAGAAAACCATGTAGAAAACATATGATCATAATGCTTCTAACATTCATCTTTGCTGTAAACATATCATACATCTTGATCCACCAAAGAAGCTTGGAGATCTTGCCATCTTCATCCACCACATGCATACATATATGAAGATCCATTACAACAAGATTGGAGAACTTGTTATCTTCATTCATTGAAGGCTTTCTATCAATGGAAGTTCTTTTAGATTAGTCAATCATATCCATTAGACATTTATGTCTTTGATTATCATTGTACTCATTAGTATAGGTTAGATGGTTTATGTGTTTGTGCCATAAAATACAAGGTTTCTATGTTGGGCCACAAAACATAGTGGGAGTTGTTGTACCCTTGTAAAAGAACTAGCGGGAGTGGTTGTACCCTTGGAAAAGAACTCGACATCTAGCTTAGTGTCGGAAATATTGTATAGGCGACGATAGGAGTGGTTGTACCTTGTAAAAGAACTCGGTATCTAGCTTTGTACCGGATAAAGTGTAAGCGACGTTTGTAAGGTTTTCTCCGCCAAGAAGGGAGCTTGTTGATTGATGCGTAGGGATTGCACCAGGCTTTACCTCTCGAGGGATCTCGAGAAGCTTACAACCCCCACCAGGCAGTGTACCTGATCGATGTAGTATAGTATAATGACAAGTACCGGGGGATTGATCGTTCAGCTAGGAATAGTGTCGCTAGGATTAGAAAACCTAAAGACTAGGTCTAAAGATGAGGGATGATTCTTTTTGTATTTTTTTATATTTTTAGGAAAGCAAGTAAAAATCTCGGGTTTGAAGGATTTGGGCGAAATTAGTTGCTAGTCAACTAACCCAATACTAAGATGCAACCAAAATAAAATACTAAAAATGAAAATAAAACTAAATTAAACTAAGGTTGTGAACAATATGTGGGAGAAATGTGTTTACTTAGATTTCACTACTCCCTAGATATCTTTTACACGTTAATTACTTGTTATAGTTGCGTGGATGACGGATTGTATTCCTTAATACCATTCATGGGGTGGCGTACTTACTTCCCCAATCCTATGAATGTCTACTTCACTCCTATGTCGAGCCGGCTAAGAAGCTCCTAACATGGGATCATTATAATTTACTCATGCATTAAATACAACCAATTAAACCTAGTACACATCGGTTCATGTTTCCTAAGACATTCAAGCATGTTACACAATGGAGATCTGCCAGTTTTCTTAAGCCTAACATTGAAATCATTCATCCAATACAACCATAAACAGGTAATCAACACATAATTAACATCTAGGTTTCATTAGATCTAAGCAAACACAAGATAAATCTAGCCTAACATGTTGAAATCAAGACAAGCACAAGATATAGACAACCAACACATAGACATATTGATTGAATTAAGAGAAGACTTATCTCAATAGCACATGAAAGGTTTCAAGGGGTGAAAACCCTTGAATTTACTGTAAAATACGAGCTAGGGTTCACAAAGTTCGGCCCTAGGGTTTCTCCACACAAGTTCCTCTCTAATGAATGAAAAATAGAAAACTATATATAGAGTTTGGAAGGTGACGGCGTCAAGAACAAATGTCTGACGCCGTCATCTCGCCGTTAAATAGTTCCTCGGACTGCCTAGATCTGGGTCTGACGCCGTCATGTGTACACCTTATGCAGGCCGTCATGATTTTAACTCTTGACGCTCTTGTTGTGACGCCTTCAGGTTTCTTCTGGGTCGTCATGGATTTTACTCTTGACGCCGTCAAATATTTCCTCTTGACGCCGTCATACACTGTTCCCAGCAAGGAAAATTAAGTCTTTGGCGTTTTCTTCACTTTTATGCTCCAAAAACGTCCGAATTGCTTCCTTTTCTAGATTTCACTCCCAAAGTACCTAAAATCACAAAAGGAACAATTTAGGGTAATATTTGATCAAATAAAGTCAATTCCGGGCTTAAATGACCCCCTAAAAGTTGTTCATTTTTCGCCTCATCATATACCCTTACACTTGAGATTTGCTTGTCCTCAAGCAAATGCGCTTTTATTCTAATCAAAATACAAGTTAGGGGTCATTTAACACTAATATAAAAGTAATTACAACAAATAATCGTTCCACTAAAGACCAAAGACAAGCACGGAGGTCATATACTAGCACCTCACAAATAGTGTTTAGATACTCACATCTCTCGGGTGTAATAAAGTAATATCACAATATGGAAATGGAAAACATCTCTCACTATCTGTCATAGCAAAATAGATTACCATAGGCTTGGGAAAGGATCAAACCTCCACCACATGGCGTAAGCACCTAGGATAAACTATCAAAGAGGTCTTTTAAAGGGTTGTAACGTTAGGTGTAAGGATATGAAATACACGGTTTTGTTGGATATAGGCAGTCTTTACTGGTGGCGAGTTAACAATCTTGGTTAATTACATGTACAATAGGGCGTTGTTAAGCCAAGACTAGACTCGACTTAAGCTAATAAATAGAAAATAACAAAAACATAAAATGAACATAGAATGAAACGAGATGGTAGTCCGTATGTTTTTTCTCTTTTCTTTTTCTTTTTTTTTTTCTTTTTTTCTTGATTTTTCGGGTTTTTTTTTTTTTTTTTTTTTTTTTTGCATACACTCTTACCCTACCATCCAAAATAATACATCATAAGGAATGAACATTCCCCTTACACTTGAATCTTTACATACTTTACAATAAACTAATCTAATGACTCGAATTAAGATAATCAAAACACTTGGAGTACTTTACAATAAACTGTCTTTGAAAGGACAAGATATTGCCGGAATTTATCGAATGCGAACACTACGGCTAACAACTCCTTTTCGGTGGTGGAGTAATTCTCTTGAGCGGGATTCATGGTTTTGCTAGCGTAGTAAATAGGTTGGAATAGCTTGTCACGCCGTTGGCCCAATACGGTTCCGACAGCGAAATCGCTAGCGTCACACATGATTTCAAACGGTAACTCCCAGTTGGGTGTAATCATGATTGGAGCTTGTGTGAGCTCCTTTTTTAAGAGATCGAATGCATCCTTGCATTCTTGGGAGAAATCGAATGGAGCATCCTTCATGAGCAATTGAGTCATTGGCCGAGCTATTTTGGAGAAGTCTTTGATGAATCTCCGATAAAACCCGGCGTGCCCCAAGAAGCTGCGTATTGCTTTAACAGTCGTGGGGTATGGTAGCTTAGATATAACTTCAACTTTAGCTTGGTCTACCTCTATCCCATTCCCTGAGATCTTATGCCCTAACACAATCTATTCTTTCACCATGAAATGACACTTTTCCCAGTTTAACACCAAGTTGGTTTCCTCACAGCGTTTAAGCATTTTTTCTAGATTAGCAAGACAGCGGTCGAAAGAGTTCCCGAAGACCGAAAAGTCATCCATGAACACTTTCATGTTGTCTTCCATGAGTTCGTGAAAGATTGCGGTCATGCATCGTTGAAAAGTGGCGGGGGCATTACATAGCCCAAAAGGCATTCTTTTGTAGGCGAACGTTCCATAAGGGCAAGTAAACGTGGCCTTTTCTTGGTCCTCAGGTGCTATGGGAATTTGAAAATACCCTGAGAATCCATCCAAGAAGCAATAGTACTCGTGCCCAGACAATCTCTCTAACATTTGGTCAATGAATGGTAAAGGAAAGTGATCTTTCCTCGTGGCATCATTGAGCTTTCTATAATCAATGCATACCCGCCATCCAGTAACTGTTCTCTGGGGTAACATCTCTCCCTTGTCATTCTTAACTACAGTCATTCCACCCTTCTTAGGTACAACCTGTACAGGACTAACCCATGGGCTGTCCGAGATTGGGTAGATCAATCCTGCATCCAGAAGTTTGATGACTTCTTTCTTTACCACTTCCTTAATGTTGGGGTTCACCCGCCTCTGGGGTTGCACGGTAGGTTTATAATCTTCTTCCATGAGAATCTTATGCGTGCAAAAAGTTGAGTCAATCCCCTTAATGTCGGCTACATTCCATGCAAGCACTCCCTTATATTTCTTTAGGACCTCTAAGAGTTTACCTTTTTGTTCATGTTCGAGGGAAGAGTTTATGATTACCGGCAGTTGGTCCTCTCCCTGAAGGAAGGCATACTCTAAATGGTTAGGAAGTTCCTTAAGATCTAACTCAGGAGGTTCGATAATAGAAGGCTTAAGCTTGTTTTTGGGCTTCCGGAGCTTGAGATGCTACATAGCCTCTTGTCTAGGGTAGAAGGAGACTGCACCAACATCCTCCATCTTTTCCGCCTCTAGCAAAGGTAGAAAACTCTCATCCCGTAACCAGCCTTTCTCGATTTGTTCATCAACACAGCTATCAATAACATCCGTGAGTTCATCGACCTCCCTAATGAAATAGAGCCGGTTAGCTGCTTCGAGAGAGAGATCCATAGAGTCCTTAATGTCGAAGGTTGTGCTATCGGTTCCCACTCGTAAGGTTAACTTGCCGTCATAAACATCAATGACTGCACGAGCGGTAGCAAGAAATGGTCTCCCTAAAATGATGGGTACCAAGTCATCCTCCTCCATCTCTAAGATTACGAAGTCGACCAGGAATTTGAATTTCCCAACTTTGACTAGCACATTTTCGCATATCCCTACGGGGTACTTGACTGATCTATCGGCTAGTTGGATGTTCATACGGGTAGTCTTTAATCCAGAGTATCCTAATTTAAGGAACATAGAGTGAGGCATGAGATTGATACTTGCCCCCAAATCGGCAAGAGCATTCTTTATTGATAGAGATCCTATGGAGCAAGGCAGGGTGAAGCTGCCTGGATTGTCTACCTTTTTTGGTAGCCCTCGATGGGTCACCACCGAACATTCTTCCCCCAGGGTCACAAGACCCTCGAGTTTCTTTCGGTTAGCGAGTAGTTTTTTAAAGTACGCGCTATACTTTGGCATGTGATAACAAGCATCAAGGAGGGGTATGGTGACTACTGAGTCTTTTAGATATGACAAGAATCTTTTATTATCATTCTCAGTTTTCTGGTTTTTTAATCGGGATGGGAATGGGATTCTCACAGGTTGGTTGGGAGTCTCGCTGCCCACATCCTCCTCCTCTTCGCGAGGTTTGTTTGGATCGGGAGTGATGGGGGACGAGCTCGGGTAAGGGGGTCCTTGGTTGTTGTTCCAGCTCGAGTGGTTATCGCGAGCATGGGGTCTTTTTGGCTTACTGACGGCATTTCAAGGTTATCGAGGGCTGAGTTAAGCTTGTTGAACAATTCTCCGATGTCATTCTGCTGCTCGTCAACAAGTTCATTAAGACCTTTTAATTGTAAGCCTTTTTCTTGAGTGAAGTGACCAAGGTCATCTTCAAAAGTGCTCCTGATTTCGAATTCAGGACCTTCCTCTCCTTCTTTTCTTTTTACCAGATTCCCCCAGAGAGTGTAATCGTCATTTTGGTAAAAAGGCAAAAGGGAGGGATCAGCATAGATGTCACCTCCTGACAAGCATGCATGTTCAGTCGTGGTTTCTCCTCCGCATTCCTCTATCTCATGCGGGCCCCCACAGTAGTCGCAAATCAAGTAAGGATTTGAAAGTTGTTTAGGTAACTGCGACCCAGCTAGGTACTCCATTCTTTTGTGAATTTTTCTTAACCGATCTGAAGTGATTTCAGAAATGCTGACAGTCGACTCAGGTTCATCCCAAGTGTCATCCTGGTCTTGAGCATATTCTTCAATCCTATCCCATCCTTCTTCGGCACTAAGATTGGCTAATCTCCCTGATGAGTGTCTAAATACTCATCATTTTATACCAATTTGAACTGCCAAAACATCCAAAAACACTCAAATATACATCATAATACTTAAAATATCTTAGAAGTGTGTTTTATATGTTTCAAATGCAAAATAATCAAAAACAGATAAAAAACGAACAAAGTTTGCATAATTGGCAGTTTCAGTCCCTCAAGTTTCAAAAGTTGTCAAAACTAGTCCCTGGTTATTCTAAAAACATGAAAAAGTCACCAAATGTCCTTTTTAATCACAAAGTTACATATTTAGTCATTTGGTGCAAAGTTTCACAAAATTACAAGTTTAGTCCCTATACTTTGGAAATTGACATAAATGGTCCCTGGGATGTTAAAACTTTGAGAAAATAAACTTTTGTCCTTGTGCTACTAATATTTTGCAGGAATAGTCCTTTGGTGGCAAATTTGGTGAAATGACATATTTGGTCCCTGAAATTTGGTAAATTGGCAACTTTGGTCCTCGGGGTTTCAAAATTTGGAAAATTACATTTATGGTCCTTGGTTTATCATATGTTGCAAGAATAGTCCTCATGAATACTATGGAAACATTACACAACAGGTCCCTTAACTTTCAATGAATTACAATTTTGGTCCTTGTGTAACAATAAAACCAAACGGATCCCTTATTATTATTATCAAAGTCCAATCCAAATCCATACCACACAAACCCCAGCCCACCCTTTTTATTTAAAACCCAAGCCCAACCAAAAGCCCACCCAAACCTTATAATAAAAACGGGGTCAAACTACCCTGGTCAAACCCACCCTTTGTTTTACTTCCTTCCCACCAAAACCATACCACCACCACTGCTACTAAAACCGCCCCTCCAATACCACCACCACCTGTCCACCCAGCTCACAACCTTATCCCTCCACCTCACACCCACCTTGTCCCCCCAACTCTCCACAACCTTCCAAGACTCCTTAATTGCCCTTAAATCCCTCACACGCTACTACAGCTGCCCCTAGGACTTTTTGGCGCCAAAATAAGTTTAAACGGCTTGGATCAATCTCAGACATCCAACGACTCTGAAAAGTGGTGGGAAATGGTCCAGTGGGTCCCACAAACCCTAGAAGTCCAATATAAAGAAGAAAGAAGCAGGGAGGAAAGATGACCAGAGTAGCTTAGTTTAATGTAGTGTCGAATTAGTTGATTTTCAATTTCCATTGTACTTTCAAGCTTTCTAGTGTTAAAATTAGTTAATTCAGTGTATCTCAACTCTTTCTAAATAGTTAATTTCAATTTTCAGTTTGATTCTCAGTTGGTACTTATTTTTACTCAAAAATCTCAAAAAGTTTGAATATTGTTATTTGTTGTTGTATTGAATTAATAAGCTCACATAAGCCCTGACAAAGCTTATTAAAGCTTTTAGATATCCTAAAAATCCAGTTTAGAGCGTAATCACAAAAATACTAAAAAATAGAAAAAATAGTTGAAAAATAAAAAATCAGAAGAAGAAGAAGAAGGAAAAGCAGTGGAGCATGTTAGTTTTTGGATGAACATGGTTTAGAACCTCATGGGAGGTTTAGGATAGTGAATTTGGTTCATTGGTTCACTGTTTTGCACACTCACAGGCCTTATAAGCAATTTTCATCCAAGTTTTTATTTGGTACTGTTCATAACCTCAATTCCTACTTATTCCTGTCTCTTTATGTTCATTATGTATACTTAAGTTAGGATGTAGCTTAATATTGTTCATTAGCTTAGTAGATTTTATTGTGGTTCATATTTTGATTCAACTGCCTAAGTAGTCATTAGAAGATTATGAGTAATATAGGTTGAGACCCATGCTTTCATGCTTAATTCAGTTCACTTAGTCATAATAAGTGATTGTGGATTGATCTCATAAGCCTTAGCACTTAATTGCTGGTTAAATCTCAAAATAATCATGTTATAAGGGTGTTTGGCTTAAGCTTGTTCACTGATCACCTAGGTGGTTCAGTTGTTGTTTGTGTTCAAAACATATTCACATAGGTTATAATAGGTTAATGAAACATTAGAACCATAGTGTCATTAGATAAAAAGTCAAAACCACTCTCAATATTTAGTTATAGCCAACTGTTACACAGTTGGTTTCCAAGAACTATCATATCATTTCATAACTAGTTATTTTAGCTTTAGATCATCTCATTATAACTTATCATCATGTTTTCAGTAAATTAGAATCTTCCAAAGTTCATAAAAGTCAATATAGGTGTTTAAACTAAAAAGTCAACATTGCACATCTCAGTTTTTTTCAAAACTCCAAGAATTTTATAGAATTTAGGAGTAGGATTTAGAACTTGAAATTGTTAGGACTTGTAGTCCAACAGCTCATCTTTAAGATCCTTGTTTCCCTTAATTTTTGTGAATTTTGTACTGGGCCCCACATTCACCTAATCACACCTGCAGGGCAAGGTATTGCCCTGCTGCAGCAGTTAACCCAACCATCACCACCACTTTGGTGGTGGTTTCTGACCACCTCATTGGGCCCCACAGCCTCCACCTTGATCCTTTCGACCCCCCTCCTACCATACTACAAGTCTTGACCTTTAGTTTGACCTAGACACCTGTGGGACCCACCTGAATCAACCAATGAAATATGTCCCCTTTTCAGTTTTGAAATAAGTATCCAAGCGCTTATTGTTGGCTTCTTAGCTTATTATGTGGATCAAATTTGCTTTTTCTTGCTTAAACATTTTCATTCAACTTATTTAGTCCAGAATCAACCATAGTGGGTTCCATTCAAGCTCATTTGAGCTTATTTTTTTGTTTGGTCAAACAAAGTCAACTGTGGAGCTAATAAGCTCTCACAGTGCTTATTATTAAGTTCTAAAATAGTTGTTTTTACAAAAGTTAGTTGTTTTTAGGTATAAAATAGAATTCCAAAAGAAAAATCCAGAAAAGACAAATTTAAAATAAGTGATAGTTTTTATTTAATATTAATTATCTTTTTAATTTTCATTTTTAGATTTTTATTAAGTAATTTATATTTTTATATTTTTATTAATTTCCTCTTATATTAAAGTATTTTTAATAATTTTCTCAGATTTTTATTTTGTCACTTAGTATTTATTATAATTAATATTAGTTTTATTTATATTTAATTAATAATTAAGTATTAAATAGCATAATTAATTTTTATAAGGTAACACCTAGTTTTTATATTTTTCTTAGCTTTTATATATTATAAAATAATTTTAGGAATTTTCCCATAATTTTCTAAGTCATTTAAGTATTATTAGTAATTTAAAATAGTTTATTTAGTTTAATTAATATAATTAGTTTTTAATTAATAAAAAACTCATAAAAAGACAAAAATATTTATTTTTATTTTTTATACTTTCTTCAAGTTCATTTTGAGGTTTAGAAATTATTTTTGCAAGTTTTTAGTTAAATTTGTAATCCTTATCATTTTTAGTTAATTAAAATTAGGTTTAAATTAGATTTTAAATAGTTTTATTAATTAAATAATATTTAAATATTAAAATAATCACTTTTATAATTTCATTTTCATTTTAACTTTTCTTTTAATTTTTAGTTTGTAATAGTTTCATTTTCACCCCCTGTAGTTCATTTTCCTTAAAACTCACCTTTTTCCCAGCACGCAGTCGCATCTGATTTTAATTTGGTTTACGTTTATACATTTCTGTTTCCCATAATTGTTAATACTGTTATTTCTAATCATTCCAGTAGTGTAAACAAACCCAAATCATTATCTGGTTACTTCCTATTCAATTCACCCGATCACAAACCCGTTTTGATACCATCTACACCTCGTCGGGATATAATGACTCGGGGAAACACTGTATTCCACGGAAGCATTGGTTTAAGCTGTTTGAATATTATAGTTGACCTTTCACAAGTGGTTGACCAATAATTATCTGACTGTTTCACACCAATCACTCCCTTTTCTAGAATTGTTGATTCCGTTCCGATCATTTGAGGAGACATTGTCGTAGAAGATTTGGACCAAAAGCCAAAGTTCGATGCCATGATGGGGAACTTATCTTATTAAATCCTTGAATCTAGTCCACGATTTATGGAAGGGTTCGTCCTTCCTTTTTCGGAAACGGAGGATCCTATCTCTGAACGCTGAAGTTTTTCCAGGTGGAAAGAACTTCTCATAGAACTTGGATATGAGTTGCTCCCATGTGAAAATAGATTCAGAAGGGAGTTTATCATACCACTCTTGGGCTTTTTCATAGAGGGTGAAAGGGAAGAATCGTAATCGGGACGTGTCTCTAGTAGCCCCATCCGTATGGAGGGTGTCTACTATTTTCAAGAAGTCTTTAATGTGTTGAATCGGGTCTTCATCATCTAATCCGCAAAACTTGCACACACTTTGGGCAAGCCAAACATCGGTCGCATGCAGGACCTCATTGGTGTGTTCGTTTGGGTAGGCAATGGCATTTGAGAAGCCACGAGGGTTTGGGGAGGAGTAGTCCTTAAGGCGCTTAGGAGTAGGAGTTGCGGGGGTACTCATCTCGTTGTTGGGTTGGGAGCTAGGGGTTGTAAGGTGATTTTCCGAATTTTCTTCAGAAAGGGGTGCATCAAAATTGATGGCTATGCTAGATGGTTCAGGTATTGAGTGAGATCGTCTTAACCTACGCATTTCTCTATCGGGTTCTGCGTAAGGCAAGACAAGGTTTCTAGCGGAACTACGACTCCTAGTGATCCTAAGGTTAGAGAATTCGTCGGTTGCCATAATGGCGGATGGTAAGAGTCACGAACAAAAACACGAAGAAATAAGATAGACTAAAGAGAACCTAGAAATAAAAATAAAATCTTACTAGAAAGGAATCTAGCAAGTAGACCTAATAAAAAGAGATTCTAACCTAGACAATAACTATTCCCCGGCAGCGGCGCCAAAAATTTGATGCGTAGGGATTGCACCAGGCTTTACCTCTCGAGGGATCTCGAGAAGCTTACAACCCCCACCAGGCAGTGTACCTGATCGATGTAATACAGTATAATGACAAGTACCGGGGGATTGATCGTTCAGCTAGGAATAGTGTCGCTAGGATTAGAAAACCTAAAGACTATGTCTAAAGATGAGGGATGATTCTTTTTGTATTTTTTTATATTTTTAGGAAAGCAAGTAAAAATCTCGGGTTTGAAGGGTTTGGGCGGAATTAGTTGCTAGTCAACTAACCCAATACTAAGATGCAACCAAAATAAAATATTAAAAATGAAAATAAAACTAAATTAAACTAAGGTTGTGAGCAATATGTGGGAGAAATGTGTTTACTTAGATTTCACTACTCCCTAGATATCTTTTACACGTTAATTACTTGTTATAGTTGCGTGGATGACGGATTGTATTCCTTAATACCATTCATGGGGTGGCGTACTTACTTCCCCAATCCTATGAGTTCCTACTTCACTCCTATGTCGAGCCGGCTAAGAAGCTCCTAACATGGGATCATTAGAATTTAGTCATGCATTAAATACAACCAATAAAACCTAGTACACATCGGTTCATGTTTCCTAAGACGTTCAAGCATGTTACACAATGGAGATCTGCCAGTTTTCTTAAGCCTAACATTGAAATCATTCATCCAATACAACCATAAACAAGTAATCAACACATAATTAACATCTAGGTTTCATTAGATCTAAGCAAACACAAGATAAATCTAGCCTAGCATGTTGAAATCAAGACAAGCACAAGATATAGACAACCAACACATAGACATATTGATTGAATTAAGAGAAGACTTATCTCAATAGCACATGAAAGGATTCAAGGGGTGAAAACCCTTGAATTTACTGTAAAATACGAGCTAGGGTTCACAAAGTTCGGCCCTAGGGTTTCTCCACACAAGTTCCTCTCTAATGAATGAAAAATAGAAAATTTTATATATAGTTTGGAAGGTGACGGCGTCAAGAACAAATGTCAGACGCCGTCATCTCGCAGCCAAACAGTTCCTCGGACTGCCTAGATTTGGGTCTGACGCCGTCATGTGTACACCTTATGCAGGCCGTCATGATTTTAACTCTTGACGCTCTTTTTGTGACGCCTTCAGATTTCTTCTGGGTCATCATGGATTTTACTCTTGACGCCGTCAAATATTTCCTCTTGACGCCGTCATACACTGTTCCCAGCAAGGAAAATTAAGTCTTTGGCGTTTTCTTCACTTTTATGCTCCAAAAACGTCCGAATTGCTTCCTTTTCCAGATTTCACTCCCAAAGTACCTAAAATTATAAAAGAAACGATTTAGGGTAATATTTGATCAAATTAAGTCAATTCCGGGCTTAAATGACTCCCTAAAAGTGGTTCATTTTACGCCTCATCATTGATCTAGTGAAGTAACTCTCTAGTTGGGTACTCGGGGAATGGAGTAGGGCAGAAAGGAGATCCGTGACCGAACCACTATAAATCCTCGTGTTCGGTTTTCTCTTTCCTTTTACTTTTATACTTGCACTATATTATTGTTTGTGTTGTGTTGTGACTTGATGTTTATGCTTGTGTGACAACTTGGTATATTATATGTTTTATATTAGTCATAAGACTATTATTAGCATATTTCATATTACAACAAGCTTGATCAGAAATTTGTCATCTAGATGTTTATAGAAAAGAAAAACAAACCGGACTAATTATGGCGTAACTTAACACAATGGTTTATACTATATTTGATACAACAAGTTTAAAGATTTTTAAACGGAAACGTATTCACCCCCCCCCCCTCTACGATTTCATAATTCCCTCTACGATTTCACAATTGGCATCAGAGCTTCGTAGCTCTTATTTTCAAAACAAATGGTTTTTAAAATAGAGCAGGATCCATGTATCAAATTACCATTGAAGCGGAATATAATATGAAAAATGTTTCGCTAAGTATACTTAGAAATTTTGTGGTTAAATATTACTTTGTATACAAGCTTGTAGGTTTCCTTGAAAAATAAAAGAGTATATTTCTTAAAACAATTTGTAAGTGTCTAATTATGTGTTTAGAGCTAATTTACGAAAAATACGTTTTTAAAAGGAGCGTTTGGGATAACTAAAATTTTAGTTGAATAATCACATTCGTAAATGATTAGATAAGTTACATCAGTAGAAATGAAGTAAAATAAGTGTATTATATGTTTGTTATCAAATCTAGTAAGTCATACATGTTTTCTTTATGTCAAAATACGAGTTTTGGTAAATCTGTCACAGATGCCAAGGAACCAAAGGATATAAAGGGCGGAACCCTTTATTTGGTTCCTTGAAATCCGTCGGTATAGGAAACAGTTTTTGTCCAACTTAAAAAATTCATAACTAATTAACCGTAAGTCCGTAGGAATCGCGACACCTATCATTTTAAAGGTAACTGAGTCTACTTTCTATTAAAAATAATGTCATGGCCTAAATCTAATCTGAAGTCAAAAGAATAAACCAAATACTATAGTGTGTCCAAAATATTAAGTTTAGTTTTGACGTAGAAACTCATACTTTTGAGTTAGGCAATTTTAGTTAGTATCCTTTGAACATTAATATGATTTCTTTTGAAACTAAATAATTAGGTGATATTTATATATTTAAAGGAAACTAATTAAGCTTGGTATAAATTGTCATGTTTAAACACAAAGTGACGATAATTATATTTGTTTTACGCCATGCTATATGACTACTTGTTGTGGTTGTTTTGCATACATGTTGTTTGCTTGTTGTAAGTTGTAATTGAATTTGTTTATTTGTGATTTATAAGTATCGTGCAATAAGATAGAAACTCATCTTTGATTGATCATGTAAACTAACCATGTCATGTTTGGTCGATAACACTTTGGTGTTATCAATTTTCCGTGTGTGGCTTAATTTCCATTTATGGTAAGTTCATAATCCTCGGCTTGATTTATATGCTAACATGTGCTAGAATATGTGTTTTTGGGTTTAATCTATCACATCAAATTAGGTGCATATGTTCCAAGTATAATTAGGATATTTGAACGGGTTTCGAGAGTCGATAATTATCCCGTGTAAGGAGTGTTTGGCACAAGGGTGCATTTGAACTATTTAGTCATTGAAACAATGTTATTTTATGTTTTTAAGATGTAGGATGATACCATGTACGTGGATTATGTGTGTACTAACAATATTTGCAGGGGATAACTTTTTAGTACTTTGCCATTTTCCATTTTCGGCTATTATTATGAATGCTAGGATCGCTCTTGTAAACTCTATCGGTAAGCATGTTTCGACCTTCAATTTTTGTATCTTCTAACTACAAATAATTTATTACTTAAGTTTTAAGAAAAATTTGGAAAATTGGAAAACGTCTCGCCCTCAAAAAAAGTACTCTGTCTCGATTCTGAGCCTCCACGGAAACGGCGGAACCCATTCTTTGGTTCCGTCCGTTCAAAAACTTGGTTCCGCCAAGTTTTTCCAGCGGATACGGCGGAACCCAAAACTTGGTTCCGCTCGTGTTGTCATTTGGTTCCTCCAGTCCTACAACAAATTTTCATCTTTGAATTTTTTGAATTTTTCTAGTAATCTTTAGGTTCCAAACTTGCTTCCTACATGCTAGTTAGTATTTATCAATAATTCTAGAGCTCTCTTAGCACACTCTAAACAATGGGATCATCATTCCCGTCAAAATTTCAAATTTGCCTAAACTAACCCAAGGAACCTTTCTGATACAAGGAAGGAACCCTTCCTTTGGTTCCTCCAAATCCGTGGAACAACCTGACAACATGTATCCTTCATGATCACATAGCATTTACTTCCCCACTTAGTGTTTCACTCCACCCAACTCCATTGGATTGATTTCAACTGATTTTTACTCTTCCAAATGATTATGAACCTCCAAATGTGTATGAAACAACATCTAATCCAAATACTACTTTTCATAACATGTTCTTCCTATAAATTGATCAACATTCATACTCCCAATTCACACCATCACCATCACTTCTCTTATTCTAATAATTCTAGCTAACCAAAGTCTTGAAAAGACTAAATCCAACACCTCATCCGAATCATCGAGACCTATTAGGAAAACCACTAGGATTAGTGTAAAACCATGTTTCTTCAACAAAACCATTCAACTAAGCTCATCATCATCAAGTGATTCATCACTCAACATTTCCTCACCTATCAAAGATACAAACGTCCTCAACCTTGCTACTCCAACACCATCTCCAAAATCTTGCAATGCCAACGTAATCACCACTCCTATCGCTAACCACAAATGTTTTGTAGTCATTACCAACGGTTACTACATTCTTCCATCCTTAACTCATCCTTCATCCATTAGCTTCACTTATTTGGTGACTTGACAACTTCCTAACTAATCCGGACTTGTTACTTACGTAGATTACATAAAATATCAAAATCACAAGTCTAACTTGTGACTATAGATATTGTCTTGTATATATATATGTTACCTCTCTTGGTTAACATGAATGTAATGTGTCATCCTTCAAGACGATAAGGATTTACATCAATTCATAACTTACACTTAAGTTATAGATGTATTATCAAGTCTTGCTATACTTAGTACTATCTAATCTCAACAAAGTAGGATTGACAACTTAAGTATTTCGTTCGAAATATTCAAGTAAATCTGACTTACGATTGTAGTCATTAAAAGTCACATCCGAAAGAATCTACACCCAAGTATTTGAACAACATATGTTAAAACACTTATCCTAACACTCTTTCAATCAATAGGGATAAAACAAATAGGTCTTCATCATTGAACATTAAGTACTTAAGTTTTCTTGTTCGTTCACCATCATCTTATTCACTTCTATGATATATCTCAGCCCCTAAGCTTCACTAACATAACCAAAACCTCAAGAACTTCGCTCACTAGTTATAGACCCCAAGGCTTAGTATCCATCCGTTTTACTTTCAACATCTATGAAACTTAAGAACTTCCATAGCACAACAAACCTCTACATCGCCACATCTTTATTAAGACGCATTAGAAGACCTACCACCTAGATCAACCAATCCACAATTCTTACCATCGTTTGAATTCATTGAGTGCATTGCTCAAAAAGCCCTTTGTCCAAACACTCAACCATACCTTACCAACTATAGGATTAGAACCTTTACCATCAAATGAGCATGAAGCTCACATTCAGTTACACTAGGTCTAAGTAGTACCACCTTCACAAGTTATCAAAGTATTAGTAATACTTTTAACTTTTGCATATATTTCATTAAACCTTAAATTAACATCTTGACAACATATGTTAAAATGCAATCTCAAAGCCAACCTCATGTACCCCGAGCAACAATGACTCTTGAGGAGTATACATAAGAAACTCGAGTTAATTCCTCTTGTCATCATCTAGTATAATATTGAGACCAAGTATATTTAGATAGCACTATCCAACTCAAACACTTTGGCTTCATATCTTCATTTAGGAAAACATAATGTTTTGGAAGACATTATGCCTAAGAAATCATGCATTAAGTTTTCATCCTGTTAAAAGGATATTGTATATCCTATGCATCATTATCTCCTTGAAACATGAACAGTTGTGTTACATGAGATTTCATTACACCTCATCGGGTTAATGATCTTAAATAAACATCTGCAAGTTCTATGAACTAGAGCTTTCTCATCATCTTGTCATTCTTGTTTTCATAAGCATGATGACTTTATTCCACGTAATAATTCTACTTATTGAAAGACACTATATGTCTATATGTGTTTATTTCCTTTCAAGCGTTCATTTATAACCAAACCTTGCTCATAACCTAACCAAACATTGCTCATAACCTAGCTCAAACCCTATCTCTAGAGCATACACAAGATCTATTGAAGTTGGTAACTTCACTTAGATTCCTGTTCTAAAGAACTTTCTTGAGAACGTTCTTATCATATTCCATTATCACCCAAAAACTCATCTCTTGGTCTTGGATGACCAAATCACTTGCGTAACGCATGCTTAAATATGTCACATTTTAGATCATTCAACCATAGATTCCAAACACAAAGATTAAAATCTCTTGCATTACACATACATGTGTCATTTACATTTTATTTGTTTGATATGATTGGACATCTTAACATAACCATGATAATTATCTAATTGATTCATTTGTAAACCTTGGTTATTTATTTATGATGCCTGCATGCTTATATGTGTCGTGTTACTATATATTAACATGATTTATATGATATTTTCATTCTTTATGTATATGATGTTTTGCATGATTAACGTGTTACTTGTTAACTCATGGTATGTCATTTTGAGATATGATGTCTTTATATGATATTTATATATTTGAATGGTTGTATCTTTTTCGGTCATTCATTAGATCCATGCTTAGGATGGTCTATATAATACATGCTCTAAAATGTTATCATTTAAACATGGGTTGCATAAATTTTTCATCTTGTTTCTTTGTCACACTATTTGTTCACTACATGTGCACTTAAAATTTGTCAAAGTACTTTTGGTATGGTAAACATTTAGAAGTCGTTTTATCATACGAATTAATTACATAGATTAAAATTTGTTGACACATATGTGTTAAATTTCCATATAAAACATGACATCTTCATCACCTTAGTTTTATTAAATATAGTTGAGTCTCATTAAATCATGTATTAATCATTTTGTCTTAGAAATATTATTCAAACATGAAGTAGATTTGAGTTTCTCTTTAGTTTATTAAGAATCACTTGCATTAAACATATATGTGTCGATTAAATGTTACTTGTTTGATATAATTGGATATCTTGACATAATAACTATTCGATTGATTAATATGTAAACCTTGGAAAGGTTTTGTCTGCATACTTATATGTTTCATGCAACTAAATGTTAACATGATTTGTATGATACTTTGCAAGATTAACATGTTACTTGTTAATTTATGATATGCAATTTGGATACATGATTCTTTTGTATCTATGTTTTAATGTTCTTGTCTTTTGTTGACACTCATTAAATATATATGTAGGATGTTTTAATGATGCATGCTCCAAAATGTTATCTTTTAAACACAGTTTACATGAATATTTTGTTCTAGCTTTTATATGCTCATCTCGCATAACTGTAATCCCTACACTTGCATATAGTTTTATAAGGATTGAGGATAACAATACTCTAATCCTTTCCACCTACTTTGAGAAAACCACATGCCTTGTCATGCGATTATCTCGCATTGATAAAGAAGAGCTACATGACTTCAAGGATAAAGTTCTTTGTATGCTAACCAACATCTGCATAAACATTACTAAGCTCATAGCTAATAGGATTGAGTCTTAGAGATTTGAAATTTGTGTTTGGATATCTTTCAATCAACCTCTTTCTAATTCGCATTACTGCTTCCGCTTTCCAAAAATCACTTCCATCACTATTTAGCCTTAACAATACAACCTCCCAAACACTTCATCATCATTCTTTATACGATGCATTACACAATATGTTGGATGTCCACCGATTAAGGCGGAGAGAAATTCATTCACATATTTGTATTTTGTCAAAATGTATTTAAAGAACATCTACTAATGTTTCCTGCACCCTAAAATACCAACACATAGGTACACACCATTTAGTTAAAATTGGTTCACAAAACCACAAGTGTTTCAAGCCCTTTTAACCTAACATCACTAGTTTGTACCAATATCTCATCATGTGTTTGACAAAGTTCTTCATCTCCACAACCAACAACTAATGGAGTCTAGGATCTTTCTTAAACTAGGACTTCACAACTTCAGTTTCTAGAACACCATCATAGGATCTCATCCTTTCGTACTCAACACATATCATGCACGTCATTGTCAGTGCAAACGATATATTAATCAAAACCGCCATTCCCAACACTTTCTCAACACATCGGTTTAACCAACACTCTCCCATCTCATAATGTCATTCTCATCCTCATATAGGTTCTTAGTATTCTTTACTCATTTCTTATGAAATGTTTGTTCCTAGGTGCTTATTGTCTTCACTTCTTTTTGAATACATTCAAGCATACATTATGGCATGATACATCATCTTTGGTAGATGATAATGTCATTAAAGGTCATGTAGAACTAAACAATGTTATTACTCTTTCATCCATTTTCTTTCGATATAGGTCATTATTTCTAAACGTGTTTCGTTTTCATTAACATCAATCCTAATCGATCAAATCATAACCCGTAGCCGTCATTAAATATCAATGTCCATTCACATTTTCCTTTTTCTCTTAACATTACGTAAGTCGTATTCCTTTATCCCTTTAAGTTGTGAATTTTAGATTGCATAAGTCCATATGTTCAATCTTTATTCGTTATAGCATTTGCTATACATACGAGTTTCTAATTTTTTAAATAGTTGTCTACGTTATCACCACCACCTTCCATCATCACTTTCACTAATCATCACAGCCATGAATTAGCGAAAATTTGCCTTTATCAACCCTTCATCTATCAAGTTATCATCACATGAATCCTTCTAGTAAACCAACACCAACACTAGCACCACTCAGTCTAACTCTCAATACTCCAACCTCACTTTATACCTTCCTTCGAGGCACTATCTTGTAGGATTTTATCATATTATATTCACATTTTTCTTTTATTGTATTTCTTATTAGAAGAATACACCCTATTTTTCTTATTTTTCTTTAAAATAAAATATATTGCACTAATCTTTTCATTGTAGGTTCATCATATATACTTCTTCGTATATAGCATACTCATCTAGAGATGTTGTTTGCATCAATTACTTTCTTATTTTATATGCTTCTTTACACCTTCGAACAAAGAGGAATCTTCATCAAGCACTCTTATTGCATCGTCTATACACTTGGTTGTATATGACATATGTGTCTACTAACAAAGCTTCTAGTCTACTAATATTTGTTTTGTAGGTTCATATTGACGCCCTAAAGCAAGGGGGAGCTTACGTCAAGCATTTTTAGATTGCATTATACACACGCATTGCTATATATCACATACTCATTATAGGATAATTATTGTCTTACACTAACCTTTATTTTGTAGGATTCTTGATTCGTTGTGTTTTGGTGTGCAATAACAATTTATCAAAAATATCAACAAACGTGAAGTCTAAGTTATCGTGAGACAAATAGACGTGAAAGTAATACGAGTAAACCGTTTAGGAAAACGATTACCTCGCAAAACTTGTGAAAGTGATATTCAAATTGTGAGACCGGGAAGTGATTTCCCGGGTCGTACCCCAACGAGGTGTGAATGGAAAGCTTCGAGTGAGATCAAGATTAAAACCTTGTATGTTTGGTTATGAAAGATTGTTTGGTTTTGTTGCACATTAAATTAACGAAAATTGAAAATTAACAAATGTAAATAAAAATAAATCAACCTAAAAGGCAATAGGTAAACTAAGGGAGTCCTAAAACACTACGGGAAACAAAGTTAGGTATCGGGAATCCTAAAACACAAAGAAACAAATAAACGTGACGTTTATTTAAGATAAACGTCAACGCGCAAATAAAAACGTAAAATTTTAGCTACGCAAGTCCTACGGGTTTCAAATTAATTTTCTTACGCACTAAATGACAAAAGAAAATTTAAAAAAAAAGAAAATTAATTTTCCAACAAAAATTCTATTTATTATAAATTAATAACTAATTAAACTAAATTAAATTCTAATAAATACTAAAACTATTTATAAAAATCTGAATTTTTTTTGGAAATTATATTATGTTAAGACAACTCTAGGAAAAATACTAATCCTGAATAAGCTATTCTAATTAAGCTGTAAACAGCTTATTCAGTTTCAAAAAGCAAAGTGGACAAAATGGTTTAAATAAACAAGGGGAAATGGTTATGACAGAACTGGTGCTCCAGATCAAGTGGGAGTGGAGTGTTGTTATGCATGCATGCCTACCAGATAGACCAGGGTTCGAATCCCACTCCCACTTTTTTTTGCTTTTTTTTTTTTTTTTTTTTTTTTTTTTTTTTTTTTAATTTTTTCTTTTGCAAAGCAGTTTAAACACAAACGCAAAACACTTTTGGTGAAGCAAGATCTCTTGAAAACACAAACACAAATCTTTAATACTAACAGATTGCAAGCTTTATAAATCAAATTAAATCTTTTCTTTGCATTCACTATGAAAACTGCCAAAACCTCACCACCAATGCAAATAAGCTAAAGGGTTCAAATAAGCTTAAACAACTAAGTAACATTAATTAATCTAACAACAAAGATTAATAACAACAAGATTCAAAAGCAACAAGAGATCAGATCTAGCTAAGATCATGAAGAACAAGCACAAGGAGCAGCAGCAGACCAGGCCCTGCAGCCCTGTTTAGGGGGTTGTGGGGCCCACAATAAAAATCATAAAAATGAAATGAAGATGGATTCCCAAAGTATAGCTAGGATACTTCACCCACAAGAAATTTCAAGCCCTGATTCTAAGCCCTAAATTCAGGAAAAATCACTCAACTTTTGGGTTTTCATTTACTAATGCAATTTTGACTTTTCACCTATGGGAGGAGCTTTGACTAAAATGGATTTTAGTTGAATGTAGCCTACTGAGGATGAAGTGTTATGTCAATTTGAGGCTAAAACTACCAATACCAACAGATTTCAAAGTCATCATGGTGGATTGGGGTCTCAAAGTTCCAACAGTGAGCTTTTGCAAGGGTTAAAGGCTGAGTTTGACTACTTAGGCTTATGAAACATGAGAAATTGCTTTAAACCTTTCAATTTAAACCTAAGTACGTTGGCTAAACAGATTTTTAACACCAAAGAGCCCAATAAATCAGTTAAACCCTTTAATCCAAACACCCCTTTAAACACAAAATTGGAGGTTTGATGAAGCAATTCAAGATTATGAACTGAGATACTACTAAATACAATTACACTAACATTAAATAAGCAGAAATGAAAAAAGATAAACTACAAACAGCAACTAAAATTCAATATGGCAGATTCTTAAAAAAAATGGAAATTCTTACAAGAGGTCCCAAAGCACAAAGCAAATATTGAACCAGAACCAATATCAATATCCTAACACTCCCATTAGTACTAAACCACACTCCATTCAACCTTTGATCTGCTTCATTTCCTTGAAACCACCATTTTTTTTTATCTTTTTGGTATTTTCTTGTATTTTTCTATTTTTTTTTTCTTTTCTGTGTTTTCTTAAATTTATAATTATAAAAGCTTTTAGAATCCTTTATATAAGCTACTACAGTGTTTCAGAACTTAAATTGAGAAGAACAACAATAATGTGTAAGAATTTAAATTTTGAGTAAAAACTTGAAATTGCTTGAAACTAAATGATACTTTAATTAAACTGAAGAAGATGAATTACAATTGAAAAGTAAACATACTGAGAGAAAAAATACAAGGAAAGGGATGCCATTGAGGCTGTTACAAATGAGCTATTTATACTAGAAAGTGGTAGGTAGAAATCTCCTCCCTTGTGCTTCATCTCTGAGACAAAATGACCAAAAGGTACCCTTGTGAGCTCCTGATCAAATCCCCACCAATCAATTGAAGTTTGGTGAATCCTAGCCATTAATCTCATTTTGGCGGGAAACAGTGTTTAGTGAAGTTAGGATTGCCAGCATGGAATTTGGGTGGTAGGTACGGTTTTGTGATGTTTAGTGGGATTGGAGATTGTGAGGGGAGCTTTTGAGGTGATGGGGTGGAGTGTTGCAGGAGATGGTGGAGGGATGGTGGTGGTCTGCCGGGTAAAACGGGGAGAATGAGGGAGAAGGGTATTTTTTTTTGACTGGGTTTGACCATGTTTTGACCCTTTGACCAATGCTTGATATTAACGGGGTGGATATTTTGGGCTTTGGGAGTACTGGGCCAAGGACAATGGTTGGGTTTACTTGTTTTGGATTTGGTTTTGTTAATTACAAAAGGGTCCATTTGGTTTTGAGCTTATATATTAATAAGGACCAAAAATGTAACTTCTAATTTTGGAGGACCAAATCTGTCAATGTTTCCAAAATTCATCCAAGGGTCAAATTTGCCAAGTCTTGAATTCCCAAGGTCATTTTGAGTATTTTTCTTCAAAGTGTAATTCCCGGGGTCCAAAATTGCCATCTTTGAGATTTGAGGGACTAAAATCGCCAAACTCTTAAAACTTCATTCAGGGACCAGAAATGTCATCATATGATTCATGGTGGACTTTTTGTTGACTTTTCTTCATAAAAACTCTCCAGGGACCATTTTTGACAATTTCTAAAAGTATACGGACCAATGTTGCCAATTGTGAAATTCAGGGGCCAAACTTGTACATTTTTGAAAGCTTTTTACCCAAAGATCGTTTTTGACTTCTTTTGACTTTTAAGAAACTTGGGTTGACTTTTCATTTGAAATAAATGCTTAGGGACTAGTTTTGACAAATTTTTGCAAGTTGGGGGACTGAAACTGCCAAATATGCAAACTTTGTTCGTTTTTCGTTTGTTTTCGATCATTTTGCATTTGAAACATATAAAACATGATTTTTGGGATATTTTCATTATTTTGATGCATTCTTGAGTGTTTTCACGCGTTTTGGCAGTTAAAATACGATAAAAATGATGAGTATTTACACACTCATCAATTCTTCATCCTTGCATCATATACGTTGGTACCCTAGCAACGGGGAGTATTGATCAAGGGGGAGATAATCATGAACTAACCTTTATTCTTGTTTAGCTTTCTTATTTCTTGTATCTTATACGTTGGAACCCTAGCAACGGGGAGTATTGATCAAGGGGAACTACAATATAGGGGAAGCATGCACGCATTCATATTTATTCTCATTCTTTGATACACTTATGTGCTTCGACAAAAAGAAGGAGATAAGTCAACATAGTCCAACATTCATTTCATTCATCATGCATTTTTTGTATAATTTTTATGTTGCACAACACTAACCTTGATATAGGTTAAGGAACTTAATTTGATCCATGGACACAACAACCTTATGAAATTGGAGTTGAAGACTAAACTTCACTAGGGATGATGCAAGCTCGCCATTTTGGGGAGAAATGAAGTTAACTCCAAGGACACACCCTTTTTGTTTCGACAAAAGGGGGATAAGAGTGTAAACGGAGAAGGAAATGTAGAAGGTGTTAAGGATACAAGTAAGTAATACGGACACAAGTAACTTTTTACATTTTACTATCTATCACGTTTACATATTTTGTCATCATCAAAAAGGGGGAGATTGTTAATGCAAATATTACGATATTTAATCTACACAGTCTCGTTTGTTTTGATTGATGACAAACATATAACTTGATATATAACGTAAAATGTACAAGTTACTTGTAATCTTATTTGGTCTTAACATACATTCAACACCTCTCAACGGCTCGAGTCCTCGTATGCTACAACACTGGTTCGTACATGTTTGTTATGTGGCATTATGATCAAACCCCTTGACCAACCACTTAGAATGAGTAAAATACTTTGAGGGTCTTTAAGTATTTTAGGTGTCAAAGTACACTTTAGGTGTTAAAAAGAATAAGTGCCACATTAGGTGTCTAGATAATATTAGTAAGTTTCCAATATATAAAAATGTGTCTTATAACAACATAAGTACATAAAACATTTTTAGTAACTTGCTAAATATTATATAGCTAGCTAATATATTTTTCATATACAAGTAACTTACCTTTTTAAGTTAGTATATACATTTGTCTAAATATATTTTTTCATAATATGGAAAACACTCTTTTATTAGCTCATGAATAGTATTTTCTAGAATGTATATCTTTCCAAAACAATCTTGTAAGATATGTCATAGATCTTGCAAGAGAATGTTGTAGTTGACATTAGAAGATCTTGATATGACTAGAGATAAATATAGTAAGATATTTAGAACATGGTTTTGGAACATGGTTTGGAAAAACCTCTTTACTTGTTTCCTATAAATAGTAGCTCATAGTTTTTCTAATAACTTAATGAAACATGAAAATAGAAAAACACATATTCTCTCTAAACTTTGCATACATCTTAGATCAATAGAAAACCATGTAGAAAACATAATGAATCACCCTCATCATCATGATCATAATGCTTCTAACATTCATCTTTGTTGTAAACATATCATACATCTTGATCCACCAAAGAAGCTTGGAGATCTTGCCATCATCATCCACCACATGCATACATATATGAAGATCCATCACAACAAGATTGGAGAACTTGTGATCTTCATTCATTGAAGGTTTTCTATCAATGGAAGTTCTTTTAGATTAGTCATTTCATATCAATTAGACATTTATGTCTTGGATCATCATTGTACTCATTAGTATAGGTTAGATGGTTTATGTGTTTGTGCCATAAAATACAAGGTTTCTATGTTGGGCCACAAAACATAGCGGGAGTTGTTTTACCCTTGTAAAAGAACTAGCGGGAGTGGTTGTACCCTTGGAAAAGAACTCGACATCTAGCTTAGTGTCGGAAATATTGTATAGGTGACGATAGGAGTGGTTGTACCTTGTAAAAGAACTCGGTATCTAGCTTTGTAGCGGATAAAGTGTAAGCGACGTTTGTAAGGTTTTCTCCGCCAAGAAGGGAGCTTGTTGATCTAGTGAAGTAACTCTCGAGTTGGGTACTCGGGGAGTGGAGTAGGGCGGAAAGGAGATCCGTGACCGAACCACTATAAATCCTCGTGTTCGGTTTGCTCTTTCCTTTTACTTTTATACTTGCACTATATTATTGTTTGTGTTGTGTTGTGACTTGATGTTTATGCTTGTGTGACAACTTGGTATATCATATGCTTTATATTAGTCATAAGACTATTATTAGCATTTCTCATATTACAACAAGCTTGATCGGAAATTTGTCATATGGATGTTTTTAGAAAGAAAAACAAACCGGAATAATTATGGCGTAACTTAACACAATGGTTTATACTATATTTGATACAACAAGTTTAAATATTTTTAAACGGAAACGTATTCAAACCCCCCCCCCCTTCCTACGATTTCACAATTCCCCTCTACGATTTCACAAATCTCGTTTGAAAAAAGTGATGAGAAAGAAAAATTAATAATTATCTATACTACATATAAAATATTGATGACTCTCTCTCCAAAATTTTAAGACTTACAAGAAATTAAGCATGGTTTACAACACTTTAATACATAAAATTTTTAGACTTACAACAAAATAAGCATAGTGTACAACAAAATAAGCATGGTGTAATTTTCAGACTTACAACATTAATGCTATTAAAGTGGTCAATGTTATTAATGACTATAATGACTACTACCTCTGTCCCAATTTATTTGTCCACTTTTAATTTTCAAAGTCTTTATATGTCAACTTTGACCATAAATATGTTTGTTTGTGTTATTAAATATTTGATGCAAAATATATGAATAGATCGAGTTTTAAGCGCATTTTTAATTTGTATAATTTTCATCAAGTATTGTATAACACAAATAAGAATATTTACGGTCAAAGTTGACAAAGAAAGACTCAAAAAGTCAAAACTGGACAAATAAATTGGGACGGAGGGAGTACTAATTACAAGAAAATAAACATAGCGTAAAACACTTTAATGGATATAATACTCAAACGTACAAGATAAGAAGCATAGTGTACAACAAAACACCATATTAATGCTATTTAATTAGTCAAATAATTTACTTGTCAATAAATACAATTAATACATTTATTAAAACATCTTTTACATAAGAAATACAAATTATCAAGCATATTGTACAAACAAATTAAACACAATTTCTGCATTAAATTTCACTAATACAAATAATAAAGCACATTATACAAATATTCAAGCCCGAACGGGCAACAAGCCAAATGGGCTTGAGCTCAAACGGACGCGGGAAAAACGGGCTTGAGCCCGAACAGGCACGGGCCAACTGGTTCGAGCCCGAACGGGCACGGGCTATACGAAATTCTTGATATCCGTAAATTTACTGTAAAAAAGAAAATAATAAACTAAAATACATGATTCACCGAAAATTTTTATTTCAGGGTACCCGCCGCCGCAACGCGCGGGTACCCTGCTAGTTTAAATTATGTATTAGTTTGAAAATGAAAAAATAAAAAAGTAAAACTAACAATAAACAAACATGTGGTGGAAAAATTTAAAGAAATAAAAGATAAAATTTAATTGGTTGTGTTAATACAAATAAACCTTAAAAACGTTTATTTATATTTTACGATCTTCTAATATTTTGTCAATAACAAACGTAAAATCATTTTAACGAGATATATGAAATACGTAATGCTGTGAGCCAAAAGTTTACTAACTCATTTCATTAAACAAATAAACCTTAAACATATTTAGTTAACAAGTTTACATAAAACAAAAATCATTTTTTAAAAACACCTAAGTAACTTAGTTACTTACATTTTATAAAAACATGTTACTTGTAAAAATAAACTATGAAAGACTTGGACTATCCATGACCCAAAACCAAGTCCATAACCCATAACCCATGGAGCTTGATCCATAACCCATAACTCATTGCATGACATCATGCATGACTTCATAATGGGTAAAACCCATGATCCGTGACCCAAAGTCCATAACCCATAACCCAAAGTCCATAACCCATGACTCAAGATGTCCTTGACATCATGCATGACATCACATGAACCATGGATCATTACCCATAACCCAAAACTCGAAATTGTAACCCAAAATCCGAACTGTTGATACCAGATGGCCGAACCCTGGGTTTACACTAGTCGGATCCTTATAGGAAGGGATCCGGTGGAACGGGGTGAACAATGCTCACATTTGCTTATAAATAGTGAGCCATTTTCTCTTATTCCTCAATCCTTTTTAGACATATCTTCTCTCTATGTTCTAAACTCTCTAACCTCAGATCTAAGGATCTTTCTATGTAGTCTTTTTTGTGTGTTCCTTCTAAAAGGTGAGATCACGGCCTCTCGAAGACTTGCAAGCTTGTGACATGAGTTGCTATGATTCTTCTTTTCCAAGATCACATAAGTACATCTTGTTCTTTCTTCTTCTCACAGGGGTGTTGTAGATATGTTCAATCGTTAGGTGTAAAAAGGATGTTGGTTCCTTTAGTTGTGTTGTGCTAGTTATGTTGGTTTGTTCCACCGTGCTAAAGACTCGATATCTAGCCTTGTACCGGATAAAGTGTAGGCGACGAAGGTTTTGCTCTACCTCGTGGAAGAGCTCAGTATTTAGCTATGTATCAGATAAAATGTAAGCGGCGTTGTGAATGCTTCTCCCCCGGTGAAAGGAGTTAGTCTTGTGTAGTGTCTACGGAACTCTCGAGTTGGGTACTCATGGAGTCGAGTAGGGCAATGAAGGTGTCTTTGTAGCCGAACCACTATAAATACTTGTGTTGTGGTTGTGTCTCTCTAACTCAATCTCGTAGTTTAATTTATATGCTTTTATTACTATCAATATCCAACACGTCAAAACTAGATTGACATAAGTCGATCTATAAACTTTAAAAAGAAGTTTTAATTGGTAAAACTATTCACCCCCCCCCCCCCTTCTAGTTTTCTACAGGTTGATATCGCCAAAAGACACTAGTAGTGTAACTCCCCCAAAATTATCACAGCGAAAGATTGTGTCACTGGGTATTACTTCATAGCACACAGTACAAGTTACAGAAAAACGACTCTAAATGAGACATTTTGAAATAAATTATCATTCGATATAAAATATCAGAGTTTATAAGAGGTCCCACAAGTTTGCAATATGTACAACATAAAAGTTGTAAAGTTTTTCGAATGATAATATATGCATTGTCTTCAAAATGTTTTCCGTGCACCTTCAAATGCCAGCTAATTCCTTTCGTACATGAGATAAACATGCTAAAAAATTAACACAAAGGTTGAGTGAATTCATAGATTTATAGTAAAGCAGTTGATCACAAGATTGCAAGTTTAATAGACAGTGGGTTACGTTATTATCCACATAGGACTAAGTTCATAAAGAGCATGATTTTCTCACACAATTGAGTGCATAAAGAGCACGATTTCCACATAGGACTATGGATGCATAAAGCACGGTTTCCACACAGGACCAAGGGGCACTTCCTCGAGCACATAACCAGTATCTGGCTACCTTCAAAGCATTATTGTCTAACCCAAGCAACTACTAACTTTACTAGTATTAGGCTACTCCCGGAACAATATTAGCTAAGTCCGAGCAAGACCACTAACTTTACTAATATCCGGATACTCCCGGAGCAATATCGGCCAACCTGAGAAAATGGTACTATGGCTAATATCTGGAGCGATATTGGCTACACCCGAGCAAAACTAACATGACTGATATCCAGCTACCCTCAAGCAATATCCGCTAGATCCGAGCAAGACTAACATTAGTAGTATCTAGTTACCTCCGGAGCACAATCATAACATAATCATACCATAAACATACATGACATGTAGTTACACTACTAGACATACTATACTATTCGTTACTCACCTTAGGATTGGTTTAGGCTTTCCTCTTGCTTTTCACGATCACCTAAACACATAACAATCATACTAACATCATTAGAATTCACTAATTCATCTAACACACGTAAAGAAAGCCTACGAGTTTTGTCTAAAATTGTGACACTTACTACCTTATTTTCCTGATTTAATTATGAGACATATTCATAAACAGTTGTCACAAATCAAAAAGATCATAGTTAAAAAAACATGGTTATTATTACTTTATATATTTTGCTTTTTAGCAAAATAACGATTTTACTCATAACTAATTAATTAGTGTCTTCTTTAAAGTTTTTAATAATAACTTCAAGCAAAAAATACATTTATAGGTATAATCTGTTTGATGATTATTTATTTATTTACTAGTAGGGTACCCGCGTGATGCCGCGGCGGGTACCCTAAAATAAATTTTATGGGCGTAAAATATCTAGTAGCGTGTCCAAACAGTGTCATAGATCAATTATACATATGCATTCTACTCTTCACGTAGGACTTCTCGATACACAACGTTTTCGTGATTAATGGCGCAATTTTCATAATTTTTCGAGTCCGTTTGCTATGTCGAATGAGCCCAGAATCGTTTTTGTGAAAAGTTTAGCCGAATTGACATATATGGCCCCTCCGCCCCTATCTTACACAATCTACCGTCACTTTTCAATTTTATATATCCACCCCTCCCCATTTAATATAAAAACCTTTTATTTCATTTTACAACTAATAATAAAACACATATTCCACCTACTCTCTCTAAACTCCCTCACCGGATCTTCATAATATCCGGCCAGCACCAGCAGAATTCGGCACCATCGTCGCCAGAATAATTTTTTTGGAGAGACCTTTTTCCTTCCCAATCGATAGATCAACCTATTTCTAGCATTTCTGGAGCTTATTAGCTCTCGAAGCACCGTGTAACACCATCCACGCACCACCACCGCCACTACAGTCCGTACACCACCACCGCCACACCTCCCCTCGCCACTTCTCTCTCCGTTTTGGTAACCCATGTGATGAGGCAAAAATGATCCGTTTTTAGGGGGTCATTTAAGCCCGAATCCGAACTTATTTGATCAAATATTGCCCTAAATCGTTCCTTTTGTGATTTTAGGTACTTGGAGAGTGAATTCTGGAAAAGAAGTCATTTTGGACGTTTTTGGAGCATAAAAGTGAAGAAAACGGCAAAGTCTCAAATTTCTATGCTGGGAACAGTGCATGAAGGCGTCAAGAGTTGCTCTTGACGGCGTCAGAGTCCCAAGAATAAAATACCGTGGTTGATGACGGCGTCACATAGGCCGTCATAAGTAGATCAAGGCCGTCCGAGGAAGTATTTGGCGGCGAGATGACGGCGTCACACCCTTGCTCTTGACGCCGTCACCCCTGTTTTCCTATATATAGTTTTCTAGTTTTTTCATTAAAGGAGAAGAGAAGTTTTGGAGAAACCCTAAAGACGATTTGGTGCAACTTTTACAGGTTTTTCAAGGGTTCCAAACCCTTGATACCTTGCATTGTAATTGAGATAAGTGTTCTTCTAATTCAATCAATATGTCTATGTGTTGGTTGTCTATATCTTGTTCTTGTCTCAATTCCATTATGCTAGGCTAGATCTCTTTTGTGTTTGCTTAGACCTAATGAAACCTAGATATTGATTATGTGTTGATTACTTATTTATTCTTGTCTTGGATGAATGATTTTATATGTTAGGCTTAAGAAAACTGGCAGATCTCCAAATGGTAACATGCTTGAACGTCTCAAGAAACATGAACCGAGGCGTACTAGGTCTTTATTTGTTGTATTTAATGCATGAGCCACTGTTTACAATCCCTATAGTTGTGCTGGGTCATGGTGTAGGAGGAGATAAGAGCTCATAGAATTGGGGAGTTATGTATGCCACCCCATGAATGGTATTAAGGAATACAATCCGTCATCCATACAATTATAACAAGTAATTAACGTGTAAAAGATATCTAGGGAGTAGTGAAGTCTAAGTAAACACAAATTTCTCCAATTACTGCTCACAACTTTAGTATAATTAGTTTATTTTCATTTTCAGTATTTTATTTTGATTATATATTAGCTTTGGGTTAGTTGAATAGCAACTAATTCCGCCCACTCTTCCAAAACCCAAGATTTTACTTGCTTTCATAAAAATATAAAAATACAAAAATAATCATCCATCATCTTTAGAACTAGTAATTAGGTTTTCTAATCCTAGCGACACTATTCCTAAGCTGAACGATCAATCCCCCGGTACTTGTCACTATACTATACTACAACGATCAGGTACACTGCCTGGTGGGGGTTGTAAGCTTCTCGAGATCCCTCGAGAGGTAAAGCCTGTTGCGATTCCCACGCATCAAGTTTTTGGCGCCGTTGCCGGGGAATAGTTATTGTCTAGGTTAGGATTTCTTTTTATTAGGTCTACTTGCTAGATTCCTTTCTAGTAAGATTTTTATTTTTATTTTTAGGTCTTCTTTAGTCTATCTCATTTCTTTGTGCCTCTGTTAGTGAATTAACCTCATTGACTATTCCGTTGACCATTATGGAAAACGCGAATCCACCCCTTTCCCCTGGAGAAGTGGCTGTGTTACGTGAACAAATTGAGAGAGAGATTAGGGAGCTTAGAGAGCTTAATAGGTTGATTAAGATTGAACTCGAACATACATTTAGTGACCTAGCAACCGCCTTGTATTCAAATAAGGACCTAGGGCCTAATGACTTTGTGAATATTGTTGAGAGACTAGAAGAGGAGGCAATGGATCCGAAGCTTAACGACTACTTTAATCTATACCCCACTAAGGAGGAGATTGCATATTATAATAATCTTATTGATAACCCGCGATCTCCTTTCACCATAATTGAACCTAAGATCAAGAGAGGCGATCCTAAGAATGTTAAGATACCATGTATGATTGGATATAGGCACATTAGCAATGCTTACATTGACTTTAAATCTCCAATCAACATTATGTCCTCAACGGTTTATAATGATATAGTGAACACAAGACTTGAACCTAGAAGGGATCCCAAGTACCCCGGTGGAGTTTGTAACTTTGTCGGGAGAGTTAAAGGTTTACGGTCTTTGTTGGAAATTTCACTTTTGTCACCGACTTTATGATTGTGGAGGATCTTGCTGATGTTATTGATTGTCGATTATCCAATGTTGTGTTTGGCAAACCATTTGTTGAGGAGTCTAAGTTAGAATATGATGAGGTAGAAGGCACGATCCGATTTGCAAGTAACACCGATAGTATCACTTATAGGATGCCCAATAGGATGAAAGAATTTCGCTTTATATCTCGTTTTGATACGGACAACGTTGGTGCTTTTGAGGATATTGATGAGAAGGATAAGAAAAAGGGCATGGACTATGTATGGGAAAAAAGGAGTCTTTACTACAAAGATTGCTTGGCCCTTGGACCAAGGTATAAAGTCGATGAAGAATTTGCCCAAATGATTATGGGGGTGATTGAGAAAAAGGTGATTGGTTTCTACAAGGAATATCTACAATCGGAGAATGGAACCAATGATGAAGTCACGTGATAACCCATGACCTTGAGTCTAGCTACAAGACTCGTAAATAAAGAAAAGCGCTTCTTGGGAGGCAACCCATGTTTTGTGTGATTTTATTTTGTTTGATTGTTATTTGCTTCCGTATGCATGTTTTATTTTTATTGTTGGTTGATCATGTTTCTCAATTAAAATGTGGAAATACTTTACTATGTTGTTTGGCCTAGTCTTAACTCCAACCTAAAAGTATTTTTGCAAAAGATAAGTGTAAGGGGAAACCCCAAATATGTTTTTAAGAAACAAACCGATCATGATTCTCCACAATATTAAATGAGCATGTATATTCGTATTTGTTAGAGTCAAATGCTTGTATTGAGTCATAATGAAGTTTTGCAGGATTTTCCAGGAAGTAGGACGAAGTTTTTCCAGAAATTTTCCGGAAACTTAACATAAGAATTTCTGCAGGTCCATTCTGACGGCGTCAGAGTATTACTCTTGACGGCGTCAGGAGTTAAAATCTGGAAATTTTACCGGTTTTGTTTTTCTAACGGAGTCTTATGGTTTTTGTGAATTATTAAGTTTTATAATCTCCAGGAAATCTGCAAACTTCATTCCACAAGCATTATATCTTATCTTGTTTTCTAGGATTTAGAAACTTATATAGGATGCCGCCGATTTTACGCGAGGTTGTCTTGTCTATTGTTGTCAGGATTTACAGGTTATGTTCGACAAGGAGATGATTTATATTCTGGAAGGGAAGCTTTGATTGTTCATTTTCTTGAAGGAAGATTTAACCTGGCCAACCTATAATCCATACCGAGCGAATCAGGGGAGTATTTGATTTCATTTTTTTTACTTTTTCACTTTTACATTCTTTACTTGAACATTGGGGACAATGTTCATCTTAAGTGTAAGGGGAGGGTAAAAAGATGATACCTTACATATGCACTTTCGCTTGAGTTTGTTTTGTTTGATGGTAGATGTGTAATAAAACTATGAGAAATACTTGTTAGTGCAATTTTAGCGCCAAATTTAAAATTTTTTACAACATTTAGGAGTGAAACTTTAGCCATAGCAAGCGTCTCATGGATAGGAGGTTGTATGACTAGCACATAACCGTATATTCAGAAAAATTTCCCACCCAAATATGTGAGGTTCGCCTTTAGATTTGATAGGAAAAGCATTCATTATTAGTGCTTATGAGTGTACCGGTAGCATTTAGATTCTAGAACTTGCGTTAGTGATGCATCTCGAGACCGCTAGTGAGACTACATTCGTGTGGTAGGATTTACTACAGGATAAGAGGCATTAGGATCACCCTTGTATTAAACCCGTATCATAATTACTTGACCATTTAAGTCATATTACTTGGCTAGTTAAGTCAACTAATTTTTCCCACACCCTTAGCGTTGTACTCATTTTTAGTACACGAAACCCCTAGTACACCCCTCCGAGCCTATCTTTTCGTTTCTAACTTTAAGCATTTTACTTAAAGGAAAAATTTGTTACACCCCACTTAAATGTACACCCAAATCGCCTTAGCCTTCCGTGTATGCGCTCATCTTTAGTGCATTATTGTTATTTGTTAAACCCTAAGTTAACTTTCTAATTGATTACATGGTTGCTAATTCGAGTCATATCATTGTACATATTGTTTTGGGACGATTGGGACTCATAGGCAAGTACTTATTTTATGGAGTAATGGGGAAGAACATAATATTATTACCCCCATATGTACATTAATCTTAAAAGTGCTCCAAGTGTTTTGATTTTCTTAATTCGAGTCATTAGATTAGTTTATTGTAAAGTATGTAAAGATTCAAGTGTAAGGGGAACGTTCATTCCCTATGATGTATTATTTTGGATGGTAGGGTAAGAGTGTATGCAAAAAAAAATAAAATATATATATATATATATATATATATATATATATATATATATATATATATATATATATATATATATATATATATATAGAAAAGAAAAAAAGAGAAAAAAGCATACGGACTACCATCCCTTTTCATTCTATGTTCATTTTATGTTTTTGTTATTTTTCATTTATTAGCTTAAGTCGAGTCTAGTCTTGGCTTAGCAACGCCATCTTGTACATGTAATTAACCAAGATTGTTAACTCGCCACCAGTAAAACTTCCTTTATCCAACAAAACCGTGTAATTCATATCCCTTTACCTAACGTTACAACCCTTTAAAAGACCTCTTTGATAGTTTATCCTAGGTGCTTACGCCATGTGGTGGAGGTTTGATCCTTTCCCAAGCCTATGGTAATCTATTTTGCTATGACAGGTAGTAAGATATATCTTCCATTTCCATAATGTTATATTACTTTATTACACCCGAGAGATGTGAGTATCTAAACACTATTTGTGAGGTGCTTGTGTATGACCTCCGTGCTTGTCTATTGGTCTTTAGTGGAACGATTATTTGTTGTAATTACTTTTATATTAGTGTTAAATGACCCCTAACTTGTCTTTTGAGTAGAATAAAAGCGCATTTGCTTGAGGACAAGCAAATCTCAAGTGTAAGGGTATATGATGAGGCGAAAAATGATCCATTTTTAGGGGGTCATTTAAGCCCGAATCCGAACTTATTTGATCAAATATTGCCCTAAATCGTTCCTTTTGTGATTTTAGGTACTTGGAGAGTGAATTCTGGAAAAGAAGCCATTTTGGACGTTTTTGGAGCATAAAAGTGAAGAAAACGGCAAAGTCTCAAATTTCTATGCTGGGAATAGTGCATGAAGGCGTCAAGAGTTGCTCTTGACGGCGTCAGAGTCCCAAGAATAAAATACCGTGGTTGATGACGGCGTCACATAGGCCGTCATAAGTAGATCAAGGCCGTCCGAGGAAGTATTTGGCGGCGAGATGACGGCGTCACACCCTTGCTCTTGACGCCGTCACCCCTGTTTTCCTATATATAGTTTTCTAGTTTTTTCATTAAAGGAGAAGAGAAGTTTTGGAGAAACCCTAAAGACGAATTTGGTGCAACTTTTACAGGTTTTTCAAGGGTTCCAAACCCTTGATACCTTGCATTGTAATTGAGATAAGTGTTCTTCTAATTCAATCAATATGTCTATGTGTTGGTTGTCTATATCTTGTTCTTGTCTCAATTCCATTATGCTAGGCTAGATCTCTTTTGTGTTTGCTTAGATCTAATGAAACCTAGATATTGATTATGTGTTGATTACTTGTTTATTCTTGTCTTGGATGAATGATTTTATATGGTAGGCTTAAGAAAACTGGCAGATCTCCAAATGGTAACATGCTTGAACGTCTTAAGAAACATGAACCGAGGCGTACTAGGTCTTTATTGGTTGTATTTAATGCATGAGCCACTGTTTACAATCCCTATAGTTGTGCTGGGTCATGGTGTAGGAGGAGATAAGAGCTCATAGAATTGGGGAGTTATGTATGCCACCCCATGAATGGTATTAAGGAATACAATCCGTCATCCATACAATTATAACAAGTAATTAACGTGTAAAAGATATCTAGGGAGTAGTGAAGTCTAAGTAAACACAAATTTCTCCAATTACTGCTCACAACTTTAGTATAATTAGTTTATTTTCATTTTCAGTATTTTATTTTGATTATATATTAGCTTTGGGTTAGTTGAATAGCAACTAATTCCGCCCACTCTTCCAAAACCCGAGATTTTACTTGCTTTCATAAAAATATAAAAATACAAAAATAATCATCCATCATCTTTAGAACTAGTAATTAGGTTTTCTAATCCTAGCGACACTATTCCTAAGCTGAACGATCAATCCCCCGGTACTTGTCACTATACTATACTACAACGATCAGGTACACTGCCTGGTGGGGGTTGTAAGCTTCTCGAGATCCCTCGAGAGGTAAAGCCTGTTGCGATTCCCACGCATCACCATGCGCCTTATTCTTTCCCCTTTACACCATTTTTAGCAAGCCCTAATTTTAACTTTTTAATAAAATCCGATTTATAATAATTTCTTTTGATAAAACCTTTAACTAAATGTTTTTAAACATGAAAAACCGTGTGGATCTTCTTTTTCTGTTGAGACTCGGTCAACTAGGAAGAACCACCGAGTCGACTCAGTGACTCGGTGTGGATTATAGTTTGATTGATTTCTTCTTTTCTTTTCTTATTATTTCTTGTTTTTATGATTGGTTTTGGATTCGGGTTTGTTTGGATGTGACTCGGATTGTTGGAACCGAGTGGGGCCAAGCCGTGACTCACGGGAGTCACGGCGAGGCAAGCTGAAGAGATATGCATAGGGTTTGTCTAGGATTCGGATTTGTGTGGTTATGGTTGTATCTGATTTGATTTGGATGTGGATTTGAATGTGGATTTTGGAGGGAAAAGTTTGCATTATAGCTGGGAATTATATAGAGGGTTGTACATTACGTTTAAATAATTGTTATATTAGGTGTATGTGTGTTTTTAATGCTATTTAATATATAATTGTAATATTTTAAGGCTATTAATGGCAAAGACAAAATGGTGTGTACATGTAGCTACTAAAGTTGTAAATGTCTAATTATATTTCATTTATATTATTAAATGTCTAATTGTGTTGAATCACTTGTACTTTTAGCATTGGAATGTGTAATGCTTATGTGGAAAACTAGAAGGGGGGTTGGATAGTTTTACGTCTTTTTACTTCGTTATAAAATTAGTTTTAAAGTTTTGCTTAGCTTTTAAAAACTTAGATTCGATAATATGTGATCTCAAGTCTTGTACAATATAAACAATTAATACTACACAATATATTATAATGATAAGTAATGATGAAATAAGTAAGAGATGGAAAGATCGAACCGGGAGACAAGAGATTTATAGTGGTTCGGCTACAAGGACACCTTCCTTGCCCTACTCCACTCCCCGAGCACCTAACTCGAGAGTTTTCTTCACTATATCAACAAGCTCCCTTATGGCGGAGAAAACCGTACACACCAATATACACACCAATCTACACACCACTTTTCACACCACAACTTCGTCACACCTAAGTCACAACTTCTTCAAATCTATCTACTTCACAACTAACTACTCCACACCTATCTTCTTCACACCAATCTACTACCTAGCTTATCTTCTTCACACCAAGCAACTAACTAATCACACAATCAATATCTAACACAACTATCTACAATCAAATATTCACAACTATCTTCACAAAGAATAATGTAAATGATCTTTGATGATACACCAACAACTTGGATGTGGAGATCACAACAAGTTGTAATACTTCTTGTCTTGAGGGATAGAAGTATTCTTCTCTTGCACTTGAGGGGATGAAGGTTGGATCACTTTGAAACAAAGAATTTATATACTTATGATCAAAGGATAAAAGAATGGAGATTTGGATCTAGATCAGAAAGTTTAGTAGTGCAAAAGGTGAGGAAAAAATTCAGGTTTAAGGTGGTATTTATAGGCAACAAAATCTGACAGAGGAGCGTGGCCGGTCCCCTTAAATCATGGCCGGCCCCCTTAAAATTAAGGGGACCGCCCTTTATAATTAAGGGGGCCGCCCAGCTGAAACGGCCAGATTCTTTGTCTTTTAGTGGGAAAAGTTTATTTGGTGAAAAACTAACTGATTTTGGTTAAAAATTTGAATTCATATATTTAGTATGAATAAAACATTTTTCTTTATTACCAAAAGTGTTTTTCAAAAATATATAATATGTTTATATAATTAAATAAACTTTGTAATGCTTAATTAAACTTTCCTTTGATCATAAAATACACTAAACACTTTGTTTATTCATACCTTAAGTGATTTGGATGTAAAGAGAAATATTAATCACTAAATACTTGTTTATGTCACAAGTTTTAGTTCTATGAGTTTATATTTTGTGCTAATTAAAACATAGAGATATTGATAACATGTTAATAATGTTTTTAGGCATTATTTATGTCAACAATCTCCCCCTTTTTGATTATTACAAAACCTTAAACTCAATATATCTAAAACTTGTTTTTAGACAAGTATTATATAGTTTATATTTCTCTTCTCCCCCTTTTTGTATTAATTAAAAAGGTTAAGCCGAGTAAGCTCCGCGAGGGAAGTTTAAACGGGTAGAAAGCTCCCCCTTAATGTATGCTCCCCCTCATTTGAGAGCACCAAGGGAACGAGCAATGGAGATCTTTGCTATAAAAATATTTGAAGAGAGCAAGATACACATATATGCAAAGCAACAATTATGCAACTAAACATAGATTCATTCAAGCATTATAGGAATGATAAGCATTACAACATTCAATATGCTTGGAGCATATTGATAAAAATAACACAAAAGAAAAGACATAGTCCTATTTTGCCTAAGAGAGCACTTGGACTTGCTTGCAACCCATGGTTGATTGTTTTATTTGCTTGAAGAGAAACATAAGCATAAAACTTAGATGTTTGATTGAGAGGGATATGGAGTGGAGTGTGGAACGGAAGAAGTGGATCTCACGATGTTGTATCGTGTTAAGGGTGGTATTGGATGATTGCGAGTGAGAAGATATTCAATCCAAGAAATATCTTCACTCAAGTAGAGGATTTGTTTTTGAAGGAATATGCAACAAGGGCAAAAGTGAGTGTGGTTTGTAACTTCATCCAAGTTGAGAGAGTGGGGGAGGCAATTTGCATAGGGTGATGATGGAGGTTGCCCTTTGTTGCGTTGTGCAAGATGCATAGCAAGGAGATCACTAAGATCATGGATTTGGTTTATTTCATCACGGAACTTTTGTTTTTCCGTGGCAATGTGGAGGGGATCATAGGTTTGGTATGGATGAGTTTGGTTTGTGTAGTTGGAATTGTAGTTTGATGGTTGATCAAACTTGCATGGATCATTATAAGTTGTTGGAGGTTGAGAGGTGTAGTTTGGCTTGAAGGAAGAAGTTTGGCCAATGTTGTATGGTTTGTAAAATGGATCAAATGAATAACTTTGTTGGTTTGGTGCAAAGTTTGGGAAATAAGAAGTTGGTGGTGAGGAATGATTTCCAACTTCATTTATGATGATGGATTTGTTTCGAGGGCTTTTTCGTCGCCAAACGGGTTTTTTCGTCATCCTTGCTAGCCTTGAGGCTTTTGATTTTGGTTTGTTTGGAGAGTTCATGATGGGATGAATGGAGAGTTTTGAGGATTGGGGATATTTATAGTGTAAGATTTGTGTGTTTAAGGATGGATAAGGTTTGTTTGGGGGATTAGGACAAATGTGTTGGTGAAAAATGAGAAATGTAGGCTGAAATGGGCTAAAAAGCAGAAAAGATTATGTAAACCCGACCATCAGATGGCCGGTCCCCTTAATTAGGGGGCGGTCCCCTTAATGATTAAGGGGGCCGCCTTACAAAATTAAGGGGGCCGCCCATCTGGTGATTTCCAGGTTGCCAGAATTGGGTTTTTGGCAGAAAATTTGCAGAAAGGTTATGTGTTTGGATTAGAATTCAAGCAAGTTCAATTGTCTTAGGCAATATAGAGTCTAATCTAATCAAGATATAGCATGCATGCAAAAACACATAAACATAAGAGCAAATAATCAACATATAATAATCAAGAAGAGGCAAATAAAGGTAAGCACAATTAAGCTTCCTAAGGCATCTATCTTAGATTAAATTCAAGGATAATTAGTGAGTGAATAACTAACGATGGATCAAGATGACACCATTATTAATGAATTTGTCCTAGTGAGTGTCTATATGCAACAAATGTGGAGTTGTGATTGTTTCGACTCCTAGAAGCAAGAAGAAATAACGATCCTAAGAAACAATCCAAGTAATCTCCTTGATTCAATTTTTGCTCGATCATGAATGTCAAAGACATATATTAGATTATATATCTTGACAATTTATGTGAGAATTTATGCATGATTTTGAAATAGAATGTTTTTAGAATTAGTCAACAATGCAAGGAAAATGATCTTCATGGGGTTCCTAGATTGTGAGAATAATTTTTAGAGAAAATTGATTGAGTTTTACAAAACGGTTTATGCAAAGAAAATAACTTTTCTCAATCTTTAGTTTTGTGCAAAATAGATTCCTAGACTCAGAATAGGTGAAATGGAAGAAAAATGAATTTCATGCAAGTATAAATTTGAAATAATTCAATATAATTTAGTCAACTTGTTCCATCATTCCTAATCCTAAACGCAAGTGGTTGAATAATTCACGCTTAAGGGGTTTTGTGAATATATCCGCAATGTTGTCTTCCGATGCAACCTTTTCTATAGATATATTTCTTTTTTGTACATTATCCCTAAGAAAATGGTGACGTATTTCTATGTGTTTAGTCCTAGAGTGTTGCACCGGATTTTTACTTAAATCTATCGCACCTTTGTTATCGCACATAATGGGGACATTTTCTAACCTAATGCCATAGTCTACGAGAACTTGTTTCATCCATAGTGCTTGTTGACATGCCTTTCCGGCGCTTACATATTCGGCTTCGGTGGTAGAAATAGCAAGAGCGGTTTGCTTCTTCGAAAACCAAGACGTTAGACAACATCCCATAAACGTGCAAATACCGCTAGTGCTCTTTCTATCTACGTAGTCTCCCGCATGATCCGAATCCGCATAGACAATGGTTTCTATGCCGGATTCCTTAGGATACCATAATCCTAAGTGTATAGTGCCTTTAACGTATCGGAAGATACGCTTAACCGCTTCTAGGTGAGAGGTTTTGGGATCCTCTTGAAAACGGGCACAAAGGCAGACACTAAACATGATGTCGGGTCTACTTGCCGTCAAGTATAGTAAACTACCTATCATTCCTCTATACTTGGTGTTATCTACGGACTCACCTTCATCATCCTTTGTGAGCTTTACCTCCGTAGACATGGGGGTTTTCATGGGTTTTGAGTCTTCTAGGCCAAACTTCTTAAGCATTTCCTTAATGTACTTAGATTGGTTAAAAAATATTCCATCTTCTAATTGTTTTATTTGTAATCCTAGGAAGAAGTTAAGTTCACCCATCATACTCATCTCAAGCTCATCATGCATGATTTTGGCAAATTCATCACACATGTCTTGACAAGTCGATCAAAATATAATGTCATCAACATATATTTGGACAATGATGAGATTTGGGTCTTTCCTTTTAGTGAAAAGAGTGTTATCTACCATTCCCATGGAATAATCATGTTTAATAAGAAAAGCTTTTAATCGATCATACCAAGCTTTGGGAGCTTGTTTGAGTCCGTACAAAGCTTTCTTTAACTTATAAACATAATCAGGTTTTGCGAAGTCAATGAATCCTGGAGGTTGTGCCACATATACCTCCTCATTGATAAAACCGTTAAGGAATGCACTTTTCACATCCATTTGGAATAACTTAAAATCTAGGGCGCAAGCATAGGCAAGTAATACCCTAATCGATTCTAGTCTAGCTACAGGGGCATAAGTTTCGTCATAATCAATTCCTTCTTGTTGATTATAACTTTGGGCAACTAACCTAGCTTTATTCCTAGTAACTATTCCATTATCGTCTAACTTATTCCTATATACCCATTTGGTTCCTATGATGGTCATATCCTTTGGATTTGGGACTAATTCCCAAACATCATTCGCCTTAAATTGATTTAATTCTTCTTGCATAGCTATAACCCAACTTTCATCCTTTAAAGCCTCGCTAATATTCTTAGGTTCTATTGCTGAGAGGAAACAAAAGAAATTATTTTTATCTTTGGCTTGTGACCTAAGGGTTCTTTGGTTAAGATGTCCTATTATATTGTCTAATGGATGAGATCTAGATTATTTAATATTAACAGTTTCGTTATTTTCTAAGTGAATGTCTTCATTATCATTTCCTATGGGTTTTGTTTTACTAACCTCAATAGCTTCATCCTCGATTAAATCATCATCTTCTAAAGGTAATGTTTTAGGAGGTGGTGGTGTTTCATCAAATGTTACATTTAGTGATTCCTCTACTTTCATGGAGTGTTTGTTAAGTATTATATATGCTTTGCTATTTTGTGAGTATCCTAAAAATATTCCTTCATATGATTTTGGATCAAACTTAGTGAGATAATCCTTAGTGTTTAAAATATAGCATTTACTTCCAAATACCTTAAAGTAGCTTAGGTTTGGTTTTCTACCTCTTAATAATTCATAAGGAGTTTTTCCTAGAATTCTTCTAATTGATACCCTATTTAAAATATAAGTTGATGTATCTACGGCGTGACACCAAAATTTTTGTGGGATGGATTGTTCATTTAACATAGTTCTACTCATTTCTTGTAGTGACCTATTTTTTCTTTCTACTACGCCATTTGATTGAGGAGTACGAGGAGCGGAGAAATTGTGAGATATTCCATTTAACTCGCAATATTTTCCGAATTGTACTTCGTTATCAAATTCCCTACCATGGTCCGTCCTAATGGCAACTATTGAGCATCCTAATTTATTTTGAATCATTCTACTAAATATTTCGAATTTTTCAAAGGCTTGGGTCTTGTCACTTAAAAACCTAGTCCACGTGTATCGTGAGTAGTCATCTACTATCACTAAGGTATATTTGTTTTCTCCATAGCTCCGCACAGCGGATGGACCAAAAAGATCCATATGTAATAATTCTAGGCATCTAGTAGTGGATACTATATTCTTGGCTTTGTGACTAGCATGAGCTTGTTTTCCAATTTTACATGCATCACAAAAATGCTTGTCATATTTTAGATTAGGCAAATTTCTAACTAATTCCTTAGAGGCCAAAGATTGTATTTGTTGCATATTAGCATGTCCTAATCTCCTATGCCATAGTGTAGAGTTTCCATCTAGGGTAGTTAGGCATATCCTATCCTCAGGTTTGTTTCCCAGTTTCATAACATATATGCCACCTTTTCTAATTCCTCTACCTATAATTTTTCCATCCTTAACTATTTCGCTATCATCTTCGGTAAATGTGACTCTACATTTATTATCACATATTTGTCCTACACTAAGCAAGTTATATGTTAATTTATCTACATGCTCTACATTTTCAATAGTAAGTGAGTCTTGAGAGATCGTACCTTTGCCAATGATTTTTCCACGTAAGTCACTACCGAAAATAACGTTACCTCCATTGTATGCCTTGTATGTAGAGAATAGATTGCGATTCCCCGTCATGTGCCTCGAACATCCGCTATCTTTGATCCATTCGTCAGGTTCCAAGTCAATTCCTAAACATATTTCGTCGGTTTCTTTTGCCATAAAACACTTTTCGTCTCTTGGCTTTTCAACTTCTTCTTTGTCACTATCACTCCATGTTCCACTAACAAACGCACCTTGACTTTCATAACCCGGTGGCTTTAGACATTCGCCAACGAGATGATTTGGACTTCCACATCTAAAGCATTTTCTCTTCCCGTAGTTGTCACTTATATTCCTTTGGAATGCTTTTCTTTCGTCTCGTGATGATCTAGTAAATCTTCCTCGTCTCTTGAAGAACTTCTTGAATTCTCTTACGGCCATTGCATATTCTTCGTCTTCACTTTCGTCACTTGAATCATCATCATCACTAGGTTCCTTTTTGGCTTTTAGAGCAATTGATTTGGTTTGTTCTTTCTTGACTTTGACCGTTTCCGAATCTCTTCTTATGATTTCTTCATGAACCTTCAAGTTGCCAATTAGTTCATCTAGTGATAACGTCATCAAGTTCTTTGATTCTTCGATTGCCGTGACCTTAGCTCGCCATTTTGGATGCAATGCCCTAAGAAATTTTCTAACACAATTTTTACTAGAAAATGTCTCATCAAGTGCTTTTAAACTTGTGATGATAGTGTTAAACTTAGCAAAAACATTATTAATTGATTCCTCTTCCGGAATCGTAAATTGTTCATATTGTTGTACAAGAATATCTATTTTATTATCTTTGACTTGGCTATTACCTTGGTGAGTAATTAGTAAAGAATCCTAAATTTCTTTGGCGGTTTTACACATAAAAATTCTTTCATATTCTTTGCGTGGTAACGCATTATAAATTACCATTTTAGTCTCATTATTTTTTGCTAATTTCTTTTTCAAATCATCATTTTGTTTTTCAAAAGATACAGTTTCATTCATTTTAGTTTCAACATTATATTGAATAGGAGGAAAATCACCAAAGGTAATAATATGCCAAAGATCAAGATCTTTTGATTTCACATACGTTTCGAATCTATTTTTCCAATATAAAAATCCATCACTTTCAAATAGTGGTAGTCTTTGCATAGATTGCCCTTCTAAATATTTTTCAGATTCCATAGATCGTTACAAGTTTTAAAATACAATATATTTTAAAAATCTTGCTAGACGTGGCTCTTGATACCAATTGTGGAAAACTAGAAGGGGGGTTGAATAGTTTTACGTCTTTTTACTTCGTTATAAAATTAGTTTTAAAGTTTTGCTTAGCTTTTAAAAACTTAGATTCGATAATATGTGATCTCAAGTCTTGTACAATATAAACAATTAATACTACACAATATATTATAATGATAAGTAATGATGAAATAAGTAAGAGATGGAAAAATCGAACCGGGAGACAAGAGATTTATAGTGGTTCGGCTACAAGGACACCTTCCTTGCCCTACTCCACTCCCCGAGCACCTAACTCGAGAGTTTTCTTCACTATATCAACAAGCTCCCTTATGGCGGAGAAAACCGTACACACCAATCTACACACCAATCTACACACCACTTTTCACACCACAACTTCGTCACACCTAAGTCACAACTTCTTCAAATCTATCTACTTCACAACTAACTACTCCATACCTATCTTCTTCACACCAATCTAGTACCTAGTTTATCTTCTTCACACCAAGCAACTAACTAATCACACAATCAATATTTAACACAACTATCTACAATCAAATATTCACAACTATCTTCACAAAGAATAATGTAAATGATCTTTGATGATACACCAACAACTTGGATGTGGAGATCACAACAAGTTGTAATACTTCTTGTCTTGAGGGATAGAAGTATTCTTCTCTTGCACTTGAGAGGATGAAAGTTGGATCACTTTGAAACAAAGAATTTATATACTTATGATCAAAGGATAAAAGAATTGAGATTTGGATCTAGATCAGAAAGTTTAGTAGTGCAAAAGGTGAGAAAAAAATTCAGGTTTAAGGTGGTATTTATAGGCAACAGAATCTGACAGAGGAGCGTGGCTGGTCCCCTTAAATCATGGCCGGCCCCCTTAAAATTAAGGGGACCGCCCTTTATAATTAAGGGGGCCGCCCAGCTGAAACGGTCAGATTCTTTGTCTTTTAGTGGGGAAAGTTTATTTGGCGAAAAACTAACTGATTTTGGTTAAAAATTTGAATTCATATATTTAGTATGAATAAAACAATTTTCTTTATTACCAAAAGTGTTTTTCAAAAATATATAATATGTTTATATAATTAAATAAACTTTGTAATGCTTAATTAAACTTTCTTTTGATCATAAAATACATTAAACACTTTGTTTATTCATACCTTAAGTGATTTGGATGTAAAGAGAAATATTAATCACTAAATACTTGTTTATGTCACAAGTTTTAGTTCTATGAGTTTATATTTTGTGATAATTAAAACATAGAGATATTGATAACATGTTAATAATGTTTTTAGGCATTATTTATGTCAACAGCTTAATTTTAAGAATTTCATTTTTTAGAAGGGCAAAATGCGTTATAAGATAGTAAGATACTTAATTTTGCATATATATGAGATTAAAGGATGCTGGTGATGCAATTTGTAAGAAAAAAGGTATCAAATTTCGTAATAACAATTTGTCACTTTATTTATTCAAGTAACACATATATCAGTGCCATACAAAATTAAGTCTGGCCGAAAATAATTGTAGTCACATAACTGCAAATTTCTCTTTATTTAAATAAATAAGATACATATAATAATGATTTAAGATCGTTTGAGAACCAAACATTTTTTACATACAAAGGGATTAATCTTCAGTTCTCCACATTTCATCTTTATTTGATGTAATGAATGAAATTAATCTCAACAATTTAAAATAATCACTTTTAAATATTAATATCTTTCAAACCGTTAATCTTTAAGCGGAAAAAAATATACCGTTACGACGAGTATTTAATTATCTTTTTATAGATAAGCACTTGATATACTTTCGACAAAATTGTTTTTTTTCTTGTTTTTCACATTTTTTTACGTTTTGTTCTCGTTACTGAAATTTGCATGAAAAGTCATATGTGATTGAACACTAATATGACATGTGATATTATATATCATATGTTATTTAATATTAATATCACATGTGATATTACATATCATATATGATTTAACAATAATATCATATGTGATTTTTCATGCAAATTTCAATAGTGAAAAAAAATGAAAAAGCGAGAAAAAGTGAAAAAAACGAAAAAAAAAAAAATTGTCGAAAGTATATCAAATCGCCCGTCTATAAAAAGATAATTAAATGCTTGTCGCGATAGTATAATTATTTTTGTTTAACGATTAATGGTTTAAGATATATTTAAATTATAAAAAATAGGTAAACAATTAAAATGCTTTTAATCCTAATAATTGATTATATTTTAAATGGATGATACTGATGAATCCCTTTGTATGTAAAATAATTTTGGCATCTAGAACAACTCCCTTCTATAACAATATGCCTGGTATGACCAGTTTAAGCTTAAAAAGAAAGAATAATGACAAAACCAATTTCAATTTACTAAAGTAACAAGTAGTCGAGTATATTGTCTAATAGGTGGAGCACTTGTGCACGAGTCAATAGACCAGAGTTCAAGTACCACTCTTGTCTTAAATTTTTTAATGGTACCATCCTTCATCGCAAATGTTCAAATTGATTGGTCAACGAGAGTCCTATTGGAAAAAATGGCCAGAGTTCAAAGCACACCTCTTGATAAGTGCAGTCACTGGGACATGTGCTCATTGCCTGGGGCCGGATCCTTGAGGGAAGGTCCGAGTGGTATTTTTAGAATGTATGGGACCAGGGTGATCCCACCATTATTCACCTTCTGGAGTCGAGTATATTGTCTAATGGACAATATATAGAGCCACACATTAAGCTATTGTTACTAAAGGTGTCAAGCAGAAAGGAAAAGAAGTTTCAAGCCTAAAGTAACTTAGGGCCTGTTTATTTTTATCCTTTGGATTCAGTAGCTTATAAATTGTGTGGGTCCAATGTGGGTCCGCATCTATTGGAAGCACTGGATGGGGAGAGTGTCATATTCATTCCTTTTACTATACAGAAGAAACAAAAGAATAAATGGATGTCAGGTATAAAAGAAATAATATTAAATACATAGACCTCGCTGGATGGGCCCAATTCCTTCTACTAAGAAAAAAAAGAAACATGACCCTAGACCAAGTACATGTCATATTAATGGAGTATAAATAAGAATATAAGGCTCTTTTTAGTCATTTGGATCTCTAAGCATAAAAAAATATAGACTTTGGTATTCTGACTCATCATAATTTTTGTTTTTTCTGTTAACAATATAAGATAATTTTTTTTTAAAATTTATCTTATACTGTTAACAAAAAAAAAACAAAAGTTATAACCAAAATATCAGAAAAGTGAGTTAGGACACCCAAATCTGTATATGCTTTTATGCTTGAGAATTTTCATCAGTTTTTGTTTTGTATCATTTATCTTTTAATACTTTTAATTTGTCAAACTTTATATTTTATGTTTCGTATTTTCTGTTTAATAATTTTATAAAATAAATAAATAAGTAAATAAAGAGGTATTAGAATCCATTTTGACGGGTATGTATATCCATTTCTTATCGACTTGAAGCAGCGTATAGAGACTAGAGAGATAAATCAAAACTCTTATTTTGTAGTAAATAGCTACCTTTTTTTATTTTTTTAATTTAACAGCAAAGGAATATATATAAATAAAAAGCAACTAGCAAGATGCTTGAAGCCAAAATGTAAAAAAAATAAAAAATAAAAAAAAATAAAAATAAAAAATAAGAATGAAACAAAACAACACAACCTAGAAACCTCTCGAGGCTTTTACCGTGAGGGCAACAAAAAGGATGAAAAAACTCTTGCCAATTACGGCGAACCACGACAAGAGAAAAATCACTACCCATAGAGGTCGAGCCACCATTTTTCACGCTGGGGTGTTTTGATGCCGCCTCAAACAAGCCACAAAATAATAATAATAATAATAATAATAATAATAATAATAATAATAATAAAAAAAAAATAATAATAATAATAATAAATAATAATAATAATAATAATAATAATAATAATAATAATAATAATAATAATAATAAAATCAACCATTGCCACAATTCGCTATCGACTGTGGAGACTTAAACCAATCAACCCAATTACACGCCATATGACCTCTGTGACGAATCCAAGAATATGACAAAAGAACAATTTCGTCAAAGAGAAGCTCCAAGCGCGAATGGTTCTTCCAAACAAGATTTGGTTCCGAAACTTCCATATAGCCCATCCAGGGACGGAACCAGAACACAAAATAACCAGGTGTATTTAGAATAAACTAAACAATGCTACAAACACAAGTTTTAGGGACCAGGTGCATTTAAGAAAAATCGAGTTTTTTTTTTTTTTTTTTTTTTTTTTTTTTTTTTTTTTTTTTAACAAAATTAACACTACGCAACAAAAATCCATGGGTGTCCCGGGACCCCAGGGACACCCTTTGGTTCCGTCACAACCCATCACATGACATAGAAAACGCCTTCTAAAACCTCTTTAAGCCGCTTAGGATAGCGAAGATTATTGAACCAAAAAAGCCAATCACCATACGAAATGAAAGTCATGAACCTCCAAATCCCACCAACAAGCCACCTTGAACATAATTTACCGGGCCAAATGACATGAAAAGAGAAGATGCGAAGTGCACTCCACAGAAATGCTACAAATAGGACAAAGAATAGAAAGGATATCTATCCCACATAGAGACAAACTCAAACTTGACTACTGTTCTAAACTTGAAGTTGTTCAACTTTTGGTAAATCACTCAATGAATAATAATGATAAGATCAGTACAATAAATAGAATACGAAAACTATTCTAAAAACGGGCTTCAACCCAAACTACAAATGTGTCGACTAACGCTTATCTCTACTACTTATAAAGGAGAAATGGTCAATTTTTCAATTGTTGAGTTTTCAAATGGTCAATGTCAATTGTTGAGTTTTCAAGTTTCTATTGATGGAAGTATTGAGTTTTCAAGTTTCTATTTTTACTATTGTTGAAAATTCTTATTTATAGCAACTTTGCTAAATTTGTGGAATCATTGGCAACATTCCTGGAAAAGTCAACTTAGTATTCCTGGCAAATCAAAATAATTATTCACGTCATTGTAATAAGGAAACGATTTCTTTTGTTCATCAATAATTCTTTGGTTCATCAATGATGGCGGAAAAACTGAAATTCAAAACAAACCTAATGTATACCCTTCTTGTATCCTGAAAGCATAAAAGATACGCTTGATATCCTCACTCCAAAACATCTACATGACTTTCCATAGGAGAGTACACGGCATACTTAATTTGTAAACACGTTTTCATCCCCTCACATATAATTGTATATCACATTCTGTCTCTCACAGTAGCGAAACCAAAGATAAACAAAGAAAAACCTCCATAACCTAAACCTGTAATCGATCAAGGATAATCAAGAAGAAGAAGAGATCTTGTTGATGTCGTATGTGGTGTTGTTTCTGGTTTTCTTGTAATCGACTCTAAGGTAAACAAACAAAAACCCTTATTGTTTTAGTATATATACAATCTAACACGCTATAAACTTAATATTTAAACATGAATATGTCTCGTTATATTAAATATATACACGTATAAAAATATGCACGACACATAAAGGGTTAAACTAGAGGTATAGGATTGTTTAAAAAGGGTGAGTGTCTGTGTGTGGGTGCTGGTGTCGAATGACAGGATTGTCATACGTGTCAACATGTTCTAAAGCTCGTTAAAAACCAGTAATGGGTCGTGGTCTTTTTCTGTCTTGCTAAACTATGTTAGAATCAGTTAGGGTTTATACCAAGTAGGGAAATTGGTCACTTGTCATATGTTTGGTCTCGGTAATTCTTGTGGTGTAAGATAGGTTGTGTCAAGTCTGGTCTTCTTGTTCAAACTTATGAAAATATATATGGCAATGGTTTTTCCATTGCCTATATAAACAACCCCATGTAAACATTCATTTCATATTGATATATACTTTTGTTACAGGTAGAAAGAGAAAGGAAGAAATGGAAATGAACAATCAAAAAAATGTTGATGATTTTGAGGTTGGTTTCTCTTATATAATGTGTCGAGTATCTATATGTACATACTAATATACTTTTGTTCTAAAATCTCCTTTTATTGTTTTGTTAACAGTTTCATCCCCCTCCTAACCTTGCTCCACATCGTAACCTTTTTTCAACCCTAACTTGATCAATTGGAATTGGGATAACGTCATTGTCATATCAAGTGATGACGAAGATGATGAAGAAGAACAAATCCCAATGCCAACCGTTGAGAGTCGAGTAGTCGTGGTTGGTCGGAAAAGAGTTTATAGTCTCATTGATGAAAGTGAGAGTGATGAAGAATACAATTTATGTTCTTTGCTTTTTGTTAAACCATCTTGTTTAACACGGTTTACAAACTATGTCTTCGTTTCCTTAGTTTATTGTCCTATAAAATATTAATGAATTACTGGTGTTGCTCTTTGTTTACATAAGACTATCAAACTAGCTGCATTCATTTTCTACCAAAAAGTTCTTTCCTACATTGCATGGCCTTTTTATTCGAGTAATGTTCGGAAAAGATTGAACCATTATTTTGATAAGTATATCAGTTGGTTTCGAGTCAAGTAAAGTCGTGGTATTCTGAGTGATTTCTTCTAAATTGATTATCATGATTCATTATCAATCGGTGTCAATGATTGAACTTAAATTTAAAAGATAAAAAAAGTATTACACGATTTGGGTGATCTTTTGCAATTGGTAATAAAAGTATTACAAGATAATACAAGCGTATGGTAAATTATTCGAACCTAGACTTATTTGGGTGATCTTTTGCAATTGACAACCAGCCATTCATTGTCTACCATCCTTAATCATAAAGGGTTGAAGATAGCAACATCATACATCGCATTCGATGCATACATTATTATAGTATTACATGATTGGCATAACGTAACTGATGTGTGACTAATTTTTTCAAACTTCACTAATTTAGGCAAATATTTATCCTTGAAGAAAACGCATGTAATATTAGTATACCAAAATATTACTATGAAAATATATTAGAACCAAAATTTGATTTATATCAAAAGTGATTTACCACTATCCTAATTTCATGGAAAATGAAAGAACATGGCCAAATTAACAAAAAAATAGAAGATCTCTTGGTCATTTAAAAACTTGCTTTAATGATATACGGAGTAAAAAAGTCTGTGATATAAAAAAGTCAATATTTGAAATATACTATACGTAAGGCTATTGCACCATGTCGTCTACCAAGAAGTTTTACCCGACGAGTAATGGGCATTGTTAGTTAGTATCTCATAATTGATGTAATGTTTTATTTTTCGATCTCACTAAATATTTTCGTATGTTGTTTGATACATATTAAGAATTTTTGCTTGAGTTGAATTATCGTATGTTACAACCATTTGCAATTACATTTTGATCTTTTCACGTTCTATTTTGAACGTTATACAAAACACTTACCAAAATATCGCATATCGTTAATTGTCTGCCACTAGGAACCTCCGTTGCCAAGAATTCCTCTTGCTCCATCTGAAGAAGACATGTTCCCTTTCAAACTAAAGAGAACACAATTCCCTATTCACCTTAGCTTTGCGATGACTATTAATAAAGCTCAAGGCCAAACAATTCCAAATGTGGGTGTCTATTTGCCTGACTCTCTTTTCTTGCATAGCCAGCTTTATGTGGCACTGTCCAGAGGGATATCCCGTAGAACAAAAAAGGTATTGGTTAAACCAGACAAAGAGTTCCGTCAAGCAGGAATCTACATCTCAAATGTCGTTTATCAAGAAGTTTTACGCGACAAGTAACATGTGTTGTTAGTTTTTATCTCATAACTGATGTAATGTTTTACTTTCAGTTTCATTAAATATTTTTATATGTTGTTTGATCGATGTTAAGAATTTTTTCCAGATTTTAGTTATCGTATAGTACAACTGTTTGCAATTACATTCTGATCGGTTCGTGTTCTATTTTGAACGCTACACAAAACACTCACTACAATATCATAAATCGTTAATTATCTGCCGCTAGAAATTTCGTTGCTATGCACGGGTACTCGTCTAGTAGACATAAATATCTGGAGGTTTAGGGTATTACATGACTTCGAATTTTTTTGAACACTCCCGATATTGGCTATATTCAAATAAAAATATGATTGTTTACATCATACCTCAGAAATATTGTTTAATGTTGTTTTGCTTACGAGAGAGAACAATAATAAGCATAACGTGAATATGTCAGTAGTGTATTGGGCTTATTGTGATGGGGCAACACTCTACTCGATAAAGCATATCTGTTGTTTTTTGGAATAGCTTATAGCGACTTGAACTTATTTCTTCAAACTTTTAAAATAAGGTAGTTTTTAACTTTGAGTTTTGTTTCATAAGGTCTATTTATAAAGCTATTGAATTAGTTTATTGTAGAAGCTTTTGAAATAACTAATTACATGACTACGTCACAAATAATATGAATATATTTGTTGATATAAGATCATTTGATAATCAAACTTTATTTACATACCAAGGGACTAATCTCTATCCTTCATCATCTCTTCATCTTTATTTGATCTAATGGATGAGATTAATCCTAACAATTTAAAAAAACCCACCTTTTATCATTTTTTTCTCCAAATATTAATATCTTTCAAACCGTTAATCGTTAAGCGAAAAAAAATATATTGTTATGACGAGCATTTAATTATCTTTCTATAGATAGGCTATTTGATATATTTTCAACAATTTTTTTTTCGTGTCCGAAAAAATCATATATGATATTACATATTATATATGATTTTTTCGGCAAAAAAAAAAAAAAAAAAAAAAAAAAAAAAACTTGAAAAAAACAAAAAAAAATTTTTTGTCGAAAATATATCAAATAGCTTATCTATAGAAAAATAATTAAATGCTCGTCGCGGCGGTGTAATTATTTTCGCTTAACGATTAACGGTTTAAGAGATATTTAAATTATAAAAAATGAGTTAAATATTAAAATGCTTTTAATCTCAACAATTGATTTCTTTTTAGATAGATCGTGAAGATGAGTATAACTCTCCTTATATTTGTTTGTGAGTATGTTTTAATCTTGCATTTTATGCGACAATTCCATTTACTTTGTCAAACACGTTATAGGATATGTTTGGCAACAACTTTTTTGAAGCGTTTAAGAGCGATAAGCGATAAGCGATAAGCGACAAGCGGTAAATATTATTTTGCTTGTTTGACAACACCTCAACAAGCGTTTGAAACATGATTAACCGCTCCAATCTTAAATGCTTCCTGGAGAAGCAGCAAGCGACAAACGATACTTGTTTAACACTTTATAATTACAGTTACAACTACATTACCAAACACGTTTTTACTGCTACTGCTTACTGCTACTACTTACTGCTACTGCTTGTTGCTACTGCTACTGCTACGTGTCGCCAAACAAAATATAAAAATTAGAGCTTAAGCGATAATCTTTAAAAACTTTAGCTGCCATTTTACGATATACACTCGTAACATTCTATGCCACTACCCAAGTTTTTTTTTTTTTTTTTTTTTTTTTTTTTTTTTTTTTTTTTCATCCATCATTTGAAACCTATATGTGTTGAGCTTTGTAAAACACCCTAAGTCGTCATAAAAAATATCGTCTTACATACGCACACTCTTATCGATCACTTAACATCACGAGTGGATAGAAGACGTACACCTATGAGCCACCAGGTTGTTTTGGCGATTGGTTCATTTGAACGATACAGAGTATATCATATATGCAAGTATTTTTTTTTTTCCTTTATCATGAAAGTATGTTATCTATAAAAGCATCGAGGCTCCGTATGCAACCATCTTAAATGAGACGAGACGAGGTACATCCTAATCTCCTTTCACCAAGGGGTGCATTTTTTTCATACGCTACATTTTTAAATGGTACCAATGAAGAATATGAAGTCATTACGATCTAAAAATGACTATGGAAGACTAATGTCGTGTTTTGAAAGTGTTAAAGAGTGTTAACTTGATACTTATTCGTGAGACATATTTTTTACTTACATTCACATATAGTACCTATTTTCCCTTGACAACGATATTGTCAAATTATTTAATCTAACTAGCATACTGATAACTCTAAATGAACATATATACTTCATACAATACCCGTGCGTTGCACGAGTCACACTTTTAACTTTACGAATATTTTCACACAAACAACGCATACTTTCAACAATTACAAACCAAGCAACATTAACTAAACGCAAAGTTGAAAAAAAAAAAAAAAAAAAAAAAAAAAAAAAAAAAAAAACCACCACATGAGTATGCCGTATTTGTACAAAATGTTGTGAAATCGGTCAACTTTTACTCTTTTACAGTTTACAACTTTACATGTATGGCCATTTTCCATGTAAAACATAGTTGAATATATTAGATATACGATATATATCTTGCAAGTATGAGAAGAAATATTATCACAATAACCTGTATAAAGGATTGAACATGAAGTAATGGTCATGTTGTGATTTTTTGATCCAGTTATACATTGTCGACTTCTACGTGTACAACTTTTAACTCCATGGATGGCGAGAGAGTAGCACTTCTCGACTTCAAGCTTGGCCTAGTAATAGTGACTGCATATGACCACGGTCACCCCTCCTACATCAGCGCTAACTCAACATGACATTTTTCATGACCAAGTTAGTATAATAAGACAGAGTGCGGTCATCGCAAAAAACATATGCCACTTAAAAACAAAAATACTCCAAAAAACTATATAAAAATACACACTCACACACAAATAAACCAAGAGGACTCGGTCGACTAAGCGAATGAGTTATGCAAAAACATACCCACGACCGACCATGACCGACCCCATGTAATGGGGTGGATGCATCATGTAGGCCGACCAACTAAAGGTTCGACCGAACCATTACGATAGGTCTTATATATGAAACAGGCCGGCTTGCTTCTTGGATTGGTGAGCAGAATGAATGCTGTAATTAAATGGGTTGGATTGGTCATGTTCATCGAGTTGATATGCGTGCACTTGAGCGTCATTGTGATCGTTTAGGTTATGACCACTACAAAGACTTTGATGAAGCTTAAAAGCAGATGTTGAAAAGGAATTTTAGTCCATCCCTAATGCAACTCAAGCAGCTCAAATATCTAGACACAAGTTGCAATGATTTTGGATGAATCCAATTTCCAAAATTCATAGCTTTTCTTGGGAACCTGAAGTATCTTAACCTCTCAAGATCCAAATTTAGCGGAATCATACCTCCTAAATTGGGACTCTTATAAAATTGCACATCCTTAGTCTTGGAAGTTTTCGTAATAGTTATGAAATGACCAGCATTATAGATATGCAGTGGTTGTCATCTGGATTTTAGTGGCGTGAGTGTTGATGATTTTGAGTACTATTTGGCAAAGACTACAGAAAGAGCAACACAAGGAGATTTGCACCAGTTTCGGATATATACGTACTAATATGATAAGAGATTTGAGAACAAATTTAAGATAATGCTCTTTAACAAACAATTATAAATAAAAGTGTTTACTTTCAAACTTATCCGGTTTTTAAAGGTTCCTCATGTATTTGGAAACGTGCCTCAATTCTTAAACTGAATCACTAAAAAGTTGGCAAGAAAGCAGAAAACTTTGACTTCTAATTTATGCGGCTCAGATCAATTAATAAAGTGATCCGATGGACGAAACGACTTGCCATGTCACTATATTTTCTCTATGCTCCGCCAGCAATAGAAAGTATAATTTTACTTACACCAGATACAAATGTCACGTGCATACATTCATAACAAATTTTATTTTATAAAAAAACAAACCAGACATCACAGCCCCTATAGCTCAGTGGTAGAGCGCCAGTCTTGTAAACTGGAGGTCTGTAGTTCGATCCTGCATGGGGGCATATTTTACTTGTTTTATTATTTTTGTGAAACTTTACAATTTGTTTTGATCAATGAGTGGCATTTAATCAGATTCATAATCCACCCTTACAAACCATAACTTTTTATATCTGAAAACTAATTAGACCAACTGTTGTGTTTCATTCATTTTAGTCGATAAAGTTTGTGACTTTGCTGAAATTCAAAGGAATTACGCTAGTTTTCAAGATTATGGTGTGATGTTTTCAGTTTTCTTTATGACAATATCAAGTATATAGACTAAGGAAAAAAGTTAGCTTCTAGTTGTAATGTATCAATTATTACGAGACAAAAGGAGCATATGCACTGTAAGTAAAGAGGTGTGGTCTAGGATTCTTTATGAGTTTATTCTTTACAAACCCATTGATACCCTGGATGTGTTGGATCTCACATCTTTCACTACCTTCTATGCATCTTACCTTTATTTGGTACTGGCTTTTATCGATTTACAAACTACCGAACTCATGATAGTTTGAACATTTTTAGCGCTTTGCTGCACAATGCGCGGGTGAATGTGACATGATGTCCACATGATTAGTTGAATGTTGAAAACCAAGGCTCATACCTTTCGACACATGGCTATGTGTTACATGGTTATGACCTTATGTGTAGTACAACAGCATCATAGATACATGTTGCATAAGGTGGATTGCACATGGGAGGCAGGTGGAGTTTATAATGGTGTTTTTAGGATTAACAAGTTTTGCTTTTGGAAGAATATGAGCATCATTTAGGTCTTATGTCAAACTCAAAAATGGCCCCATCATCATAGCTAAAGATTAATTTATTTAGTTCTTTTTCTTCTAATTGCAAAACTTGGGTGTTGGTTTCTTCCTGTTTCACCATATTATAGGATGCAATGCAACCATACCTGAATAAAATGTGTAAGTACACTATGTATCCAACTTGGCTAATCCAAAATTTTGCATCATGTTATGCAGTACAATGATATCTTAGCGGATTATTTAAATCCAACATTGTGTCTTTATGTAGCAATAATAGACTACAAAGGGATAAAAGTCAAAGCAAACCCACCATTTTCCATCTTGTTTAGTTAGGTCTAAAGAAATTAGAACCTCCTCCCAAAAGTAAAGAAAAGAACAAAAGAAAAAAGAGCACATTCTCAATACTTATTATGGCTTTTCATGCCTATATCTACTTTTCCAACCCATAAAAACAAGTTTCACGCTCCATCATTTCAAATTTACTTATGCGTAACGGTTTGTGCTACAAGTTTCCAAGAAAATGAGACTTAGCTATAGAATTGGACCATAGACATTTGAGAATAGGACACATCATCAAAAGAATGGGACTAAAATCATGATAATTTCTTCTTTTTGCCTTTAAGCAATGATGGATTACTTCGTAGATCTACAAGTGTGGCTCTATCAAATCTATTACTTCAATCAACATACCTCCCATTTGACATTTTGTTAGCCCTTTAGACTTGGTGTGTGGATTATCATTGTCAATAGAGAAATGATAAATCCTCTTACCAAAATCTCTTACTCATCTTCTTATTAGCTGTATTTTTAATGTGCCATCAAAGAGATAAGAACGTCTAGTTGTCTATTAGTTGTATATTAAATATGTTTAGACGGTAAATTTCAATTTACCCAAAATAGATGTATCACAACTCTATATGTACGATTGTATCATCGTATGTCAAAGGCAATAAACAACATTATTGTGACATCTATTCATCTATTAATTCTCTTTATGCATCATTCAATAAACTTTACAAGTGTAACTATTTTGTGGGTAGGAAGATGAGTAGGATGACTTCATGCTCATTATACAGGGGTGTGCATGGTTCGGTTTGAGTCGGTTTTTTGCTAAAACTGAAACCAAACCAAAATGTTCGGTTTTTATAGAACCTAAAACCGAAACCGTTCGGTTTTTGGCGGTTCGGTTTTTTGGTTTATTTTCAATTTCGATTCGATTTCCCATTTTTTTGGTTTTTAACCATTTATATTTGGGCATGGCAAATTTATGCCAACAAACTTGTATTACATAAAAAATTACTTATTCTTCATTACTTTTTGTCAATCTAAGCATAATAATGTTTATCAATAATTCTACAATTACACATATATATGGAGACACACATACATGTAAGTGACGTATGATCATTGTCATATTTTATTGATATATTCTCAAGAACACACATGACATGACAAATACGCATATAAATATAAATGTTAAGATAAATATATTATAAATCTGTCTACAAAATGAATATGAATTTATAAATTTGATTTATTTAGTTATTTATTCATATTATATTAATTATATAATAAAACCAGTTCGGTTCGGTTTTTGGACGAAAACCAAAATCAAACAGCATTTTTTGGTTTTTCAAAAAGTAAAAACCGAACCATTGATTTTTAGTTTCGGTTTTTAACTAGATCATAGACCATCTTATTATTATTTTAGTTTGTCTTAAATTATATATATATTACATTTAGCGTGGTGTCACTGTTCCCACTTCTGCTACAGTGTTTTTGTGAGTAGCTACAGTAACTTTTTTAAAATAATAATTTTGCTACAGTGCTACAGTGCTACAGTTTTTTTTTTTTTTTTTTTTTTTTTTTTTTTTTTTTTTTAACGGCACCACACTTAAAATCCGACTCCCGCGGCAACGCGCGGCTTACAATCCTAGTTACTATACATTTCTTAAAAATCTGAGTTTCTCATGCATTTTATTTTGTTTTCCGAACAAACATACACACTCATACTAGGCGGTAAACAAAAGACTCTACCATCACAAACCATAGACCACTAATACCCTCGCCTCGTTGCCTTTCCTTACCACCATCCATTTCTTGCATCACCAACAACTTAACTTGCCTGTCCGCTTTTCCATTTAGGTATTTACAAACTTTGGACTATAAGAGCATGCGTAGCGATAACTCAAAGGGCTGCGTTATGGTGCTTTTAACGCACATTAACGTGCGTTATTGATGTGGGAGCCCAAGTTAAGACCACGTTAACGTGTGGCGTTAGCAGCTTAACGCCGAGTTAAGCGTGTTTTTTTTTTCTTTTCCCTTTTTTTTTCTTCCGATTTAAATGATTTAAATGGTTTTTTGTTGGGTTTTGTATGTGTGTTATGTGTGTGTTTCAGTGTGTGCTTTGTGTGTGTTTCAGTGTGTGCTTTTTGAGTTTTGCAGGTTCACAACGAAGAAGAAGAGAAAACATTTGCAAAATTACATTTTAAGTCCTTGTAGTTTTCGGTATTATGGTTTAGCCCTTGTGGTTATTTGTTTAAACTTTAAAGTAAATAACATTTTCAGTCTTTTTTTTTTTTTTTTTTTTTTTTTTTTTTTTTTTTTTTTTTTTTTTAAGTAAATAACATTTTAGTTATTTGTTTGAATAAAAATGTAATTTGTTTTAATTTGTATTTTGTTAAATAATTGAAAAAGAAGAAAAAAGTAGGGCCCAAATGTTGAGTTAAGGTTGAGTTATTGTTGTGGGTGTTTTTTTTTTAGTTAAGGTTAAAGTGATAAATCTGATGTGGCACTGAGTTAAGTTATAACTCGTGTTACGGATGTGCATGCTCTAAGGTTTTCATTATTGATACTTAAGGGTGCGTTTAGTTGAGGGAATACATCCTTGCTTTCACTAAATATTTTGTGGAAAACAAGAAAAACAGAGATCACATTCAAATTAGTGTTTCCGACAAAATGTTTTGTAAAACACTAAATCCCCTATTTTCTAACTTAACAATGAAAATTACAAAACAAATTTTAGTTGTTTTCCTAGTTTTCCCTTGTAACTCACAACCCTCTCCCCTTTCTTAAAAATACAAATATCAACTAAAAGTGTTTTTCATATTTTCAAATATTTTATGAAGATAAATTTCACTTTCATATTCTTACAAAACTAAAAATAGAAAATAAAAGAATTTTTTTCTTCAATTAAACGTACCCTTATATCTTGTTTTGCTTCTTCTCACCACCTTTACCTTTCTTTATATTTGTGTACTTTTTGTGTGAAAGGGATGGAAGTAGAAAGTAAGGGAGGGAGAGTGGATTCAAATATGAAACAATTTATTTGACAATTTGACACCATTAAATGAATTTAATAAAAATAAAAAAATGATAGCATCCATGCGCATATAGAGAGGTACCCCACCTCACCCCCATTTCATGGTCCTTTTGCTCCCATCTCAATAGCCGTCCCACCTCAAATACCATTCTCACTCAAACAAATTCCCTCAATATTAAATCCATTCTAAAAGCTTTACCTAAACAAGTTTTTCCTCATTTCATTGTTTTCTGGGGATCACTTCACACACTGCCAATAATTCGACAACATTGTTCACTCAATTTTCGTCTTAGTTAGTTGGTTACAACTAGTTATATAGTATTTTTCAGACAGTTTTATTGCGTAAGTTATTTTTTCTCACTTCACTCACATTATTTTTATCATACTTACCGACAATTTTATTGAATAAATAGTTATATTCTCCGTTTCACCAAACCATTATTGTAATTTCAACATCTTTTACATCTTTCATTAAAAAAGTTGTATTTTCAAATTCTCCATATAAATTTGTTTATCCTAATAAAATCTTAAACACCTTCATACTAACTCACACAACCTCACCCATCTTTTATTTACACTTATGCTTGGTTTTTAAGTAAAACATTTTCAGCTAAAATTTATAAAATATATATATATATATTTTATTTCAAAATCGACCAAATTATTTTTTCTTTTCAACCCTTTTCTATTTTCTCATTTCTTTAAATGATACTCGAGAACACGAGAAAAAACACTGGTAACTAGCAAACTAACCAACCCACACGCCACCTAATCCATCATATAACTAACCACCTCTCACACAAATAAAAACACACACACACATACCCCTTCACACTGTGTGAGAGAGAAACAAAAACAAAAATCAGTTATGGGAGGGATGACGTCATCAATGGCAGCAAAATTTGCATTCTTCCCGCCAAATCCAGCAACATACAAGCTAGTAAAAGACGAAGTAACAGGACTGTTACTACTAACGCCATTTCCGCACCGCGAAAACGTGGAGATACTGAAACTGAATACACGTAAAGGGTCCGAAATCGTAGCGGTGTACGTAAGGCATCCGATGGCGAATTCGACTGTTTTGTATTCGCATGGTAATGCCGCGGATTTGGGACAAATGTATGAGCTCTTTATCGAGCTTAGTATTCGTTTACGCGTTAATCTCATGGGGTATAATTATTTATTTCTCTCATTTTATGCTAATTTGATTGTAATAGCTTATTTTTAAGCAGTTTGGAGTGTTTAGGTCATTCAAATTGCTGCTTATATAGCTTATCTGGTTATTTTTGGGTGAAATAAGCAGTTTTCAATAAGGAGTGTTTGGATCATTCAACCGGCTGTTTCTACTTATATTGCTTATCTGATTATATTGCGGTGAAATAAGCAGTTTTTGATAAGTATTTTAGGATCTGCTTATTTTGATGTGTTTATTTAAGATAAAGTTAGATTGACTTTTAGACGTTTTATGTCACCTAAAAAGTAAAAACATTTAAAATTTATGAAAATGAGCTGTCTCGTCACTTTTTATCGACATAATGATTTATTTACAACATAAGCAAATTTGAACATGATTCCTGAAGTGCTTAATCATAAGTTGTGTATGTGGTTCTTCTAATAAGCAGTAAAATAAGAAATCCCAAACACTCTCTAAATATGCTGCAAGTTGATTTGTCCTTTTTTTTTAATTGAATTATTGAGTTAGATTTTCTTAATGATTTTTATTTGGTGTAATTGATGCCTTTGTAATGTAGCAACTTTTAGTTTTACCAAAAAGTAATGTAGCGACTTATAGTTGCATTAACTTTTTCGATAAGGACAAATGAATATCACTTGGTTAGAAACAAAAGATGTCGATGCTTGTTAATAACTCAATTGCAGTTTTGCTAGTTCTGTCGGTAATTTGGACTGCAAACATTTATTTGGCTTTCTATGTATCAGTAAGTTGAAAAAAATGTAACTTTGTGCAGGTATGACTACTCCGGATATGGACAATCCTCAGGGAAGGTGAGTCAATTCAGAAATTTATAGCTAAAAAATACTTGAAATCATTAAGGGGGTGCTTATATGTGCGATTAAAGTGCAAAATTGATAATTATTTTCATTTACAAAATGTTTATGGTTATTAATATTTGGAGCAGCATAAGAATTTGGCATAAGAAACTGTTTATTTTACCTGATTTGGGGCTCTGAACATGCAATAGTTAGTGTCAGAATGATCAGCCAGACGCCACTTGGCCCTAAGCTCATATTATTATCGTGCAGCCTAGTGAGAATAACACGTATGCAGACATTGAAGCGGTTTATAAGTGTCTGGAGGAGAGTTATGGAACTAAACAGGAAGATATTGTTCTCTATGGCCAGTCTGTTGGAAGTGGGCCAACATTGGATCTAGCAGTTCGTCTTCCTCGTTTAAAAGCTGTTGTACTTCATAGTCCTATACTCTCAGGATTAAGAGTCATGTATCCTGTTAAACGGTCATACTGGTTTGACATTTACAAGGTATTGTATAATTTACTTGATTTGTCCCCCTTGGCATATTAACTGTTTAACTGAATCTCATTCTTATTGTGCAGAACATTGACAAAATCACCTTCCTAGATTGTCCTGTGCTTGTCATCCATGTAAGTCTGCAAATACAACCATATTTTTTACTCCTTTATTTACCTTATAGATTGTTTGAAAATTAGTTTTCATATTACGGAGTCACTTGTATTTCTACAAATTTTGTCGAAACAAATATTGTATTGAAAGATTCTAGAGTCAACTAAATTGACCCATCTTAGATCCTTATCTGATTATCTCTTTTGATGGTTTATGATTATTGTTTTCTATCATATTAGCATCATCCTAGAGCCATTATTTGGTCTTTGGAGTTTTGTAGTTGATGGCCCCTACCCTCTCCATATTTTGCTTATCATGTTATGGACTTATGGCCTGATTTAATGGCTCAACTAATTTCTAAATGATTGCAATCTTCCTCTTTTTAATGATTAGAAAATTTAAAAGATTCTCAAAGAGACTTAATGCTATCTAGGTGTCAAATTAGGTGAATTAATAACAAGTTATGATTGTGTTAAAACACATCAATAAGTTGCTCCGGTTGACCCACCAATTTTTATCTTTTCTTAGATATTGTAATTAGTCACTAGTAATATACTCTTATTAAATATGATTAGGGAAGATTTTATCAAAAGTATCATCCAGTTTCACTGAATTAGGAGGTTTAGCTAGGCATGTTCACTAGAGTATACTTTGGATGCCCTTTGTAACATTTGACCATTATTTTTAGCTGTATAATTTTTAGTTTTATTCATATGACCCATGGTGAATAAAAAACTATTACCCAAACTGACCCATATTCATCTGAATCAGTTAAAACTGCCACTTCTATTGTTAGGATATATATCGTGTCCATTTTGATGGATTCCATTTATATGCTGTGAATAGAAAGTAGAAGTTTTGGGTCAAATTTAGTTGATGCGAGGAGATATTTGGGACCCACAAAATGAAGATTAGTCACTAGGATGGTAAGCAAAGTATGATACTCGGTCTTGAATCAGCAGAATCAGATAAGCTGATAGACACTTTGTTCCCCGTAAGTAATTACCCTAACTTTGTATCATTGTGTAGGGCACTGCAGATGATGTTGTTGATTTCAATCACGGGAAGCAACTCTGGGAACTTTGCAAGGAGAAGTATGAACCACTATGGATCAAAGGAGGAAACCATTGTGATTTAGAACTGTATCCAGAATACATCAGGCATCTAAAGAAGTTCATATCAACAGTTGAGAAATCACCGTCACATAGGCACAGCAGTTCAAGAAGGAGCACAGACCACCACTTTGAACAGCCAAGAAGGAGCACAGACCACCACTTTGAACAACCAAGAAGGAGCACAGACCACCACTTTGAACAGCCAAGAAGGAGCACCGACGTGTTTGACGCATCAAGAAAGAGCACAGATAGAAGAGAGAAACCAAGGAAAAGTATGGAGAAACCAAAAGTCGAAAAGCTTGAAAAGATGAGGATGTCGTTTGATCAAATGGAGAGGTCAAGAAGAAGTGTGGACGTGATTGAAAAGTCGAGAAAAAGCGTTGATCTTCAAATGATAGATAGAGGTAGAAAGAGCGTTGATCGGCTGGATAGACTAAGATCTGGTTAGTTTTTCTTTTGATTTCGTTTTATTTAAGTGAAAAATGTAAAATCGGGTTTGGTGTTGTTTGCCATATGTTTCTATATATGTAATTCATATCACCTGTTTCCCTTTCTTTAAACTGCTACATTCAGTCATTCACTATTACATGAAATGAGAAAGGTTGTGATGGTATATCATGATAAAGAGTCATGTTATATTCTTGTAATTGACACACATAAGGTAAATAATGCTAATTGCTATATATGAATTTTTGACATGTGCTTATTGGGAAGACTTGTATAAATTTTAGGATGATATGAATATATGATGCCTATTATAACTTTTGGGTTGCACAAATAGATTAAGCCTTGAGAGACCAACCTGATACAAGGCTTAAGAAGCCTGGTTGTACATGCCTTAAACCCAGTGACATTTAGTCCAGTCATTGGGCTTAGTTTATGGCCCAATTATTGGGCCTAATCCAAATGTGCATTAATTGAAATTTAAATCATTAAAATACGTAAAGTAAAATCTTTATTTGAAAAAGTAAACATTAACCTAAGACAATATCTAGAAATAAGCATATTAACACACAAAAAGAAGCCAGTTGTATTACAACATCAATAACACAAAAACGAGGTTAAACGAGGAGTGGATTTAAATTTGGGAGTTGATATTTACACGGAAGGAATCACTACATCCACAGAAAATTAATGTAAATTTACCTTTGTGCCCTCCCTATCCATTTTACTTTTAATCCATTAGTTTCTATCTACGCGTCCCAATTTTTATAGACTGGTCAACACATAACTTTGCATAACAATTACTGCGGGATGGAATTTCATGTCGAATTCTCTTCTCAATGATGCACCTCTATATTTATCCTATTCATATTCATCTTTTACTTGTTCTTATTTTGAGCAAATCATCATTTATCTAATCGAAATATGTAAATATTGATGCCATAACAGGTGTGACCAAATCTGAGTGAGTACATGAAAATTGGTCCTATTCATATTCATCTTTTACTTAACGTTGTACAATCTATTCACCAATAACATTGTGACTTTCGAACTTCAAATCACCACCGTGCACCCGACACTAATTATCACGCATATGTGAAATATAGGAATTGTGCTTAGAAACGTTTGTTGATCCACGCATAAAGTCGTCCGTAGAAATTCTAGTTTGTGAGACAAGACAACACCGCTGCGACTTCCTAGCTCCGATGGTATTGAAGGAGTACATTGTACATATCAACCACTATATCTTCACGAGTTACTCGCTCCATGAGCGCACCTCTCGCTGTGTTCGTGAAATTTCTTAATAGTGTCCGATATGAGTAAGGTTTGTACGATCTGTTGAGTTATATGAGTGAGTTTCGAAGGTGATTTATATTTCATGGTGTGTGATAGTGAATGCAAGCAACGGTTTTATGTCTGCAATTTATTTGTTATTTCATGTTTTGAGTTGAAGCATAATGGAGTTGAATGAGGATCATTTTATTGCATGAAGAGTGCTTTGCAAAAAAGTTGAAAGATTCTGGGGGCATAAAAGTAAACTCACACAAGTTTGCTGTGGATGAAGTAAAACAATCCGTGTAAATATCATTACCCTTTAAATTTATATAAGAGAAATTATTTGGATGCGTAAAAAATATAACTAACGTAAAATTCAAATACTGGGTCAAAATAAGATAAAGACTGAAGAAACAACAAATGCCTAGTTTTATGGCTAATCTACCTCTACTCCTCAGAGTTTGTTTTTAGTTAAACGATGATAAAATGTTGGTTTGCCAACGATCTCCCCACCATCTCCGGTTGCATCATTGACTATTTAAACACAGACACACACATCACCACCTTTCAAAACCACACACTTTCATTCAATTCATTGGAATAAGAGGCTTTTTTTAACTATACAAAATAAGACCATCTTGTTCATAATCTCCCATTTTTTGAAATAACAAAAATGGCACGCCAAATGGTTGTTATTGCTCTCATGTCCATGGCCCTCATCGCCTATACATGCTCCGTGGCTTCTGCCAAAGCCCCTACTACTTCCCCATCAAGTGCACCTAAGTCAAGTCCGACCGGATCACCTAAAGCCGCTCCAAAAAGTGCACCTAAAGCCTCACCCAAAGCTGCACCATCTCCAAAATCATCCAAAGCACCACTTACCGCACCAAAATCATCCAAAGCACCTGCCAGCCCATCACCATCAAGTGTAGATGACCCAAGCTCCCCACCTGCTCCACCGTCCGAAAATGCTGCAACAGATGCTTCTGATGCACCGGCATCCGAAGCATCTGCTGATGCTGCACCAGCTGACGCACCGTCAGCTGGAGCAAGCTTGAAGGGCTCTGCGGCGACCGGTTCTATTGCTATTGCTAGCTACTTCTTTTTCTAGATTATATTTAAGTAATTATTGTTATGAGATTGAGGGATCTATGAGAGAATTGAAGGTTGTTAACATAAAGTAAAAAACACATATATATAGGTTTGCATGTGCATGTGTGTTTTTGGGATTTGATTTTGGCATTGTTTGCTGACTCCTATATTTGTTAACATCAAATGCCATTGCTGGTGGAGCTCTTTTCAATATTTTCTATTGCTTTCTTTCCTATGTGTAGTATGCTTTTTGCATAAATCATGTTGATTAATACTAGAATTTTAGTCACTTTTGAACTTGTTATTTTTGTGGAGTTTTTGGCAAAGGTGATATCGGGTTTACAGTTCAGAAAAAGTATAAGATTGTTTACTCTAGTTTTAAATGAATGTTAAAATCTAATAATAAATTAGAGAATTATAATGGCATAAACAATTATTTCAAGTGCACTAAACTTAATCTTGGTAGTAGATTGGAGTAACAAACCATGGGGTTTAGTTTAGCTGGACTTTACTTATGTAGTGTAGATTATGGAAAATTGTCATGTTTTGTTATCCATCATACGCAGCCCAACTGTACAAAACTGGGTGCGTTTGGTTCACAGTAATTTGAATGAATTGTAATTTAAAGTATGTTTTGAAAGGAATTGTAATCTGTCAAAGGAATTGTAATTTGAATGAATTGTAATTTAAAGAGTTGGAATGTGTTGTAATTGTAATGTGTTGGAATTGTAATTGATGTATTCTGTCACTTTGTTTGGTTGGATCCCAACGTAATTGTAATTCGAAAAATTTATAAAATTTCAAAAAATTTATACAAATTCGAAAAAAATTATATAAATTCGAAAAAATTTATAAAAATTAAAAAAATTTAAAAAAATTTATAAAAATTCAAAAAATTTATAAAAATTCAAAAAAAATTATAAAAATTTAAAAATTCAATAAATTTAAAAATTTATAAAATTTATAAAAAATTTATAAAATTCGAAAAATTTATAAAATTTTATAAAAAATTTATAAAATTTATAAAATTCGAAAATTTTTATAAAAAATTTATAAAAATTTAAAAATTTTTAAAATTCGAAAAATTTATAAAATTTTATAAAAATTTAAAAATTTGAATTTTTATAAATTTTTTTGTAAAATTTTTAAATTTTTTGAATTTTTAAATTTTTAAAAATTTTTTATAAAAATTTTCGAATTTTATAAATTTTTTATAAAATTTTTAAATTTTATAAATTTTTTATAAAATTTTTAATTTTTTAAATTTATTGAATTTTTAAATTTTTATAAATTTTTTTGAATTTTTATAAATTTTTTGAATTTTTTTAAATTTTTTGAATTTTTATAATTTTTTTTGAATTTTTATAAATTTTTATAAATTTTTTGAATTTTTATAATTTTTTTCGAATTTTTATAAATTTTTCGAATTTTTATAAATTTTTTGAATTTTTATAAATTTTTTCGAATTATTATTATTATTATTATTATTATAAAATTTTGAATTACAACGTAATTCAAAACTTTCCATCCAACATCCTATGTAATCTGAATTCCCTCATTTGATGTAATTGTAATAACTGAATTACAATTACAACGCAAAACAAACAGCCTACGTAATGTAATCTGAATTACAATCTCTCCATTCTGTGAACCAAACAGCCTACGTAATGTAATCTGAATTACAATTACATCCAATTACGTCACATTACGGCGAACCAAACGCCCCCTGGGATTCACATGTCAATTTTTTAGGTCTTTCCGTTTCCGTCTTTGTATCATCGACGCAAAAATAGCTCATATTTTGGTTTCCTTTAAAGAAATATGGCTGGATTTCAATTTATTAATCGAAGTTATGAACCAGATATTAGATATTTAGGTTTTCGGACGTCAAACAATAATTTTTATTTGTATTTATTTTTGTTTTATTTTTATTTATTTTTTTGTGAAGATAGCATATAAAAATTAATCTTGGTGAGATTCAAACAACAATTCACTTGAATAGGTAAGATGCATTTTTTGAGGACACATTCATATATAATAGCAACACACATATAAAAGTTAGTAAGGTTTCTCTAAATTGCTTTCGACTATAAATTGTTGTATCTTGTATTCTTGTATATGCTTCACCATTAAATACTGCTCCATCCGTCTCAAATTAATTGTCATGAGAGAGAAGTTACAAAGTTTAATAAAAATGAGACCCTTATAAATCCCAACCACTCAATAAGAATATTCCCTCAATATATTCTTTAGTTTTTACTTAAAAAGTAAAATGAACAATTATTTTGAGACATCCCAAAAAGGAAACGTGGACAATAATTTTGAGACGGAGGTAGTAACATCTATGGGTTAAATCAAACCAGTTCCATAATCAATTAATGTTCCATCAATCAAAATAGTTGATAATAGTGACATCATAAGGTTTAAGCCATTGTACACCACATAAGTTTCCATCAGGGCCGTTGTTCAGAGGGTGTGCAATATGTGCAATTACATATGGCCACTGCTTAATAAGTGCTACAAAATTTCGTACACTTCATTTGTATGTATACACAATACGGGTCTCTTTGTGGTAGTGGCACGGGCAACTGTACGAGATAACCCTGGTTTCGGTCTTTCGGTGCGTTCTTATCGACTAACCACATGTCAATTAAGGTAATTGATTTGCACATTTTTACTTTTAATTGAGACACGCTAATTACTACTGCTGCGTTCTAGAGAAAAAAAATGAATGAAAGTGAAAGAAAGAAGCATTAAAGTAAGGGAGAGGAAGTAAAGTGACTTTCACCCCAAAAGTTTAGTGAAAGTTTTATAGCTAAAATATAACCAATTTACTTCACTTTACCTCACTTTACTTTATGAAAAAATCTGGAGAACACAAACTTTCTCACTTTCACTTTACTTCCTCCATTTTACTCAATTCGAAAACACAATGTACATTAGATAAATTTACAATATATATATTCTGCTTTGAATACTTGTATAGTAAAGCGCAAATAAAAAAGGAAAGTGTCCATATCACCTCCCGTCAATTAATGGCACATGACAAAATATGACTAGTCTTAACGTACTTTCATTATTAAAAAAAAAAAAAAAAAAAAAAAAAAAAAAAACCTTGGTTGATACTTAAACTGTTAATCAGTTATGCACATATTCAAATTTAACAATTACTCGTTAATGCCAATCACAAAAATAAAATAAAAATACAGTAAAATAAAATAAAATCTGCAAAAAGTAGACATTCTAAATTTAGAAGGATGATCAAATAAAAGGTTGTCACCTCCTTAGAGCAAGGGGTGTGGTAACTTATCAACTACGCCACTTACAAATGGACAAGCAAACGGCGACGCCATTCCAGAACACCCCCCCCCCTGACACCATTAGCGGTTTGTGTAAATTGGCGCATCGCCAATTGCATTTCTTCCAATTTTTTCCCGTTGTGGTCCAACTGCTTGTTAACAACCATATTTCAATTAAAAAAATAAAATAAAAAATTTCTCATACATACAACCATTTTAACACACGACTACTTATATTCTCACTTTACACAAACTAATTTTTCTTCCATTTTAACTTTAAAAAATGTCTCAACAGCCTAACGATCCGTTTTTAACAATTTTTTCAATATGCCACAACAATCATCCTCGTCAAACCCTCCTACACTTTCGTCCGAACATCGATATCTTCCTCACAACACAACATCTCAATCTTCCTCTGTTTGGTTGCCAACACTCTATGACGTCATACACCCCGAACAACTATTTCATCAATGATAAGTATTTATTTGGTACCTTTTTTAAGGGGTCATTTATGCCTAAAATCGTGTTTATATGATCAAATATTGCCTCAAATCGTTTCTTTTTGCATTTTAAGTACTTGGGACAAGAAATCTGGAATTCAGAGCTTTTTGGACGTATTTGGGTGAAAAAGTGAAGAAAACGACAAAGTCACGAAAACCCGTCAGAAAAAGGAAGGCTGACGACGTCACGCATTACAATGTGACGCCGTCACTTGTTATTGGAGCTGGATGGAACTTAACACACGTTGCTTTAGAAATAATCCAAGAATTTACACCTGAGGGTGTCAGGTGTTATTTGAAGAAAGGAGTCACATTTTAAGATTACAAGAGACGGCTCAGAAGACTTATAAATGGATGGCGTCAGGCATAACCTGACGGCGTCAGAAGATAAAGAGTGACGACTTGCACAACAAGAAACCCTAAGTACAGAGAGATGACGGCGCCAACCCCAATAACCTGACGCCGTCAGCATTGTAAATCTATATATAGTTTCACATTTTTTCTATAATTTGTGTAACACTTTTGAAAAGGAAACCCTAGACGATTTTTACCACCATTGTAAGGCTTTTACAACTTTTGAACTCCACTTTTCAATAAAGTTAAGTTATCCTTTTAATCATTCGTTATGTTTATGTATCGTTTGATTATTTGTTTATCTTTTCCTTGCTTTAATATGGTAGCGTAAGTTTCTTTGTGTTTGCTTAGATTTAATGAAACCTAGTTATTGAATATTGATTTGTTGTCTCTTGTTTAGTTGACTGCTTCGCGTTAGGCTAAGAAAACTGGCTGACCTCTTATATGTAACTAGCTTGAATGTCTTAGAAATACTTGTTAGGGTAAATTTGGTACCAAATTTATTTTTTTACAACATATAGGAGTGAAACTTTAGTCTTAATAAGCGTCTCATGGATAGGAATTATATTGCTAGCACAAAAGCCCTTTCACTCAAAAAATTTCCACCCCAAATATGTGAGGTTCGCCTTTAGCTTATTAGGAAAAAGCATTTATCCATAATGCTTATGAGTGTACCGGTAGTATATAGATTCTTTGCATTTGTGATGCATCCCGAGATCGCTAGTGAGATTGCATTCGCGTAGTTAAGATTTACTAAATGATAAGAGGTATTAGGATAACCCTTGTTTTAAACCTATTTTATAATTATGTTGGCAGCACCAGCCAAGTAATTTTCCCACACCTTTGCGATGTACTCATTTTTAGTACACGATACCCCTAGTACACCTCTCAGAGCCTATCTTTTTCGCGGTTCTCGTGATATTTTGGTGGATTCTGAAATATTAATGAAGAACATTATTTAGAATCCACCCCAAATGTACACCCAAATCGCCTTAGCCTACTGATAGGATCTAAACACACTCCTTGTGTTGTTGATACTTTGAGTGAATACTAACTAGCACGCGGAATTTACTAGCTAATACTTAGAAGATTTTGTTTATTATTGAATGGAACAATTGTATTGTGTTAACAGTAAACAATGAACAAAGAATATAAATCAATGCTTCAATATTATTGATAATACGAGTGATCTAGAATATCACTAGGGTTTACAAGCTTGAAACATATGTAAAATTTGTATGCAAAAAATATATCAAATACCTAACATTGGATCTCAATTTATAGCACACGGAGTCCTTCACAAGTAAACTAATATACGTATCAATCTATTTGTATAAGATTATGTTTATCTTCAAACATATCTTCAAGATTCTGTGATCAACTCATAAGCAGTACAAACTAGTTATATTAGTAGTACTAAGTCAGTTAGTACTGTTAGCGTTATCCTTAGCAGTTTTAACTATTTCACTAGCAGTTTGTACCGTTAGTTAATTCCTAACAATCCTCCCCTAAACTTATGATTTCTCTGCAAATCTAAAGTTTCTTCAATTTAACTCCATTCTTCTGATCTGGGGGGAATTCTTTTAAACACTTCATCTTTTCTTGTGTCTTGCAATTTTCATCAAACTGTCACATTGATGCATGATTTGAAGAAGTAACATTCTTGCTATTTCATTTGCCTCTTCAACTATGAGCTTGTTGGGTAGCATCATTGTGAGTATACCTGCATTCAAAGGATACTCTTTACCTGCTATCATGAATATGTCTTTTCCAGTCTTTGTAGAAACCTGGTGCACTCCACTTGATTCATATAATCTCCAAGATGAAATAGTATGAGCTTTAATCTTCCAATACCTATTAGTTGGATTAGGATCATACAATCTTTGTAGTTCAACCCATAGCTCTTTATCTTTCACATCTTCTGCATTAGTTGTTTTGAACTTTTCTTTGATTAGCTTCCATAGTACATCCAAGTATTCTTTGTCAAGAGCTTTCACCAAATCTTCAAAGCTCTTATAGACAACAAAATTTCCACTAATTCTGATGATCTTCTATCCCTTTCCAAAATTCATCTGAGAAGATTTCACACTCCATAATTGGATGTTTCACTAGAATGGGATCAACAACTAATACTTCTAGAACTATCACCATCATAGCATTGAGTTGTTCTTCAGATAAACCTTTCTTCTTATCTTTATTTTTTTGTTTTTGATGATCAGGTATGGGAGAACTTTCTGCAATCTTCTGCTTCTTTGAATTCTCTGACTCTAGAATAATATCAGCTCTCTTTGTTGCTTTAGTAGCTTCTTCAGTACCCATGGGAGTGAATTTATGTACCTTCTTGTAAGCTATATGGTACAATCTTTCAATCTCTTCTTGTGTTTTTCCCTTGAGTTGTGCAGGCTTCCAGCCATCTCGATTGCACAGAAATTTCTTCATACCAACAATGATTTGTGCTTTTGTAGGCTTCCTTGCAGGTTTTCTTTGACTATTCCTGAAGGTCTCCATTAGCTCTTTAAGTGCAACTTCTTTACTTCTGGCATTAGTAAGATCATCTAGCATTTGAGCTCTGTCATCCACATTTAAACTTGTATCAGTGTAAAGCTCTTCCACTCTTGCTTGTAGCACTTCATCAGCTTCAATAATAGCTTGTATTCTTTCTGCATGAGCTTTAGCTTTTTCATCTTCTTCAATCTTCCTAGCCAATTCTGCATCAGAATCCTCTTGAGCTTGAGTGTATCCTTTTGCTAGTCTTTGAGAATCCATGAAGTGAGCAATATCTTCCTCTTGAGTCTTTCTAGCTATTTCTACATCCTTGGTTTTACCTTCCTTGTTTGCTCATCTTCATCTTCCATTGGAGCTTTCCCTCTACCTTTTCTCTTTCTTTCACACTCTTGCTCAGCAGTTTCAATTGTGATGCTTGAAGAAGTTTGTACTGCTTCAATTGGAGTTTGTACTGCTTGAGTCATTAGCCTTGAAACATAAATCATTTGCTCCACCAAGCCAGCAGTACTGTTGGAACACGAAAATTGTAAATCATTAGTTAGAGACTTCTATTTATCTTTTGTTATAGAATAGGTTATGTTGTGTAAGTTGTGTCCTGCGACAGCAATTTACTATCGCAGAACTTGTATATCTGCGATGGCATGCTTAGCTAGACGTTGGGTATAAATACCCTACCTCATGGGTAATGAGGTGTGTGTTCTTATTACGATCAATGCAAGACTTTCTTATGTTCTATCGTTTCTCTCTCTTCTCTAAAGTGCTCACACCCACTTTATATTACTTAGATTAGCTCTTCGTAGACTTGATATTATTGGAACAACAATTGGTATCAAGAGCCAAATATGATTTGTTGTTTCATGTAGTGTTGTTTCAGTGTTGTTTAATCTTCCTTAGTTTTTAGAAGTTTTGATTTTCTTGACGTTTCTAACTTTCTCTCTCTAGAATATATTATACTTCGTTCGTGCTTATTAGATTACTCATTAACGTGTTTAATCTTGTAATACGTATGTTAGGATAACATATTTGTGAAAAAGAAAGTGTTTTTCATCATTATACTCAAAGCTTTTAAGTATTTAGTGAAGATTTAGGTTGATTATTGTGGTTTAAGGTTTTTTTGAAAAAGTGTACTTTTGTTCGTAAAAATAGGGGTTAAGATTTGCTCGCATAACTTTTGTTCGCATCGCAAGGGTTGTTGGCTGTGATACTAGGCTTTGTAACATCTGCGATAGGTGTCTGCGATAGTAGTTGATTTGGGCTACGAAAGAAAAGGCTGTGATACTTCCGTTGCAAAAGTTTTTGTCACCCACTGTTTACGAAAGAAAACTCTGCTCAGATCGCATAAGATTTCTGCGATAGCTCTTGTATTGGTGTGACATCACAAAGGTTCTGCGACATCTCTGTTACCCACATTTTATGAAAGAAAACTCTGCCCAATTCTCACCAGAAGCTGCGATAGTTACTGTTCACGAGACTTTTCTGTGATATCTTGACTTGAAGACTTTTATAAATTATCAAATCCCTCAAAAGATTTAAAATTAGTAAAAGACTTTAATCATTCACATATCACAAGTTAATACTCCAAACATTTAAGAATCTTACCTATAACAAACTAAAACACCACACTCAAACAAAACAACATCTCATAACAAGATCCACTATCACAATGTCTAATTTTCACGATGAATTGACTTTTGACAACAGACCACCAATGCTTCTCCCTAGAACCAACGCTGCCTGGAGACTCAACTTCAAACTATGGGTCACTTACTTTGATGATGTTGAACTCATGCTAAACTCAATAAAAAATGGACCATATGAAATGAAGTTCATCGTTGATCAAGGTAACCCAGGGATCATTAGAATTCAATCTGAAGAAGAACTGAATGAGTCTGAACGTGCTCAATACTCAGCTGACAATAGAGCCAAATTCTTCATCATTTTAGCACTTCCAAATGAACTGATAACATCAAATTTACCCGATATTTTGTATATCAAATTCCCGTGTTTATTGCCTCATTTATGTTAATATGATACTTAATTCGTTCATATTCATTTATATTTGTATTTGAGGTTAATTGAGGCATTGGAACGGAAAAGACACAAGAAATGGCCAAAAAGGAGAAAAACACAAGACTACGGCGTAGCTTAGTTGTTGGAGTTACGCCGTAGTTATGACTTATCCGAATTTCTACATGATGAAGACTACGCCGTAGCTAGTCATAGGGGTATGACGTAGATATGTTGACAAGAGTTCTACGTGCATAGCCACTCTTGAGGCTACGCCGTAGCAATTTTGTATGAAGGCTACGGTGTAACTTACCATTTAGTTACGCCGTAGTTATTAACTTGGGCGCAAAGTATTGAACAATGAACAGCAAGTAATGTTTACTTCATAGACTGAAGATAAAGAGAGATTAAGGCCATGAAACTATTTTCGTATTGAACAATGAACAGCAAGTAATCTTTGCATAAAAATTTCCTGATCTTTCCTTTTCATTCTTTGATCACTATAACTCTTTGGTATGCATTTATAAGTGATCCCGTCATCCACTACATCATGTGCAAGAGAAGAACACTGGAAGTTGTCAAGAATCGAAGTGTTATTGAGTTGATGAGGCGAAAAATGAATCACTTTTAGGGGGTCATTTAAGCCCGGAATTGAATTTATTTGATCAAATATTGCCCTAAATTGTTCCTTTTGTGATTTTAGGTACTTTGGGAGTGAAATCTGGAAAAGGAAGCAATTCGGACGTTTTTGGAGCATAAAAGTGAAGAAAACGCTAACGTCTTAATTTTCCTTGCTGGGAACAGTAGGTGACGGCGTCAAGAGCAACACCTTGACGGCGTCAAGAGTAAATTGCATGACGACCCAGTGCAAACGTGAAGGCGTCACAAGTAGAGCGTCAAGAGTAAAACACGTGACGGCCTGGAAAACCATAACACATGACGGCGTCAGATGAAGATTAAGGCAGTCCGAGAAGTATTTTAGCGGCGAGATGACGGCGTCACCTATTTGGTCTTGACGCCGTCAGCCTCAGTTTTCTATATATAGTTTTCTAATTTTCATTCATTAAAAAGAGAAGTTTTGGAGAAACCCTACGGCCGAACCTATTACGAATTTTACAGGTATTTCAAGGGTTTTCAGCCCTTGAACCCTTTCATGTGTAATTGAGATAAATGTTCTTCTAATTCAATCAATATGTCTGATTGATGTTAAACCACTAACTTATATTGACCAAGGAATGGTCAACAAAGTCAAATAGCCTAGATCAATGCTCCGGGTAATATAAGGTATCACCAGGTCGTTAAGTCCCATTGAAGTGTGAATTGTAACTTTAGCGTATTTGTGATCAGGTGATTATTCACAGAAAAGGGTTATGATCAGAATTATTTGGAAATTATTAACAAATATAGCTTAGGAAAGCTACGTGATTGATTACGGGAATTTAGATTACAAAGATTTGAGCTAAAACCTAAAAACGTACACAGATGAACAAAATGAAAAGTACAACTGATGGACGGGAAAGGTTATAAGTGTAAAATTATTATTTTTACAATCCTATTAATTAAAGAAAATTTTAAGAAAATAAAAAACTATTTTTACACTATTTAATTATTTATTATTAATTAATTACTAATTATCTATTTATTACAAATTAAACTAATTAGAATTATAAAAAATACTAAAAAGACTTAGAAAACTAAGAAATTTTTTATAAATCTAATTAACCATCATGGGAATCCTAAAAAATTATAAAAAGTTTATTTTATGTATTTTTTAAACTAATTTACTAATTATTAACCTAATTACTAATTAAACTAATTGTATTATAAAAAATAGAAAATGAGTAATATAAATTCTAGAAAAATTTGTAAAAATGTTTTAACTTAAATAAAAGCTAGAAAAATTATAAAAACTAGGTTATGCTTTGTAAATTATAATTATGCTATTTAATTACTTAATATTAATTAAAACTTAATTAAACTAAAATTAATTATAAAAACCACTAAAAGACAAAATAAAAATCTGGAAAAATTTCTAAAATTACTTTAACCTAAAAGAGAATTTCTAAAATTATAAAAATGATATATTGCTTATAAATAAGCTAAAAAGAAAATTAAAATGATAAATCCTATTAAATAGAAGCTATCACTATAATTAAAGTTGATTTTTTTTGGGTTTTTTCTTTTTCCAAACTGATTATACACTAAAAACAAAGACTTTTAATAAAAACACTTTTAATGTAACCAAGCAATAAGCACTTTGAGTGCTTATTGATCCCCACAGTTGACTTTTGTTGACTGTGGAAGGAATTTAGCTCAAATGGAGTGATGTGGGGTCCACAATGATAAATATGGGTTTCTATGAGTTACATGAACTGGAATAAGCTAGTTTGGCACAAATAAGAAGCTTCAATAAGCTACAAACCTCAAATAAGCTGTTGACTTATTTCATTCTGAGACAGGTTTTGGGACAGACTTTGGGGGCCAATTCAGGTGGGTCCCAGTGGTCTAAGGGTCAAACAAAGGGTCAACTAGTCAACCCTGGTAGGAGGGGGGTTGAGAGAACCTAACTATGGGGTGTGGGACCCACTGAGTCAACCACAAAACACCACCAAAGGTGGTGGGTGAGCAGAGGTCTGCTGAGACAGGGCAGTTACTTTGCCCTGCAACCTACTTCAAGGGGTATTTTAGTCCAAGTAAAAAAATCAAAAAATTATGGAACTTGTGGAAATCTAAAGTTCAGGTGGTAGGGTTTACTCACAACAAAATTCAAATCCCAAATCACAACACACAAATCATGAAAATTATTGCCATTTTGATGAAAATATGAGTTTGGCTCTTTTGACTTTTTGACAAACTTTAAGAGTTGACTTCTATGAGTTATGATCACTGATTTTATTACTTGTTTGGATTAATTATAACACAATAAGCTCAGATTTAGCAAGAACTTGTATCTCTAAGTTGATATGAAGCTTGGTGAATGCTTACTGTCACCACAGATGGTGATTAAGCCAAATTACATGTGATTTTGACTTCTACTCACTTTGTCACTGATTTTATGGTTAATTTATAATAGATAACTCCAATGAAGCATGTCTAAATCAGAAAATAACAACCAAAGTTCCCTGAGTATGCTTGAAAGGCTTATGCCAAACACCCCTCTTATTGACAGTTTTACATGAAACTTGAAAATTAATCCACAACTTTGCAAACTAATGACCAAACCAAGTATATTAACTGAATTAGAAACTAAGTGAACAATAAAATTCAACAATTACCAGCAAGAACACAGATTTGTAGCTTTGCTTAATTTGAACAGTGAACAAGGATTTTGATTCAAGAACTTTCAAAACTAAGTCAAATACACTAACCAAGTCCTAATATGCTATAAATATTATATTTAAGTAAATTTAAACAAGAATTACACTACAACAAGCTATTACTACAGAGAATTTGGAAATTGAGAAAAAATGCTCACAATGTGCATCCAAGCATAACCAAGTGAACCATGAATCATTAACCAATCCTACTAGTCCCTTGAGCTCTAAACCAAGTCCCTTATCCCATCCTGCTGCTTCTTTCTTCTTCTTTAACTTTTCACCATTGATTTTTTTTATTTTATTTTGATTTTTTATATGATTTTCACTATTTTTATGAAAACTAAGTTATGATCAATGTAAAAGCCTACAAAGCTTCTAAAATCTGATTGATTGAGCTTTTGAAATTATACTAACTTTTGAGGACAACTCATGAAACTTTAAACAATAACTTGAAATTTATAATTAAAACTTGAAAATTGACAAAGATATAAAAACTAAAAATTTAACTTGCATTCACTGAAAATAGATTACAATAGTTGGAATGGATACTAAAACTATTAAAAACTATATTCTACATGCCCCAAGGCTTACAATTAGCACTCCCATTGGTTGATTTGTTGACCTCTGACCATATCCCAACCTTCAATTTAATCTTTAAGCCATCCTAGTCATTGATTGGTTTTTCCCGCCCAAAAGACTTATAGGGAAATACTGAGTGGTGTTAGGCGAGGCATTTAATGTGGTGGTATGGGTTGGTTGAGTTGGTGAAAGGGTATTAATTGTGGGGGCTGGTTGGTGGAAAGGTGAGAGGGGGGGGGGAAGGAGACAGGTTGCAGGTTTTGGGGGGAAGTGTGGGGAAGGAGATGGGTTGACCGGTCTTTTGACCGAGGGAATTATATATTTAAAAGGGAAAACGGGCTAAGGGTTGGGCCTGGGATTTTGGGTGGACTGGTTTTGGAATTGGATTAATGGGTTGGATGGGGTTTTGGTTTTGGTTAGATAATAAGGGTCCGGTTGGTTTGTTTAGTGACAAGGACCAATTTTGCAATTTCTCCAAAACTCAAGGACTGAAAGTGAAACTTTTCCAAATTGCTTATGAGGACCAATCATGCCAAGTACCATATTTCCAAGAACCATTTTTTGTATTTTTCCAATTTTCAAAATTCCCAGGGACCTGTTTTGCCAAATTTGAAATCTCAGGGACCAAACTTGTAATTTTGGAAAACTTATTACCCCAAGTGTAATTTTATGATTTTTGACTTTTTTAAAACCTTGGGTTGACTTTTCCTTTCAAAATAAATGCATAGGGACTAAATTTGACAAGTTTTGAAACTTGGGGGACTGAAACTGCCAATATTGCAAACTTTGATCGATTTTTCTTTGTTTTTGCACATTTTGCATTTTAAAAACATAAAACACAATCCCTGGGATAATTTAAGTATTTTGATATCTTTTTGATTGTTTTTGTATGTTTTGGCAGTTTAATTATGTCAAAAACGATGAGTGTTTGAGCACTCATCAATCCCCCACACTAAACTATTGCTAGTCCCTAGCAATCTTTTTAGAAAACTTGATGGATTTTAAGCTCTTTACCAAAAGCCATCACTTCTGGAGTAGCCAGGTGTAAGAACTGTGGCACACCTGATAGCCGTGTGATTTTGAGCAAACCACCAGCTTTCAACGGATTTGAGTAGTCTTTACCAAGAGCCGTTTGCTCCTGGACTAGCCAGCATCTTGATGGACCTAGTCAACATCTTGGTGAGCTGATTACCAATTATGGATTTTCCACGGCCTTTACCACAAGCCATAATCTTGCGGGCTAGCCAACTCATTAGCTTTTGAGGATGATGGGGAGTTGAGGAACCATACAATTTTGGGCAAATTGCAAGCCGTAAACGGATTTGATTTATCTTTACCAAGAGCCGTTTGCTCCTGGATTAGCCAATCCCTTTGTCGGTTAGACCTGGCGGACTGATTACCACAAAAATTTTGAAATAAAGTGAAAATTTTTTTTGAAAATTTTGGCCAAAAATGGGGGTACTTGAAGATATTTTGATAAAATTCGCTAGAATTCCCCCCCCGCCCCCACACTTAGAAATGAATATTGTCCTCAATATTCAAAGTCCCGGCTATTATGCCGACTCTTTGAACGTAAAAAGCCAAGATTCGAATCTAACTGCGGAAATACCAAGTTTCACTTTATTTCTATATATATACACCTTTTTTTTTTTTTTTTTTTTTTTTTTTTTTTTTTTTTTTTAAGAACTTTATATACATATATACATTTTTTCAAACAGCGGGGGGTTGGCCATTCCCCCACACTAGGTGGTAGAAAATAGAAAGAATAAGAGATACGGGTGAAAACCCGTATTGTGCTATTGTTTTTGTTCATCGAGTCGCTAGCTTGACTCGATCCCCGAATTCAATTGTCCTTGGGGAAAGTTTGGAGATCCGGGACGACCATGGATGGTACGTCCTCTCCAAAGTAGTGCTTTAAACGATGTCCATTCACTTTGAAATTTGGACCGTCATTTTGAGATAATTCGACGGTGCCATAAGGATAAACTTTTGCGATAGTGAATGGACCAGTCCATCGGGTTTTGAGCTTTCCCGAGAAGATCTTGAGTCTAGAATTGAAAAGAAGGACTCGATCACCAACGTTGAAAACGCGGTTTTTGATTTTTGAGTCATGAATCTTCTTTGTCTTTTCTTTATAGATCAAAGAGTTCTCGTAAGCTTGATCACGAAGTTCGTTTAATTCATTTAGTTGAACTTTTCTATGATCACCCGCCGTTTTGAGGTCAAAATTGGCATGCTTGAGAGCCCAATAGGCTTTGTGCTCAAGCTCGATCGGAAGATGGCACGCTTTCCCATACACAAGTTTATAAGGCGTACACCCAATGGGTGTTTTGTAAGCCGTACAGAAAGCCCAAAGTGCATCATCTAATTTGTCCGACCACGATGCACGATTTTCACCTACAGTTCTTTCCAATATTCTTTTAATGCCCCGATTGGAAACTTCGACTTGTCCACTCGTTTGAGGGTGGTACGCAGTAGAAAGACGGTGAGTCACACCGTACTTTTGCATGACTTTGTCAAACTTGTCATTACAGAAGTGCGTACCACGATCACTAATAATAGCACGTGGAGTTCCGAATCGGGCAAAAAGAGCTTTTAAAAATTTCACAACTACTCGGGCATCATTTGTGGGTAAAGCTTTCGCTTCAACCCATTTTGACAAGTAGTCAACTGCCACGAGTATGTATTTGTTTCCGTGAGAGGATGGAAATGGCCCCATAAAATCGATGCCCCAGATATAAAAAATTTCACAAACTTGAATTGCATTCTGAGGCATTTCATTCTTTTGTGAAATATTCCCGTGACGTTGACAAGCGTCACAGGACTTGACCAATTCTTGGGCATCCTTGTAAATCGAGGGCCAATAAAAGCCGGAATCAAACACCTTTTTGGCGGTGTAGTTGGGATTATGGTGGCCCCCCGTGGGACCAGCATGGCAAGCCTTTAAAATTTCAGCGGCTTTCTGACCATACACACACCGCCGGATGACTTGATCCGCGCATATTTTGAACAGGTAGGGGTCGTCCCAAAAGTAATGTTTGACATCTTTGAAAAATTTATTTTTTTGTTGGGACGACATCCCTTTCACAATGAAGTTACCCGCAAGATAGTTTGCAAAGTCGGCAAACCATGGGGTAATCGAGTCTCCACGAAATGAAACCGCATTAAGGGTTTCGAGAGGAAATGTTTCATTTATTTCCTTTTTCTCGAAAGCATCTTGGTGGGGGTTTTCAAGACGAGAGAGATGATCAACAGCTAGGTTCTCAGCTCCTTTTTTATCACGAATAATGATATCAAATTCCTGAAGGAGGAGAACCCAACGGAGGAGTCTCGGCTTTGCATCTTGTTTTGCAAATAGATACTTCAAAGCCGAGTGATCCGTATACACTATGCTTTTGGTCAGAATCAAGTATGGCCGGAATTTTTCGAAAGCATACACCACAGCTAATAATTCTTTTTCAGTGGTAGTGTAATGACTTTGAGCCTCGGTCATAGTCTTGCTGGCATAGTGTATAGGCTGAAAATGTTTTGTTTTGCGTTGCCCCAAGACTGCCCCTATAGCATAATCACTAGCATCACACATGAGCTCGAAGGGCAAGTCCCAATCGGGGGCAACAAGAATCGGTGCTTCGGTAAGCCTTTTCTTTAATGTTTCAAAGGCCTCGATGCACTCAGGGGAGAAGATAAAAGGAGCATCCTTTTCGAGGAGATGGGTCATAGGCCGGGCGATTTTAGAAAAATCTTGAATAAACCTACGATAGAAACCGGCATGACCCAAAAAGCTCCTAACACCTTTCACAGTCGTGGGATGAGGTAATTTTGCAATGACGTCCACTTTGGTCATGTCAACCTCAATCCCGTTTTTTGAAATTTTATGGCCGAGGACAATGCCCTCTTTGACCATAAAGTGATTCTTCTCCCAATTTAGACATAAATTTGTGTCTTCACAACGTTTTAGCATGCTGTCTAAATGGGAGAGACATGATTGGAACGAATCCCCAATGACCGAAAAATCGTCCATGAAGACCTCCATAGTTTTCCCGATCATGTCGGGAAAAATGGCCATCATACATCTTTGAAACGTGCCCGGAGCATTAAATAAGCCAAATGGCATACGTTTATATGCGAAGGTTCCATAGGGGCACGTAAAAGTGGTCTTTTCTTGGTCTTGCGGGTCAATGGGAATCTGAAAGTAACCCGAGAAACCATCGAGGAAGCAATAGTACTCATTCCCGCTAATCTCTCGAGCATCTGATCCATAAAGGGTAGAGGAAAATGATCCTTATGGGTGGCGTCATTTAACTTACGATAGTCAATGCAGACACGCCATCCCGTAACCAAATGAGTTGGAATTAACTCATTCTCCTCATTTGTGACAACAGTAATGCCACCCTTTTTTGGAACACAATGAATTGGGCTGACCCAAGGACTGTCCGAGATAGGGTAAATCAATCTGGCATCAAGAAGTTTTAAAACCTCTTGTTTGATAACCTCGTGAATTTTTGGATTCACCCTTCTTTGTTGTTGGACTGCAGGTTTGAAGTCGTCCTCCATTAAAATCTTATGAGTACAAAACTCAGGGTCAATGCCCTTGATGTCGGAGAGACACCAAGCAATTGCTTGTTTATGAGACTTCAAAACCTTTATAAGAGCAGCCTTTTCCTCATCACTTAAGTCTTTAGCAATTATGACGGGTAATTTATCATCACCCTCCAGAAATGCATATTCAAGATGAGGCTGCAAGTCCTTTAGTTCAACCTCAGGAAAGTAATCAGTTTTCTCAACATTTTTGACTTCCTCCTTATGAAGTTGTTGTGGTAGAACAGGAAGAGGAGAGGGATCTTCGTTTAACAATTTTTCAAGCACGAGAATATCCCTCTCGAGGTCGATCTCTTGGTTATCGACTCCATCGGGAATCGAGTCACTTTTGAGAAACGCCTCCATTTCTTCTAAGATGAAGTCACTTCCCTCAAACGGAGTGAGGGAAGGAGAAGAATTGGCTATGATGGGGTGAGAAGATTGAGTGAGATTTTCACTCGAAGAATCATCAATGAAACCTAAAATCTCTTGAGCATACTCCTCAGCAGCAACATCGATGACATCAATTTGATTCACCGACTCACAATCATAATTGGAGGAGTATCTCGATGTTTGATTTAGGTTGAAGGTAATAGCTTCCGTCCCAACACGTAATGTAATCTCATGCTCGAATACATCGATAAGAGCGTGCCCAGTTCTAAGGAATCCCCGCCCAAGAATGAGAGGGACCCTAGAATCGGCATCAAAGTCAACAATCACAAAATCTGCCGGAAAATGGAACTTTCCCACTTTAACAAATACGTCCTCGGCAATGCCAATGGGACGAGAAATCGAACGATCGGCAAGCTCTAAAGTCATGCACGTGGGAGTGAGTTCGGGAAGAGAAAGTTTCTTCCACACAGAATATGGCATCAGGTTGATGCTAGTACCTAGATCGGCCAAGGCGAAGCAATCAACCATACCCGGGAAAGTACAAGGAATGAGAAATTTCCCGGGATCTCCAAGCTTTTCAGGAAGCTTTTTCAAAAGAACCGCAGAGCAGTTCTCATTCAGAGGAGTTCTTGCCATCTCAAATAATTTTTCTTTATTACTCAACAGATTTTTGATTGTCGATGCAAACTTGGGCATCAAGAGAATAGCATCCGCGAAGTTGATATCAAAATGCAAATGTTGGAAGATTTGGAAAAATTTATCCATTTGGTGATTAGCTTTTTCGCGGAGCTTTTGTTCATTGAGACGTGATGGATAAGGAATAGAAGTTTTGGATTTTGGGTTGTCCCCTGGAGTTTCTGGTGGTTCAAAGACAACTCCAGGCTTACATCTGGTTTCAGGATTAACCTGAGGTTGGACATGTGCTGTACTTCGTGGGCTAGGAGTTTGCACCTTGTCCTTTGTCACCTCAGGCTCACGATTCACTACCTTTGGAGGAGAGGAAGAAGAGGTAGTAGGAATCGCTGGTTCATCATATGAAGCACCACTTCGTGTTGTGATCGCCTTAGCATCGCCCCTCGGGTTAGCGATCGTGTTGCTCGGTAAAGTAGTACCTGAGCCCGAGGGTCGATCATTTAAAGACTTCTTGATGTCAGAAATCTGGCTGACCAGCAACTTGTTCAACTCTTCTTGGGACTTCATGAATTGTTTTAACAGCTCATCAGATGAAGGCCCGGTTGGAACAATGGCTTGATTCGGATTAGGAATATTTGGAGCTCGATTGTTCGGGTTGGGGCCTTGATTGAAATTTCCTTGGTTTTGATGATGGAAATTCCCTTGATTCTGGTGATTGTTTCCATGAAAGTTCCCGGGGTTGAAATTACCCTGACCTTGGTTCCGGTTAAAGTTTCCTTGATTTTGGTGTTGGAAACCTTGATTTTGGAAACCTTGGTTTTGATTTTGGAAACCGTGACCCTGATTGAAGTTACTTTGGTTTTGATAACCTTGGTTCACTCTATTTTGGTTTTGGCCACGGTTTTGGACATTTTGGTTTTGATTAAAACCGGGAGGTCCAGGATAATGGTGAGGACGATAGTTCGGGTCCATAGGAGGGCGGTATTGACTGCCTCCTTGATTATGGGACCCGAAAACAACATTAGCTTCATATGGAGTACCATCAGTAGCTGTGCAATTGTAGTAGGCATGCGGCCCACCACAAGTCACACAGACTTCCACTTTTTTAACCTCAGCAGGGGGAGGATGTTGTGGAAATGAAACTTTCTTTGTTTGGGCGAGAACCAAAGCTTGGATCGCTTCAGTGAGCTTGTCAAGCTTAGCATCCGTGCTAGATTGACCCACAGAAGATGAAGTAGAAGGACCCGCGTTGATTTGAGAAACAATCGGTTTGCTTCGTGTAGAGCGGACCTTAGACTTGTTTTCTATGATTTGCAAAGCTTCTTTTGTGGTTCTACTAAAAAAATTACCTCCCGCGGAGGCATTGAGAGAATCCTGATCAGCTTGGCTCACGCCATTGTAAAAAGTATCGAGTTGCATCAACTCAGAGAAACCATGATGTGGACACTTGCGGAGTAATTCTTTGAAACGATCCCACGCTTCACCAAAAGATTCATCGTATTTTTGAGTGAACTTGGTGATTTCGTTCTTAAGACTCGTGGTCTTGGAAGGTGGGAAAAATTCATTCACAAACTTTTTGACAAGATCTTCCCAAGTCTCAATAGATCGTGGAGGTTGTTTTTCAAGCCAAATCCGGGCTTGTCCCTCCAGGGAGAATGGGAAGAGAAGGAGTTTGATTGCTTCACACGGGACATTTTTGTACTTGATGGTTGATGTGATTTTATTGAACCATCGAATATGAGCATGAGGATCGTCCCTCTCAAAACCGTAGAATTGACTTGAGGTTACAAGATTGAGTAACCCGGTTTTGAGCTCAAAATTATCAGCCACGATTGCTGGAACAACAATGGCATCTCCATAACCCTCGATGGGTGCTTGGAGAAGCTCACACATGGGGCGGTCTTCCGCCATGGTGACAGTGGGTGTGGCAACAGTACGGATCTCGGATCCGACTGTTGGTGCTGAACGTCGACGAGGTCTTCTAGGTTTCCGAACAAGCTCGCGTAATGGGCTCGTGGACCTTGAAGAACGAGTGCGCATGCACTAGAGATAAAAACCAATCAAAACAAAATCGAGGCAAATCAACAGTGAACTTAAACCAATAATCACAAGTAAGTGGCTTCTTTAAGAAAGGTACACCACCTACAGGGATACAAAGGCAAGTTTTTATCTTTCGTTTGGGAACTTATTATGTTCACACCCCCAGTTGGTAGGTGTTCTGTCTTGGTTTGCGACGGTTGGTATTTATGTAATTATTGTTATTCACAAGAAAAGACGGATGTTTTTGTGTTTTGTGTATGGGTTTAAAAACGTTTGGAAAATATTTTTGGTATCGTTTCGTTTACCAAAATCGTTTCTCTTTAAGAATCACCTTACAAGAAAACCGATTCAGAAAACGTTACGATCTGTTTTGTTGTTTTTAATTTTTTTGGTGTTTTAACACTTTAGGAAAAGTGTTAATGACTTTTTTGTGTTTTGATTTTGAAAATATACACAAGTGGTGGTATTTGTACAGTGAGTGAGGTGAGATAACACTAATCTTAAATAACGCTATAGAAACGCGCACACTTCCCCGGCAACGGCGCCAAAAATTGATTGATGTTAAACCACCAACTTATATTGACCAAGGAATGGTCAACAAAGTCAAATAGCCTAGATCAATGCTCCGAGTAATATAAGGTATCACCAGGTCGTTAAGTCCCGTTGAAGTGTGAATTGTAACTTTAGCGTATTCGTGATCGGGTGATTATTCACAGAAAAGGGTTATGATCAGAATTATTGGGAAATTATTAACAAATATAGCTTAGGAAAGCTACGTGATTGATTACGGGAATTTAGATTACAAAGATTTGAGCTAAAACCTAAAAACGTACGTTTTAATTAAAAACGTACACAGATGAACAAAATGAAAAGTACAACTGATGGACGGGAAAGGTTATAAGTGTAAAATTATTATTTTTACAATCCTATTAATTAAAGAAAATTTTAAGAAAATTAAAAACTATTTTTACACTATTTAATTATTTATTATTAATTAATTACTAATTATCTATTTATTACTAATTAAACTAATTAGAATTATTAAAAATACTAAAAAGACTTAGAAAACTAAGAAATTTTTTATAAATCTAATTAACCATCATGGGAATCCTAAAAAATTATAAAAAGTTTATTTTATGTATTTTTTAAACTAATTTACTAATTATTAACCTAATTACTAATTAATTTCTAATTAAACTAATTATATTATAAAAAAAATAGAAAATGAGTAATATAAATTCTAGAAAAATTTGTAAAAATGTTTTAACTTAAATAAAAGCTAGAAAAATTATAAAAACTAGGTTATGCTTTGTAAATTATAATTATGCTATTTAATTACTTAATATTAATTAAAACTTAATTAAACTAAAATTAATTATAAAAACCACTAAAAGACAAAATAAAAATCTGGCAAAATTTATAAAATTACTTTAACCTAAAAGAGAATTTCTAAAATTATAAAAATGATATATTGCTTATAAATAAGCTAAAAAGAAAATTAAAATGATAAATCCTATTAAATAGAAGCTATCACTATAATTAAAGTTGATTTTTTTTGGGTTTTTTCTTTTTCCAAACTGATTATACACTAAAAACAAAGACTTTTAATAAAAACACTTTTAATGTAACCAAGCAATAAGCACTTTGAGTGCTTATTGATCCCCACAGTTGACTTTTGTTGACTGTGGAAGGAATTTAGCTCAAATGGAGTGATGTGGGGTCCACAATGATAAATATGGGTTTCTCTGAGTTACATGAACTGGAATAAGCTAGTTTGGCACAAATAAGAAGCTTCAATAAGCTACAAACCTCAAATAAGCTGTTGACTTACTTCATTCTGAGACAGGTTTTGGGACAGACTTTGGGGGCCAATTCAGGTGGGTCCTAGTGGTCTAAGGGTCAAACAAAGGGTCAACTAGTCAACCCTGGTAGGAGGGGGGTTGAGAGAACCTAACTATGGGGTGTGAGACCCATTGAGTCAACCACAAAACACCACCAAAGTTGGTGGGTGAGCAGAGGTCTGCTGAGACAGGGCAGTTACTTTGCCCTGCAACCTACTTCAAGGGGTATTTTAGTCCAAGTAAAAAAATCACAAAATTATGGAACTTGTGGAAATCTAAAGTTCAGGTGGTAGGGTTTACTCACAACAAAATTCAAATCCCAAATCACAACACACAAATCATGAAAATTATTGCCATTTTGATGAAAATATGAGTTTGGCTCTTTTGACTTTTTGACAAACTTTAAGAGTTGACTTCTATGAGTTATGATCACTGATTTTATTACTTGTTTGGATTAATTATAACACAATAAGCTCAGATTTAGCAAGAACTTGTATCTCTAAGTTGATATGAAGCTTGGTGAATGCTTACTGTCACCACAGATGGTGATTAAGCCAAATTACATGTGATTTTGACTTCTACTCACTTTGTCACTGATTTTATGGTTAATTTATATTAGATAACTCCAATGAAGCATGTCTAAATCAGAAAATAACAACCAAAGTTCCCTGAGTATGCTTGAAAGGCTTATGCCAAACACCCCTCTTGTTGACAGTTTTACATGAAACTTGAAAATTAATCCACAACTTTGCAAACTAATGACCAAACCAAGTAGATTAACTGAATTAGCAACTAAGTGAACAATAAAATTCAACAATTACCAGCAAGAACACAGATTTGTAGCTTTGCTTAATTTGAACAGTGAACAAGGATTTTGATTCAAGAACTTTCAAAACTAAGTCAAATACACTAACCAAGTCCTAATATGCTATAAATATTATATTTAAGTAAATTTAAACAAGAATTACACTACAACAAGCTATTACTACAGAGAATTTGGAAATTGAGAAAAAATGCTCACAATGTGCATCCAAGCATAACCAAGTGAACCATGAACCATTAACCAATCCTACTGGTCCCTTGAGCTCTAAACCAAGTCCCTTATCCCATCCTGCTGCTTCTTTCTTCTTCTTTAACTTTTCACCATTGATTTTTTTTATTTTATTTTGATTTTTTATATGATTTTCACTATTTTTATGAAAACTAAGTTATGATCAATGTAAAAGCCTACAAAGCTTCTAAAATCTGATTGATTGAGCTTTTGAAATTATACTAACTTTTGAGGACAACTCATGAAACTTTAAACAATAACTTGAAATTTATAATTAAAACTTGAAAATTGACAAAGATATAAAAACTAAAAATTTAACTTGCATTCACTGAAAATAGATTACAATAGTTGGAATGGATACTAAAACTATTAAAAACTATATTTTACATGCCCCAAGGCTTACAAAAAGCTTCATACTTATAATACGAGATTAGCATAATACTACACTCCTCCACATGGCTTATTCCCTGAAAATTAGCACTCCCATTGGTTGATTTGTTGACCTCTGACCATATCCCAACCTTCAATTTAATCTTCAAGCCATCCTAGCCATTGATTGGTTTTTCCCGCCCAAAAGACTTATAGGGATAATTTAAGTATTTTGATATCTTTTTGATTGTTTTTGTATGTTTTGGCAGTTTAATTATGTCAAAAACGATGAGTGTTTGAGCACTCATCAATGTCTGTGTGTTGGTTGTCTATATCTTGTTCTTGTGTTAATTCCATCATGCTAGGCTAGATCTATCTTGTGTTTGCTTAGATCTAATGAAACCTAGATGTTGATTATGTGTTGATTATTTGTTTATGGTTGTATTGGATGAATGATTTCGATGTTAGGCTTAAGAAAACTGGCAGATCTCCAAATGGTAACATGCTTGAACGTCTTAGGAAACATGAACTGACGTGCACTACCTGGTGGGGGTTGTAAGCTTCTCGAGATCCCTCGAGAGGTAAAGCCTGGTGCAATTCCCACGCATCAAGTTTTTGGCGCCGCAGCCCGGGGAATAGTTATTGTCTAGGTTAGAATCTCTTTTTATTAGGTCTACTTGCTAGATTCCTTTCTAGTAAGATTTTATTTTTATTTTTAGGTTTTCTTTAGTCTATCTTATTTCTTTGTGTTTTTGTTCGTAACTCTTCACCACCCGACATCATGGACGATGGGAACATCTTTGAACCCGTCTTCCCACCACAACAAAACCCACCACTAGAACCTCTTAGGCCCCGAACCTTAGGAGAGTATTCCCGACCTAGCCACCAAGGCTACCGAAACACCATTGAGCTCACCGGAGCCAATGTGACCCCCTTGCGATCCGACACCATCCGGTTGGTGCAAAGCGGATGTGCATTCCATGGACTTCGTTCCGAAAATCCAAATCAACATCTTAAGGACTTCCTAAAAATCGTAGATTCCATAGACCTAGATGTTGCAACTAGAGAGACAACCCGATTACGCCTATTCCAATTCTCTATACGGGATCAAGCTAGTCAATGGCTTGAGCGTTTACCCGCGGGATCCATCACCATATGGGATGATTTCACCACTCATTTCCTTGCTTAATTTTTCCCACCGGGGAGAACTACTAAGCTTAGAAATGACATCTTGATGTTCCAACAACGTCAAAATGAATCTCTTTATGAAGCATGGACTCGTTTCAAGGACTTACTCCAAAAAGTCCCTCATCATGACATAGATCTTTGGCTCCAAGTCCAAATCTTTTATGACCATATCGATCTCTCCACGAGGCGAGCCATTGACCAATCGGCCGGTGGTAAGCTACGTGATCTAAGTGCAGAACAATCATGGGAACTCATAGAAGATCTTGCTCTCTATGACAACGAAAGTTGGAATGATCCCCGTGATTTGAACAAAACGGTCAAGGCAATATCTTTGCCTTCAAACAACTCTAGCACTCCCGACCGTAGGATCATGGAACTTGAGGACCAAGTCAAGTTTCTTATGAAATCCTACGAAGCTCCTAAGCCTTCAATCCAAGTGAACAAAATCACTTCTTCATGCGAATTATGTAGTGGTCTCCATGACACTCGTGATTGTGTGGAACTCCCCGGAATAGCTTTTGCGGACTACGCATCCACGCGTACCGACGAAGCGGGAGATAAGTGGTACACTTTCAAGCCCGAGCCAAACCCTTACGGTGATTCATACAACCCCTCTTGGAAAAATCACCCAAACCTTAGGTGGAAACAAAATCAACCCAATTCTTCCAATCCGCCTAATCGTTACCAACCAAACGGTCCACCCTCCAACCGTTCTTTCAACAACAATCCTTCTAAGAACTATGGTAGTACCAACAATCTTGAAGGATTGATGTCAAAATTCATGGCATCTCAAGAAGCTCGCATAGCTAGGTTTGAAACCGAATTCAACCAACAACAAACGGAGATGACCAACAAGATTGACAACTTGTTGAAAGCCCTCAACAACCAAGCATTAACTACACCGAGGAAGGACACTAGGGACACCAATAACGGAATCCAAATTAAGGACCCCTCATCATCTAAACATGTCCACTTTGTCAATGTTGTCACCATTAAGCCAATAGATAAGGAGATAGAAGAAAGTGACAAGGATGAAGTTGGAGTAGAAACCGAAACTAGGGATGAAAGTAGGGGAGTTGAGGTTAATAAGGGAAAGGAGTTAGAGGAAGTAGAAACTATAGAGAAGTACTTTGATAAGATGCCTACCAAGGAAGAACGGGAATACCATAAGGATTTATTCGATAGTCCCGAGAGACCATATATCCTTGGCACACCCCTTATCAAAATGGGAGACCCCTCTAACATTAACATACCATGCAATATCGGGCATATGCATATATGGAAAGCGTACATCGATCCTAGATCTCCTGTTAACATCATGACTAGGACTTATTACAATTGGGTGATGAAAAAACAACTTGATTTTAGGATGATGCCCAATAAGAATCTGATAAGTAATTTTGTAGGAAGAGTGAAGGGATTACATGTAATTATAGGCAATCTCACTTATGAGATCGATTTTATGATAGTAGAAGACACTCGTCCGGTGATAGATGCTTGCCTAAGCCAAATAATATTTGGAAAACCATTTGTTGAGGCCACTAGGATGAGTTATGATCCGACTCTAGGGATAGTTAGATTCAAGGAAGAGAATGATGAGGTTGCCTACCAAATGCCCTACAAGATTGAGCAATACCGCCTCCTCTCTAATTTAGAAAAGGAACACAAGCAAGCGGCTTATTATAGGAATGATGAGGATAGACGTAGAGGAGTAGAATATGTGAAAAATAGGATGCTTGGTTTCTACAAAGAATGCTTGCAACTAGGTCCGAAATACAAAACTAGTTTAGAAGACGACCTAGAGAGTGAAACCAACGATGAAGTCACGTAGTAACCCATAACCTTGAGTCTAGCTACAAGACTCGTAAATAAAGAAAAGCGCTTCTTGGGAGGCAACCCATGCTTTGTGTGATTTTTATTTTGTTTGTTTGTTTGTTATTTGCTTCCGTATGCATGCTTTATTTTTATTGTTGGTAGATCATGTTTCTCAATTAAATAGTGGAAATACTTTACTTTGTTGTTTTGGCCTAGTCTTAACTCCGCCTAAAAGTATTTTTGCAAAAGATAAGTGTAAGGGGAAACCCCAAATATGTTTTTAAGAAACAAACCGATCATGATTCTCCACAATATTAAATGAACATGTATATTCGTATTTGTTAGAGTCAAATGCTTGTATTGAGTCATAATGAAGTTTTGCAGGATTTTCCAGGAAGTAGGACCAAGTTTTTCCAGAAATTTTCCGGAAACTTAACATAAGAATTTCTGCAAGTCACTTCTGACGGCGTCACGAGATTACTCTTGACGGCGTCACGTGTAAAAATCTGGAAATTTCACCAGTTTTGTTTTTCTAACAGAGTTTTAAAGTTTTTGTGAATTATTAAGTTTTATTATCTCCAGGAAATCTGCAAACTTCATTCCACAAGCATTATATCTAACTTTGTTTTCTAGGATTTAGTAACTTATATAGATTGCCGCCGATTTTATGCGAGGTTGCTTTGTTTGTTTTCTCAGGATTTACAGGTTATGTATGACAAGAAGATGATTATTTTTCTGGAAGGGAAGGTTTGATTGTTCATTTTCTTGGAGGAAGATATAACCTGGCCACCTTATTATCCATACCGAGCGAATCAGGGGAGTATTAGATTTCATTCTTTTTACTTTTTCACTTTTACATTCTTTACTTGAACATTGGGGACAATGTTCATCTTAAGTGTAAGGGGAGGGTAAAATGATGATACCTTACATGTACACTTTCGCTTGAGTTTGTTTGTTTGATAGTAGATGTGTAATAAAACTATGAGAAATACTTAGTGCAATTTTAGCGCCAAATTTAATTTTTTTTACAACATTTAGGAGTGAAACTTTAGCAATAGCAAGCATCTCATGGATAGGAGATTGTATGACTAGCACATAACCGTACTTTCAGAAAAATTTTCCACCCAAATATGTGAGGTTCGCCTTTAGATTTGATAGGAAAAGCATTTACTATTAGTGCTTATGAGTGTACCGGTAGCATTTAGATTCTAGAACTTGCGTTAGTGATGCATCCCGAGACCGTTAGTGAGACTACATTCGTGTAGTAGGATTTAGTACATGATAAGAGGCATTAGGATCACCCTTGTGTTAAACCCGTATCATAATTACTTGACCATTTAAGTCATATTACTTGGCTAGTTAAGTCAACTAATTTTTCCCACACCCTTAGCGTTGTACTCATTTTTAGTAGACGAAACCCCTAGTACACCCCTCCGAGCCTATCTTTTCGTTTCTAACTTTAAGCATTTTACTTAACGGAAGAATTTGTTACACCCCACTTAAATGTACACCCAAATCGCCTTAGCCTTCCGTGTATGCGCTCATCTTTAGTGCATTATTGTTATTTATTAAACCCTAAGTTAACTATCTAATTGATTACATGGTTGCAAAGTCGAGTCATATCCTTGTACATATTGTTTTGGGACGATTGAGACTCATGAGTAAAGTACTTATTTTATGGAGTAATGGGGAAGAACATCATTTATTACCTCCTGATTGGTCTCAAACGGTCAACCTAAATTGACCAGGTAAGTGGTCAACCAAGTCAAACGTCTCAGACCAAATCTCCGTGGAAGTATAGGGTTTCCCCGGGTCGTTATGTCCCGACGAGGTGTGGATTGTATTCAAAATGGGTTTGTGATCGGGTGAATTTGGACGAGAAAGGGTATATAAGGGTTTCAATAATTACACTAAGGAAAAACGAATGAGAACGATTTAGACAAGTTAAATTAACAATAACGTGAAACCTAGTTAACCTAAAACGTAATCTAAAAATTTAAAATCAGAGTTTGCTTATAAATAAGCAGAAGAATAAGCCAAACGGCTTAAATAGAAGCTATCACTTTATTTATGTTTTTGGTTTTTCTTATTTTACAAACTACTTTTACTTACGTAACCTAAATGTAAAAAAAAACGTAAAAGTTATTTAAAATAAAACGCGAGTGCGCAAAATAAAACGTGAAATTTATGCTACGCTAACCCTACGGACATGAAAATAATATTTTTACGAACCTAATAATCAAAGAAAATTTTAGAAAAAAGAAAATTATTTTTTTGACTTTTTAATTATTTATTTATTAATTAAAAACTATTTAAACTTAATTAAACAATTTAAACTAATTTAATTATAATAAATACTAAATGAAAAGTTAAAATTATAGAAAAAATTATATAACTACTTAACTATCTCAGGAATCTAATAAAAATATAAAAACTTTCTAAAAATTATATTTAAGCTAAATGAGAAATTAATTACTTATTATTTATTAAAAGCTATTTAAACTATTTTAATTATTATAAATACTAAACTACTTTCTAAAATTATGAAATTTTTTTTGTAACTACTTTATGCTAACAGAAAGATAAGAAAATTATTACAACACCCAAGAGCTTATTAATAAGCTGGTAATAAGCAAATAAGGCAAATTAAGCTAACTAGACCACTACTACTATAAGAATAAAGTTTGCAAGAGACAACCTGAAAAATACCCAAGGGCAACTGGATTACAGGTACATACTATCACCCATATAAGGGGGAGGTCTCAGGTTCGACCCCTGCCTCTCCCTTTTTTACAAATCATTTTTTTTTTAATTTTAACTTTACAAAACTATGAAACAAGTAAAAATAAGACATTTTAATAAAGACAACTTTTTTAAATCTTGAAAATAAGCTCAGAATAAGCCCTTTGGCTTAACAGAAGGCTTTATTAAGCCAAAACTTGGTTTTTTAAACTGAATCAGCTAAAAATAAGCTACCAACTAAAAACTACCATGATATTAGCTACAAATAGATTAAGCAAACTTAACACAAGCCAAAGGGATGAGAAATTAACAGGTAATAAGCTAAGAAGTTGAAATAAGCAATTCCAAGGCCATTGCCCAAAACAGGCCTGAGAGGGCACTTGCAGGCCTAAAATAAGCCCTGCTCACAAGCTTCTAAGACCAAGTGGAGAGTGGATCCAACAAGTTCACCTAGTGGGCTTTCCAAAACTATCTAGAACAGGCAATAAGCTCAAGACTTGAGCTTCTGGTGGACTTGGGAATAAGGATCAAACAGCACAAGTAAAAAGTGAGATTATGAAATAAGCAAGCCAGCCAAATTAGCATTTAAAGCTCAAACCAAAAGTAAAGCATAATCTCAGTAAGCTAAAATATTAATAATACCAAACTAACAACAACTAAAGCTTAAAAGAGAATCAACAAGCTCAGATAAGTCAGAATAGAAGCAGCAATAAACAGCTTAAAGGCATACTAGGGGTTCAAAATAAGCTAATCAACAAACCACTAAAAGCTATTCTAGGGGAAACATACAAAAGGGATAATAAGAGGGAAATCTAAAAAGCTAAGGGGATCATGATCAGCAGCAAGCTGCAAGCCAAGAAACTAAATAAGCTAAATACTCATAAAGCTGCCGATTGAACAGGGCAACCTAGGGGAGCAAACATTGGGCTTACAAATAAGCTAGCAGACGATAAGCTAATGAAACAAAAGGTGACATACACAAACACATCCTCCCAAGGAACTCATAATCCAAAATTGAGCTACTTCTGAGCTTATATGAGCTTATGAATTAGCTTAAAAGTTTGGGTGTAAATCTGATGCACAGGGACAGGTTTTAAGGGGGCAACTTTGGGTAAAGATTTAAGCAAGGAAATGATTAATCTAGAGGATATGAGATGGAAACATGCTGAGATAAGCTACTAGGGAATACAGGGAAACAAAAATAATGGAGTGTAAACTAGAAAATAAGCAATAAATGAGCAAGAAAAACCCTCCACTGAGACAGCAAGACTGCTGAATCAGTGATGATGAATATGGGTCAAAAACTAGCAACCTTGACCTGAAAAGTCAAATCCAAGCATGCAATCTATCACTAGCCTATTGTGAACATGTTCCACTACTTTAAAAAAGCAGACACATAAACTGGGACAATGTAGACAAAGAGACTTCAAATTAAACTTGCATTGATTTGAGAACTGTGAGTACAAGGAAACTGAGAAAAGCCAAAAACTGAAATTAATAGCTTAAACTAAAACTATAACATACTAATTTCCACTACTACCTACTACTAATTAAAAAAAACTAACTAACTATCTCTGCTCCTTTCTTCTCCCTTTTATACTGACCCTCTAGGGTTCCTTGGGTCTTTGTCATCTTCTGTTGACCAATTCCAGCCATTGGATTGCATTGGTATGATCTTGACCCTTCCTTGTACTTTTGGCGGGAAAGAGGGGTTGAGCAATTTGGTTTTTAGCTTTTGGCAGGGGTACAAATCTTGGACTGGTGTAGAGGAAAGTGAGATAGGGTGTGGAGTGTGGGTAGGAGTGATGATGGTATGTTGGCTATGGCTGGTGTGTAGCAGGGGGGGGGGTCACGGGGTATTGTTTGGAGATGGAGGGATAAGGTGTTGACCTAGGTTTGACTGGGTGGGATTATTAAAACGGGGGTGGATTGGATTATTATTTTTGTGTTGGGCTGTGGTGAGTCAAATGGGCCAAGGGAAGTAGGGAGTGGACTGGACAGTTATAAGGGTGGGCTTTTGGATTAAGGAGTAGTAATAATAGGGTACGGTTTGGTTTGTAACTTCAAATAACACAAGGACCATTTTGTATTTTATGGAATTGTGAGGGGCTGATGTTGAAATGTTTCCAAAAATACCATGAGGACCATTAATGCCATATGTGAATAGTACATGGGTTATGAAAGTAATTTTCCAATTTTGAAAATACCCAGGGACTAATTTTGCCAATTTAGAAAGTACAGGGACCAAACATGTAATTTTCTCAAACTTTTCACCCAAGGACTTGTTTTGACAATTTTTGAATTCCAAAGGACTTGGGTTGACTTTTCTTTCATTTCAAACTTCCAGGGACTAGTTTTGTCAATTTTTGAAACTTGAGGGACTGAAACTGCCGATTGTGCAAACTTTGTTCGTTTTTCATTTGTTTTTAAACATTTTGCATCTAAAACATATAAAACATACTTTTGGAATAATTTCTGTATTTTGATGCGTTTCTGAGTGTTTTTGGATGTTTTGATAGTTCAGATACGATAAAAATGATGAGTATTTACACACTCATCAATCCCCCACACTAAACTATTGCTAGTCCCTAGCAATCTTTTGAGAAAAACTTGATGGATTTGAAAAACTCTTTACCAAAAGCCATCACTTCTGGAGTAGCCAGATGTAAGAACTATGGTCCATCTGATAACCGTGTGATTTTGAGCAAACCACCAGCTGTCAACGGATTTGATTAGTCTTTACCAAAAGCCGTTTGCTTCTGGACTAGCCAGATCTTGATGGAATAGTCAACATCTTGGTGAGCTGATTACCAATTATGGTTTTTCCACTGCCTTTACCACAAGCCATAATCTTGCGGGCTAGCCAACTCATTCACTTTTTATGGATATGGCGAGTTGATTTACCATACAATTTTGGGCAAATTGCAAGCCATCAAGGGGTTTGAGATGTCTTTACCAAGAGCCGTTTGCTCCTGGACTAGCCTTTTGTCGTTTAGACAAGGCAGACTGATAACCACAAAAAATTTTGAACTTTAGTGAAATTTTTTTTAAAAATTTTGGTCCAAAACGGGGGTACTAGATAGTAAAATGTGATAAAATTCGCTAGAATAGCGAAATACCCCCACACTTAGAATGAATATTGTCCTCAATATTCAAAGTCCCGGCTATTATGCCGACTCTTTGAACGTAAAAGGGCAACATTACAAGCTAAATGTGGAAACACAATTTTGTTTTTTCACTTTATTTGTAACCACAGTGGGGTAACTCCCCCACACTTAGGGTGAAAACCCTATAAGCATGCTACTGTTTTTGTTTACCGAGTCGCTAGCTTGACTCGACCCCGAATTCATTTGTCCTTGGGGAAGCATGATGTGGAAGAAACAATCTCCATCGGACTTTCATTCAAGATGTTTGGACAAACATTTGAAGCACGTGAAAGTTCCACACCGATGAGATATAATCCCAGCTCAAGATAATGATACATGAAAATGCCGGGATCAAAGATGGTATCTTCATTCCCGAAGGAGTGAAGAAGAGAGGAGGTCACCTTATAGGTGAAGAAAAGGAAGAAAACCATGATGAAAATCATGATTAGATTTTCTTCCTCGAGATCAGGCTCCGTAGCCTGAATTTGGATTTCAAGGGTTAAGCTCGTAAACATCCCGGGAGGGTGGGTGGGAATTTGCAAATCCTCATGATTGAGTGCATCTCCTCCCGGGCTATCAAACTCCGGAGGAGTCATGACATGAGTGAGTTCACCGGAGAACTCCTCATGAAGAGAATTATTCACAAGATGTGAATTTGTGAACTCATGTTCCGGAATAGACTCATCACAATCCTCATTCTGAATATCAAAGAGTGGATTATCAGAAATCAAAGTGAATTCAGATTCGAATTCAAATAGAGGATTGGTAAGAGTAGTATTGAATGTTTCGGGAACAAAGAGATTAACATTCTCTATTGGACTGTTGGGATCAGAAGTGAGTGATGGATCATGATATAGGAGACTTTCAATTTCTCCAAGGTCGGCTTCAAAGTCGAGGAGACCATCATCACTTTCCAGTGGAAGTGGATTGATGTGAGTAAGTTCATCTGTGAACTCCTCAATAAGAGGGTCAACATCAGAATGAGGCAGTGGTGCCTCTTCATACTCAACTTCTCCATAAGATGTACAATCATCATTAAAATCGGAGAAAGTCTCAAAATGATCTTTTGGATTTTCAGGGGGAGAAGGTAAATCACACACATGATCAAAAGTCCCCTGTGACTCTCTTGGGATTGGGACAAGGTTCTCAACACTAGACTTTATGAATTCGTCCGATTTCATTTCAGGAACAGTGCTAAGATGCTCATCCCCCATATTCGGAGAGTGAGTGTGAACTTCGGGTGTGATATCAATAGACTGAGGGAGTTTAGGAGTACTAGCAGTTATGGAATTTTCAAGTTCCATTTGATCAACAGCTAGTGACTTCGTCACATTATTTTCTCCCTGATTCTCCATGGAAGGAATCACAGCTGATGAATCTGATAGATCTTTTTGAATAATAACAATGTTATCTTCATCATCATCACTGTCATCATCGTCATCATATAGAGCAGCATAGCGAAGATTGGTACGTATTTTAGCCGCTCTTTGCTCAGCAAGTAATTCTTCCATGCTCATTTCGTTTCTAGCATCTCGTTCTTCAACAAGTAATTCTGCCATTGATTTTTCACGAGATTCTTGAAACGATGTAGTAGCCAACCCCTCCTTAAATTTTTTAAATGCTTCAAGAACCTCATGACAAAGGTCTTGCGGGAATTGAGGAGTTGCTTGGGTCAATTGGTACTGTGGAGGTTGGTCTTGAAACGAATAGTCGTAATTGTTGCAAGGGAATGGATTCCCTATTTGACAATCTGAGCTAAAGTGAGGACCTCCACAGTATTCACAACAGTAAGACTGATGTGGCTGTGGGTCGTATGTGCTAGAGTCATAATTGTTATCAGGAAACTGCTCATAGACAAGCGTGCTGCCTGATTGACAATCAGAACTGTAGTGTGGGCCACCACAGTACTCACAACAGTTAAACTGTTGAGTCTGGTTTGGTGAATTGTATGGATATTGGTCATAACCAAAATTTTGACTATTTTGACAATCAAAACCTTGGTGAGGACCTCCACAATATTCACACGAAAAGTTTGGTGTATTTTGATACGAAGCATCATTGTGATTTGGATAATATGATTCTTGCTCGTATGAATGTGATGGGTAATTGGAAAAATTTGAAGAGTTGTTGAATGAGTTCTGATAAGGATCATAAGCAAATGAATTCCTCGAACCACAAAACAAACAACTCCCGTCTCGAATATCATTACCACATTGTTCACATGTACACCAACGACATGGTAAACCAAAAAGCGGCTCAGCACAACCAACACAAGGGATAAAATCCGGAGGTGGGACAAGTGGTGTGCTCTTAGAGCTAGAAATTTCCACCACTTCCGTTATGGTCTCGGGTTTTTGTTCTTGATAAACATGAAGATTGGGCAAGTCGTTCTTTTCAGTCACTGCTCTAAGCTCTGTACGTTTGCTTGACAAACTTTTAACCGTAAACCGTGAAAGGTTAGGATCAATTCTTGACGGTTTAGGAGCAATTGTGAGCTTAGATTTTTGGACAACTGTAGGTTGGACGTATTTAGCACTTCCATCGTCAGAGGAAAGTACAGGGTCATTTGTCACCCCGGTTTCTTAATCCATTTCCCTCACCGGAGAGGGAATAGGGATCGAAGGTCCATCATAATCAACACGACATCTCGACATTTTTGACAAGGCCATAAGTTTTTCAATTTAGCTCTTAAAGGCCCTTTGTTCAAAGAAATCGTCATCGAGAGATGTCATTAGAATCAATTATGGGACAAGTGGAAGAAGGTAGAATAAAAATGATAGAGGGTAAAGGGATGAAGAATCAAAATGGTAGGAGGGTAAAGATGGATATTTTTGGGATTTTTGATAAACATTTTATAAGAAAGAAAATCTTTTTGTGTTTTTGTGTTCGTTGAAAACTAATTTTAAAAAGTTTTCGGGAACAGTTTTATTTTTATAATAAGAAAATATGAACAAAGGATGGTAAATATACAATGAGTGTATATCCAGATTCACTAATCTGTAACCGTTTAGAATACGCGCACAACCTCCCCGGCAGCGGCGCCAAAATTAGATTGGTCCCAAACGGTCAACCTAAATTGACCAGGTGAGTGGTCAACCAAGTCAAACGTCTCAGACCAAATCTCCGTGGAAGTATAGGGTTTCCCCGGGTCGTTATGTCCCGACGAGGTGTGGATTGTATTCAAAACGGGTTTGTGATCGGGTGAATTTGGACGGGAAAGGGTATATAAGGGTTTCAATAATTACACTAAGGAAAAACGAATGAGAACGATTTAAACAAGTTAAATTAACAATAACGTGAAACCTAGTTAACCTAAAACGTAATCTAAAAATTTAAAATCAGAGTTTGCTTATAAATAAGCAGAAGAATAAGCCAAACGGCTTAAATAGAAGCTATCACTTTATTTATGTTTTTGGTTTTTCTTATTTTACAAACTACTTTTACTTACGTAACCTAAATGTAAAAAAAAACGTAAAAGTTATTTAAAATAAAACGCGAGTGCGCAAAATAAAACGTGAAATTTATGCTACGCTAACCCTACGGACATGAAAATAATATTTTTACGAACCTAATAATCAAAGAAAATTTTAGAAAAAAGAAAATTATTTTTTTGACTTTTAATTATTTATTTATTAATTAAAAACTATTTAAACTTAATTAAACTATTTAAACTAATTTAATTATAATAAATACTAAATGAAAAGTTAAAATTATAGAAAAAATTATATAACTACTTAACTATCTCAGGAATCTAATAAAAATATAAAAACTTTCTATAAATTATATTTAAGCTAAATGAGAAATTAATTACTTATTATTTATTAAAAGCTATTTAAACTATTTTAATTATTATAAATACTAAACTACTTTCTAAAATTATGAAATTTTTTATGTAACTACTTTATACTAACAGAAAGATAAGAAAATTATTACAACACCCAAGAGCTTATTAATAAGCTGGTAATAAGAAAATAAGGCAAATTAAGCTAACTAGACCACTACTATTATAAGAATAAAGTTTGCAAGAGACAACCTGAAAAAGACTCAAGGGCAACTGGATTACTGGTACATACTATCACCCATATAAGGGGGAGGTCTCAGGTTCGACCCCTGCCTCTCCCTTTTTTACAAATCATTTTTTTTTTAATTTTAACTTTACAAAACTATGAAAAAAGTAAAAATAAGACATTTTAATAAAGACAACTTTTTTTAATCTTGAAAATAAGCTCAGAATAAGCCCTTTGGCTTAACAGAAGGCTTTATTAAGCCAAAACTTGGTTTTTTCAACTGAATCAGCTACAAATAAGCTACCAACTAAAAACTACCATGATATTAGCTACAAATAGATTAAGCAAACTTAACACAAGCCAAAGGGATGAGAAATTAACAGGTAATAAGCTAAGAAGTTGAAATAAGCAATTCCAAGTCCATTGCCCAAAACAGGCCTGAGAGGGCACTTGCAGGCCTAAAATAAGCCCTGCTCACAAGCTTCTAAGACCAAGTGGAGAGTGGATCCAACAAGTTCACCTAGTGGGCTTTCCAAAACTACCTAGAACAGGCAATAAGCTCAAGACTTGAGCTTCTGGTGGACTTAGGAAAAAGGATCAAACAACACAAGTAAAAAGTGAGATTATGAAATAAGCAAGCCAGCCAAATTAGCATTTAAAGCTCAAACCAAAAGTAAAGCATAATCTCAGTAAGCTAAAATATTAATAATACCAAACTAACAACAACTAAAGCTTAAAAGAGAATCAATAAGCTCAGATAAGTCAGAATAGAAGCAGCAATAAACAGCTTAAAGGCATACTAGGGGTTCAAAATAAGCTAATCAACAAACCGCTAAAAGCTATTCTAGGGGAAACATACAAAAGGGATAATAAGAGGGAAATCTAAAAAGCTAAGGGGATCATGATCAGCAGCAAGCTGCAAGCCAAGAAACTAAATAAGCTAAATGCTCATAAAGCTGCTGATTGAACAGGGCAGCCTAGGGGAGCAAGCATTGGGCTTACAAATAAGCTAGCAGACGATAAACTAATGAAACAAAAGGTGACATACACAAACACATCCTCCCAAGGAACTCATAATCCAAAATTGAGCTACTTCTGAGCTTATATGAGCTAATGAATTAGCTTAAAAGTTTGGGTGTAAATTTGATGCACAGGGACAGGTTCTAAGGGGGCAACTTTGGGTAAAGATTTAAGCAAGGAAATGATTAATCTAGAGGATATGAGATGGAAACATGCTAAGATAAGCTACTAGGGAATACAGGGAAACAAAAATAATGGAGTGTAAACTAGCAAATAAGCAATAAATGAGCAAGAAAAACCCTCCACTGAGACAGCAAGACTGCTGAATCAGTGATGATGAATATGGGTCAAAAACTAGCAACCTTGACCTGAAAAGTCAAATCCAAGCATGCAATCTATCACTAGCCTATTGTGAACATGTTCCACTACTTCAAATCACCCTAATCTTAGTGATACACAGAACTCAAACTCAAGCTACATCAAACCTAAAAATTTTACCCACTGATGCAAAACCTTAACTACTACTCTAAGGTGATTAAGATTAACTGAAAACAACTAAATAGGATAAATTAAAGCTAAATCAAACTTAACTTGTGGCCAATACCTAGTTTGACCACAGAAAGTCAACACATCCAAACACTCCTTCAGGCTTAATATTTTTTTTGTGTGCAAAGCATATGGATAATATAGACCAATATGAATATTGAAAGAAGCTAACCAATAACTGATATAAGCTGAAACAAATGATAATAAGCAGTATACTTAAGCAGTTTTAAAAAAGCAGACACATAAACTGGGACAATGTAGACAAAGAGACTTCAAATTAAACTTGCATTGATTTAAGAACTGTGAGTACAAGGAAACTGAGAAAGGCCAAAAACTGAAATTAATAGCTTAAACTAAAACTAAAACATACTAATTTCCACTACTACCTACTACTAATTAAAAAAAACTAACTAACTATCTCTGCTCCTTTCTTCTCCCTTTTATACTGACCCTCTAGGGTTCCTTGGGTCTTTGTCATCTTCTGTTGACCAATTCCAGCCATTGGATTGCATTGGTATCATCTTGACCCTTCCTTGTGCTTTTGGCGGGAAAGAGGGGTTGAGCAATTTGTTTTTTAGCTTTTGGCAGGGGTACAAATCTTGGACTGGTGTGGAGGAAAGTGAGATAGGGTGTGGAGTGTGGGTAGGAGTGATGATGGTATGTTGGCTATGGCAGGTGTGTAGCAGGGGGGAGGGGGTCACGGGGTATTGTTTGGAGATGGAGGGATAAGGTGTTGACCTAGGTTTGACTGAGTGGGATTATTAAAACGGGGGTGGATTGGATTATTATTTTTGTGTTGGGCTGTGGTGAGTAAAATGGGCCAAGGGAAGTAGGGAGTGGACTGGACAGTTATAAGGGTGGGCTTTTGGATTAAGGAGTAGTAATAATAGGGTACGGTTTGGTTTGTAACTTCAAATAACACAAGGACCATTTTGTATTTTATGGAATTGTGAGGGGCTGATGTTGAAATGTTTCCAAAAATACCATGAGGACCATTAATGCCATATATGAATAGTACATGGGTTATGAAAGTAATTTTCCAATTTTGAAAATACCCAAGGACTAATTTTGCCAATTTAGAAAGTACAGGGACCAAACATGTAATTTTCTCAAACTTTTCACCCAAGGACTTGTTTTGACAATTTTTGAATTCCAAAGGACTTGGGTTGACTTTTCTTTCATTTCAAACTTCCAGGGACTAGTTTTGTCAATTTTTGAAACTTGAGGGACTGAAACTGCCGATTGTGTAAACTTTGTTTGTTTTTCATTTGTTTTTAAACATTTTGCATCTAAAACATATAAAACACACTTTTGGAATAATTTCTATATTTTGATGCGTTTCTGAGTGTTTTTGGATGTTTTGGCAGTTCAGATACGATAAAAATGATGAGTATTTACACACTCATCAATTCGCTAGAATTTCCCCCCCCCCCCCACACTTAGAAAATTAAGAAAAGTTTTACAAATCTAATTAACAATCATAGGAATCCTAAAAAAATTATAAAAAGTTGATTTTATATATTTTTAAACTAATTTACTAATTATTAATCTAATTACTTATTAATTACCAATTAAACAATTAAAGAAAATTTTAAGAAAAAGAAAAATTATTTTTACACTATTTAATTATTAATTATTAATTAATTACTAATTATCTATTTATTAACTAATTAAACTAATTAGAATTATTAAAAATACTAAAAAGGCTTAGAAAATTAAGAAAATTTTTACAAATCTAATTAACCATCATAGGAATCCTAAAATACTTTCAAGTACCCCCGTTTTTGGCCAAAATTTTAAATATTTTTTCACTTTATTTCAAAATTTTTGTGGTTATCAGTCCGCCTTGTCTAAACGACAAAAGGATTGGCTAGTCCAGGAGCAAACGGCTCTTGGTAAAGACATCTCAAACCCCTTGATGGCTTGCAATTTGCCCAAAATTGTATGGTAAATCAACTCGCCATATCCATAAAAAGTGAATGAGTTGGCTAGCCCGCAAGATTATGGCTTGTGGTAAAGGCAGTGGAAAAACCATAATTGGTAATCAGCTCACCAAGATGTTGACTATTCCATCAAGAGCTGGCTAGTCCAGAAGCAAACGGCTTTTGGTAAAGACTAATCAAATCCGTTGACAGCTGGTGGTTTGCTCAAAATCACACGGTTATCAGATGGACCACAGTTCTTACATCTGGCTACTCCAGAAGTGATGGCTTTTGGTAAAGAGTTTTTCAAATCCATCAAGTTTTTCTCAAAAGATTGCTAGGGACTAGCAATAGTTAAGTGTGGGGGATTGATGAGTGCGCAAACACTCATCATTTTTATCGTATTTAAACTGCCAAAACATACAAAAACAATCGAAAAGTCATCAAAATACTGAAATTATCCCAGGGATTGTGTTTTATGTGTTTTAAATGCAAAATGAGCAAAAACAAATGAAAAACGATCAAAGTTTGCAATATTGGCAGTTTCAGTCCCCAAAGTTTCAAAATTTGTCAAAAAATAGTCCCTATGCATTTATTTTGAAAGAAAAGTCAACCCAAGTCCTTAAAAAATCAAAAGTTATCAAAAACGGACTTTGGGTGAAAAATTTGGAAAATTTACATATTTGGTCCCTGGAGTTTGGAAATTTGCAGAAATAGTCCCCAGAAATTTTGAAAATTAAAAAATTGCAAAATTGGCTTTTGGAATATTGAACTTGGCAACATTGGTCCTTCTTGGTACTTTTGGGGAATTACAATTTCAGTCCCTATGTTTTGTGGAATTTCAAAATTGGTCCTTGTGACTATTATACCATCCGGACCCTTAATTGATAAAACCAAAACCAAATTCAAACCCAAAACACAAAACTAACCCACCCTTATATCTCCCTCAGCCCACCACCAACTCCAGGCCCACTCCACCACAACCAAAGCCCACTCCCAACCAAAATCCACCTCACCCCCGTTAATAATAATACTACTCCCCCTCGGTCAAACTTTGACCCCCCAACTTTGACCACCCCATTTGACCTCCACGTCACCTCCACCCCCACTCACCCCTGCTACCAGCCAAACCCCCCATCATAACCCTAGCCTGCTTCACTTCTGATTACACTCAACCCCCCTCCTACTCCAAACCAAACACAAGCATCCAAAATACACTTCTGGCATCAATTTACTTCAAGAAACAGACAAAGATATTTTGGCGCCAAGAGTTTTAAACGGCCAAGATCATGAAAGAGTTATCCAAAGGTCAAAAATGATGCTGGGAAAGAGACAAGGAACCTTGGAAACCCTAATTGGAGTGTATAAAAGGAGAAGAGATGCAGTGGAGCAGTTTAGTTAGTTTTAGTAGTTTTAATTTAATTTTCCAAGTATTGTAATTTTAATTATAATCAAAGTCTCAGTTGTAATTTGGCTCTTTCAGTATTAATGTAAGTGATATTTCAGAAATTCAAGTGCAATTCCATTTTTAGTTTCATCAAACAATAAATACAAAAAAAAATATATATACAGAAAATAAAAAAATAAAAATATAAAAAGGAAGACAAGCATGGAGCAGGGTGTATATGGGATGGCCCTGGGTTAGTGAATCCATGGGGATTCAATAGGATTGTTAATGTGGTTCTTGGTTTCATGATTTTTGGGCTGGAAGCACAATGTTAGCTATTTTCCCATACCTTTCTTGTATTTTAGTGTATGAAATTGGTTGTTTGTATTTTACTGATCTCATTAGTTATTAACTACTCTGTTTGTGCAATTAATTTAGGTTTTGTTTCTAAAAACACCTTTGTGTAGGATTTTCATACATTATTTGTTAATTAGCATAAGGTAGTATAAGTAGTGGTAGTGGTAAAAGGTTGTGTTTATCAGCTTATATATACCTTGCAACTAATAAAAAATGGTTTAGAATAGATAACATCAATATTTGTTGCTCTTTGTCTCACAAACTTAAAACAGATTGTGCTTAAAGGGGTGTTTGGATCAGGGTTTTGTACTTGTGTCTTGTAGCTTTGGTTGGATAAAATCTGTTAAGACAGCTTCACTTAGGTCTAAGTAGTTTAGTTTAAACATAAAATGCAGTGAGTGTAGTTGAAAAAGTCAAAACTTTCTTTAAAATCCCATAGCAGTTAACTGTTTGGGTTTAAGGAGTCCAAATCTTCATTTTGGCTACAAGATTAGTTAGGATAGTCTTATGTAGGGTCATTTCAACTCAAAACATCCATATCAGTACCTAGGATCAAGTTAAAATTCACAAAAGTCAAACTGCAAGTTTTACTTAAAAAGTCAAAAAGCATGATCTCAGAATTTTCCTAAACTGGCTAGATTTTTGTAGAATTTTGTGGTTGTTATCAAGTTTTGAAAATTGTTGGGTGTTTAATATGCTAGCTGAACTTGTGATTTCCATGTTGGTTACAATTTTGTGATTTTATTTGGTGGACTAAAACACCCCTGGAACACAGCTGCAGGGCAAGCTTTGTGCCCTGCTTCAGCAGACCACCTCAACCCACCCACCTTTGGTGGTAGTTTGTGGCCACCCTAGTGGGTCCCACACTCTGTATTTTGGTTTTCCCAACCCCCTCCTACTAGGCTCTAAAAGTTGACCTTTAGTTTGACCATTGGACCAGTGGACCCCACTTAGTTTTGCTTCCCATTTCTGTCCCAAATCTGTCTCAGATTAACAATAAGCAAAGTGCTTATTTGTGTTTTGTGGCTTATTCAAGCTGCTTATTTGGTTGAAACTTGCTTATAATTGATCAAACAACTCAGAGAAACCAATTTTAATCATTGTGGACCCCACATTACTCCATTTGAGCTTAAATCCTTGTGCAGTCAACAAAAGTCAACTGAGTGGACTAATAAGCACTCAAAGTGCTTATTTCTGGTTTGTGTAAAAAGTGTTTTCATAAAAAGTGTTAGTTTTTAGTGTATAATTAGTTTGGAAAAAGAAAAAACCCCAAAAACCAACTTTAATTATAGTGATAGCTTCTATTTAATAGGAATTATCATTTTAATTTTCTTTTTAGCTTATTTATAAGCAATATATCATTTTTATATTTTTATTAATTCTTTTTTAGGTTAAAGTAATTCTAGAAATTTTTCCAAATTTTTATTTTGTCTTTTAGTGGTTTTTAGAATTAATTTTAGTTTAATTAATTAATAATTAATATTAAGTAATTAAATATCATAATTAGATTTTATAAAGTACAACCTAGTTTTTATAATTTTTCTAGCTCTTATATAAGGTAAAACATTTTTATAAATTTTTCTAGAATTTATACTGTTCATTTTCTATTTTTTATAATATAAATAGTTTAATTGGTAATTAATAAGTAATTAGATTAATAATTAGTAAATTAGTTTAAAAATATATAAAATCAACTTTTTATAATTTTTTTAGGATTCCTATGATGGTTAATTAGATTTTTAAAATTTTTCTTAATTTTCTAAGCCTTTTTAGTATTTTTAATAATTCTAATTAGTTTAATTAGTTAATAAATAGATAATTAGTAAGTAATTAATAATTAATAATTAAATAGTGTAAAAATAATTTTTCTTTTTCTTAAAATTTTCTTTATTTGTTAGGATTGTAAAAATAATAATTTTAAACTTTTAACCTTTTCCGTTCATCAGTTGTACTTTCTGTTTCGTTCGTCTGCGTACGTTTTTAATTAAAACGTACGTTTTTAGGTTTTAGCTCAAATCTTTTTAACCTCAATTCACGTAATCAATCACATAGCTTTCCTAAGCTATTTAATTTCATAATTCTCAAATAATTCTTATCACAATCCTTTTCTGTGAATAATCACCCGATCACAAGTACGCTAAAGCACAATCCACACCTCGTCGGGACATAACGACCTGGTGATACCCTTTATTACCCGGAAGCATTGGTCTAGGCTCTTTGACTTTGTTGATCATTCCTTGGTCAATATAAGTTGACGGTTGAGCACCAATCACCCCCATATGTACGTTAATCTTAAAAGTGCTCCAAGTGTTTTGATTTTCTTAATTCGAGTCATTAGATTAGTTATTGTAAAGTATGTAAAGATTCAAGTGTAAAGGGAATGTTCATTCCCTATGATGTATTATTTTGGATGGTAGGGTAAGAGTGTATGCAAAAAAAAAAAAATAAATAAATAAAAAAAAAAAATCGAAAAAGAGAAAAGAGAAAAACATACGGACTACCATCCCGTTTCATTCTATGTTTATTTTATGTTTTTGTTATTTTTCATTTATTAGCTTAAGTCGAGTCTAGTCTTGGCTTAGCAACGCCACATTGTACATGTAATTAACCAAGATTGTTAACTCGCCACCAGTAAAGACTTCCTTTATCCAACAAAACCGTGTATTTCATATCCCTACACCTAACGTTACAACCCTTTAAAAGACCTCTTTGATAGTTTATCCTAGGTGTTTACGCCATGTGGTGGAGGTTTGATACTTTCCCAAGCCTATGGTAATCTATTTTGCTATGACAGGTAGTGAGAGATATCTTCCGTTTCCATATTGTAATTTATACTTTATTACACCCGAGAGATGTGAGTATCTAAACACTATTTGTGAGGTGCTAGTGTATGACCTCCGTGCTTGTCTATTGGTCTTTAGTGGAACGATTATTTGTTGTAATTACTTTTATATTAGTGTTAAATGACCCCTAACTTGTATTTTGACTAGAATAAAAACGCATTTGCTTGAGGACAAGCAAATCTCAAGTGTAAGGGTATATGATGAGGCGAAAAATGAACCACTTTTAGGGGGTCATTTAAGCCCGGAATTGAATTTATTTGATCAAATATTGCCCTAAATCGTTCCTTTTGTGATTTTAGGTACTTTGGGAGTGAAATCTGGAAAAGGAAGCAATTCGGACGTTTTTGGAGCATAAAAGTGAAGAAAACGCCAAAGTCTTAATTTTCCTTGCTGGGAACAGTAGGTGACGGCGTCAAAAGCAACACCTTGACGGCGTCAAGAGTAAATTGCATGACGACCCAGTGCAAACGTGAAGGCGTCACAAGTAGAGCGTCAAGAGTAAAACACGTGACGGCCTGGAAAACCATAACACATGACGGCGTCAGATGAAGATTAAGGCAGTCCGAGAAGTATTTTGGCGGCGAGATGACGGCGTCACCTATTTGGTCTTGACGCCGTCAGCTTCAGTTTTCTATATATAGTTTTCTAATTTTAATTCATTAAAAAGAGAAGTTTTGGAGAAACCCTAAGGCCGAACCTATTACGAATTTTACAGGTTTTTCAAGGGTTTTCAGCCCTTGAACCCTTTCATGTGTAATTGAGATAAGTGTTCTTCTAATTCAATCAATATGTCTATGTGTTGGTTGTCTATATCTTGTTCTTGTCTTAATTCCATCATGCTAGGCTAGATCTATCTTGTGTTTGCTTAGATCTAATGAAACCTAGATGTTGATTATGTGTTGATTATTTGTTTATGGTTGTATTGGATGAATGATTTCGATGTTAGGCTTAAGAAAACTGGCAGATCTCCAAATGGTAACATGCTTGAACGTCTTAGGAAACATGAACTGACGTACACTAGGTTTTATTGGTTGTATTTAATGCATGAGTAAATTCTAATGATCCCATGTTAGGAGCTTCTTAGCCGGCTCGACATAGGAGTGAAGTAGGCACTCATAGGATTGGGGAATTAAGTGCGCCACCCCATGAATGGTATTAAGGAATACAATCCGTCATCCACGCAACTATAACAAGTAATTAACGTGTAAAAGATATCTAGGGAGTAGTAAAATCTAAGTAAACACAATTTCTCCACTTATTGCTCACAACCTTAGTTTAATTTAGTTTTATTTTTATTTCTAGTATTTTATTTTGATTGCATCTTTAGTATTGGGTTAGTTGACTAGCAACTAATTCCGCCCAAATCCTTAAAACTCGAGATTTTACTTGCTTTCTAAAAAAAATATAAAAATACAAAAATAATCATCTCTCATCTCTAGAACTAGTATTTAGGTTTTTTTAATCCTAGCGACACTATTCCTAGCTGAACGATCAATCCCCCGGTACTTGTCACTATACTATACTACAACGATCAGGTACACTGCCTGGTGGGGGTTGTAAGCTTCTCGAGATCCCTCGAGAGGTAAAGCCTGGTGCAATTCCCACGCATCATGAGTCCACACACCAACTAATGTTATGATTTCCTCTACCTCATGGGTAAGAGAAGAACTCTCGACATAGATAAAGATTCGATATGTTATAGGTATTCACACACAAACGTAACAAGTGTTACGGTGATAGGTTCTATAAATATTGTCAATGTTTCCGACTTGTGTGTGAGTCGAGGATGGGGTTATTTGTGTGAACTTGGATGGTGATGTAGATCCAAGAAATCTTGTAACTAGAATAGGTCATGTAAATGTTGTATAGTATGTGGTGTCCTAGTATATAAGCTAGGAGTTAGTTGAGTCGGTGTGTGAAGGCTTGGATCGGGTGATGATCTAAGTGAGTCTCGTGTGAAGGTTTGGATTGGGTGAAGATCCAAGTGTGTCTTAGTGTGAAGATTCAAGTGAACGGGAGTGATCGTTCGTGTGAAGGCTTAGATCGTGTGTCGATCTAAGTGGGACAAGAGCGCTTGTTCGTTTGGCCACATGGGCCTTGGTGTAGATTGGTTCTAGCTTGGATTAGGACTCGACATTCCGCTTAGTGTCGTTAAACCTGGTGTAAGCTTGTGTACTGTTTGTTCCACCATAAAGGAGCGTGTTGATTAGTGAAGTAACTCTCGAGTGTGAGACTTGGGGAGTGGAGTAGGACGAAGAGGTGCTTCATGCTGAACCACTATAAATCATCGTGTCCGGTTTGCGTTTTCTCTTCCTTGCTCTTTACTTTCTATACTTGCATTACATTTATGTTTGTGTGGTTTGATGTGTATGTGCTTGTAATATCAACTAGTTATCTTAGAAACACAAAATACAAGAAAACCTAATCACACGAAATAAAACTGACAAACCTACTGGTGGCGGTCCATTATCGACCGACGGTCCCTCAAATGATAAAGGACCGTCCACCTATTTAAAGGAACGTCCCACTATTCATATATAGTCACGCTTATGTCATCTGAATTAGATTAGAAATGTTTAAACCTTGTGTCATGCTTATGTGATTGCTTGTTATGAGTGACATAACCACTATTCATATATAGTCACGCTTGATCGGAAATTTGATACGAAACATTTTAAGTTTTAAGGAGGAACGTATTCACCCCCCCTCTCTACGTTTCTACAATTGGTATCAGAGCCTCATCGCTCTAGTTTTCAAAACAAATGGTTTTTAAAATGGAGTACGGTCCACGTATCAAATTTCTCATTAAGAGGGATTAAATATGAAAAGTGTTTAGTTGCTAAACGTGTGCTTTGTTGTTTAATTCGTATTAGTTTTGTTGGTTAAATGCACTTCGTATACTTGCTTGAAGGAAATGAATTGTTACACGAAAAATGTGTTTTTATTTACTGGTGGCGGTCCTTTATCTCTGGGCGGTCCTTTATCACTAAGGGACCGTCGGGTATTTAAGGAACCTCCACCAGAATAGTGTCAAACTTTGAAAATTCATATAAAATCAACCGTAAAGTCCGTAGGAGTCGTGCCACCCGCCATTTTAAAGGTAATTGAATTTAATTTCATTTAAAAATAATTAAAATGATTCATTCCTAACTTAATTAAGTCGTTAAAGCAAAATACTTCATACTAGTCAAAACCTTATGTCACGTTTTAACATAAAACAAGTTTTTGCTAAGCTCTCGAGTCGGACATCTTAAGTAAATGAATTTTTGAAAAATGGTTTCATTGAATTGATATTAATTAATTCTTGAATTAGGGAGGAAAATTATTTTCAAAAACAAAATCGAGCAAGTATATGCTATTGTATCTAACATGCTAAACAACTATGAATATCGTTATGTGTAATATTCTAAATGATTATTTGCTTTTGATTGCTTGCTTATGTTATAATGTTTTAGTAAATCAATTAGATATGTAGACTAAGTTGATTAATCATGTTAGTAGAAAATAATTATCTTACACAATTATCTCTCCAAAGGTTCAAGTGTTAAAATGTGTCACCTTAAAATATTTAACACTTCTTCAACAGGATTTCTAAAACATTACATGCACTTATCTTGAGTGGCCATGGGTTGCCTAAACAAGATAAAGGTTTATAACAATACATTAGTATTTAAGTAAAAGAAAATGTATTTTTGAACCTTGCATGTATTTGAACACACACTAATTGTTTCAAACATGTAGTCATAAACTACTCTTTTTCATAAGTTATGTATTATATAAAAATTGTTAGGATAATTATTTTGTAATACTTATGAAATGTCAAAAATTGCGCATATTATATGTAATAATAAATAGTTTTCGCACATAAAAATAAATAACAAACTTAAATCATGAAGTTAACATGTCATTGTTATTAACCTCACACATACAACAAGTATTAAATTTGATGGAGCACATTCCATAAATATTTATTAATTTTCTTTATTAAAAAGAGTGATTGTGAGGGTCAAGAAAGATTTCGAACTTATGTTGATTCATTATTCAAATTATGATTAATATGATTATGGAAGCTAATTGACAAGATTTTGAGTGTGGTCATGAAATTGGATTCATTATTTGTTTAGCTTCAAGATATAACAAAACATATCATCTTGAACCTACATACTCAATCACACTCGATTGGTATGAAAATAATAACATCCTACTCGAGAAAAAAATTATATGCATCGGATCATAACTCACACTTGTGTTGATGATGTCATATTGAGTCTAATTGTCCAATGGTTGTGTTCCATACATTAAACTAATATGTTTAAAAGATGATTAAAAGACACAACAAAGTATGATTGACGACTTGGATATTTCATCTGAAATATTCAAGCAATTTACATTGCAACGCAATTCGTAAATGTGTCATTTCCGAAAACCTAAACACGAGCAAACAAACAACACATGTAGACTTTGCCCATGAATGAGTCAAGACTCAAAATCACATGTTAAGTAAAAATATTACATATAATACATCATCAATCTTCAAGAAGATAACATGTATCTAAAAAGGATAATTTATACAACGTGTGTCACTACACAAACAAGTAAAATTTGTAAATCACATTATAATTAAAAATACTTGTTTTCATTAGTAACTCATAAGAGTTAAAAGGTTTTTCTCTTTAATAAGCATGTTTGTCAAATGATACAATATGTTTTCTCTTAATAATACAAAGTAAAAGATTACACGATCAATTAAGGTAAGTAATGTTTATTAGACTCTCTTTCTCAAGATTTACTATGGAGTATTCTTGAAACCAAAACATGTGATTTAAATACCGCACTTGCCTTTGTTAGGATGTTGTGTAAGATATGTCGTTTTCATTAACCGACTTTTAATATATTGATAGTTGAGTTATATTAGGATATGTTATAGCGGTATTGGCCAATATCATCTTTGGAAAACCTCGATGGGAAAGTATAGGAATTCCAATTTTTCTAATATGAGAATGGCTACTGGAGAACCTATTGCACTAGAAACACAATTTGACCTAACGGTTAAATTGCTTTCGGAGAGAAGTAGGGTTTGTGGTAAACTCGTAAAAATGGTCGTGTTTAGCCGTAATTGAGCACCGCTAGTAATAGTCTCATATCCATTCTCTAAATTGAAAACTTTCCATTCCTACATTTGACAAAAGTTGTTTTACATCGATGATCTTTGTCTCCCGTTAGAAGTGCACTTTAAACAAGTAGTAATTAGGATTCTTCTTAACAAACCTAGATTACTTGCATATCTGTGTTTAATATGTGTAAACAATATCGCGCACTTATATGATTAAATGTCTTCATGCTTCCTTAAATGCTCAATGCCTACTTGCTTAATTATTGAATGCATGTTCATTAGAAAGATCTTGCTTTGATTTAGCTTTTCTAATGTCATATTCTTGATATATGTCCATGATACATGCTCTTATGTGCTAAATGTCAACATGTGTTACTTAATGCTTGTCCTTATAGTAATCATGTTTTGTATGCATCTCTCTACATGGCTTACATGTTATTTGTGCACCCTAACTATGTTGGACTAGGTATGCCTTTGATGATACCTTATAGATGTCATATAATCTTACATGCTAATATCCTTGATTGTTATGTGATGCATGTTTAAATGACTTATATGCTTAAATCTTTGATTCTTATGAAACTAGGCTTATTCCTCCTCACACTAGATCATAATCTTCCTTTAGGGTGTCTAGTGTCACAATCCTACCTTATTACCTAAATCTGGGAAAAACAGAAAAATGGAGAGACTCTGCACCATACTGACGGCAGTCCCTTACTGCATGGGCGGTCCCTTATCTTTTAAAGGACCGTCCCATGATTTAAAGGACCGTCCCCAGTAGTGGTGTCACGAACTGGTTCACTGCTTTTCCTCTTCTGTAATACTTTGAACTGTCCTACATCATGCCTTGTAGAAAATTCACAAAGAAGCATCTTCCTCATAACCTTTCATCACTAAATCAAACCACCAATGTGAAATGAGAAACCGAGTTATCCTTGTTCTACCAATATCGAGTCATCCACCATTTCCATGCCCTCAAAGAAACTGATGCGTGGGAATTGCACCAGGCTTTACCTCTCGAGGGATCTCGAGAAGCTTACAACCCCCACCAGGCAGTGTACCTGATCGTTGTAGTATAGTATAGTGACAAGTACCGGGGGATTGATCGTTCAACTCAGGAATAGTGTCGCTAGGATTAGAAAGCCTAAGAACTAGGTCTAGAGGTGAGAGGTGATTCTTTTTGTATTTTTTATGTTTTATAAAAGCAAGTAAAAATCTCGGTTTTTGAAGGAGTGGGCGGAATTAGTTGCTAGTCAACTAACCCAATAACTAAGATGCAATCAAAATAAAATATTAAAAAATGAAAATAAGCAAAATTAAGATAGTGGTGTGAGCAATATATGGGAGAATTGTGTTTACTTAGATTTTACTACTCCCTAAATATCTTTTACAGGTTAATTACTGGTTACAGTTGCGTGGATGACGGATTGTATTTCTTAATACCATTCATGGGGTGGCGTACTTACTTCCCCAATCCTATAAGCTCCTACTTCACTCCTATGTCGAGCCGGCTAAGAAGCTCCTAACATGGGATCACTAGAATTCGCTCATGCATTAAATACAATCATAAAAACCTAGTACACATCGGTTCATGTTTCTTAAGACGTTCAAGCAAGTTACACAATGGAGATCTGCCAGTTTTCTTAAGCCTAACATTGAAATCATTCATCCATTACAACTATAAACAAGCAATCAACCTATAATTAACATCTAGGTTTCATTACATCTAAGCAAACACATGAAAGATCTAGCCTAGCATGTTATAATCAAGACAAGCATAAGATATATTCAAAAAACACATAGACTTATTGAATGAATTGAAAGAAAACTAATCTCAATTGAACATGAAGGGTTTTAAGGGGTGAAAACTCTTGAAAATACTGTTACAAACGACCTAGGGTTTATTAGGTTCGGCCCTAGTATTCTCCACACAAGTTCCTCTTTTAATGAATGAAAAATAGAAAAGTATATATAGATTTTGTGAGGTGACGGCGTCAAGAGGAAAAATCTGACGCCGTCATCTCGCCGCCAATAAAGTTCTCGGACTGCCTAGATCCATGGGTGACGCCGTCATGTGTAATCCTGCTCCAGGCCGTCACAAAAATTACTTTTGACGCCCTACTTCTGACGCCGTCACGTTTTCTCTGGGTCGTCATCCATTTTGCTCTTGACGCCGTCAAAAATTCCTTCTTGACGCCGTCCGATACTGTTCTCAGCAAGGAAAATTAAGTCTTTGTCGTTTTCTTCACTTTTATGCTCCAAAAACGTCCAAAATGCTTCCTTTTCCAGAATTCACTCCCAAAGTACCTAAAATCACAAAAGGAACGATTTAGGGCAATATTTGATCAAATAAATTCCAATTCCGGCTTAAATGACCCCCTAAAAACGGTTCATTTTTCGCCTCATCATATACCCTTACACTTGAGATTTGCTTGTCCTCAAGCAAATGCGCTTTTATTCTAATCAAAATACAAGTTAGGGGTTATTTAACACTAATATAAAAGTAATTACAACAAATAATCGTTCCACTAAAGACCAAAGACAAGCACGGAGGTCATATACTAGCACCTCACAAATAGTGTTTAGATACTCACATTTCTCGGGTGTAATAAAGTATATATCACAATATGGAAATGGAAAACATCTCTCACTACCTGTCATAGCAAAATAGATTACCATAGGCTTGGGAAAGGATCAAACCTCCACCACATGGCGTAAGCACCTAGGATAAACTATCAAAGAGGTCTTTTAAAGGGTTGTAACGTTAGGTATAGGGATATGGAATACACGGTTTTGTTGGATATAGGCAGTCTTTACTGGTGGCGAGTTAATAATCTTGGTTAATTACATGTACAATATGGCGTTGCTAAGCCAAGACTAGACTCGACTTAAGCTAATAAATGAAAAATAACAAAAACATAAAATAAACATAGAATGAAACGGGATGGTAGTCCGTATGTTTTTTTCTCTTTTCTCTTTCTATTTTTTTTTTATTTTTTTTATTTTTTTTTGCATACACTCTTACCCTACCATCCAAAATAATACATCATAGGGAATGAACATTCCCCTTACACTTGAATTTTTACATACTTTACAATAAACTAATCTAACGACTCGAATCAAGATAATCAAAACACTTGGAGTACTCTTAAGATTAACGCACATATGGGGTTAATAATATTATGTTCTTCCCCATTACTCCATAAAATTAGTACTTTACCCATGAGTCTCAATCGTCCCAAAACAATATGTACAAGGATATGACTCGATTTAGCAACCATGTAATCAATTAGATAATTAACTAAGGGTTTAAACAAATAACAATAATGCACTAAAGATGAGTGCATACACGGAAGGCTAAGGCGATTTGGGTGTACATTTAAGTGGGGTGTAACAAATTCTTCCTTTAAGTAAGATGCTTAAAGTTAGAAACGAAAAGATAGGCTCGGAGGGGTGTACTAGGAGTTTCGTGTACTAAAAATGAGTACAACGCTAATGGTGTGGGAAAAATTAATTGACTTAACTAGCCAAGTAATATGACTTAAATGGTCAAGTAATTATGATACGGGTTTAACACAAGGGTGATCCTAATGCCTCTTATCATGTAGTAAATCCTACTACACGAATGTAGTCTCACTAGCGGTCTCGGGATGCATCACTAACGCAAGTTCTAGAATCTAAATGCTACCGGTACACTCATAAGCACTAAAAGTAAATGCTTTTACTATCAAATCTAAAGGCGAACCTCACATATTTGGGTGGAAATTTTTTCTGAATGATACGGTTTTGTGCTAGTCATACAACTCCTATCCATGAGACGCTTGCTAAGGCTAAAGTTTCACTCCTAAATGTTGTAAAAAAATTTAAATTTGGCGCTAAAATTACACTAACAAGTATTTCTCATAGTTTTATTATACACCTACCATCAAACAAACAAACTCAAGCGAAAGTGTATCTATAAGGTATCATCATTTTACCCTCCCCTTACACTTAAGATGAACATTGTCCCCAATGTTCAAGTAAAGAATGTAAAAGTGAAAAAGTAAAGAGAATGAAATCAAATACTCCCCTGATTCGCTCGGTATGGATAATAAGGTAATAAGGTTAGATCTTGTTAGGATCAAAGTGTTAGGAATACGAATATTCCTATAAAAGACTCGGTCACCTAAATGATGTAATAGCATTATGATAGCTCGTAGTTAGTTTATTTATTAGATTAGATATTATAGTAATAGTTTAGATATTAGTCACACCGTGGAGGAAGGACGGGTCTTTACCCACTGTATACCTGATCCACAGCCCACAGGAGGGCGTATATTGTAATTGTATATATACCCCTTCCCACACAAGGGAAGGGTTGGTTGTTTCTCATAATACACACACCTCATTAGGTGTTTCTCTCACTAGAAACCTCCCACTCTCTCAACTCTCTCTCTAACTTGTTAATCATGTTTATCATATACTTCCACAATCCAAGACCTCTCAATCCACATAATCAACAAAATATTTCGATCCTACAATTGGTATCAAGAGCCAAGGTTCTATCTTAGGGACTAGCACGTTCTTGGAATTGTGCTTGGTTTTTGTGGTTTTATTTGGTTCGAATTTATTACAACAACCTGTTCAAATTTCTTGGTAGTGTATTGTAATGCTTGGACTGTTTCTTTCATGGCTGCTACTTGATAGTTTTTCTTCATAGCAATGAGTATTAAAAGAAGCTATTTAGTTCTTTAGGCTGTGATGAGTGCTTAATCACACATCCTTTTTAGACCTTAAATCAGACCAAATACACAAAATACTAACCAAATATGCCAAGAGAATGTATGTTTTAGGTATTTGTGTATGTGCAGGTACGGATATGTGAAAAATGAACAAAAACAAAGCAAAACCGACAAAAACGAGCACGAGATTGGAAAAAGGTAAAAAGCCGAAGCCGAGGAAGAAACGTCAAATCAAATCCTCCAAGTTACAAGAAATGCATTTGGATCGTTCTCAGTCATTACGTTTAATATTAAGTTATATTAGTTACATTTTATAATGTTTTAAGCTTGAATTTCATGATTTGTAAAGGTCTAGGGGGTAATTATGCAACAATGTAAAAGATTAGAGAAGCCCTAGCCCCTAGCCTATAAATAGAGATGTAAGCCTCATTTGAGAGGTTGTTGTTCTTTGGTTTTTTAATGGTTAGTTTTTAGTTTTGGTTAGTTTTAAGGTTATTTTTTTTTTTTTTAATTTTTGTCTAGTCTTATTTTTTTATGAAGTATTTGTTTTACTTTCTCTCTCTAAAAAAGCTTTATTTTTCTAAAAATCTTTAATTTTTAGTTGTTAAAATCTTGTTTTTATTGGTGGGATTTAAAGTTTATGGTTAAACTAGGTTGTTTAGTAATAAATTTGGTAAAAAACATTAGTTTTTAGGCTTTATTTTGGATCAAATGGTGTTTTGTTAAAATCTATCGAGTTTGCTTTTTTTATTTTATCGAGTTACAGAAAATTAAAAAAGGTATCGAGTTACAAAAAACCAAAAAAAATAAATAAATGATAAGTTATCGAGTTACAGAAAATTAAAATAGATATCGAGTTAGGAGTTTTATTATCAGGGACTAAAATGCAATTTTTTTTTGTTGTTGTTTTCGAGTTTGGAATTCATAAGTGATTATCGAGTTACAGAATTTGAATTTCGAGTTTGGTATTTTTTTTTTTATTTTTTATTTTTTTACTTTTTATTTCTTTTTCAAGTATTGTTTTTACCAAGTTTTATTTCTTTTGGCGAGTTAGCCAAGATTATCGAGTTCGATAATCATTGCCTCATCGTTTATCGAGTGAGGTTCTCTTATGCTTAATATCTAAACGAAACTCTACCGAATTTTTCTAAAATTTATCAAGTTAGGATTTATTATATAACAAGTTAGTATCTTTTATTTAGTTACGTCATCTAATAAACATTTATAGTTTAATAGTAATTAGTTTTTTTTTTTAATTTCTTTTACTTATTTTCTTTTTAATTAGTCTTTATATCCTTTTCATTTATTAAAATTAAAAAGCCAAAAATATAATTTTCCTTTTATGTTATTTTTCTTTTATATCTTATTATTTAGAAAAACTCAATTTGCAATCGTAGGACTAGTTTCACTTTTATTTTTCTTTTTAAATTAGTCGTGTTAAGTTTTTTTTCGTTTTTATTTCTATTTTATTTTTGAGAATGTTCGTTTTATTTGCTAATTTATTTTGCATTATTTGCTTGTTCTCTTTACTTTAATTGCAATTTTATTCTCATTTGTAGTATAATCAAAAATCAAAATATTTCTTCTATCCTCATTCACTTCACAAGATTCACAAACCGAACCGACAAGATCGAATTCAACCCTCGTTGGGAGAACGACCCGGGGAACATACTTTCACGAGCAATTTCTTCGGAAAATCAAAACTATACACTCAAAGTGACATTCATCAGGCTGTTGGGTTTGTTCAAAATATTTCTTTTGTTCTTGATTGCGATTATCTACCAGGGGCTGTTTTTTAGTTGCGATTAGTGCATTTGCTTGGATACTTTTGGTGGCCAGCTGTGTGTCCTTTTGTCCAACAAGGGATAAAGACAACAAAACACGATAGTGACTGTTTGTATTTTTTTGTAACCTGCGGTTACCTCCAAAGCCTGAGGTTACCTCATAAACTTGCGGTTCATTCGTGTTTGCGATTATCTCATATTGCGATTTGTCCAAAATTTTAGTTGCGTTTACCTCAAACCTGCGGTTATCTTTTGGTCTAGCGCTTAGCACATAATTGCGTTTAGCTCTATATTGCTGTTACCTCTGTTTGAGTTGCGATTAATTTTTCTGCGTCTGATGCGTGGGAATCGCAACAGGCTTTACCTCTCGAGGGATCTCGAGAAGCTTACAACCCCCACCAGGCAGTGTACCTGATCGTTGTAGTATAGTATAGTGACAAGTACCGGGGGATTGATCGTTCAGCTTAGGAATAGTGTCGCTAGGATTAGAAAACCTAAATACTAGTTCTAAAGGTGAGGGATGATGTTTCTTAAGACGTTCAAGTATGTTACCAATTGGAGATCTGCCAGTTTTCTTAAGCCTAACATATAAATCATTCATCCAAGACAAGAATAAACAAGTAATCAACACATAATCAATATCTAGGTTTTATTAGATCTAAGCAAACACAAGATAGATCTAGCCTAGCATGATGGAATTAAGACAAGAACATGATATAGACAACCAACACATAGACATATTGATTGAATTAGAAGAACACTTATCTTGATTAATCATGCAAGGTATCAAGGGGTTGGAACCCTTGAAAAACCTGTAAAGTTACACCAAAATCGTACTTAGGGTTTCTCCCAAAACTTCTCTTTTTTAATGTGAAAAACTAGAAAACTATATATAGAAAAAGGGGTCTGACGGCGTCAAGACCAAATAGGTGACGCCGTCACCTCGCCGCCAAAACAATCCTCGGACTGCCTAGATCTACATTTGACGCCGTCAAGAACAATTCATTTCCAGGCCGTCATGACTTTTACTCTTGACGCCCTACCTTCATGACGCCGTCAAAACTCTTCTGGGTCGTCATGGAATTTTACTCTTGACGTCGTCAGGGAACTACTCTTGACGCCGTCATGCACTGTTCCCAGCATGGAAAATTAAGACTTTGGCGTTTTCTTCACTTTTATGCTCCAAAAACGTCCGAATTGCTTCCTTTTCCAGATTTCACTCCCAAAGTACCTAAAATCACAAAAGGAACGATTTAGGGCAATATTTGATCAAATAAATTCGGATTCGGGCTTAAATGACCCCCTAAAAACGGATCATTTTTCGCCTCATCATATACCCTTACACTTGAGATTTGCTTGTCCTCAAGCAAATGCGCTTTTATTCTACTCAAAATACAAGTTAGGGGTCATTTAACACTAATATAAAAGTAATTACAACAAATAATCGTTCCACTAAAGACCAATAGACAAGCACGGAGGTCATACACAAGCACCTCACAAATAGTGTTTAGATACTCACATCTCTCGGGTGTAAATTACAATATGGAAACGGAAGATATCTCTCACTACCTGTCATAGCAAAATAGATTACCATAGGCTTGGGAAAGGATCAAACCACCACCACATGGCGTAAGCACCTAGGATAAACTATCAAAGAGGTCTTTTAAAGGGTTGTAACGTTAGGTGTAGGGATATGAAATACACGGTTTTGTTGGATAAAGGAAGTTTTACTGGTGGCGAGTTAACAATCTTGGTTAATTACATGTACAATGTGGCGTTGCTAAGCCAAGAGTAGACTCGACTTAAGCTAATAAATGAAAAATAACAAAAACATAAAATGAACATAGAATAAAAAGGGATGGTAGTCCGTATGTTTTTTCTCTTTTTCTTTTTCTATATTTTTTTTCTTTTTCTTGATTTTTCGATTTTATTTATTTATTTATTTTTTTCATACACTCTTACCCTACCATCCAAAATAATACATCATAGGGAATGAATATTCCCCTTACACTTGAATCTTTACATACTTTACATTAAACTAATCTAATGACTCGAATTAAGAAAATCAAAACACTTGGAGCACTTTTAAGATTAACGTACATATGGGGGTAATAAATGATGTTCTTCCCCATTACTCCATAAAATAAGTACTTACCCATGAGTCCCAATCGTCCCAAAACAATATGTACAAGTATATGACTCGACTTAGCAACCATGTAATCAATTAGAAAGTTAACTTAGGGTTTAACAAATAACAATAATGCACTAAAAATGAGCGCATACACGGAAGGCTAAGGCGATTTGGTTGTACATTTAAGTGGGGTGTAACAAATTCTTCCTTTAAGTAAAATGCTTAAAGTTAGAAATGAAAAGATAGGCTCGGAGGGGTGTACTAGGGGTTTCGTGTACTAAAAATGAGTACAACGCTAAGGGTGTGGGAAAAATTAGTTGACTTAACTAGCCAAGTAGTATGACTTAAATGGTCAACTAATTATAATACGGGTTTAACACAAGGGTAATCCTAATGCCTCTTATCATGTAGTAAATCCTACCACACGAATGTAGTCTCACTAGCGGTCTCGGGCTGCATCACTAACGCAAGTTCTAGAATCTAAATGCTACCGGTACACTCATAAGCACTAATAATGAATGCTTTTCTTATCAAATCTAAAGGCGAACCTCACATATTTGGGTGGAAAATTTTTCTGAATATACGGTTACGTGCTAGTCATACAATCTCCTATCCATGAGACGCTTGCTATGGCTAAAGTTTCACTCCTAAATGTTGTAAAAAATTTTAAATTTGGCGCTAAAATTACACTAACAAGTATTTCTTATAGTTTTATTACACATCTACCATTAAACAAAACAAACTCAAGCGAAAGTGCGTATGTAAGGTATCATCATTTTACCCTCCCCTTACACTTAAGATGAACATTGTCCCCAATGTTCAAGTAAAGAATGTAAAAGTGAAAAAGTAAAGAGAATGAAATCAAATACTCCATTGATTCGCTCGGTATGGATAATAGGATGGCCAGGTTAAATCTTCCTCCAAGAAAATGAACAATCAAAGCTTCCCTTCCAGAATATAAATCATCTTCTTGTCATACATAACCTGTAAAACCTGACAAAATAGACAAGACAACCTCGCGTAAAATCGGCGGCATCCTATATAAGTTACTAAATCCTAGAAAACAAGATAAGATATAATGCTTGTGGAATGAAGTTTGCAGATCTCCTGGAGATTATAAAACTTAATAATTCACAAAAACCATAAGACTCCGTTAGAAAAACAAAACCGGTAAAATTTCCAGATTTTTACTCCTGACGCCGTCAAGAGTAAACCCCTGACGCCGTCAGAATTGACCTGCAGAAATTCTTATGTTAAGTTTCCGGAAAATTTCTGGAAAAACTTGGTTCTACTTCCTAGAAAATCCTGCAAAACTTCATTATGACTCAATACAAGCATTTGACTCTAACAAATACGAATATACATGTTCATTTAATATTGTGGAGAATCATGATCGGTTTGTTTCTAAAAAACATATTTGGGGTTTCCCCTTTACACTTATCTTTTGCAAAAATACCTTTAGGTGGAGTTAAGACTAGGCCAAAACAACAAAGTAAAGTATTTCCACTATTTAGTTTAGAAACATGATCTACCAACAATAAAAATTAAGCATGCATACGGAAGCAAATAACAAACAAACAAATAAAATCACACAAAACATGGGTTGCCTCCCAAGAAGCGCTTTTCTTTATTTACGAGTCTTGTAGTTAGACTCAAGGTCATGGGTTACTATGTGATCTCATCATCAAACGTCACATCCTCCTCACTAATCATTTCATTGTTATTTTCTTGGTAGTGTTTTACACGTTGCATGTTAACAGTGAACTCCCTACCTTCATCATCTATTAACACTACCGCTCCAAATTTAGAAGAATTCTTTACCGTGAACGGCCCATACCATCTAGACTTAAGTTTTCCTGGAAATAATCTCAACCGAGAATTGTATAATAGGACCTTGTCTCCCTCTGAAAATTCTTTGGGTTTCTTAATTCTCTGGTCATGCCATCTTTTGGCTCTTTCTTTATATGTGATGGAGGATTCGTAGGCTTCTAGTCTAAGCTCTTCAAGCTCGTGTAATTGCAAAAACCTATTATTTCCAGCAGTTGTGTAATCTAAGTTGCATGCCTTAAGCGCCCAATAAGCCTTGTGTTCTAATTCTACCGGTAAGTGACATGCCTTACCATACACCATGCGGAATGGGGTCGTTCCAATAGGTGTTTTGTAGGCGGTTCGGAATGCCCATAAGGCTTCGTCGAGTTTAAATGACCAGACCTTTCTATTTTGACTAACCGTTTTTTCAAGTATTCTTTTAATAGCTCTATTGGTGTTTTCGACTTGGCCATTGGTCTGTGGATAATAGGCGGTGGAGAATCGATGGGGGTACTCCATACCTCTTCATGACCTTTTCCATTTGTGCATTGCAAAAATGTGTTCCCCTATCACTGATGAGAGCTTTCGGAATCCCGAATCTTGCGAAAAGCTTTTTCAGGAAATGAATGACTACTCTTGCATCATTGGTCCTAAGGGCTTGTGCCTCAACCCATTTTGAAACATAGTCGATGGCGACTAATATGCACTCGTTTCCCCCTGAAGATGGAAAGGGTCCCATGAAGTCAATCCCCCAAACATCGAATACCTCACAAACTTGTATAAAGTTCTGAGGTGCTTCATCACTATGTGATATATTTCCGGCTCGTTGACATGCATCGCACGCCTGCACCATTTCTTTTACATCACGGAAAATTGTGGGCCAATAGAATCCCGCATCGAGAATCTTTCGGGCGGTAACGTTTATCCCATGATGCCCGCCAGAGGGACCAGAGTGACATTCCCTCATAATCTTTACTGCCTCATTTTCTGAAACACAACGCCTTATAATGTGGTCAGGACACCTTCGGAATAAAAAGGGTTCATCCCAAAAGTAGTATTTTAGCTGGGAAAAGAACCTCTTCCTTTCGTACTTAGTCAGGTGTTCAGGAACGAGTCTACTTGCGAGGTAATTAGCAAAATCGGCGTACCACGGCTCCGAGTCACTTACTAACATGAGTTTTTCGTCAGGAAATGAATCCCTAATCTCACTTCTATCGTGCTCATCCAAGGGGTTTTTGAGACGAGATAGATGATCTGCGGCCAGATTTTCTGCTCCCCTCTTATCACGAATGTCAACATCGAATTCTTGTAGCAACAAGATCCACCGAATTAGTCGTGGCTTAGCATCCTGCTTCACGAAGAGATATCTAAGAGCCGAGTGATCAGTGAAGACGACTGTTTTTGAAAGGACAAGATATTGTCGGAATTTGTCAAATGCAAATACTACGGCCAATAGCTCTTTCTCGGTGGTGGAATAGTTCTCTTGAGCGGGATTCATGGTTTTGCTAGCGTAGTAAATAGGTTGGAAAAGCTTGTCACGTCGTTGACCTAATACAGCCCCGACAGCGAAGTCGCTAGCGTCACACATGATTTCGAATGGTAACCCCCAATTGGGTGTGATCATGATTGGAGCTTGAGTGAGTTCCCTTTTTAAGAGATCGAATGCATCCTTGCATTCTTGGGAAAAATCGAACGGAGCATCCTTCACAAGTAATTGAGTCATTGGTCGAGCGATTTTGGAGAAATGTTTGATGAATCTTCGATAAAACCCGGCATGCCCCAAGAAGCTGCGTATTGCTTTGACAGTCGTGGGGTATGGTAACTTAGATATAGCTTCAACTTTAGCTTGGTCTACCTCTATTCCATTTCCTGAGATCTTATGTCCTAACACAATCCCTTCCTTCACCATGAAATGACATTTTTCCCAGTTTAGCACCAATTTGGTTTCCTCACACCGTTTAAGCATCTTTTCTAGATTAGCAAGACAGCGGTCGAAGGAGTTCCCAAAGACTGAAAAGTCATCCATGAACACTTCCATGCTGTCTTCCATGAGTTCGTGAAAGATTGCGGTCATGCATCGCTGGAAAGTGGCAGGGGCATTACATAGCCCAAAAGGCATCCTTTTGTAGGCGAATGTTCCATAAGGGCAGGTAAACGTGGTCTTTTCTTGGTCCTCAGGTGCTATGGGAATCTGAAAATATCCAGAGAATCCATCCAAGAAGCAATAGTACTCGTGTCCAGATAATCTTTCCAACATCTGATCAATGAATGGTAAGGGAAAGTGATCTTTCCTCGTGGCATCATTGAGCTTTCGATAGTCGATGCATACCCGCCATCCAGTGACAGTTCTCTGGGGCACCATCTCACCCTTGTCATTCTTTACTACAATCATTTCACCCTTTTTAGGTACAACCTGTACAGGACTGACCCACGGGCTATCCGAGATCGGGTAAATCAATCCTGCATCCAAAAGTTTTATGACTTCTTTCTTCACTACTTCCTTAATGTTAGGGTTCACGCGCCTCTGGGGTTGCACGGTAGGTTTATAATCTTCTTCCATGAGAATCTTATGTGTGCAAAAAGTCGAGTCAATCCCCTTAATGTCGGCTACACTCCATGCAAGCACCCTCTTGTATTTCTTTAGGACCTCTAAGAGTTTAACTTTTTGTTCATGTTCCAAGGAGGAGTTTATGATTACCGGGAGTTGACTCTCTCCCTGAAGGAAGGCATACTCCAAATGGTTAGGAAGCTCTTTAAGATCTACGTCAGGGGGCTCGATAATAGAAGGTTTGAGCTTGTTTTCGGGCTTTCGGAGCTCGAGCTGCTCCGTTGCCTCTTGTCTGGGGTAGAAGGAGACTGCATTAACATCCTCCATCTTTTCCACCTCTAGCAAAGGCAAAAAACTTTCGTCACGTAGCCAGCCTTCATCGATACAACTATCAATGACATCTGTGAGTTCATCTACTTCCTCGATAAAATAGAGCCGGTTGGCTGCTTCGAGGGAGAGGTCCATAGAATCCTTAATGTCGAAGGTTGTGCTATCGTCTCCCACTCGTAATGTTAATTTGCCATCGTAGACATCGATGACAGCACGAGCGGTAGCAAGAAATGGTCTACCTAAGATGATGGGTACCAAGTCATCCTCCTCCATATCCAGGATTACGAAGTCAACCGGGAATTTGAATTTCCCAACTTTGACTAGCACATTCTCGCAAATCCCTACGGGGTGCTTGACCGATCTATCGGCTAGTTGGATGTTCATACGGGTAGGCTTCAATCCAGAGTATCCTAGTCTACGGAACATAGAGTGAGGCATGAGATTTATACTTGCTCCTAAATCAGCAAGAGCATTCTTGATTGATAGAGGTCCTATGGAGCAAGGTAGGGTGAAGCTGCCAGGATCGTCTACCTTCTTTGGTAGCCCTCGATGGGTCACCACTGAGCATTCTTCCCCCAGGGTCACAAGACCCTCGAGTTTCTTCCTGTTAGCGAGTAGCTTTTTGAAGTATGTGCTATACTTTGGCATGTGATAGCAAGCATCAAGGAGAGGTATGGTGACAACTGAGTCTTTTAGGTATGACAAGAACCTCTTGTTATCATTCTCAGTTTTCTGGTTCCTTAATCGGGACGGGAATGGGATTCTCACAGGTTGGTTAGGCAGGGCTGATGGGGAAGGGGTCGTCACGGGCGGTTGGTCTGGGGCACCAACGCCGACATCCTCCTCCTCCTCCCCAGGTTTGTTTGGATCGAGGGTGATGAGGGACGAGTTTGGGTAAGGAGGGTCCTTGGTTGTCGTTCCAGCTCGCGTGGTTATCGCAAGCATGGGGTCTTTTTTGCTTACTGATGGCGTTTGAAGATTATCTAGGGCTGAGTTAAGCTTGTTGAAAAATTCTCCAATACCCTCCTGCTGCTCGTCGAAAAGCTCATTAAGGCCTTTCATTTGCAAGTCTTTTTCTTGAGTGAAGTGACCAAGGTCATCTTCGAAATTGCTCCTGATTTTGAATTCAGGGCCTTCCTCCCCTTCTCTTTTCTTTACCAGATTTCCCCAAAGGGTGTAATCATCATTTTGGTAAAAAGGCAAAAGGGAGGGATCAGCATAAATGTCCCCTCCTGACAAGCATGCATGTTCAGTTGTGGTTGCTCCTTCACATTCTTCCACCTCATGCGGGCCCCCACAGTAATCGCAGATCAAGTAAGGATTTGACAGCTGTTTAGGTAATTGCGCTCCAGATAGGAATTCCACTCTCTTGTGAATTTTTCTCAACCGATCCGAGGTGATTTCAGAAATGCTAACAGTCGACTCAGTTTTATCCCAAGTGTCATCCTGGTCCTGAGCATATTCTTCAATCCTATCCCATCCTTCCTCGGGACTAAGATTGGCCAATCTTCCTTTTCTAGATTGGTTAATTCCGTTTCGGTCTTTAGAGGAGATATTATCGTAGAAGATTTGGACCAAGAGCCAAAGCTCAATGCCATGATGGGGAACTTGTCTTATTAAATCTTTGAATCTAGTCCACGATTTATGGAAGGGTTCATCCTTCCCCTTCCGGAAACGGAGGATTCTATCTCTAAATGCTGAGGTTTTTCCAGGTGGAAAGAACTTCTCATAGAACTTGGATATGAGTTGCTCCCATGTGAAAATAGATTCGGAAGGGAGTTTGTCATACCATTCTTGGGCTTTTTCATATAAGGTGAAAGGAAAGAATCGCAATCGGGATGTGTTTCTAGTAGCCCCATCCGTATGGAGGGTGTCTACTATTTTCAGGAAGTCCTTGATGTGTTGGATTGGATTTTCCTCATCTAGTCCGCGAAACTTACACACACTTTTGACAAGCCAAACATCGTTTGCATGCAAGACCTCGTTGGTGTGTTCGTTTGGGTAGACAATGGCGTTTGAGAAGCCACGAGAGGTTGGGGAGGAGTAGTCTTTAAGACGCTTAGGAATGGGGGTTGCGGGAGTACTAGTGTCGTCGTTGGGTTGGGAGCTAGGGGTTGTGACATGGTTTTCTGAATTTTCTTCAGAGAGAGGTACATCAAAATCGATGGCAACGCTAGATGGTTCAGAGGTTGAGTGATATTGTCTCAATCTATGCAGTTCTCTTTCGGGTTCCGCATAAGGCAAGACAAGGTTTCGAGTGGAACTACGACTCCTAGTGATCCTAAGGTTAAGGGATTCGTCATTTGCCATGATGGCAGGTGGTGAAGAGTTACGAACAAAAGCACAAAGAAATAAGATAGACTAAAGAGAACCTAAAAATAAAAATAAAATCTTACTAGAAAGGAATCTAGCAAGTAGACCTAATAAAAAGAAATTCTAACCTAGACAATAACTATTCCCCGGGCTGCGGCGCCAAAAACTTGATGCGTGGGAATCGCAACAGGCTTTACCTCTCGAGGGATCTCGAGAAGCTTACAACCCCCACCAGGCAGTGTACCTGATCGTTGTAGTATAGTATAGTGACAAGTACCGGGGGATTGATCGTTCAGCTTAGGAATAGTGTCGCTAGGATTAGAAAACCTAAATACTAGTTCTAAAGGCGAGGGATGATTATTTTTGTGTTTTTATATTTTATGGAAAGCAAATTAAAATCTCGGGTTTGAAGGATTTGGGCGGAATTAGTTGCTATTCAACTAACCCAATACTAAGATGCAATCAAAATAAAATACTAGAAATGAAAATAAACTAATTTATACTAAGGTTGTGAGCAGTAATTGGAGAAAATGTGTTTACTTAGATTTCACTACTCCCTAGATATCTTTTACACGTTAATTACTTGTTATAATTGCATGGATGACGGATCGTATTCATTAATACCATTCATGGGGTGGCACACATAACTCCCCAATTCTATGAGCTCTTATCTCCTCCTGCACCATGCCCATCACAACTATAGGGATTGTAAACAGTGGCTCATGCATTAAATACAACCAATAAAGACCTAGTGCGCGTTGGTTCATGTTTCTTAAGACGTTCAAGCATGTTACCAATTGGAGATCTGCCAGTTTTCTTAAGCCTAACATATAAATCATTCATCCAAGACAAGAATAAACAAGTAATCAACACATAATCAATATCTAGGTTTCATTAGATCTAAGCAAACACAAGATAGATCTAGCCTAGCATGATGGAATTAAGACAAGAACATGATATAGACAACCAACACATAGACATATTGATTGAATTAGAAGAACACTTATCTTGATTAATCATGCAAGGTATCAAGGGGTTGGAACCCTTGAAAAACCTGTAAAGTTACACCAAAATCGTACTTAGGGTTTCTCCCAAAACTTCTCTTTTTTAATGTGAAAAACTAGAAAACTATATATAGAAAAAGGGGTCTGACGGCGTCAAGACCAAATAGGTGACGCCGTCACCTCGCCGCCAAAACAATCCTCGGACTGCCTAGATCTACATTTGACGCCGTCAAGAACAATTCATTTCCAGGCCGTCATGACTTTTACTCTTGACACCCTACCTTCATGACGCCGTCAAAACTCTTCTGGGTCGTCATGGAATTTTACTCTTGACGCCGTCAGGGAACTACTCTTGACGCCGTCATGCACTGTTCCCAGCATGGAAAATTAAGACTTTGGCATTTTCTTCACTTTTATGCTCCAAAAACGTCCGAATTGCTTCCTTTTCCAGATTTCACTCCCAAAGTACCTAAAATCACAAAAGGAACGATTTAGGGTAATATTTGATCAAATAAATTCGGATTCGGGCTTAAATGACCCCCTAAAAACGGATCATTTTTCGCCTCATCAGCGTCCCTACTCATCTCAACCTCAAGTAACAAAACAAATCCAACATGTTTTAATCATTTATCCTAAACCCACCACAGTCATCAACATATCAAGAAACGAAAAAGGGTAATCAAAAGTTTTGTTCAAAGAACTCAACCTCAAGAGATTTACATCATAGATCGATCTATTAGATGGTTAACATCTTTTAATGTTCAAAAGCTATTGAAAGAACAACGAACATCTAAAGTATTACATGCTCAACGATCTCAAATTTGTTCACATTACATACCAACTTTAAAAGATTTAAAGTTTGTGAACACAACTCATCACTGATCAATATAAGAAGATTGACTTCCTGTAATTGTTCGAATCTTATTTGTGAGGCCTAACCTCAATTAATTATCCGACTCAAAAGAGAAAAGAAAAATAACAAGTTTGTTATTCTCTTCTTCTTGGTTCGTTGTTCAATAACAAAAACTCTTAAACATATAAACACAACCTACTTTTGAGCCTCGTTTGAATATACAAAAAATCTACAGCGTGATTAAAAAACAAAGCTGTCTCATCATCCTTTTTTCTTTCGATAAACAAGAAGCATAATTAAAACCTACCGTGTTCGAATCCCTTTTTGGTCACTCAAGAAAGTGTTCAGTCTTTGTAGAAGGGGCGATATTTTTCTTGTGATTATTGACATATTTGATTTTGACTGCGTGTTTCTCTAAAGGGGATTAGGTTAAAGTGAGTGGAATTAGGGTGATTTATATAACAGGTTTGGGTAATTAAGTCAAGTGGGCTGAAATCACATGGATTGAATGGTGTGATTGGGTTTTATATTAAATTGGGCTGAGTTAGATTCAACACAATCTGGGCCGAATATTTGTCATGCGTGGTTGTGGTCTATTGATTTGTTTTCACAAGGACGAATTTTTTCGTGTGTGTTGGTGGTAATTGTATATTTGTTGTTATTGTTTGGTAAGATATTTTCGGGTATAACTTTAGACAACAGTTTGAGTGAGCTTCAAGATTCCGAGAGTGACAGTCGTTTGGGCGTGAATTATAATGAGATATTGATGTGTTGGAAGTTTTGTCGAGCGGGCTAATATTACTTGTGGTGAATTTGTTTGGTATATAATTTTGGTACACTTTTTTGATTGAGCTTGAAGAACTCAAGATTGATATTTATTTTGTATTGAGCTATTTTCGGGCCTATTGAATATCTACGAAGTTTGTTTGGATCTCAATGGTATGACCATCAAGTTCATCAAACAATCATCTAATCATTTACCGATCCAACAGTTTCTCACTGTCTCACGGTTTTTTCTTGATTTTGTAAAATCCCGCGAAAGAATTTATTTCTCGGTTTAAATCATAGAATTGTAAAATCCCGTGAACGATCACAACATGTCAAAATCTTCCAACCTTGCACAACAAATATAGGTGTTTGATTCTAATATTGCTAATATGGAATCTTTGTGCTCTAAATCGCAAGGGAGAGAGTTGCTTCAGCCACAACAAGTGCTTCACAATGCAAAGGAAAGCTGCATAGAATGTTTTCGACAACTTCATTCACATCTCTCGGTACTTTTAGAGGGAACTGGATTCAAGATGGGATTCGAACGAGCATTTGTAACACTTTTTGGTCAAGATGTTCAGACTTTCACATGCACAATGATTCTTAACTTAGATCAACTACAACAACAACTTGACCAAGGAGAATTTTCCAAAATGGGATCCATGGCTGCCCTTTGTGTGATCAACAAACAACTCCAAGTGTTCTTTGATTCAAAATTCACTCTGGAGTATGACCATTATAGTGAGATGACAAAAAAGTGCTTTGCTGATCACACGGGAATTGAGGTTGACACGTTCAGTGACACACTTGTCCAGCTTATGGATAAAGTGAAAAGATTCATTAACGAAAAGGCACAACATATACCTGCATATGATGATATGGTGAAGGCATCTCGGGTGCAATCATGTGAGGGTATTGTTGATTCGGGTAAAGCATTGGATGTTGGGTCAGCTGTCACTGAATGCAAAGGATCAAAGACTGATAAGCTTGACACTACCAACAGTTCAGAGACGCTTGTTACACATGATATGAATGCTGATTTCAGACCCGTAAAAGAACAGGTATCAAGAGCCAAGGTTTCATCCTAGGATTGTTGGTGCTCAAATTTGTGGCTTGGTTTAGTGGTTCAATTTTTTGGGTCGAAATGTTTTTTATGAAAACACCTCGAATTGATTTTTGGTTGTGGTGTTTTTGATGATTTGGTGGTATTGTTGTGTTTTGAGGTGTTAGTAGTACTTAATTTTTCACTTGGGTAGGTTGAATTAGTTGATTTGTTTGATGTTTGATGTGATTTAGTGCAAGTTTCTTGGTTGAGATTGGCTTGTTTCTTGGTTGAGATTAGCTTGTTTCTTGGTTGAGATTAACTCAATAATGGGAAAAAGACAAACTGGCAAGATAGTGACTTTCTTGTATTTTTGTGTAAAGACAAACTGGCAAGATAGTGACTTTCTTGTATTTTTGTGTTTTGAGGTTAGCTCAAGATTGAGATTACCTCCAGTTTGAGTTTACCTTCAGATTGAGATTACCTCCAGTTTGAGTTTACCTTCAGATTGAGATTACCTCCAGTTTGAGTTTACCTTCAGATTGAGATTACCTCCAGTTTGAGTTTACCTTCAGATTGCGATTAACTCCAGTTTGTGTTTACCTTCAGATTGCGGTTACCTCCTAGCTGTGGTTAGCTCAAGTTTGTGGTTAGTTCAAATTTGCGGTTAGCTCAAGTTTGTGGTTAGCTCGAGTTTGTGGTTAGCTCAAGTTTGTGGTTAGTTCACATTTGCGGTTAGCTCAAGTTTGTGATTAGCTCAGGTTTGTGATTAGCTCAAGTTTGCGGTTAGCTCAAGTTTGCGGTTATCTCATCTCAAGTTTGTGGTTAGTTTAACTTTGCGGTTAGCTCAAGTTTGTGGTTAGCTCAAGTTTGTGGTTAGCTCAAGCTTGTGGTTAGTTCAAGTTTGCGGTTAGCTCAAGCTTGTGGTTAGTTCAAGTTTGCGGTTAGCTCAAGTTTGTGGTTAGCTCAAGTTTGCGGTTAGTTCAAGTTTGCGGTTAGCTCGCATCTTTATATAAGTTGAACTACAACAAGAACCATCACGTTCATCAAACAACCATCTAATCATTTACCAATCCAACAGTTTCTCATTTTTTTAAGGCTAGTTTTTGGGTGTTTAAATGCATGAGATGACCACGAAGTTTATTTTGGTATCCCTTATTTGAGTTTGAAGTGGGTTTCACGAAGGTGCTTACTTATTTTATCTTGAAGTCGGGGTTGGTTGGATGCATGACTTTCAATGATAACTTGCTCATGATTAACACTTAAGTTGAAGACTTGGCTTATCTAGTTACCAGCAGTCGGGGTGGATGGTTGAAGACCTGGTTAACTATCACTTAAAGGAGTTACATTATTGTACTCAGTGCACACGCGGAAGATGTTGTGGATAATCACAAGAGGTGATAAAAGTCTCATACTTTGTTAGGATAGTATTGAGTACTTAGAGATTTCTCTACACTGTTCTTTCAACAACAGTGCAAGCTTAAGTAACAAATTTGGGAAATTCTACTTCATTTTCCAATTGGGTATATCGGGTTTACCTCGCCAAGTGGTCACAGAAATAGCCGACAGAATATGAGGTTGGGTTGTTAGCCAAAGGGTTCAAAGGTTGAGATGTGATCAGCAATTTTCATGGGATAGTCGACGCTACAGAATGTCAATGATACTTCACAGTCTAAGCAAAATCTCTTAAGTTCCTTCAATGTCATTCATGTTTTTTTTCAAGATGGTTGCTTAAGACAAGAACTTCTCGTGCATATGGTCATACACGTCAATGATGTTTCCGAAAGTTCGAAACCATCATGGGGGAGAAACGTGTACTTTGATGATATAAGGTCAATCTCCAAGGGGAAGTAGTTTATACTACTTGACTTAGCATGGTTTGTGAAGTATTTTACATATGGGAGAAGAATTTTTGCTGATCTCTTGCATGTTTTTCCCAAACAGTTATTCACCAAATCCAACAGTTGTCATAACACATTCAATCGATCATTGTCTCACGGTTTCTTCTTGGTTTTGTAAAATCCCGCGAAAGAACCTATTTCTCGGTTTAAATCATAGATTTGTAAAGTCCCGTGATGATGGAATTATCCTGGAGAAATAAAGTGCATTTCCGGATCTTAATTGAACTTGGTGCTACGGTTTCAACTTCAAAGAAGGGATAAGGTGTGTACATCATGTATTGGATGACTTTTATGATATACTTCATGGCATTTTGGCTATAACAAAGTGTTACGGGGATATGCGCTTTTGACCATGATCGGGTGAAAAACCATTATCAAAGTTCATTCAAAACATCAATAAGGGCTAGATTTGGGTATTTAAACCACAAGATGTGACTACGGCATTAATTCATTATTATTTATTTGAGGTTGAAGTGAAATTTCGTAGGTGCGTGTACTTAGTATCTGAAGATATCGGGGTGGTTGGATGAAGATTCTTCGAGATCCTTGTTCGAGCTTTTAACATGTACAATGACAAAGACTTGGATATCTAGTTATTTTTGGGATTCTTCCTTTCTATTACCACAAAATAACTATCATTTTAAGGAGTTACGTTGTAGTGCTCAGTGTCACAAGAAGTTGTGGATATTCAAGAGGTGATGTACGTCTTATACTTGATGGTTGGTTGGTTGAAGAGTATAGAGTACTTAGGGATTCGATGTTCCATGAACTCTCTACACCGCTCTTTGTCATACATTAGTGCAAGCTTAAGTCACAAGTTCGGGTTAATTTACTTCAGTCTCAAGTTCATCATATTGCGTTTTTCTCCATCAGTAGTCACGACAAAGAGCCGACTGAATGATAATGGAGTTGGTAATGAGTTAGCAGAGAGAAGAAGAAAAGAGAGAGATGACGTCTGTTCACATTAGTTCATGCCTCGCTCTTCATCATAATGACGTCTGTTCACATCAGTTCAGGCCTCGCTCTTCATCATAATGATGTCTGTACACTTCAGTGCAGGCCTCATACTTCAACATTATGGCGTCTGCTGACAACACTTCAGGCCCCGTTCATCTACGAAAAGAAAAGTGTATGCTTGAGTGCACTTTATCTTCAAAAGAAGAGGAATCTTCTTATTTATGGCCATTCTCATCAACAAGTTCATGCTCTTTCTGTGCTTATTTTGTTTTCAAGTGGATCGGCGCATATTGGAGTATTTTATTATTCACTTATTCAACCAAAACTTGCATTCGACAGGCATATGCAATTTTTGAGGGGGGGGAAAGGGTGAATAAACAACATGTCAGTCCTCAAGAACCGTCAAGTGGAGCTTCCTACCGTTGATGGTATTCATATTCACTAGTTCAATCATCAAAAATTGCAGTTGGCTGGCATATGCAATTTTTGAGGGGGGGAAAGGGTGAATATTAATCTACATGTTGGATGATGATTGAGAAATGGTCATACGACTCCTGAATACGTCAGTTCAGGAGTCGTGCAAACCATGGTTCTCCAACACTACTTCTTCCTCTCTATCAAGGTGTTGAAGAACATGGTCATGGAATGCTAATCGACATCGTCTCACGGGCTGATTCAATCAGTAACAAAGGGTTTATAGTCAATGCTTCATGTATACGTCATCAGGCTACATGTACACATAATGATGATGATTCCAATTAATCGTAACCATCATGGGGGAGAGAAATGTGTACACCAAGGACGCACAAAAGGTTCACGTGATCGGGCTTAATCGTGTATTCCGGTGTTGAAAAGCCGCAGAGATGGTCAGTGGTTCAACTTGTCACCTTGGTATTAAAGTTTCACTGTTACGTCATGGTATGATTAATCGTAACCATCAGGGGAGAGAGAATGTGTACATCAAGGACGCACAACAGGTTTACGTGATCAGGGCTTAATATCCAAGGATGGATACATTCTATAGATGATCAGTGGTTCAACTTGTTACTTTGGTGTTATACTAAAGACTGAAGAAGGTCGAGTCGTCAGTCTATTCTTTATTCTCGGTTGGGTGTTATCGTCTCATGTGTGCACTGCGGGCTGATGGGTTATATGTAAGGTTACTGGAAGGCATTTGGTGAGATGAAGATGGTTGGTATTCTGTTCCTCCATATTGGGCAATCTTGAAGTAGGTCGTGTCTACAGTCTTCTCTACATTCTCCGCTATGTGATTAGAAGACTAAAGACGACATGTATTTGGTTATCAAAAGACCTCTTCATATTATGGGTGTTCATCCAAAGTCTTCCTTCTATTGTGGGTGCTCATCAGAAAGGTTGTTAGGATTGGGGGAGAGCACTAATTAGGGGAGAGTGAAATGCCTGAATTAATCCCTGGTTAAATGTGCTCACGTTACTCTTCAGCATGTCTAATGATGGAAGCGGAGAAAAGTCTGGAAGCTGAGGAGTAATGATTTTGGTTCGTATCCTTGTACATAAAACCAACAAAATCCATAAAAAAAAAAATAAATAAAATAAATAAAAAAAAAATAAAAAAAAATTGAAAAACCTCAAAAATTCCAAAAAGATTCTTCTCGCGACATGTCTCTTGTGTAATCAATATTATGTACGACTTTAAAAATGTCATTCAATAATGACACGGAATCTTACATATGCTTGAGCAAGAGTTATTTTATGTTTTAATAATGCTTTCTAAAACATGTCGCTCCCCAAAATTTTTCTGTCAAATGGCTTGCTATTACTTCATATAGCAACCCGGTTTTCAAATTGAGGAAAACACGTCACCAAAAAGACGGTTGTTCCTAGAAAAGGGTGCCGTTCATCCGAGCGTGAATTACTTTACATTCATGCACCCTCGATCTAATGTACGCTTCAGTGCAATATTTCTTGATAAAGAAGAGAAATCTTCTTTTTATCGCCAAATACTTTCCCTTCTATGATTTTTCCGGAAAGTATTTGTGCAAAACTTGGTGGTACCATGAGATTTTGATTGAAAATCAAATTGAACTCAAAATTTTGATAAAATTTTTCACTCAATCTATGACATCATTTACTTATGCTTTAACATCCGTCATTGATTGAGGGGGAGAGTGATTTCTCAAAATTTTATGTATTATCAAAAACTCTCCACTTTGTACAAAAAAAACCTTGCAATAATGCACTTTGTGATGGTTATGTGTCAGAATGAGAAAATTTTCACAGAGTTTTCATTAAAAATTCAAATCTTCTGTAAACTCATCAAATCTGACACATAACAATCTCCCTCACAGATTGAGGGGGAGCAAGAAAAAGGTTCCTTTTATCAGACAATATTAAAACTGACCGCATTTCTCTCCCAAAAGCTTTCTAACTTATTTAAATCAATTGAGATCCAAAATCTCAAAAGATTTGAAATTTTTGATCGGGGGAGAGAATGTGATTTAAATATGAAATCTGATAATCAAAAGTGATCTTTTGGACTTAATAAATAAGCTCCCACATATGTGCTAAACTCTTTCAAATATCGAAGCACATATTGAGGGGGAGCAAAAGGCGTTTGTGGAAGTAATACCAAAGACCGACCATTTATCTTTATGCATGGAGTTATAAGGATGGTTAAGGTTAGGTATGAGTTCCCATGATCCACCAGAACCGGAAGGATCTTCCCAGGGACAATCCATAGATAGATTAGAAGTCCTTAGGAATGATTGGAAAAAAGGAGAAAAGTGAGGGAAGAGTGCGGACTGAGATAGAGCTATGACTGGAACAAACCCAACAAGGTTCTAGTGGTGAAGTCTCGGTAAGCACTGAAGGGGTTGAAGAATGAAAAAGAAATGTAATGAGAAAGGGTGAAAAGAAAAAGCCCTCCAAATATTCAAACCTTAGGGCAGAAACCGGGTTCAATTCATAATCTACTAGTGGTTACTAAGGTAACACTAGTATTGAAGACAAGACGTCATGGACCCAGTGACGTACTGCACTTAACTTCCCAACCACTCAAGTTCTCTTAAAAGAGCTTGTTTCATTCTCACGGGGAACCCTATGCAATGTATCGACCGCTCATTGCGAGCTATGTTGATACCTAAAACAGGAGACGCCTCCCCAGTCTCCAGGAGCGGATCAAAACGCACTATTGAGTCTAGAGCCATGAGATCACCCATAAATCTCGTTAGGACACATTCCAAATATGCTTATTGTTTCACAATATGTGGAAAATAAGATAAAATATTTAGAGTCCTACGCATTATCCTTGTGGTATTGCCAGAACATCCGAGTAATATGAAAATATTCACAATGACGATGGAAATCCTTCTAGAGCGAACATCTCTCAAGCTCTTGGTAGGTGACATGTGAGATCCATCTTGGATCAATGATCAAGTGACAACCGAAAAGCAACAATGGTGCGATTCAACATTGAATCAAACTTGTTCGAGGATATGGATTGACAGATACTTTTGCAAAAACCTTTCAATGTGCTCACAAACTAATTTTCGAGCACATTGATTGTGTATAACCTTTCAACCAAAAGTATTTTGATGGAAATTTGATTCAAAGCTTAAAACTCTCGTCGTGTCTCAAAAATGATTATTATATGTCACGCGAGTGATTTCTATAAATCAATTTCTCATCAATCCGTGAATATCTATTCACCGATTCACTCTATTGTGCTGTCTGCTTTGAGACGTTCCGGTATGAGAACATGCTAAGTATGAAGATTCCAAAGTGGATTCTTTGGAAAATTCATACTACAAGCTGGAAATTCCTGTCAAGGAGAGTCTTCTTTAAAAGAGACTTTACCTGATCACAGGTCAGTTTTCACAAAACCGGAGGGTAGTCTGTCCTCGCAGAACGAATGACAAAGCCATATTCGTTCTCTATCTTTATTGCTAACTGTTTTATTTCAGGAACACATATAAAGATGGCGTTTATGGCTCCAGTTTCCAGCTGAATCGGGTCAATCCATACCTCATGCTCACACATCCTCCACACTATCAATGAAGATGAGAGACTTGCTACAACAAATGTTGAGAGACTACCAACAACGTTTCCGCAACTCTGATGAAAAAGTCTCCTGGTCTACAACTCTAATGCAACGTCTCCAGATACAGAAGGGTGTGAGCATGATGGTCCTTAGTCACTACATCACATGAAGGCAATAAAACTATGGATGAGCTTGGACATTTACTTTGGCTGATGATCTCAAAGGAAGCTCAAAGATCACATATCACAAAGGAATCCAAATCACAAGCTCGCTTGCTTGAAGTACAAAGTGTGCAGATAAGTGAAGAATCAGAACCTACGAGCTATAAAGATAAGAATGCTTGAAGATCAAAGAGCTTAATTTCCAAGGTGACCTCGCTTAGGGGGAGATTGTTAGGAATACGAATATTCCTATAAAAGACTCGGTCACCTAAATGATGTAATAGCATTATGATAGCTCGTAGTTAGTTTATTTATTAGATTAGATATTATAGTAATACTTTAGATATTAGTCACACCGTGGAGGAAGGACGGGTCTTTACCCACTGTATACCTGATCCACAGCCCACAGGAGGGCGTATATTGTAATTGTATATATACCCCTTCCCACACAAGGGAAGGGTTGGTTGTTTCTCATAATACACACACCTCATTAGGTGTTTCTCTCACTAGAAACCTCCCACTCTCTCAACTCTCTCTCTAACTTTTTAATCATGTTTATCATATTCTTCCACAATCCAAGACCTCCCAATCCACATAATCAACAAAATATTTCGATCCTACACAAAGTTTATAATCCTAACACGTATATGGAACGACATTTACGGGATTACATTAGCTATCTTGAAAGGCACAAACACATGGACTAGAAGCGTCATTATTGTAAAGTTGTGTGTTTGTTGACCTATTAATAACCCCTCCATACTTCCATGGAGGGGTGAGACTTTGTGTGTAACCTTTCATCTTTCTTATTTCAATAAAACACATAGTATTTCCCTTCTCTCTCTACTCTCTCTCTCTAACTATGGAGTTCATCTTCTTCCATCAAACCCGACCTCCCGAATCACATAATCAACATAAACATACGATCCATCAAGTGGCATCAGAGCCAAGGTTGCATATTTGTTGATTTTGTGGTCAAATCTTGTCAAAAATGTCATCTTTTATGCTGTTTAACCATGGTCCGTACTATTTTTCATCATATTTTTGGTTATTACAGTTTTTTTTGGTATATAAAATGGTCAAAAAATCACAGCGCACAGATTTCAAGTGAGGATTCATATATCTGTTTTTTGTGGCATACACTGTCCCAAGTTAACAACTTTATGTAACTCATTTATTTTTGTGACTATTCGTACCAATATCTGTGGTTATCTTGTGGTCTAAAAGTGGTCATAAACGGTCTAAAATAATGGTCAAAATAATGAACGGAAAACTCATCGGAATCTGGGTTATCAGACTGGTCGGAATCTTTGGTCGGATTAATCGCCGGAAAAATCAAAACTTCTTGTATAAGAAGTTCTCGAGAGGTACTTGTTATCGAGAACAGACTAGTTGTCGAGAACCCAATACCCTAAACTGTCGAAATCACATTCTCAAAAACAGGGTTCTCGATAACATGAATCAAGTTCTCGACAATCATGTTCTCGATAAATAAAAGTTCTCGATAAAGTCATGTTTTCGATAAGTGGATTATTCTCGATAAGCAGAAAATTTTCGAAAATTTTTACAGAAGAGAAGATGTAGAAGTTGACCCGTTTGACCAAGACCATATACCAAATACCTATACTCATTGAACCTCAGTCTATAATCCATCATCGGTCCTAGATGAATACTGAAAACGAAAGGTAAATGTACAAGGTAGATGTGATACCCAACAGCCCACAACGACTAACTATCAAACATATCAACCAAACCTTAATCTCACCATCTCTCCACATCACACCGTACCAATCTACAAGACTCGGAACTGAAAATTAAATCTACAATGATCTCAGTCATTGTTCACCTTTGTGCATCAATCTTTAAAAGATATTTGTGCGTGAACTTTTAACATCACCGATCTATAATTTTTAAAGCTTAGCTTCTCTTTTATATCCGAAATGAAAGAAAAGATTTATAACAATATTGTTATAATCATTTCTTTGGTTCGTTGGTTCATTCAAAGACAAACAAAAACGATAACAACATCAACAAAATGAACCTACCCGAGACCCTTTTGGAAAGGATCTTGAAGTCGAATTAACCGTGTCTTCATTTTGATCAGTGATTCAAAAGGGTTGTTCGTTGCTCGTAGATAACAGAAAATAAAACAATTGAAGATGTATTAAGTGTTATCTTATTTGGTGGATGCGTTTAGATTGTGACAAAAGTGATGGGGGCGGAGCATATTAAGAGAAGTGTTCTTTAGGGTTATTGAAATGAGACTAGGTCACAATATATATCAGGATATATTATTTGTAATGAGATTTGAACTTCTCATCCGTGTAACTACTTTGGGCCCGGGTATGATATGTTGCAACTGGTTGGGCTTCATGGCTATATCCCTTCGTATGGACTGAAATGATGGAATGTGATACAGAAAAGTATGATGGGCTGAATTGCATGACATGGGGCGTACCTTGTGTATTATCAAAATGTTATTATCTGAATTTTATTGTTTAGATATAATATTATTGATAATAATTAGGAAATGAGTGGTACTTTCGTATACAAATTTTCACGGGGATACATTTTTTGACATGATCGGGAACCATTATCAAGATTCGTTTAAACCTTCAAACGGCTAGTTTTGGGCTTTTAACAGCAAGATGTGATTACGGCGATAATTCTTTATTATTTATTTGAGGTTGAAGTGGAATTTCACGGGTGCGTGTACTTAGTATCTTGAAGATATCGGGGTTGGTTAGATGCATGATTCTTCGCGATCCTTGTTCGAGCTTTTATTCGTACAAATGACCAAGACTTGAGTTGTCTAGTTATACCTGATGTAAGGAGTTACGTTGTTGTGCTCACAGTGTATAGCTATCACTTTAAAGGAGTTACGTTGTAGTGGTGTCACCAATAGATGTGGATGATTCAAGAGACGTTCATATACAATTAAGGATGGTTGGATGGGTATATGATTTCCTACCATTATTGAAATTCTCAGTATTGGTTCTTAGTCAGACATTAGTGCAAGTTTAAGTCACAAGTTCGGGTTAGTTTACTTCGTTCTCAAGTTCATAATATTGGGTTTTCTCCATCAGTAGTCACTACAAAAAGCCGTCAGAACGATAATGGGGTCGGTAAATAGTTAGCTGAGAGGAGTATCAAAGAGTAGAGATGTTTATCAGTAGTTGATTCTCACAGGCTATTTATGATACTTCGCACATAATCGGTTAGTTAGACATATGGGGTTACGCTGCCTCCGTTTTCCATCGTAAACATAGTGTGTATGCTTCCGATTCCGCGAAGACATCGTGGGGGAAGAGAGAGTGGGTGTTCTTTGCTTTCTTTGACTTTTCTTGACTTCTTTGCGAAAACACTCATTTTCCACGAGGATCTGTAATTAGGGGGAAGAAATGTGCACATCAGGGACGCATAATAGACTCACGTGATCGAGCTTACAATTTTATTACTACCGGAGAGACGTCCGCAGAGATGATCAGTGGTTCAATTTTGTGATTTTGGTGTAATCGTTTCAACTCTCGCGGGTTGTGAAGTGTGAAGTAGCCTACACATGTGAGAAGATCTTGCTGATTTCTTGCATGTTACCCCCAAACGGAACTTCCGCATTGAGTATAACTGTGAGTAAGTGTTTGTCAGATTTGCTTAGTGTGGTTTACGGTGTCATCTACAAATTCCGCTGCGTACTGAAAACTTCCAAAGTTAGAAGATATGTGGACTACATCAAAGTTTCGAATCTGCTGAAGACGGTTGTCAGTTTGGGGGGAAGCTGATTCAAAAACTTCGCCAAAAAGAAGTGTACAAATAAGCCGCTAAAGACATGCAGCATGAATTGGGGGGAAGTTAATCCATTTCATGCATATTACATCATCTGCCTACAAGTGAAGATAAAGTTTTTCAAGCCGAGGTACAAGACGAAGACAAAGAGCGTCAACTGTAGTCATCCTCAGCATTTGAAGAGCTTATGAAGACCTTTCTTTATTCTTATTTGTACTTGTAGGAAATGTTGTAAGTAATCCCTTATGTCGCCCCATTGGGGGAAGATTGTTAGGATCAAAGTTTATAATCCTAACACTTATATGGAACGACATTTACGGGATTACATTAGCTATCTTGAAAGGCACAAATACATGGACTAGAAGCGTCATTATTGTAAAGTTGTGTGTTTGTTGACCTATTAATAACCCCTCCATACTTCCATGGAGGGGTGAGACTTTGTGTGTAACCTTTCATCTTTCTTATTTCAATAAAACACATAGTATTTCCCTTCTCTCTCTACTCTCTCTCTCTAACTATGGAGTTCATCTTCTTCCATCAAACCCGACCTCCCGAATCACATATCAACATAAACATACGATCCATCAGATCTTCTTCCAAGAAAATGAACAATCAAAGGTTCCCTTTCAGAATATAAATCATCTTCTTGTCAAACATAACCTATTAAACCTGAGAAAACAAACAAGGCAACCTCGCGTAAAATCGGCGGCAATCTATATATGCTAACAAATCCTAGAAAGCAAATTAAGATATAATGCTTGTGGAATGATGTTTGCAGATTTCCTGGAGATTATAAAACTAAAGATTCAACAAAAACTTTAAGACTCCGTTAGAAAAACAAAACTGGTAAAATTTCCAGAATTTTACACGTGACGCCAACAGGATTTTCTTCCTGACGCCGTCAGAAGTGACCTGCAGAAATTCTTATGTTAAGTTTCCGGAAAATTTCTGGAAAAACCTTGTCCTACTTCCTGGAAAATCCTGCAAAACATCATTATGACTCGATACAAGCATTTGACTCTAACAAATACGAATATACATGTTCATTTAATATTGTGGAGAATCATGATCAAGTTTGTTTCTTAAAAACATATTTGGGGTTTCCCCTTACACTTATCTTTTGCGAAATACCATTGGATGAAGTTACAACAAAGCCAAACAACAAAATAAAGTATTTTCACCATTTATTTTGAAACATGATCTACCAAAAATAAAAATAAAGCATGCATACGGAAACAAATAAAAATCAAACAAAATAAAAGTCACACAAAACATGGGTTGCCTCCCAAGAAGCGCTTTTCTTTATTTACGAGTCTTGTAGCTAGACTCAAGGTTATGGGTTACTACGTGACCTCATCCCTTGAGATGATGTACCCCATGTAGTTGCGATCATTACTATCGTGGTGGTGGTGTCTCAATCTGTCGATACTTGCAATCACCTCTCCTCCTCCTTTACTTCTCAAGTTAGCCATCCCATCTTGGCTTATGCTTTCAATTGTGAAAGGTCCATACCACCAGGGGCTCGGTATATCGGGAGGTATCGTTATCTCCAAGTGTCTTAAGAGTACTAAGTCCCCTTTTTCGAATGGTACATGGTTCCTTGTTGGTTGACTATGTTCGAATTCGACATGAGCTTCATTGCTTTTGCTTTTGCTTCTTTCATGTTTAGCCTCCTTGTAGCTTTTGATTCTTGCCTCCCATGCAAGTATTTTCTCCTGAATATGAATAGGTGACGTGTCAATGTTGTTTTTGAGCTTTCTCCCCATCAAACTCTCTTGCCCATATCGCGGGGTCATGGGAAAGCTAATCTTTCTTTTTCCTGATTTAAGCTCAATTTTCCTATTTTCATACTTAATGACAGCTCTTGCGGTGGTAAGGAATGGTGCCCTAAGGATTATTGGCATGCATCCACCTCCCTTATCATCGATGATCATGAAATCAACGGGATACATGAATCCTGCGACATTGACCAACACATCTTCTGCGATTCCCAGGGGGTACACGTAAGAGTGTCCAGTGAAGGATAGCCTAACACGAGTGGTGGCTGGCATTTTTGACGTTAGTTGGGTGTAGATAGTTAGGGGCATAAGATTCACTTCCGATCCTTGGTCGGCGAAAGCTTTTAGATATTTCAAATTCCCGATGCTGGCCGGTATCTCAAAGTTCCCACACGCCATCTGCTTAGTAGCCACTTTTTGTACCAATAGTTTCTTGAATATCGGTCCCCCAGGTAATGTATCATACTCATCTTTTCCCTCTTCCTCCTTCTCTAAACCCTGTTTGGAGGATTGGTTATGCCCGTCACCCTTTATCCAATTAGTTATAGTGATTTCGTTTATATCATGTTTTAGGTAGTAACTTAAGGATTGGGATTTTGGCGGTTCTTCTGTGGCTTGTTCATTAGGGGTTTCTACTTTCTCATTATCCGTGTGGACAATTGTGATGGAATTAACAAACCGGGTAGTGGGGATGACGCTTTCTTTCCTCAGTAACATCCTTTCATGGGTTTTCTGGTTGGCATACTCCTCCATTAGGCTCATCATCTCATTCATTTTCTCTTCCATCTCCTATTTTTGTTTATAAACTGCTTCCTCGAATCTAGCAAGCCGCTCTGAATGAGTTGCCATGTATTCCCTCATTCTGGCTTCAAATTCCGGGCTAAGTTTCTCAGGAGGGGAATAAGGTGGGGCATAGTTTTGAAAAGTCTCAACATTCTCTCTAGAGGGTGACTCGGATAATGGCGTTGAAGTCATTTTGACAACAGCCCGCCTAGGACTTAAGGGTCTCTTTTGCCTTTCCTCAAAATAGTCAACTTTTGCCTCAAGTTTGCAAAGGAGTTCATCAGAGATTTGATTAGTCCCTCCAGGTGTCGAGATTGCGTTGATGGCCGCTTTTATAGTGTGATTAAACTCCCACAACTCTTGATTATCGGCGGCAAGCTCGTCAATGATTGCCCAAGACTCCTCAGCGTTCTTATCACGCAATCTACCTCCTGCGGCTTTATCGATGGTACGTTTAGTGTGATAGTCGACATGGTCATAGAAGATCTGAACTAATAACCAAAGATTTATACCATGATGAGAGACTTTGTGGAGTAGACCCTTGAAATGAGCCCACGCTTCGTAGAAAGTTTCACCCTGATGTTGTTCAAACATCAAGATGTCATTTCTGAGCATAGCAGTCTTCCCCGGTGGGAAGAATTGGGCAAGGAAACGAGTGGTGAGATCATCCCATGAGGTGATGGATCCCGCGGGGAAACGCTCAAGCCATTGACTAGCTTGATCACGTAGGGAGAATTGGAATAGGCGTAATCGGGTTGACTCTCTAGTTGTAACATCAAGGTCTATAGAATCTACGATTTTAAGGAAGTCCTTGAGATGTTGATTTGGATCTTCGGAACGAAGTCCATGGAATGCACATCCGCTTTGCACCAACCGGATGGTGTCGGATCGCAAGGGAGACACATTGGCTCCTTGGGTGAGCCTAATTGTGTTTCGGTAGCCTTGATGGCTAGGTCGGGAATACTCTCCTAGGGTTCGGGGCCTAAGAGGTTGGTTAGCTAGTGGTGGGTTTTGTGGGTGGTCTTGTTGTGGTGGGTTGATGGGTTCAAAGATGTTACCACCTTCCATGATGTCGGATGGTAAAGAGTTACAAACAAAGACACTAAGAATTAAGATAGACTAAAGAGAACCTAAAAATAAAAATAAAATCTTACTAGAAAGGAATCTAGCAAGTAGACCTAATAAAAAGAAATTCTAACCTAGACAATAACTATTCCCCGGCAACGGCGCCAAAAACTTGATGCGTGGGAATTACACCAGGCTTTACCTCTCGAGGGATCTCGAGAAGCTTACAACCCCCACCAGGCAGTGTACCTGATCGTTGTAGTATAGTATAGTGACAAGTACCGGGGGATTGATGGTTCAACTCAGGAATAGTGTCGCTAGGATTAGAAAGCCTAAGAACTAGGTCTAGAGGTGAGAGGTGATTCTTTTTGTATTTTTTATGTTTTATAAAAGCAAGTAAAAATCTCAGTTTTTGAAGGAGTGGGCGGAATTAGTTGCTAGTCAACTAACCCAACAACTAAGATGCAATCAAAATAAAATAATAAAAAATGAAAATAAGCTAAATTAAGATAGTGGTGTGAGCAATATATGGGAGAATTGTGTTCACTTAGATTTCACTACTCCCTAGATATCTTTTACAGGTTAATTACTTGTTACAGTTGCATGGATGACGGATTGTATGCCTAAATACCATTCATGGGGTGGCGTACTTACTTCCCCAATCCTATAAGCTCCTACTTCACTCCTATGTCGAGCCGGCTAAGAAGCTCCTAACATGGGATCACTAGAATTCGCTCATGCATTAAATACAATCATAAAAACCTAGTACACATCGGTTCATGTTTCTTAAGACGTTCAAGCAAGTTACATAATGGATATCTGCCAGTTTTCTTAAGCCGAACATTGAAATCATTCATCCATTACAACTATAAACAAGCAATCAAGCTATAATTAACATCTAGGTTTCATTACATCTAAGCAAACACATGAAAGATCTAGCCTAGCATGTTATAATCAAGACAAGCATAAGATATATTCAAAAAACACATAGACATATTGAATGAATTGAAAGAAAACTTATCTCAATTGAACATGAAGGGTTTCAAGGGGTGAAAACCTTTGAAAATACTGTTACAAATGACCTAGGGTTTATTAGGTTCGGCCCTAGTATTCTCCACACAAGTTCCTCTTTTAATGAATGAAAAATAGAAAAGTATATATAGATTTTGTGAGGTGACGGCGTCAAGAGGAAAAATCTGACGCCGTCATCTCGCCGCCAATAAAGTTCTCGGACTGCCTAGATCCATGGGTGACGCCATCATGTGTAATCCTGCTCCAGGCCGTCACAAAAATTACTCTTGACGCCCTACTTCTGGCGCCGTCACGTTTTCTCTGGGTCGTCATCCATTTTGCTTTTGACGCCGTCAAAAATTCCTTCTTGACGCCGTCAGATACTGTTCTCATCAAGGAAAATTAATTCTTTGTCGTTTTCTTCACTTTTATGCTCCAAAAACGTCCAAAATGCTTCCTTTTCCAGAATTCACTCCCAAAGTACCTAAAATCACAAAAGGAACGATTTAGGGAAATATTTGATCAAATAAATTCCAATTCCGGCTTAAATGACCCCCTAAAAACGGTTCATTTTTCACCTCATCAAAAACCAAGAGTCATCCACCAATTACTCCACCGAGTCATCTTCACTAGAAGATTCCACCATGTAACCAAACAAGTGTGTCATCACCACTACAACTTACCCCATTGAGGTAACCACCTTTCATGATACATAAACCTATGTTCACCCTTGTGTCGCTCGTTGAAACAAAGGGCAATCGTCATATCCATACAATCATTAACATATTTGTCTATGTCATCAAAAGTCAAGTGAATTTCATTATGAAATGCGTCTTTTCCACTTTCTAGCAAGTGAAGAACACAAAGAATATATCCAAGCTTCAAGTGTTGTCGGGTCATCACCACCTCATTTCACATATCCACCTTCGGTCGTCAACCAACAAAAAACCTTAAAATTCCATGATTCCCAATCATCCATTAATGACTACTCAAACTCACAAAATGTCTCCTAACCTCAATCCTCAAGAACACTCATTGTCACCTACATATCAACCTCCAATGACAAATCCAATATAATTGGTACCACCGATGAGAATTCCTTCAAAAACTCTTTCGTAAGAGTCCATCGTATCATTCATCTTCCTTTGTCACATTTACATCTTTGATGTCTCCCATTCCGTCGATCTATTCGATGATGCCCTTTTAAGGATGCTCGTATTCCATTGAATCCTTTCCTCACTCATTGTAAGTGCAAAAGTTTCTTTCATTATCCCCACACACACATCTATAACCACCAACTTCAATTATGAAGTCTGTGGAAAACTAGAAGAGGGGGTTGAATAGTTTTACGTCTTTTTTATTTTATTATGAAAACTTAGTTTAGTTTTAAAACCTTGTTTACTTTTAAAACTTTGATTCGATATTATGTGAACTCAAATCTTGAACAATATGAACAACTATATCTAAGTATGAACAATAATAATAATGTAAGCTAAGTATGTGAAATCAACACATGCATAATATAAACAATTATAGCTATATACGAGAGATAAGTAAGTAAATGTTTCAGAATTTTTCAGAATTTTTTGTCCTTTTGTGGGGAAGGTTTTATCTGAAGAATCTAGCCGTTTTTTGGGTAGAAATTTGAATTCAAAATATTTATTTTGAATACAATATTTCTTATAAATATAAAAACATTTTGTATAAGTTTAAAAATGTTTGTCCCATTTTATAAAAAATGTAGGGTTTGTAAAAATAAAAATTCCTTTGATCATAGAATGCATTAGACATTTTGTTTATTCATACCTAAAGTGATTTGGATATTAAAGTGAATATTTATGACTAAATACTTGTTTACGTCATAATTTGTAGTTCAATGAGTTTACGTTTTGTGATTATCAAAACATAGAGATATCGATATATGTTAATAACGTTTTTAGGCATTATTTATATCAACAAAGTCTCTTATCTTTCGTCTCATCTTCACACCATCCTTGCCAAACTTTAGCTCAATACATACTCTCTTTATTTCGGTTCATCCCTCTCTACTATAAGAGAGTCATCTTCATCCATATCTAGGAGCATATCATCCTCATTCCATAACACCTAGACACTAGACACTTATTTTGGAAGATGTTAGAGAATGGTGTGTTAATCAACTATCATATATGTTTAGTTTCAATCCCTTTTATGCCATGCTTTAGAATAATCATAATTGAGTCATGCATGTATTAATCTTCGATAATGTCATCCTATATATATCATCATTATTATATATGTGCACTTGTCTACTAACTTTGTTTTGTAGCATTACTTCATTGCTCTATTCTTTGGTAGCCAAAACTAGTTTTGAGCATACACCAAGGGGGAGGATTTGAAAGTGTTGGCACATCTATATACTTTCTTGCTTGAAACTAACCCTTGATGTAGGTTAAGAAGGATGCAATGAGCTAGGGGGAGCTCATGGCTATGCTAAAGTCAATAAGGATGCAATAAGCTAGGGGGCTCGGAAGTAGTTGGGTAAATGGTTTGGAGTTGGTTAAATCATGGCGGTAGGAGCAAGGCTTCACTAGGATGACGCACGCTTAATTCATTTAATGATGGGGAGTTCAGGATTTTCTAATACATTGGGGGATCATCTTTCATTTTATATGCTCAAGATTGTCTTCTCAAGTTCATGCCGATCTTCTTCAACCTCAACATTGGCAAAACCTTTTTGCTTCGACAAAAGGGGGAGAGAGGAAGTGTAAACTAGTAACTTCTACACTTTGCTATGAGTTACGGTTTACATATTTGTCATCATCAAAAAGGGGGAGATTGTTAGTGCAAATATTACGACGTTTTATCTATACAATGTCTTCATGTTTTAATGATGACAAACGGGTAACTTGTACTCCCTCTGTCCCATATTAAGTGTCCACAATGGAATCTTTAGATGTCCCAAATTAAGTGTCCACTTGTACCTTTCAACCAATAAGATGAAACTTTAGTGGGTAAAAATAATATTTGATTGGTGGAGAGTTTAGTTAGTGGAATCTCCTAAAACTTTGTGCAATATGAAAGTGGACAATTAATATGGGACGGAGGGAGTAATACATAACGTAAAGTGCACAAGTTACTAGTTCACACATCAACGTCTCTCGACATCACTTCAGGTATGTACAAACACACTTTACCAACTTTGTTAAGTGATCAAAGAAAATATTTTTGTCCTTAAACCTTACATTTTATAAATGTGACAAAACATTTTTTACAAAAATAAACTAGACAAATTATTTTTGTATTTATGAAGAAATGTTTAATAAGAAAAATAAATTTGAAATTTGAATTTCAAATTGTCCAAACGTCCTTATTTCCCACCCAAATCATATAAAATTTCATCAGGTAACATTCCACCACAAAAGGACAGAAACTGTTAGGAAGGTCCCTTAAATAGGTGACGGTCCCTTATTGATAAGGGACCGTGCAAGGTTTAAGGGACTGTCCCTGGCATCTCGTGCTGGCTATAAATACTGACCCATTTTCATCAGAAAATCCAACCCTCTTTGCATAAAAATGTCCTGATCTTTCCTTTTCATTCTTTGATCACTATAACTCTTTGGTATGCATTTATAAGTGATCCCGTCATCCACTACATCATGTGCAAGAGAAGAACACTGGAAGTTGTCAAGAATCTAAGTGTTATTGAGTCCACACACCAACTAATTTTATGATTTCCTATACCTCATGGGTAAGAGAAGAACTCTCGACATAGATAAAGATTCGATATGTTATAGGTGTCCACACACAAACGTAACAAGTGTTACGATGATAGGTTCTATAAATATTGTCAATGTTTCTGACTTGTGTGAGTCGAGGATGGGGTTATTTGTGTGAACTTGGATGGTGATGTAGATCCAATAAATCTTGTAACTAGAATATGTCATGTAATTGTTGTATAGTGTGTGATGTCCTAGTATGTAAGCTAGGAGTTAGTTGAGTCGGTGTGTGAAGGCTTGGATCGGGTGATGATCTAAGTGAGTCTCGTGTGAAGGCTTGGATTAGGTGAAGATCCAAGTGTGTCTTAGTGTGAAGATTCAAGTGAACAAGAGTGCTTCTTCATGTGAAGGCTTAGATCGTGTGTCGATCTAAGTGGGACGAGAGCGCTTGTTCGTGTGGCCACATGGGCCTTGGTGTAGATTGGTTCTAGCTTGGATTAGGACTCGACATTCCGCTTAGTGTCGTTAAACTTGGTGTAAGCTTGTGTATGGTTTGTTCCACCATAAAGGAGCATGTTGATTAGTGAAGTAACTCTCGAGTGTGAGACTCGGGGAGTGGAGTAGGACAAAGAGGTGCTTCGTGCTGAACCACTATAAATCATCATGTCCAGTTTGCGTTTTCTCTTCCTTGCTCTTTACTTTCTATACTTGCATTACATTTATGTTTGTGTGGCTTGATGTGTATGTGCTTGTAATATCAATGATGAAGCGAAAAGTGTACCGCTTTTAAGGGGTCATTTAAGCCCGAATTCGAGATTATTTGATCAATTATTGCCCTAACTCGTTCCTTTTGTCATTTTAGGTACTTTTGGAGAGAAATCTGGAAAAGGAAGCATTTTGGACGTTTTTGGAGCATAAAAGTGAAGAAAACGGCAAAGTCTCAAAATTCCTTGCTGGAAAGAGTGACAGAAGAGGTGGATATGGAATTTATAACGTGACAGCCCAGAAAGTTTTCAAGCTTATGGCCTGACTGCGTCACCTAGGCCGTCAGGGTCCAAACACACGTGACAGTCCAGAGTGATTTCCTACATGACGACGTCACAAATGGATCTAGGCAATACGAATTTTATCATGGCGGTGAGTTGACGGCGTCACAAGTTAATACATGACGCCGTCAAGATGTAAACTCTATACATAGTTTTCCAATTTTCATTCATTAGTGTGCAACTTTGAGGGAATAAACCCTAGACGAATTTTAACAGCTTTTCAAGGGTTTCAACCCCTTGATTCTTCCATGTTCAATTGAAGATAAGTATTCATTCAAATCATTCAATATGTCTATGTGTTGTGTGATTATATCTTACGCTTGTCTTCTCTTTAACATGCTAGGCTAGATCTTTATTGTGTTTGCTTAGATGTAGTGAAACCTAGATATTGATTATGGGTTGATTGTTTGTTTATAATTGTTACAGATGATTGTATTCGATGTTAGGCTTAAGAAAACTGGCAGACTTCCATTGGTAACTTGCTTGAACATCTTAAGAAACATGATCGGAGGTGTACTACGATTTTTGGTTGTATTTAATGCGTAAGAGAATTCTAATGATCCCATGTTAGGAGCTTCTAACGGCTCGACATAGGAGTGAAGTAGGATCTTATAGAGCTAGGGAATATTGTACACGGCCCTACGACTAGTATTAAGGAATATGACCCGTCATCCATGCAATTGTAACAAGCTAATCAACCTGTAAAAGATATATAGGGAGTAATGAAATCTAAGTAAACACAACTTTCCTCATTATTGTTTCCACCACATTAGTATAATAGTTTTATTTTCATTTCTTTTATTTTATTTTGATTGCATCCTTAGTTAATTGGGTTAGTTGGCTAGCAACTAATTCCGCCCACTCCTTCAAAACCAGAGATTTTACTTGCTTTCCATAAATTATAAAAATACAAAAAGAATCATCCCTCACCTCTAGACCTAGTTTAGTAGGCTTTCTAATCCTAGCGACACTATTCCTGAGTTGAACGATCAATCCCCCGGTACTTGTCACTATACTATACTACAACGATCAGGTACACTTCCTGGTGGGGGTTGTAAGCTTCTCAAGATCCCTTGAGTGGTAAAACCTGTTGCAAGGGCGTAATTCCCACGTATCAAGCTTTTGGCGCCTCAGCCCGGGGAATAGTTATTGTCTAGGTTAGGATTTCTTTTTATTAGGTCTACTTGCTAGATTCCTTTCTAGTAAGGTTTTATTTTTATTTTTAGGTTTTCTTTAGTCTATCTTTTTCTTTGTGCCTTTGTTAGTAAATTAAATTCATTGACTATTCCGTTGGCCATTATGGAAAACGTGAATCCACCCCTTTCCCCTAGTGAAGTGGCTTTGTTGCGTGAACAGATTGAGAATGAGATCAGGGAACTTAGGGAGCTTAATAGGTTAATTAATGTTGAGCTCGATCATGCATTTAGTGACCTAGCGACCGCCTTATGTTCAAATAAGGACCTAGGATCTAATGATTTTGAGGATGTTGTTGAAGAACTTGAGGAAGGGGAGATAGATCCGAAACCGGATGACTATTTCAATCTATATCCCACTAAGGAGAAGACTGCGTACTATAATATTCTTATTGATAATCCTCGACCTTCTTTTACTGGAATTGACCCTAAGATAAAGAGAGGCGATCCTAAGAATGTTAAGATACCATGTATGATTGGGTATAAGCACATTGACAACGCTTACATTGATTTTGAATCCCCAGTCAACATTATGTCCTCAAGTGTTTATAATGATATAGTGAAAACAAGACTTGGACCTAGAAAAGATCCCAAATACCCCGGTGGAGTTTGTAACTTTGTTGGGAGAATTAAAGGTCTACATGTTTTTGTTGGGAACTTTACTTATATCATTGGCTTTATGGTTGTTGAAGACCTAGCTAGTGTTATTGATTGTCGCTTATCCCATGTTGTATTTGGTAAGCCATTTGTTGAAGAATCCAAGTTAGAATATGATGAGATATAAGGGACGATCTGATTTGCTAGTGAAATAGATAGGATCACATATAGGATGCCTAATAAAATGAAGGAATTTCATTTTGTGCCTCGATTTGATATGGATAACATTGGTGCTTTCGAGGACATCAATGAAGAAGATAAGAAAAAGGGCATGGACTATGTATGAGAAAAGAAGAGCCTTTTCTATAAGGATTGCTTAACTCTAGGGCCAAAATATAAAGTTAATAGGGAATTCGCCAATAGGATTATAGGAGCAATCGAGAAAAAGGTGGTTGGTCTCTATAAAGAACATTTACAATCGGGTCCGGAATACAAAACTAAGATTGGAGATGACCTAGAGAATGAGACCAATGGTGAGGTCACGTAATAGCCCATGACCTTGATTCTAGCTACAAGACTCGTAAATAAAGAAAAGCGCTTCTTGGGAGGCAACCCATGTTTTGTGTGATTTTTATTTGTTTCCGTATGCATGTTTTTTTTTTTTTTTTTTTTTTTTTATTATTGTTGGTAGATCATGTTTCAAACTAAAATTGTGAAAATACTTTACTTTGTTGTTTAACTTCGTATTAACTTCATATAAAGGTATTTTGCAAAAGCTAAGTGTAAGGGGAAACCCCAAATTTGTTTATAAGAACGAAAATGATCATGATTCGTCACAATAATAAATGAACATGTATATTAGTATTTGTTAGAGTCAAACGCTTGTATCGAGTCATAAAGATGTTTTGCAGGATTTTCCAGGAAGTAGGACATAAGTTTTTCCAGAAATTTTCCGGAAATTTAACATAAAGATTTCTGCAGGTCACTTTTGACGGCGTCATGGTTTAACACCTGACGGCGTCACGTGTAAAATTCTGGAAATTTTGCAAGTTTTGTTTTTCTAACGGAGTCTTAAAAGTTTTTGTTGATTCTTTAGTTTTATAAACTCCAGGAAATCTGCAAACATTCATTCCACAAGCATTATATCTTAAATTGCTTTCTAGGATTTTTTAGTATATATAGATTGTATATATAGATTGCCGCCGATTTTATGCGAGGTTGCCTTGATTGTTTTCTCAGGTTTAACAGGTTATGTATGACAAGAAGATGATTTATATTTCTGGAAGGGAAGCTTTGAATGTTCATTTTCTTGGAGGAAGATCTAACCTTGTTGACACACTATCCACACCGAACGAATCAGGGGAGTATTTGTTTTCATTCTTTTACCTATTCTACTTTTACATCCTTTAATTGAACATTGGGGACAATGTTCATCCTAAGTGTAAGGGGAGGGTAAATGATGATACCTTATAGGATACAATTGCACTTGAGTTTGTTTGTTCGATGGTAGGAGGGTAATAAAACTAAGAGAAATACTTGTTAGTATAATTTTAGCGCCAAATTTAATTTTTTTTACAACATTTAGGAGTGAAACTTTAGCCTTAACAAGCGTCTCATGGATATGAGTTGTATGACTAGCACAAAACCGTACCATTCAGAAAAATTTTCCACCCAAATATGTGAGGTTCGTCTTTCGATTTGATAGGAAAAGCATTCATTATTAGTGCTTATTAGTGTACTGGCATTTAGATTCTAGAACTTGCGTTAGTGATGCATCCCGAGACCGCTAGTGAGACTACATTCGTGTAGTAGGATTTACTACATGATAAGAGGCATTAGGATCACCCTTGTGTTAAACCCGTATCATAATTACTTGACCATTTAAGTCATATTACTTGACTAGTAAATGATGAGGCGAAAAGTGAACCGCTTTTAAGGGGTCATTTAAGCCCGAATTCGAGATTATTTGATCAAATATTACCCTAAATCGTTCCTTTTGTCATTTTAGGTACTTTTGGAGAGAAATCTGGAAAAGGAAGCATTTTGGACGTTTTTGGAGCATAAAAGTGAAGAAAACGGCAAAGTCTCAATTTTCCTTGCTGGAACAGTACCTGACGGCGTCAAGGCTCTCCACATGACAGCGTCAAGAGTTACAAAAGAGGTGGACGTGGAAAATATACGTGACGATCCAGAGAGTTTTTGTGCATTGGAGATGACGGCGTCACCCAAGGCCGTCATGGTCCAAGTATTAGTGACGGCCCAGAAGAAAATCACACATGACGGCGTCACAAGTAGATCTAGACAATACGATTTCATTATGGCGGCGAGTTGATGGCGTCACAACTTAACACATGACGCTGTCACCCTGTAAAATCTATATATAGTTTTCCAAATTTCATTCATTAGTGTGCAACTTTGAGGGAAAAACCCTAGGTCGAATTTTCCAGCTTTTTCAAGGGTTTCTACCCTTTGAATCTTTCATGTTCAATTGAAGATAAGTACTCTTTCAAATCAATCAATATGTCTATGTGTTGTTTGATTATATCTTACGCTTGTCTTCTATTTAACATGCTAGGCTAGATTTCTTTTGTGTTTGCTTAGATGTAGTGAAACTTAGATGTTGATTATGGGTTGATTGTTTCTTTATAATTGTTACGGATGATTGTATTCGATGTTAGGCTTAAGAAAACTGTCAGACTTCCATTGGTAACTTGCTTGAACGTCTTAAGAAACATGATCGGAGGTGTACTGCGATTTTTGGTTGTATTTAATGCATCGGAGAATTCTAATGATCTCATGTTAGGAGCTTCTAACGGCTCGACATAGGAGTAAAGTAGGATCCTATAGAGTTAGGGAATATTGTACACGGCCCTACGACTAGTATTAAGGAATATGACCCGTTGTCACCATTAAGCCAATAGATAAGGATATAGAAGAAAGTGACAAGGATGAAGTTGGAATAGAAACCGGGACTAGGGATGGGATTAAGGAAGAATAGTTAGAGGAAGTAGAAAATGTAGAAGAGTACTTTGATAAGTTACCCACCAAGGATGAACGGGAATATCACAAGGATTTATTCGACGACCCCGAGACACCATACATCCTTGGTTCACCCCTTATTAAAGTAGGTGATCCCTCTAACATCAACATACCATGCAACATTGGGCATATGCATGTGTGGAAAGCTTATATCGATCCTAGGTCTCCTATAAACATCATGACTAGGACCTATTATAATTGGGTAATGAAGAGGCAACTTGGATATAGGATGATGCCCAACACGAATTGGATGAGCAACTCTGTAGGAAGAGTGAAGGGATTGCATGTCTTTGTAGGAAACTTCACTTATGTTACCGACTTTGTGATAGTAGAGGATATTCGTCCGGTAATAGATGGTTGCCTAAGTCAAGTAGTGTTCGGAAAACCGTTTGTTGATGCCTCTAAGATGAGTTATGACCCGTCCCTAGGGATAGTTAGATTCAAGGAAGAAAATGATGAGATTGCTTACCAAATGCCTTATAAGATTGAACAATACCGCCTTCTATCAAACATAGAAAAGGAACACAAGCAAGCGGTTTATTATAGGAATGATGAGGATAGACGTAGAGGAGTAGATTATGTCATGAGTAGAATACTTGGTTTCTACAAGGAATATTTACAACTAGGTCCGGAATACAAAACTAAGATTGGAGATGACCTAGAGAATGAGACCAACGATGAGGTCACGTAATAACCCATGACCTTGAGTCTAGCTACAAGACTCGTAAAATAAAGAAAAGCACTTCTTGGGAGGCAACCCATGTTTTGTGTGATTTTTATTTGTTTGATTGTTATTTGATTCCGTATGCATGCTTTATTTTTATTGTTGGTAGATCATGTTTCAAACTAAATTGTGAAAATGATTTATTTTGTTGTTTAACTTCGTCTTAACTTCATATAAAGGTATTTTGCAAAAGCTAAGTGCAAGGGGAAACCCCAAATTTGTTTATAAGAACGAAATTGATCGTGATTCGCCACAATATTAAATGAACATGTGTATTAGTATTTGTTAGAGTCAAATGCTTGTATCGAGTCATAATGATGTTTTGCAGGATTTTCCAGGAAGTAGGACATAAGTTTTTCCAAAAATTTTCCGGAAACTTAACGTAAAGATTTCTGCAGGTCACTTCTGACGGCGTCAGGAGTTAACTCCTGACGGCGTCATGTGTAAAATTCTGGAAATTTTGCGAGTTTTGTTTTTCTAGCGGAGTCTTAAAGTTTTTGTTAATTCTTTAGTTTTATAAACTCCATGAAATCTGCAAACATTCATTCCACAAGCATTATATCTTAAATTGTTTTCTAGGACTTGTTAGTATATATAGATTTCTGCCGATTTTACGCGAGGTTGCCTTGTTTGTTTTCTCAGGTTTAACAGGATATATATGACAAGAAGATGATTTATTTTCTGGAAGGGAAGCTTTGAATGTTCATTTTCTTGGAGGAAGATCTAACCTTGTTGTCACACTATCCACACCGAATGAATCAGGGGAGTATTTGTTTTCATTCTTTTACCTGCTTTACTTTTACATCCTTTAATTGAACATTGGGGACAATGTTCATCCTAAGTGTAAGGGGAGGGTAAATGATGATACCTTATAGGATGCAATTGCACTTAAGTTTGTTTGTTTGATGGTAGGTGTGTAATAAAACTAAGAGAAATACTTGTTAGTGTAATTTTAGCGCCAAATTTAAATTTTTTTACAACATTTAGGAGTGAAACTATAGCCTTAGCAAGCGTCTCATGGATAGAAGTTGTATGACTAGCACAGAACCGTAGCATTCAGAAAAATTTTCCACCCAAATATGTGAGGTTCGCCTTAGATTTGATAGGAAAAGCATTCATTATTAGTGCTTATAAGTGTACCGGTAGCATTTAGATTCTAGAACTTGCGTTAGTGATGCATCCCGAGACCGCTAGTGAGACTACATTCGTGTAGTAGGATTTACTAGATGATAAGAGGCATTAGGATCAGCCTTGTGTTAAACCCGTATCATAATTACTTGACCATTTAAGTCATATTAATTGACTAGTAAAGTCAACTAATTTTTCCCACACCTTAGCGTTGTACTCATTTTTAGTACACGAAACCCCTAGTACACCCCTCCGAGCCTATCTTTTCGTTTCTAACTTTAAGCATCTTACTTAAAGGAAGAATTTCTTACAACCCACCCAAATGTGCAACCAAATCACCTTATCCTTCCGTGTATGCACTCATCTTTAGTGCATTATTGTTACATGTTTAAACCCTTTGTTAATTATCTAATTGATTACATGGTTGCTAAGTCGAGTCATATCTTGTACATATTGTTTTGGGACGATTGGGACTCATGGGTAAAGTACTTGTGTTATGGAGTAATGGGGAAGAACATCAAATTATTACCCCCATATGTGCGTTAATCTTAAAAGTACTCCAAGTGTTTTGATTATCTTGATTCGAGTCATTAGATTAGTTTATTGTAAAGTATGTAAAAATTCAAGTGTAAGGGGAATGTACATTCCCTATGATGTATTATTTTGGATGGTAGGGTAAGAGTGTATGCAAAAAAAAAAAAAAAAAAAAAAAAAAAAAAAAAAAAAAAAAAAAAAATCGAAAAATTAAGAAAAAGAAAAAAAAACAGAAAAAAACATACGGACTACCATCCCGTTTCATTTTATGTTTTTGTTATTTTTGATTCATTAGTTTAAGTCGAGTCTAGTCTTGGCTTAGCAACGCCATATTATACATGTAATTAACCAAGATGATTAACTCGCCACCAGTAAATATTGCCTTTATCCAACAAAACTGTGTATTCCATATCCCTACACCTAACGTTATAACCCTTTGAAAGACCTCTTTGATAGTTTATCCTAGGTGCTTACGCCAAGTGGTGGAGGTTTGATCCTTTCCCAAGCCTATGGTAATCTATTTTGCTATGGAGGTTTGATCCTTTCCCTAACTTGTATTTTGATTAGAATAAAAGCGCATTTGCTTGAGGACAAGCAAATATCAAGTGTAAGGATATTTGATGAGGCGAAAATTGAACCGCTTTTAAGGGGTCATTTAAGCCCGAATTCGAGATTATTTGATCAATTATTGCCCTAAATCGTTCCTTTTGTCATTTTAGGTACTTTTGGAGAGAAATCTGGAAAAGGAAGCATTTTGGACGTTTTTGGAGCATAAAAGTGAAGAAAACGGCAAAGTCTCAAAATTCCTTGCTGGAACAGTACCTGACGGCGTCAAGGATCTGCAAGTGACGGCATCAAGAGTGACAAAAGAGGTGGATATGGAATTTATAACGTGACGGCCCAGAAGGTTTTCAAGCTTATGGCCTGACAGCGTCACCTAGGCCGTCAGGGTCCAAACACACGTGACGGCTTAGAGTGATTTCCTACATGACGGCGTCACAAATGGATCTAGGCAATACGTATTTTATCATGGCGGCGAGTTGATGGCATCACAAGTTAATACATGACGCCGTCAAGATGTAAACTCTATATAAAGTTTTCCAATTTTCATTCATTAGTGTGCAACTTTGAGGGAATAAACCCTAGACGAATTTTAATAGCTTTTCAAGGGTTTCAACTCCTTGATTCTTCCATGTTCAATTGAAGATAAGTATTCATTTAAATCATTCAATATGTCTATGTGTTGTGTGATTATATCTTACGCTTGTCTTCTCTTTAACATGCTAGGCTAGATCTTTCTTGTGTTTGCTTAGATGTAGTGAAACCTAGATGTTGATTATGGGTTGATTGTTTGTTTATAATTGTTACGGATGATTGTATTCGATGTTAGGCTTAAGAAAACTGGCAGTCTTCCATTGGTAACTTGCTTGAACATCTTAAGAAACATGATCGGAGGTGTACTACGATTTTTGGTTGTATTTAATGCGTAAGAGAATTCTAATGATCCCATGTTAGGAGCTTCTAACGGCTCAACATAGGAGTGAAGTAGGATCTTATAGAGCTAGGGAATATTGTACACGGCCCTACGACTAGTATTAAGGAATATGACCCGTCATCCATGCAATTGTAACAAGCTAATCAACATGTAAAAGATATCTAAGGAGTAATGAAATCTAAGTAAACACAACTTTCCTCATTATTGTTTCCACCACATTAGTATAATAGTTTTATTTTCATTTCTTTTATTTTATTTTGATTGCATCCTTAGTTAATTGGGTTAGTTGGCTAGCAACTAATTCCGCCCACTCCTTCAAAACCCGAGATTTTACTTGCTTTCCATAAAATATAAAAATACAAAAAGAATCATCCCTCACCTCTAGACCTAGTTTAGTAGGCTTTCTAATCCTAGCGACACTATTCCTGAGTTGAACAATCAATCCCCCGGTACTTGTCACTATACTATACTACAATGACCAGGTACACTGCCTGGTGGGGGTTGTAAGCTTCTCAAGATCCCTTGAGAGGTAAAACCTGTTGCGAGGGCGCAATTCCCATGTATCAATCAACTAGTTATCTTAGAAACGCAAAATACAAGAAAACTTAATCACACGAAATAAAACTGACAAACCTACTGATGGCGGTCCATTATCGACCGACGGTCCCTCAAATGATAAAGGACCGTCCACCTATTTACAGGACCGTCCCACTATTCATATATAGTCATGCTTATGTCACCTGAATTAGATTAGAAATGTTTAAACCTTGTGTCATGCTTATGTGATTGCTTGTTATGAGTGACTTAACCACTATTCATATATAGTCATGCTTGATCGGAAATTTGATACGAAACATTTTAAGTTTTAAAGAGGAACGTATTCACCCCCATCTACGTTTCTACAAATTCAATTTATGTTTTATTCATTATTGTTGGTATGATTTACTATATGTTTGGCTAAACACCTCTTGGTGTTAGCCTTAATATGAAAATTGTTATTGTTATGATTTAGTCTTCTATGTATCTATTGTCGTATTGTTTGTCTACTTTGATGGCGAGTCTTAGGACACTCTAGTTCTGGCAGTGTTGAGCATTGGTAGTTCCTTGGAGGCTTGGTGAATTTACCCTAGGACCCAAGCCGATGGGGATGTGACTTGGTGATAGCAATATCACTATACATGTGTGAATTGACCCTAGGATCACCTACCAATGCGATACACTTGAAGGAGTTAGAGGGGGTTTAAGATCTGACCATGCCGCATCCTGCTAGACTTGTCCATGTTAGTAGAGGTACTTAATGACTCTTGCATCTTCGTAGGTTCATGCCACCCGATGAACTCTCGGCTTTACAATAGTCGGGAATAGGACAAGGTGCGAGATAGGTTTAGGTGATTTAAACCTCTGATCCTAAATGTATATAACCCCCAGACGAAACGATAGGATGCACTGATAGGAACTAATCATGATAATAACAAAAGTAGTAATGAGGTTAACACTGCTTCTCCCTATTGATTCACTTCTAGTTATTTACTTGCTTTGCTATTTACTTTTATTTGTCAATTAATATTCAACACATAAACCCCCCTTTTGATAAACTTGACATAGACTCTAATTAGGATCCAAACGCATAGCTCTTGGGATGACCTCGGCTTTACCATCTAGCTATACCATACACGACCGGGTACACTGCCCGATAGTGCATTAGGTAGACCTTAGGTAAACGAGTAACTTTATAAATATTAAAACCTAGTCGGTAAAACATGCATCAAGTTTTTGGCGCCGCTGCCGGGGAGCTATTAGGATTTTAATTTGAGTCTTTTTAATTTCTAGTTGTTTTGTTTTTCAGAATTTTTTATTTTCTTTCTTTTGTCTCTTCTGTTTTCTTTGTTTGTTAGTTTGTTTCAGGTAATCATGGAAATGGAACCGGATATTGATAATATGACTATGAATGAATACTTGGAGTATGTGGATGAGAAGAAGTATCAACAAAGGAGAGACATCCGATCTAGGAGAGCTCCTAGAAGATTCTTACCTTTTGAAACTTCCTTTCAAACTCCGAGATCATTCACCACTAACGGTTCCACATTTCCCAGTAAGAGAAACGATGTGGACATTGATTACACAACCATTCGTGAATATGAACAGTATATGGCCAATCAATGTCAAAGGGAGAGTAGTTTGAATGATTACACTCGTGGTTTCATGTCCAAAAATTGCGATTATTCACATGACACACCGATCCCCATCCTGAAGATAGAGATTTGATGATAGCAAGTGCGGTTGATGAATTATTCAGGATTGGAGCCAAAAATCTTTGAAGAATGGAACAAGAGAAGATTCATAATGAGTGTAATAAGGATGTGAATGATGACTGTAAAGACCCTTTTGACTTTGCTATTTCTTCCATTACTAATATATTTTCTAGTGTTTGTGAACAGGATACCGATAATTCAGCTATCGACATTACAATTGAGGAAGAAGAAGTCAGAAAGGAATATGATGAATGGATGCTGGCAGTACAACGCTTGACATCAAAAATCACACCTTCCAATGACTGTTATGAAGGACATGCTACCAACCCAGTTTTGGATGAGCCTGTAAAGGAATTCGGAGATGAGCTTTTGAATATTTCCGTGATTGATGAAGAAGCCGAATGTGACCATGCAAAGGATGTGAAGGAGCTCGAGCAATTGCTTCTAACAATCTTTTATCTTTCTCTATGAACGTACAGGTACACATGGCCATTGTTGAAACAAATGTGGCATTGAACCCAGTTAGTCAACAACAACACAGAATGAACCAATCATCAAAACCATCGACGAATATGGGTATGGTAAGGAGGGAAATGAAATATCCCTTAAGGTATAGTTTTACTTCGTCATTTCCCTACACTATAGCAAATTCACACCCTCATGGTTTTTATTTCTATTTTCATCCACACTTGATTTCAAGTGAAGGGATGAACACCCTTTTACTCGGTAAATAAGGGTGGAGTCACGCTCGTGACTCGAACAAAAACAAGAGCTTCGTGGGAGGCACCCCATGCCTATCTTTTTATTTTACTTTTGCTTTTGATTTTAGTAGCATAGTTGGTTTGGTATGTTTTGTTATAATCATTTTGCAGGTAATAGAGAAAGATGGATGATTGAAGAGCTAAAATTGGAGTCTTCACTCCAAAATTTTCCTCAGAAGACATCTACGGCGTAGGTCATTTCCTGACTACGCAGTAGCATCCTCCAGGTGTCATTCTGTTAGAATTTGTCACCTACGGCGTAGTTAAGCATTTCAACTACGCCGTAGCTTTCTCTTGTACCAAATTTAATTTTAAAATTTTTATAACAAACATACTTTAACTTGTATTAGTTTTAAATGAACTTTGTGGGTATGTTCCCTGTAAACCCTTACGAGACTTCACTCGTTCACTTGGGATACCAAGTGGTTTAAAAGGCTTTTGCATACGCTAAATGCAACCGTGATTCCTACGAAAGTGAGTTAGGTTTTATTTTAATTTTTTTTACATTTCGTACTATTATCAAGAATTGTGCTTTTTGGTATTAGTTTTCTTGATTAGGTTCTATGATGGTGGAAGTAGTGTTCATGGGTACAAGAAACACTTTATACCCGACCTAGTTGAGTACCGAGATGGTGGTAATAATGAATTGAAGATGGAGATGGATGTTGCTCGAGGAGGAACATTGGAAGCATTTTACGTTTAGTGACATCTATTAATCATACCGAGCGAATCCAGGGGAGTCCGTTCCTTTTCTAACCCTTCTTATTTTTCATTTATATGCTTTAGTATGACCCAAGTGGGGGGAAGGGATTAGAAATAAACACCCACCTAATTTTACTTGCCTTATTTTTTTAGTTTTTAGTGAAAAATGTTTCATTTATAAAATTTGACATGTTTTTCATTACTTAACTAGATTAATCTATACTAAGCACACCTACCCTATATTTCCATTGTGTGAGGATAAACCTTCCAGTTTCCCCCTTATACATAAAATACCACAAAAATGAGTGTGCCGGTAGCTGTAGTAGACTTTAGAACTTGGCATTGCATATCTTTTCGAGACCATTATAATGAGCATTACATTGAGGTAACTTAGTGTAATCGGTGCAACTAGGAATTAAGGCAAACTTTAGGATTAAACCCGAATAGCCCATCAATCATGTTATGTGTATATTAACTTTTCACATTGATTAGTCAATCCCCCTGTTAAACCCTTTTGTTGCACTCACCTTTAGTGCAATATACCCCTAGATACACCCTTTTGAGCCATTCCTTTCATTTTTCTCACCCTATTTATGTTTCGTTACACCTTTCACCTTGCCTACCCTATAGTTTCTTATAGTCCACGGTCCGAGCATTGTTAGTTTATTTTGGTTCTACTGGTGGAAGTCGCGGGTTTTGAATAAAGGGATTTTGGAAGAAGATCGGGTTTAGATAATAGTTGATCTCAAGTGGGGGGATGCTTTTATTTGTTTGTATCGTATTTATTTCATCATGTACACCTTGTCTTGCATCGAGAAAAAAAAGTGAAAAACAAAGAAAAAGAAAAAAAATAGAATAAAAATTAATGAGAATGCAAGCAAGAGTCTGTTTATGTATTGAGATTAGTATTCCCGCCTTGCGCAGTTTATGCTTTATATACCTGTGTCAATTCTATCTCTCCTATTTATTTTGGTCAATATATTTACAATGGGGGCATTGTACATCTCAAGTGGAGGGATGGGAGATAGAAATGGTAGTTATTACGATTTTTAGTCAAAATATGTACAAAATTTACCCTAATTTTAAAATTTTTAGGGCACATAAAATTTTCCATTGATGATGAAGGCCGAGTAATTGCATCTTATTTGCCTATTTTATAGAGATTTTAAGGCACTACATTATATTTTATATGCATTAACTCGTGTATTGATGATATTGAAGACCCTTTGACTCTTGACCCTCGAATTTTTGCTATGGGATTGAATGCAACTAGTGACGGGGCGATTGTGGACTTTAGGAATCTATTTATTTCGTGTCTTGTTGTCTACACCCATTAAATATTTTCCCATGTCTTATCCTACCCTTTAGTCATGAATCATGCTTAGGTGATTGTCGAGTAGTCATTGGTGTCTTGCCCGACGTTCCGGTCATGTATCAATGGTCTTTGTCACCTTTGTCGTAGTATGTTAGTAATGACAATATAAACCTCGTAAGCCTTTGTGTCAACCCTGTTACCTTTTGGAATAGTTGCATCTATAGACTCTAGTGGTGGAGATTAGTATCTTTGCCAAGCCTATGATAGAATACTCGCCATGACTGAGCAGTTGAGTGATCACCCCAAAAATTAACACATAGATGAGTGAGAGAGAGTGTGATTTCAATTCCCTTTTCGTGAGGTACTCGGTTTGGAAATTTCTATCTTAGGTAATTTTTAAACTCATATCTTCCAAAATCTCGGGAGATATCTTTTTAGAAATAATTTAAAAGGTCTACTTGAGGGCAAGTAGAGTTCAAGTGGGGGGGTATTTGATAACATCAAATTTACCCGATATTTTGTATATCAAATTCCCGTGTTTATTGCCTCATTTATGTTAATATGATACTTAATTTGTTCATATTCGTTTATATTTGTATTTCAGGTTAATTGAGGCATTGGAACGGAAAAGACACAAGAAATGGCCAAAAAGGAGAAAAACACAAGACTACGGCGTAGCTTAGTTGTTGGAGTTACGCCATAGTTATGACTTAGCCGAATTTCTGTATGATGAAGACTACGCGGTAGCTAGTCATAGGGCTACGGCGTAGATATGTTAACGAGAGTTCTACGTGTGTAGCCACTCTTGAGGCTACGCCGTAGTGATTTTGTATGAAGGCTACGGTGTAACTTACCATTTAGTTACGCCGAAGTTATTAACTTGGGCGCAAAGTATTGAACAACAAGTAATGTTTACTTCATGGACTGAAGATAAATAGAGATTGAGGCCATGAAACTATTTTTATATGAAACTAGACTCAATTACCTTCGAAACGCCGGGTGGCACGTCCCGTGATGACTTACGGTTCAAAAGATATGATTTTTCGAAGATTACCAAAACACGGATTGAAGTAGCTACGCCGTAGCTCACAAAACAGCTACTCCGTAGCCATGAAAAAGTGCTAGAATGAGCCCAGAAACCTATAAATAGAGGCCGAATTCTGCATTACTCATCATCCTTCTTCCTCCCTTTCAAAGGGGCGATTAAGGCACCATCTCTGGGCATCTTCCAGTTGCAACCAACCACTTCCCAAGGGAGAATTCACTTGCAATCATCATCATTATTAACCTTACATCAAGTAATTGTATCAAACACATTGTTCAATTCAATTTATTTTTTATTCATTATTGTTGGTATGATTTACTATATGTTTGGCTAAACACCTCTTGGTGTTAGCCTTGTTATGAAAATTGTTATTGTTATGATTTAGTCTTCTATGCATCTATTCTCGTATTGTTTGTATACTTTCAGGGTGAGTCTTAGGACACTCTAGTTCTGGTAGTGTTGAGCATTGGTAGTTCCTTGGAGGCTTGGTGAATTAACTGTAGGACCCAAGCCGATGGGGATGTGACTTGGAGATAGCAATATCACCATACATGTGTGAATTAACCCTAGGACCACCTACCAATGAGATACGCTTGAAGGAGTTAGAGGGGGTGTAAGATCTGACCATGCCGCATCCCGCTAGACTTGTCCATGTTAGTAGAGGTACTTAATGACTCTTGCATCGTCGTAGGTTCACGCCGCCCGATGAACTCTCGACTTTACAATAGTCGGGAGTAGGACAAGGTGCAGATAGGTTTAGGTGATTTGACCCTCTGATCCTAAATGTATATAACCCCCAGACGAAACGATAGGATGCACTGATAGGAACTAATCATGATAATAACAAAAGTAGTAATGAGGTTAACACTGCTTCTCCCTATTGATTCACTTCTAGTTATTTACTTGCTTTGCTATTTACTTTTATTTGTCAATTAATATTCAAATCATAAATCCCCTTTTGATAAATGTGACATAGACTCTAATTAGGATTGACCTTAGGCAAACGAGAAACTTTATAAATATTAAAACCTGGTCGGTAAAACCTGCATCATGAACTCTACTGGAAAATGGACCATCGAGAAAGTGCTCATGATATACTGATGAGTCTTGCTTCAATGCATCGTGAAGATGAACTTCAACTCATCAGACAAGAAATCCAACATAAATATGGTATTCATACGGACCCTATGCAAACCATCATTCTTACATCATCATCAACCAACCTAGAATATCAAGCTCAAGAAGTTGATCATGGTACCATGACCTACACTCTGGATGGATTTATTTACACACCACCAAATGAGCCGGTCATTGTTCCAAATTATTACCCATTATCCATTCATGAGTTTGTAAAATCACTCATGAACAATATGGTCAAAACTAGAAAGACTCTCTCCAAAGATTACTCTCAAAAAGGCAAAAGCGAAATGACTAATATTACTGATTGCTTAAAGCAAATCAATATAAACTCAACACTTGCTTCAGAGAATGATTCTATATGGGAGTTTCACAATGTAGCATACAGTGACATGCAAAATGGTGAAGCTGATGAGGAAGAAATCTTTGGACCAAGCATGGTATTTATGGCTCACGTTGAAGAGGTGGCGGGCATGGAAAGCTTAATGGAACATGATTTTGAAGCTCATAATTATGATGCAACTCCAAGCTATGACACGGATGCTGAAGATGATGACACTCTTGGGAACAAGGTACACATCTCATATGCTTGTGATAATGAAGATCTTGATGAATTTATACATGGTCACATTAGTACCACTAGTAAGACAACTAGAGTTAACACATGTAGTGATACATCTACAAGTGCTACACCTATGTTATCTTCTAATAGTACCAACAATAATCATGTATCAATAGGTTAGGATCATGTTGATATGCTTCAAAACTATGCCACTATTCAAACTCAGATTCAAAATTATGCTAACTTGATAAAACTCAAACAAGATAAAAGTGCATCCTTAGAAAACAAAATCAAGGGCATGTTATATGAAGAGCAGTCTGAATGGCCACTAGTGCTAAAATGTCAAATTTGAGATTTACAAGATGAGATTTTTCTTTTCAAAAGAAATATCACAAGTTTTGAAAAAAAACCAAAAAGAATCTTGAAAATGAAGTTTCAAAACTTAAAGAATAAAAAGCTTATTGTATTAAACGATTAACTAAAGCTAAAATGAAAATTCGCACTACCAGTCAGACTCCTCATACTATGCACATGTTACTTCCCAGACCAGATTCAATATTGGATCTCAAACAGGGACTTGGTTTTTCTAATCCCTCTTATCTTGAAATGGTCAAACGTAAAGCACCAAGTTTGTATAATATTGATTACATGAGACGTGACACCTTCAAAGATTACATGTTTCTTCCAAATGACATCTCTAATGAGGAAATCCAAAAACATTTAAAGGTCAAACAAAAGAAAACCATTTTCTCCTATTTTTGTGCCGATTATGGTTTGATAAATAAAGAAAATTCTCTTGAACGAAAACCAACAAATGTTAAGAAACATATGGATCAGACTACGGTCAAACCATATGATTCTAGCAGATATGAGAGTTTAGCAAGAAAAACTTTTTGTCATCTCAGAAATCAAATAAGTGGATCGTTAAGTATTATTCGTGCGAAGCAAGAATTTCAAACGGCTGAACTTGTGAGATCTAATTCATATGAAATAGATGTCTTAAGGGAAGTCAAGAAACATATACAATTATTTATCGAGCCTCCCGAAAATAGCATTAACGATAAACTTAAAGTCTTTGAAGAGGCATTGATGACTGAAATACAAAATGATTTAAAATATGGCACATCTCTTGAAAATGAATATGACCTTATTTGCTTAAACTCGGACATTCAAAAGAAATATTTTCAAAATCAAATTGAATCAATCAAACCACAATTTGCGCTAAATGAAGAGAAAATTGAGATTTTGGAAAATAGACAAACATCTCTTGAAATGGAAAACCTTGTATTAAAAGAGAGTATAAAAGAGTGTTTGCAAAAGAATGCTGAGTTGAACAAGGAATTGTCTTGTCAAAATGCAAAATTTGAAAACTCGCTTGCTAAACTTGAAAAACAATCTTTAGTGTTTGAATAAAATTGGCAACGAAAGATTGAAGAAAAAAAGTATGACAAGCTTTCCTACGAAAATTCTTTGAAACTAATCTTAAAAGAGAATGAGGAACTCAAATATAAAGTGCTTAATTTGACAAAAACGAAGAATAATGAGTTTGCTTCAAGACGCTAGTTGGAAAATACAAAATTTTCATATTTTTCGAATCAACCAACTTTTATGGCATCACCAAAACAACAAACTCATATTCTTGAGCCAAAACAAAAAGAGGTTTTAACCAATCCTAAAGTACTTGCTCCTGGTATGTACAATATTTCATCTACTTCTAAGAGTGAACCTTATGGTACAAATGATATGCTTTATAAGAAAGAATTAGAAAAAACTAGGATTCAAGCATTACTTAGTCAGGATATACCTCTAGATGCACCAATGTGTTCTTTGACTCCTAACGCAGATTTGGTTTTTGATCCAGGTTTAGAAACTACTTGTAGCAGGGAGAGACCAATTAAGAGAAATGCTTGGAAGACTAGAGCCTCTCAGCCTCAAGTTGTAGAAAAACATAGATATTTTAATGCTTTAAATAAAAAACGCTCTAAGCAAATGGATGAATGTAATGACTTAAAAAAGCATGGATCTGTTGCTTCTAATAGCATGATTGCTTGTTCTAATTCTGTTCCTTATAATTCGGTTTCTGAAAAATGTGTGCATGCTAAAATGAATTGTGAAAACATGAATGTCAATACCACTAGGACTGATAAATCGAAGAAAATAAACACTAAGCATAGAGAACAAAAGCCAAGGATCCCTAAGGGTAGGAATCTAGATCACTATGACTCAAACACTAGATCGTGCTTTAAGTGGGTTCCCACTGGAAGAGTGTTTAAAAACGTAGGCTATAGGTGGCAACCAGTTAAGAATCAAGAAGCACCCACAACTCCTCAAATAGAAAAATTCAATCCATTAGGTGTGCATTCTCTACTGCCTAACTACGTGGAACCACTTTATCAGCGGATTCCCAATTCAGTGAGTCTACTTTGTCGAAGGACTGGGTCACAACTTCTTTAATATTGGTTAATTCTCTGATAACGGTTTAGAGGTGGCTTTCAGAAAACATTCATGTATTGTTCGTACCCTTAAAGGCATTGATATTCTCAAAGGCTCTAGGGATTTGAATCTATGCCAAATTGCTCTTAATGAAATAACTTCACCAAAACCGATTTGTCCGCTTGCAAAAGCAACATCATCACAAGCCTGGCTATGGCATCGTCGCTTCTCTAATTTGAACTTCAGAACGATAAATGACCTTGCTCAATACAATTTAGTCAGAGGATTACCAAAATTATCTTTCAAGAAAGATCATCTTTGTTCAGCTTATGAATTAGGAAAAATGACACGTGCAACACTCAAATCCAAATCAGAACCTAGTTCCATTGCTCCTTTGCATTTATTGCACATGGATTTGTGTGGTCCAATGTGTGTTGTCACCAGTAATGGGAAGAAATATATTTTGGTTATTGTGGATGACTAATCACGATACACTTGGGCTCACTTTCTTGCTCTAAAGCTGAAACACCAAATGCTATCATCAAGTTCATCAAAAGAATACAAGTTGGTTTACAAGCTCAAGTCCGATATGTACGAACAGATAATGGAACGGAATTCACGAATTAGATTCTTAAGAATTTATTTGATTCTATTGGCATTACTCATCAGAGATCCGTAGCTTACACTCATCAACAAAATGGTGTAGTTGAAAGACGAAACCGTACATTAGTAGAAGTTGCAAGAACAATGTTATCCTCTGCCAACCTACCATTAAATCTTTGGTCTGAAGCCATATCAACCGCTTGTTTCACACAAAACTGATCTATTATTAAAAAACAATTTAACAAAATCCCATATCACATGCTTCACAAATGAAAACCCGATGTAAAATACCTTCGCACCTTTGGTTGTCGATGTTACCCTCTTAATGATCGAGAAGATATTGGAAAGCTGAAAGAAAAAGGGGATGTAGGAATTTGTCTTAGATATTCCACACAATCAAATGCATATCGTGTTTATAATCGATGAACAAAGATGATACAAGAGACAATCCATGTTCATTTCGACGAAGTCTAAGAAATGGCTTCTGATCATGGATGTTCAGACCCGTGCCAACGACTATGACTTCTAAACAACACGGTTCAGGACTCGTCCCTAACCCAACATCATCAACACCAAAGCTTAACCATATTCAAAAGGAAGTGTTATGATGCGTAGTTTAGCAACCTTGCAAAAGGTTTTACTTCTCAAGGAATCTCGAGAAGCTTGCAACCCCCACCAGGCAGTGTACCTGACCGATGTAGTATAGCGAGAGGCAAGTACCGGAGGATTGATCGTTCTCTAGGGGAATAGTGTCGTTAGGATTAAAAGCTACGTAAACTAGGTCTAAAGATGAGAGATGATTCTTTTTGTATTTTTTATATTTTTATGAAAGCAAGTAAAATATCTCGGGTATTGGAAGAGTGGGCGGAATTAGTTGCTAGCCAACTAACCCAAAATAACTACTAACGCAAATAAAAATAAATAACAAGAAAAGTAAATGTGGTGAACCTCTTATGATGAGAAAATATGTTTACCTAGATTTCACTACTCCCTAGCTATCTCTTACTAATTAATTGGTTTGTTATAATTGTTTGGATGAAGGGTTTCTTTCCTTAATACCAGTCGTGGGGGCATGTACGTCCTTCCCCAACTCTATAAGCTTCTATCTCTTCCTATGACGACACGTTTAGTATCCTATCATGGCCTCCTTAATAGTCACTTATGCATTAAAAACAACCAATAACATCGGTGTACACAGCTGAATACGTTTCTCAAGACGTTCAAGCCAGTTACCATATAGGAGTTCGACCAGTTTTCTCAAGCCTAACACGGAATCAATCACCCAATACAATCAAGAATGATTTGAGGTAATATTTGACCATAATATCATGATTTAGGGCTTAAATGACCCCCTAAAAGCGTAACAAATATTTCCTTATCATGTTAGACGGACTGTTTGAAAACTTCTATGATGAATCATGTGGAGGAAACAAGATGAAAGTGTCTACATTATCCGCTGAAACTCTGATTATCGAAGTAAACAATCAAGAATACATACCATCTCCAGTATCAAGTTCATCAACAACTACTTATGAAGTTGCTGATCACACACCAGATACTCCTCCAATCAATCATATTCAACAAGACCGTTCTTCAAATGATGTCACTCCAACCTCCCACATAAATGTTGATGATCAAATAATTACCAATGAATCATCTGAAGAGGACACATTCATCAATCCATTTGCAACTGATAACACTCAAATTGTACATGTTTTTATGAGCGTTATTGTGGATTTTATGATCACTTTTATGAACTTATGGTACTTAATTGAGCATAATTCGTGTTTTAGGTTCATGGAAGCTAAAGTACAAGAAAATGATGAAAAAGACGAAGAAACGATCAATAAACGAAGATTTATGCATATGTGAAGAATTCAGGACAAATGAAAGTCTCTTTGAATATGTTAGAGAATATAAAAGTCATGAAGTTGTCACTCCAAAGACTCAAGAATAAAGTACAACAAGGAAAACGAGAAAAGAAATGAAGGAAAGAAGCTAAAACGAATAATTATTGGAAGACTCGTTGTTCCCGACACACCTTCACCATTTTGACCATAACTTGAGCATACGAACTCCGTTTGACCCCCCGTTCACGGCCACGGAAAGCTAAGAGAAAGATCTACAACTTTCGTGTTTATGACTTTTGCCCAACCGATCGGTTGGATGGATTACCGAACGGTTAGATGCCTCGTTAACTTTTTCAAGAATTTATTTTACCCGATTCTAGGCCATTCTTTCTGGTATTCTAGGTCCTTCTATTCACCTTGGTGCCCAAGTTGAGCATTGATGACCCCTAGGCCTTGAGAGGAGTATAAATAGAGACCTTTACATGCATTTCTAATCATCCCTTATCATTTCTCTCTATCTCAACTTGAGAGAAAACTTCTCTTACCACCATTACTCCATCTCAATACCAAAATTCGTCCATAAAATCCCAGGAAACTTTGGAGGTCCAAGAAGTCAGCATTTGGAGGTCAAAACTTCAAGAAGTCATCACCAACTCTTGAGGCATCATTACTTCATCATTTGTTATCTTATTTCAATCATTGTAAGACTTTTAATCATGGTTTATAATGTTCAAAATTCTGAGTTTATGTTCATGTTTGCTATGAGTGGCTAGTGCATTTGTGCACTTGCTTAGATTATGTTTATTATTTAATGGTTTGCTTATGATTGTGATAACATGTTTTAATTCAATTTCAAGTTAATTCTAAAACCCAATTGTACTTAAGTTTCATAGTGACATTTGTTGAATCAAGTTTAACTAGTTGCTAATGATTTTATAGGTCGAAAGATTAAATGTTATTCAACTAGTTATAATCATTTGTCTATGAATGATTGTTTTCCACCAAAATTATTCTTGGTTAAACAAAGAAATTAAAGTGTGATTGTAATGAGAAAACTTTTGTCTATCAAATCGGATTGATTGTAAAACGCCTAATTGGTCGAAAGTGTAGTAGTTTGCAATCAATTGTAACCTTTTGTCTATGATCGGTTACCTTTTGTATTGACCATTTCATAAGAGTATTTGATAAAATAAAAGATTATTTTTGTGTTTAAGATTGTTAACCCAACCTTATGAACCTTGAATTGATCTTGAATTGATTGGTTAAACTTAATGCATGTTTTTATAAACTAAGATCTTGGCCAAGGTTTAATTTGTAAGAACAATTTATTAGAACACCAACTAATCATCATAACCAACATGTTAAGAAGAGTTATCACAATCATGCTTATCAAGGTTGTAAACTAGTCTAAGCAAGTGTAGTTTTTAATCTTATTGAATTCACATAATCATCATTTTCGTGTTACTTATTGCATATATGGTATTTTGGATCGTGACAACCTATTACCATCTTTTTATTGCTTACTATTACATAGATTCTTCACAATTGAAAACACCCAAATCCTAGTGAACGACCTCGGCTTACCAACCAAAACTAACTACATACGAAAGGGTCATACTTGCCCGTGTGTTCTTTAGCTTTATCCGGTAATTCGTGTTATAAATTTAAAACTAGTAGTCGCGAGACCCATCAAATTTTTGGCGCCGTTGCCGAGGATTTGTTTGTGTTTTTGTTTGCTTTGAATCTGTGCTTTAATCATTCCATAGTTGTGTCGCTTTTACTTTCAAAAAAAATCCAAGCCATCCAACCGATCGGCTGAACATCCATCCGATCGGATGAACAAAAACATTTTTACCGAACCATCCAACCGATCGGTTTGATATTCAACCAATCAGTTAGACCCAAAAGTCCAATCCAGCCGATCGGTATGTGCCCGTATCCGATTCGGTTAGACCGTTTTCAACCAAAAATAACAATCCAACCGATCGGCTTGTCCACCAAACTGATCGGCTGAACCTTTTCTTTTGACAAAACCCATTTTTTTTTTCAAAACCCATTTTTACCTTTTCACCTTAGTTCGAAACAAACACCACCCAACCCACCCTTAGGAGTGATTTATTTTTCTTGTGTCTTTGTTATTTTCTTTTCATATTTGTTTCTTTGGTAAATGATTTTATAAAATTGTATTTTTAGATTTTTTGAACGTCTTTTAATTAAAAGTTAAAAAAAAAGTCTATTAAAAAAAGTTTTGTCGTAATTAGTTTATTTTTCTTATACTTCTAGTAGTTATAATAAACGATTTTCTTATCTTAGTTAAACTTATTTTTGTTTACACCAATTTTAAAAAAAATACAAAAAGATTTTTCTTAGTGTTCATTTTCATTATGTTTTTATTTTTACTTTTTGTGATATTTTACGAATCGCTCCGGGTTTGTATAAACCCACACTCATGGGGTAAACAACTTGTTAGTCCACTTTACGAGCTTAAACGCAAAATCAAAAAGAGGACTAAAACCGAACTTTATCCAAAATCATCATTCATCGAGGAACTTTTTGTGGTAATCGACATAATCGAAGAGAAAGTTGAAACTCAACCCGATTCCCTACCTGTAACCGTCATTGATCCCGATGACCAACCCATGTGGTCAAGCACTAGGAGTGTTGGTGCTACCTGTAACCGTCATTGATCCCGATGACCAACCCATGTGGTCAAGCACTAGGACCGTTGCACCAACACTTAGTTCCGCTAATATTCAACGCCCTTTTTCCAAACAATTTCTATATCAAGGGTACCCACATGCAAATGATTCGGGAGAATCAATTCGATGGGAGAATCTGATCCGATCCTCACCGACACATAGCTGATTTACTTGAGATTAGTAACCTATTCCATTATGGTGAAAATCAAGAGGAAGCCGTTAAATTGAGGACTTTTCCTTTCTCATTGTCCGGAGAAGCCAAGATTTGGTTGAATGAATTAAATGAAGGAACAATTACTACGTGGGAAGAGATGAGAGAAGCTTTTATTAGCCGATACTTTTCTCCCCCAAAGTTTAAACGTCTCCTAAATGACATTCACAACTTTCAACAACTCGATCACGAAACTCTCATTGATGTTTGGCTCCGTATGAAAGATATGCTTCGCATTTGTCATGGACACGGTCTAACCAAATGAGCGATAATTCAAACATTCTATCATGGTTTAGACAATCCAACTCAAGGAATTCTCAATGACGGAGGAATATTCCTCTATAAAACTCCAAATGAAGCATTCAAAACCCTTGAGGACAAGGTCCAACTCAAGCTTGATTTCTCGAAAAATTCTCTAATCGTGCCCAAACCAAAAACCGTTGTTTCCGTCGGTGGAAGCAACATCAATGCCGATCATTCCATATTGATTGAGAAATTAGAAGCTCTCACCAGATATATTGACGTTGAATTCAAGAAGATAAGGCAAGAGCTGAAGGAGATACGAGATGCTCGTAGAGATGATGAAGATGACAATGCTTCAGAATACCACACGGATAATGACATGCTGATGATTGAACCTAATGAAGCAAGATATCATAACGGATATCACAACCAAAAGCTGAAAAATTCATACTCCTACTCAAGCCAAAACCCGAACCATAACCATCCTCATTTCTAGCCACAACATAAAACACCACTTTCATCACAATATTTTGGACAAACAAAGAAACCAAAACCTCACCGGAGGAGATGATGAGAGAATTGATGGAAGCAAATGAGAGTATGAAGAACCAGGTGGTAGAATTCGAACGGAAAATCGATCAAGGAAAAAGAAACCACCAAGCCATAATCCAAGACATGGAAAAGAAGCAAGAATTCCATCGTACCAAATCATTTCCTCGTATAACAGATTCCAATCCAGGACATGAATTTGTCTACAAACCACCCTCAATCCGTAACGAGCATGATAAGGGTGATGTTGAAGTTATTTAGGAACCCATTACAACCATGCCAACCCCAATCATTACTAGTTCACCAACCGTTTCACCTTTTCTTAAGGATTGCACCGTGCACATCCCGTCCACTGAACGCTTAGTGAAAGAGAAGATGTTTACACATGATGGCTTGACAAATCATGTTGGTAACAAGGAACTCAATGCAATTGTAGACGTTGGAAATAAAGTCTTGAAAGAAAAAGAGATTAAGAAGCAGGAGAAAGAAGTGTCAAAGGTACACAAGAGGAATGGAGAATTGGAAATAAAGATAGATGAATGGTCTAAACCACAAAATTCAGTTTCTTCAAAACAAAATAGTATGACTAACCCACCTCATCTACCTCACATTGAGAACGTGAATGACGTATTCACTAGGAGTGGAAAGTCTGATGACCCTTCGAAAAATCAAAAAGATTTGCCACCTGTCTTCGTTTTTAATAAAATCGATGAACCGTTCAAGATAACAAAAAGGGATTATCACATGGCCAAATCAAATGTATCTCCGTCACTTGTGGAGTACATACCAAATATCCCATACCTTCAACGTTAAAGAACTGGAATTCCCCATTTGAACTGTATAGTCAAAGTATCCTAATCCGGGGAAGAGTCTAGCTAATGACTCAGTAATAAATTAAGCGCTTCTCGGGAGGCAACCCGAGCTCCTTTTTAGTTGTTTATTTTCTTATTTTTGTTTTAAATAAACATGTACTCCCCTTTTTGCAAAATTTCTTTTCAAAACTTGGAAGATCTTAAGTGTGGGGGTGTTACATGTTCGTAATGTTTAATATATTATTGTGTGCAATTTGTTTGTTTTGTTTTTGTTTGAATAAATGCAACAGGTGATGGAGGAGAATTCTTGGATCTGAAGCTTATGCTAGCATTTGCTTAGTATTTTATCATATGGAAGTTCGATCATGATTTCTTTGGTTCGGGAAGTTTCGTTTCTCTCAGACTTATTTATTTATTTTCCCTATTTTACATTCTTTGAAGTTTATTTTTTACATTGAGAATAATGTTTAACTTAAGTGTGGGGGAAGTAAATAGTGAAAAACGAAACTCATTTTTAACTTTCTGGATTTTTGGGCCAATTTGAAAATAAATTTTTGTATACTTGTTTGCCCTTGTGATCTAGTTGTTTTCACGTGTTTAGGTTAATATATTAAAATAACTGGATCAATTCCACTGGTGAAATCGGTAATTTTTGAAAAACTTGAGATGTGTCCCGATTAATATTGCAATCCATTCTGGGAGCGATAACATTTGCTAGCGCATATTATAGCCCTATCCACTAAATAGTGAGGATTTAAGCCTGTTTCGTATATAGCATACATCTTTTATGCTTGATTCTTTTGCTATGAGTGTGCCGGTGACGTTATTTATTCTAGAACTTGTACTTGTAAATCATTACCAGACCGCTGTAAGATCACATTCGTATGATATAAGTGTATTCGTGTGATAAAGAGGCACCTTAGGAATAAAACCAAATGGCCATCCGTTTACAAAACAATTTTTGCTAACCACATCGGTTAGTTATCCTCTTATTTGGAACCCATTTGTTAGCATTTATCTTTAACGCTAGATACCCTTAGTTACACCCTTTGAGCCATCCTTTTCTTTTTTGTTACATCCAGAAAATACAAAATATTTTATACTTTAAACCTTAGCCTAACCCCTTGTCAAAGTCTAAATGGTGGGTTGCTAGTTGCTTGGTATGTTGGATTGTTTTTGATGATTATTAGTTAGCCACACTTCACCAATCATGTGTGTGCCATTCCGACAAAGACGAAGAGTGCACCTTCTTATTTGTATTTTTGTGGTGTATGCTTATACGAAGTGTGGGGGAGATGTGTTATATGAAGGAGAAATGTATTTAAAAAAAAGTGAAAAAAATGAAAAGAATAAAAGAAAAGAAAATGAGAAAATGAATAAGTCATCGCAACTATAAGATGACAATTATAGCCAATGTGCTATATTATGTATGGAGATGAAGAAAGAAAGTTATGTGATATGTTGTTTAGCCAATGTGCTAAGTATGAAGAATATTTTTATGGTGAATCGATGTATCGGTATGTGAAAGTCTGAAGAGGAGGAAGCTTGTAACTATAATCATTTTTGGGTTCGTGGATTGTTTTGTGACTAGCAACGATGAGACTTTGACTTGACTTTATTTTACCTTTAAAACCAATTTCATAAATTTTCCCATGCCTTATCCTTACCCTTACCAAATTACTTTATCTACCCGGATTTAGTAATAGCTTTGTGAGAATATGAAGTACATAAATATTGTAGTGACCATCCGTTATTTGAGTAATCAAGAATCCGCGCCAGCGAGCTATAATATTTTTGTATGAGATATTTGAACATAAGCCTAGTAAAAACCCTTTAGCCTATCGTTACAACCCGAATAAAAGACCTCTTTAGATGTTTACACTTGGTGCTTACGCTATGTCGGTGGAATTTTGTTTTTTGTACAAGCCTATGGTAATAAACAAATCATGACTGAGCAATAAGTGTGATTTCTCTTATATATACTCCACTACCTAAATAAATGAGTGTTGAGTGAATTATACTTGGTTTCTTTTTCGTGAGGTGTTTAGAAATGTTAATCAAGCAAGAAAATCTATGGGTATTGTCAAACATCTCGAATTTTCACCATTAAGCCTAAAACGATGAATCGTATCGAGTACTTGTACTTGGTAGATTTGCATCACATTTTTCTTAAACATACTTGCGCACCATGTGGATCTATTTTACTTAATTTTTGCTTGAAGACAAGCAAACCCTTAAGTGTGGGGGAGTTTGCGCTCATTTTTGTTTATTTATCTCATTTTCGCTTGTTTATGTTCAAAAAAAAAAAAAAAAAAAAAAAAAAAAACCAAAATTATTTTTCAAATTTTTATAGTTTTCAAAAAAAAAAAAAATTCATTTAGGTATGGTTTCGATTTTTCGTTTTCTAGATTTGCTTGAGGGCAAGCAAAGTTCAAGTGTGGGGAATTTGATAACACTCAAATTGTACATGTTTTTATGAGCGTTATTGTGGATTTTATGATCACTTTTATGAACTTATGGTACTTAATTGGGCATAATTCGTGTTTTAGGTTCATGGAAGCTAAAGTACAAGAAAATGATGAAAAAGACGAAGAAACGATCAATAAACGAAGATTTATGCATATGTGAAGAATTCAGGACAAATGAAAGTCTCTTTGAGTATGTTCGAGATTATAAAAGTCATGAAGTTGTCACTCCAAAGACTCAAGAATAAAGTACAACAAGGAAAACGAGAAAAGAAATGAAGGAAAGAAGCTAAAACGAATAATTATTGGAAGACTCGTTGTTCCCGACACACCTTCACCATTTTGACCATAACTTGAGCATACGAACTCCGTTTGACCCCCCGTTCACGGCCACGGAAAGCTAAGAGAAAGATCTACAACTTTCGTGTTTATGACTTTTGCCCAACCGATCGGTTGGATGGATTACCGAACGGTTAGATGCCTCGTTAACTTTTTCAAGAATTTATTTTACCCGATTCTAGGCCATTCTTTCTGGTATTCTAGGTCCTTCTATTCACCTTGGTGCCCAAGTTGAGCATTGATGACCCCTAGGCCTTGAGAGGAGTATAAATAGAGACCTTTACATGCATTTCTAATCATCCCTTATCATTTCTCTCTATCTCAACTTGAGAGAAAACTTCTCTTACCACCATTACTCCATCTCAATACCAAAATTCGTCCATAAAATCCCAGGAAACTTTGGAGGTCCAAGAAGTCAGCATTTGGAGGTCAAAACATCAAGAAGTCATCGCCAACGCTTGAGGCATCATTACTTCATCATTTGTTATCTTATTTCAATCATTGTAAGACTTTTAATCATGGTTTATAATGTTCAAAATTCTGAGTTTATGTTCATGTTTGCTATGAGTGGCTAGTGCATTTGTGCACTTGCTTAGATTATGTTTATTATTTAATGGTTTGCTTATGATTGTGATAACATGTTTTAATTCAATTTCAAGTTAATTCTAAAACCCAATTGTACTTAAGTTTCATAGTGACATTTGTTGAATCAAGTTTAACTAGTTGCTAATGATTTTATAGGTCGAAAGATTAATTGTTATTCAACTAGTTATAATCATTTGTCTATGAATGATTGTTTTCCACCAAAATTATTCTTGGTTAAACAAAGAAATTAAAGTGTGATTGTAATGAGAAAACTTTTGTCTATAAAATCGGATTGATTGTAAAACGCCTAATTGGTCGAAAGTGTAGTAGTTTGCAATCAATTGTAACCTTTTGTCTATGATCGGTTACCTTTTGTATTGACCATTTCATAAGAGTATTTGATAAAACAAAAGATTATTTTTGTGTTTAAGATTGTTAACCCAACCTTATGAACCTTGAATTGATCTTGAATTGATTGGTTAAACTTAATGCATGTTTTTATAAACTAAGATCTTGGCCAAGGTTTAATTTGTAAGAACAATTGATTAGAACACCAACTAATCATCATAACCAACATGTTAAGAAGAGTTATCACAATCATGCTTATCAAGGATGTAAACTAGTGTAAGCAAGTGTAGTTTTTAATCTTATTGAATTCACATAATCATCATTTTCGTGTTAGTTATTGCATATATGGTATTTTGGATCGTGACAACATATTACCATCTTTTTATTGCTTACTATTACATAGATTCTTCACAATTGAAAACACCCAAATCCTAGTGAACGACCTCGGCTTACCAACCAAAACTAACTACATACGAAAGGGTCATACTTGCCCGTGTGTTCTTAGCTTTATCCGGTAATTCGTGTTATAAATTTAAAACTAGTAGTAGCGAGACCCATCAAGTTTTTGGCGCCGTTGCCGAGGATTTGTTTGTGTTTTTGTTTGCTTTGAATCTGTGCTTTAATCATTCCGTAGTTGTGTCGCTTTTACTTTCAAAAAAAAATCCAAGCCATCCAACCGATCGGCTGAACATCCATCCGATCGGATGAACAAAAACATTTTTACCGAACCATCCAACCGATCGGTTTGATATTCAACCGATCAGTTAGACCCAAAAGTCCAATCCAGCCGATCGGTATGTGCCCGTATCCGATTCGGTTAGACCGTTTTCAACCAAAAATAACAATCCAACTGATCGGCTTGTCCACCAAACCGATCGGCTGAACCTTTTCTTTTGACAAAACCCATTTTTTTTTTCAAAACCCATTTTTACCTTTTCACCTTAGTTCGAAACAAACACCACCCAACCCACCCTTAGGAGTGATTTATTTTTCTTGTGTCTTTGTTATTTTCTTTTCTTATTTGTTTCTTTGGTAAATGATTTTATAAAATTGTCTGTTTAGATTTTTTGAATGTCTTTTAATTAAAAGTTAAAAAAAAAGTCTATTAAAAAAAGTTTTGTCGTAATTAGTTTATTTTTCTTATACTTCTAGTAGTTATAATAAACGATTTTCTTATCTTAGTTAAACTTATTTTTGTTTACACCAATTTAAAAAAAAATACAAAAAGATTTTTCTTAGTGTTCATTTTCATTATGTTTTTATTTTTACTTTTTGTGATATTTTACGAATCGCTCCGGGTTTGTATAAACCCACACTCATGGGGTAAACAACTTGTTAGTACACTTTACGAGCTTAAACGCAAAATCAAAAAGAGGACTAAAACCGAACTTTATCCAAAATCATCATTCATCGAGGAACTTTTTGTGGTAATCGACATAATCGAAGAGAAAGTTGAAACTCAACCCGATTCCCTACCTGTAACCGTCATTGATCCCGATGACCAACCCATGTGGTTAAGCACTAGGACTGTTGGTGCTACCTGTAACCGTCATTGATCCCGATGACCAACCCATGTGGTCAAGCACTAGGACCGTTGCACCAACACTTAGTTCCGCTAATATTCAACGCCCTTTTCCAAACAATTTCCATATCAAGGGTACCCACATGCAAATGATTCGGGAGAATCAATTCGATGGGAGAATCTGATCCGATCCTCACCGACACATAGCTGATTTTCTTGAGATTAGTAACCTATTCCATTATGGTGAAAATCAAGAGGAAGCGGTTAAATTGAGGACTTTTCCTTTCTCATTGTCCGGAGAAGCCAAGATTTGGTTGAATGAATTAAATGAAGGAACAATTACTACGTGGGAAAAGATGAGAGAAGCTTTTATTAGCCGATACTTTTCTCCCCCAAAGTTTAAACGTCTCCTAAATGACATTCACAACTTTCAACAACTCGATCACGAAACTCTCATTGATGCTTGGCTCCGTATGAAAGATATGCTTCGCATTTTTCATGGACACGGTCTAACCAAAGGAGCGATAATTCAAACATTCTATCATGGTTTAGACAATCCAACTCAAGGAATTCTCAATGACGGAGGAATATTCCTCTATAAAACTCCAAATGAAGCATTCAAAACCCTTGAGGACAAGGTCCAACTCAAGCTTGATTTCTCGAAAAAATCTCTAATCGTGCCCAAACCAAAAAAACCGTTGTTTCCGTCGGTGGAAGCAACATCAATGCCGATCCTTCCATATTGATTGAGAAATTAGAAACTCTCACCAGACATATTGACGTTGAATTCAAGAAGATAAGGCAAGAGCTGAAGGAGATACGAGATGCTCGTAGAGATGATGAAGATGACAATGCTTCAGAATACCACACGGATAATGACATGCTGATGATTGAACCTAATGAAGCAAGATATCATAACGGATATCACAACCAAAAGCTGAAAAATTCATACTCCTACTCAAGCCAAAACCCGAACCATAACCATCCTCATTTCTGGCCACAACATAAAACACCACTTTCATCACAATATTTTGGACAAACAAAGAAACCAAAACCTCACCGGAGGAGATGATGAGAGAATTGATGGAAGCAAATGCGAGTATGAAGAACCAGGTGGTAGAATTGGAACGGCAAATCGATCAAGGAAAAAGAAACCACCAAGCCATAATCCAAGACATGGAAAAGAAGCAAGAATTCCATCGTACCAAATCACTTCCTCGTATAACAGATTCCAATCCAGGACATGAATTTGTCTACAAACCACCCTCAATCCGTAACGAGCATGATAAGGGTGATGTTGAAGTTATTGAGGAACCCATTACAACCATGCTAACCCCAATCATTACTAGTTCACCAACCGTTTCACATTTTCTTAAGGATTGCACCGTGCACATCCCGTCCACTGAACGCTTAGTGAAAGAGAAGATGTTTACACATGATGAATTGTCAAATCATGTTGGTAACTGATGCATGGGAATCGCAACAGGCTTTACCTCTCGAGGGATCTCGAGATGCTTACAACCCCCACCAGGCACTGTACCTGATCGTTGTAGTATAATATAGTGACAAGTACCGGGGGATTGATCGTTCAGCTTAGGAATAGTGTCGCTAGGATTAGAAAGCCTAATTTACTAGTTCTAAAGGTGAGGGATGATTATTTTTGTGTTTTTATATTTTATGGAAAGCAAGTTAAAATCTCGGGTTTTGAAGGAGTGGGCGGAATTAGTTGCTATTCAACTAACCCAAAACTAAGATGCAATCAAAATAAAATAATAAAAATGAAATTAAACTAATTTATACTAAGGTTGTGAGCAGTAATTGGAGAAAATGTGTTTACTTAAACTTCATTACTCCCTAGATATCTTTTACACGTTAATTACTTGTTATAATTGTATGGATGACGGATCGTATTCCTTAATACCATTCATGGGGTGGCATACATAACTCCCCAATTCTATGAGCTCTTATCTCCTCCTACACCATGACCCAGCACAACTATAGGGATTGTAAACAGTGGCTCATGCATTAAATACAACCAATAAAGACCTAGTACGCCTCGGTTCATGTTTCTTAAGACGTTCAAGCATGTTACCATTTGGAGATCTGCCAGTTTTCTTAAGCCTAACATATAAAATCATTCATCCAAGAACAAGAATAAACAAGTAATCAACACATAATCAATATCTAGGTTTCATTAGATCTAAGCAAACACAAAGGAGATCTAGCCTAGCATAATTGAATTGAGACAAGAACAAGATATAAACAACCAACACATAGACATATTGATTGAATTAGAAGAACACTTATCTCAATTACAATGCAAGGTATCAAGGGTTTGGAACCCTTGAAAAACCTGTAAAAGTTGCACCAAATTCGTCTTTAGTGTTTCTCCAAAACTTCTCTCTTTTTAATGTAAAAACTAGAAAACTATATATAGGAAAACTGGGCTGACGGCGTCAAGACAACCATGTGACGCCGTCACCTCGCCGCCAAATACTTCCTCGGACGGCCTTGATCTACTTATGACGGCCTGTGTGACGCCGTTACCACCTACGGTATTTTATTCTTGGCACTTTGACGCCGTCAGGATGACTTTTGACGCCGTCATCAACTACGGTATTTTATTCATGATGTCTGACACCGTCAGGGTGTAACTCTTGACGCCGTCACCTAGTGTTTCCAGCATGGAAAATTGATACTTTGCCGTTTTCTTCACTTTTATGCTCCAAAAACGTCCAAAATGGCTTCTTTTCCAGAATTCACTCTCCAAGTACCTAAAATCACAAAAGGAACGATTTAGGGTAATATTTGATCAAATAAAGTCGGATTCGGGCTTAAATGACCCCCTAAAAACGGATCATTTTTCGCCTCATCATATACCCTTACACTTGAGATTTGCTTGTCCTCAAGCAAATGAGCTTTTATTCTACTCAAAAGACAAGTTAGGGGTCATTTAACACTAATATAAAAGTAATTACAACAAATAATCGTTCCACTAAAGACCAATAGGTAAGCACGGAGATCATACACAAGCACCTCACAAATAGTGTTTAGATACTCACATCTCTCGGGTGTAATAAAGTAATATAACATTATGGAAATGGAAGATATCTCTCACTACCTGTCATAGCAAAATAGATTACCATAGGCTTGGGAAAGGATCAAACCTCCACCACATGGCGTAAGCACCTAGGATAAACTATCAAAGAGGACTTTTAAAGGGTTGTAACGTTAGGTATAGGGATATGAATTACACGGTTTTGTTGGATAAAGGAAGTTTTACTGGTGGCGAGTTAACAATCTTGGTTAATTACATGTACAAGATGGCGTTGCTAAGCCAAAACTAGACTCGACTTAAGCTAATAAATGAAAAATAACAAAAACATAAAATGAACATAGAATAAAAACGGGATGGTAGTCCGTATGTTTTTTCTCTTTTTTCTTTTTCTATTTTTTTCTTTCTTTTTCTTGTTTTTTTTTCGATTATTTTTTTTTTTCGTTTTTTTTTTTTTTTTTTTTTTTTTTTTTTTTTTTTTTTTTTTTTTTTGCATACACTCTTACCCTACCATCCAAAATAATACATCATAGGGGATGAGAGTTCCCCTTACACTTGAATCTTTACATACTTTACAATTAACTAAACTAATGACTCGAATTAAGAAAATCAAAACACTTGGAGCACTTTTAAGATTAACGTACACATGGGGGTAATAATATTATGTTCTTCCCCATTACTCCATAAAATAAGTACTTACCCATGAGTCCCAATCGTCCCAAAACAATATGTACAAGGATATGACTCGACTTAGCAACCATGTAATCAATTAGAAAGTTAACTTAGGGTTTAACAAATAACAATAATGCACTAAAAATGAGCGCATACACGGAAGGCTAAGGAGATTTGGTTGTACATTTAAGTGGGGTGTAACAAATTCTTCCTTTAAGTAAAATGCTTAAAGTTAGAAACGAAAAGATAGGCTCGGAGGGGTGTACTAGGGGTTTCGTGTACTAAAAATGAGTACAACGCTAAGGGTGTGGGAAAAATTAGTTGACTTAACTAGCCAAGTAATATGACTTAAATGGTCAAGTAATTATAATACGGGTTTAACACAAGGGTGATCCTAATGCCTCTTATCATGTAGTAAATCCTACTACACGAATGTAGTCTCACTAGCGGTCTCGGGATGCATCACTAACGCAAGTTCTAGAATCTAAATGCTACCGGTACACTCATAAGCACTAATAGTAAATGCTTTTCCTATCAAATCTAAAGGCGAACCTCACATTTTTTGGTGGAAAATTTTTCTGAATATACGGTTATGTGCTAGTCATACAATCTCCTATCCATGAGACGCTTGCTATGGCTAAAGTTTCACTCCTAAATGTTGTAAAAAATTTTAAATTTGGCGCTAAAATTACACTAACAAGTATTTCTCATAGTTTTATTACACATCTACTATCAAACAAAACAAACTCAAGCGAAAGTGCATATGTAAGGTATCATCTTTTTACCCTCCCCTTACACTTAAGATGAACATTGTCCCCAATGTTCAAGTAAAGAATGTAAAAGTGAAAAAGTAAAGAGAATGAAATCAAATACTCCCCTGATTCGCTCGGTATGGATTATAGGTTGGCCAGGTTAAATCTTCTTCCAAGAAAACGAACAATCAAAGCTTCCCTTCCAGAATATAAATCATCTCCTTGTCAAACATAACCTGTAAATCCTGACAAAATAGACAAGACAACCTCGCGTAAAATCGGCGGCATCCTATATAAGTTCCTAGATCCTAGAAAACAAAGTAAGATATAATGCTTGTGGAATGAAGTTTGCAGATTTCCTGGAGATTATAAAACTTAATAATTCACAAAAACCATAAGACTCCGTTAGAAAAACAAAACCGGTAAAATTTCCAGATTTTTGACTCCTGACGCCGTCAAGAGTAAACCCCTGACGCCGTCAGAATGGACCTGCAGAAATTCTTATGTTAAGTTTCCGGAAAATTTCTGGAAAAACTTGGTCCTACTTCCTGGAAAATCCTGCAAAACTTCATTATGACTCAATACAAGCATTTGACTTTAACAAATATGAATATACATGTTCATTTAATATTGTGGAGAATCATGATCGGTTTGTTTCTTAAAAAACATATTTGGGGTTTCCCCTTACACTTATCTTTTGCAAAAATACTTTTAGGTTGGAGTTAAGACTAGGCCAAACAACATAGTAAAGTATTTCCACATTTTAGTTTAGAAACATGATCAACCAACAATAAAAATAAAACATGCATACGGAAGCAAACAACAATCAAACAAATAAAATCACACAAAACATGGGTTGCCTCCCAAGAAGCGCTTTTCTTTATTTACGAGTCTTGTAGCTAGACTAAAAGTCCTGGGTTACTACGTGATTCGGGTGAGTTCTTCGTTGAGGACATCTTTGGGATCGAACTTAGGTTTCAACTTCCTATCAGTTTCCTTAGTATGGTATGACCTTTCAAACTTCTCTCCATCCGGATCATACAAGGTCATTCTAATATGCCATGACCCGTCACCTTCTTTAGGTGGCTTGTCCCACCTCCATTTACACTTATCCCCCTCTCTTTTCCGTTTATTCCTTTCTATGTTAATGGGCATCACGCTTAATAACTCAATCATCTTCCTAAAGACTAAGGGGTCCTCAAAGGGATCTAGCTCTTCATCTCTAGCTATGAGTTGTTCTACCGAATGTGTCTTTTCAACAAAGTCTTTTTCTAGATAGAATGGGCATTGAGGTCCTATAAAGTTCCTTTCTATCCAAGGTCCATATCTAGATGGTCTCCTATTCATCTCTACCCAATGCGGTGTTGGTTCATCATCACAATCATAACTATGCTTCTTAACATCATACACCGACCAAGTATCGCCTTCTCCTACCGCTATCTTGGATTCCTTGCAATCTATCATGGCACTAGCGGTTGCTAAAAATCCTCTTCCTACCAATAATGGGCATGTAGTGTCACTAACCATGTCTAGGACGTGAAAATCCGCTAATATAGTTAACCTTCCTACGTGAACAACTACATCCTTAACCATTCCAACCGGGTGGGCAATACTCCCATCCGCTAGCCCTATCAATACCTCCGTTTCCTCTAACTTTCCTAGCTTAAGAGCGGTGAATAAGGATAAAGGAATCAAGTTGAGGCTTGACCCTAAATCGGCTAGTGTGTCGAAAGCTTCGGATCTTCCTATCTTACAAGGCAAAACAAATATACCCGGATCATCAAGCTTTTTACGCAACTTGTTTTGAACGAAGGCGGTCCCATTTTTACCTAGCTTATACTTCTCATATTTTTCTAGGAGGGCACTATAGTAAGGAGCACGCGCTAAGACATTAATGACGGGGCGTTCAAGGTGAAGTTCTTTGAATTCATCGTCAAGGTCTTGCGTAAGAGGTGTTTCAACTATGCTTTTGACCGGTTCTATAGTGGGTGTTTTATTTGATTGGTCCTTTTGGGGAACTTGGTTTTGTTTGAAACACGTGCTCGTTGATTTAACCGAGTAGTATTATGGACACGAAGTGGGTGACGAAACTGAAGATATGGCATTAACGTTTAGTTTCGGATTCTTGATTGTGTCGCTTGGGAGTGCTCCCATTTCTCGGTCATTGAGAACTTTCAACAATGCATCAATTCTAGTGGTCATCTCGCTTTGCTTTTGTTTGAAATCGGCTTCAAACTTGGATATGCGAGCTTCTTGAGATGCCATGAACTTTGACATCAATCCTTCAAGATTGTTGGTACTACCATAGTTGTTAGAAGGATTGTTGTTGAAAGTATGGTTGGATGGTGGACCGTTTGGTTGGTAACGATTAGGTGGGTTGGATGAATTGGGTTGATTTTGTTTCCACCTAAGGTTTGGGTGATTTTTCCATGAGGGGTTGTATGAATCACCGTAAGTGTTTGGCTCGGGCTTGAAAGTGTACCACTTATCTCCCGCTTCGTCGGTACGCGTGGATGCGTAGTCCGCAAAAGCTGTTCCGGGGAGTTCCACACAATCACGAGTGTCATGGGGACCACTACATAATTCGCATGAAGAAGTGATTTTGTTCACTTGGCTTGAAGGCTTAGGAGCATCGTAGGATTTCATGAGAAACTTGACTTGGTCCTCAAGTTCCATGATCCTACGGTCGGGAGTGCTAGAATTGTTCGAAGGCAAAGATATTGCCTTGACCGTTTTGTTCAAGTCACAGGGATCATTCCAACTTTCGTTGTCATAGAGAGCAAGATCTTCTATGAGTTCCCATGATTGTTCCGCACTAAGATCACGTAGCTTACCACCGGCCGATTGGTCAATGGTTCGCCTCGTGGAGATGTCGATATGGTCATAAAAGATTTGGACTTGGAACCAAAGATCTATGCCATGATGAGGGACTTTTTGGAGTAAGTCCTTGAAACGAGTCCATGCTTCATAAAGAGATTCATTTTGACGTTGTTGGAACATCAAGATGTCATTTCTAAGCTTAGTAGCTCTCCCCGCTGGGAAAAATTGAGCAAGGAAACGAGTGGTGAGATCATCCCATGTGGTGATGGATCCCGCGGGTAAACGCTCAAGCCATTGACTAGCTTGATCCCGTAGAGAGAATTGGAATAGGCGTAAACGGGTAGTCTCTCTAGTTTCAACACCTAGGTCTATGGAATCTACGATTTTGAGAAAGTCCTTAAGATGTTGGTTTGGATCTTCGGAACGAAGTCCATGGAATGCACATCCGCTTTGCACCAACCGGATGGTGTCGGATCGCAAGGGGGTCACATTGGCTCCGGTGAGCTCAATGGTGTTTCGGTAGCCTTGGTGGCTAGGTCGGGAATACTCTCCTAAGGTTCGGGGCCTAAGGGGTTCTAGTGGTGGGTTTTGTTGTGGTGGGATGACGGGTTCAAAGATGTTACCACCTTCCATGATGTCGGATGGTAAAGAGTTACGAACAAAGACACGAAGAAATAAGATAGACAAAAGAAGACCTAAAAAAAAAATCTTGCTAGAAAGGAATCTAGCAAGTAGACCTAATAAAAAGAAATCCTAACCTAGAAAAAAACTATTCCCCGGCAACGGCGCCAAAAACTTGATGCGTGGGAATCGCAACAGGCTTTACCTCTCGAGGGATCTCGAGAAGCTTACAACCCCCACCAGGCAGTGTACCTGATCGTTGTAGTATAGTATAGACACAAGTACCGGGGGATTGATCGTTCAGCTTAGGAATAGTGTCGCTAGGATTAGAAAGCCTAATTTACTAGTTCTAAAGGTGAGGGATGATTATTTTTGTGTTTTTATATTTTATGGAAAGCAAGTTAAAATCTCGGGTTTTGAAGGAGTGGGCGGAATTAGTTGCTATTCAACTAACCCAAAACTAAGATGCAATCAAAATAAAATAATAAAAATGAAATTAAACTAATTTATACTAAGGTTGTGAGCAGTAATTGGAGAAAATGTGTTTACTTAGACTTCGTTACTCCCTAGATATCTTTTACACGTTAATTACTTGTTATAATTGTATGGATGACGGATCGTATTCCTTAATACCATTCATGGGGTGGCATACATAACTCCCCAATTCTATGAGCTCTTATCTCCTCCTACACCATGACCCAGTACAACTATAGGGATTGTAAACAGTGGCTCATGCATTAAATACAACCAATAAAGACCTAGTACGCCTCGGTTCATGTTTCTTAAGACGTTCAAGCATGTTACCATTTGGAGATCTGCCAGTTTTCTTAAGCCTAACATATAAAATCATTCATCCAAGAACAAGAATAAACAAGTAATCAACACATAATCAATATCTAGGTTTCATTAGATCTAAGAAAACACAAAGGAGATCTAGCCTAGCATAATTGAATTGAGACAAGAACAAGATATAGACAACCAACACATAGACATATTGATTGAATTAGAAGAACACTTATCTCAATTACAATGCAAGGTATCAAGGGTTTGGAACCCTTGAAAAACCTGTAAAATTTGCACCAAATTCGTCTTTAGGGTTTCTCCAAAACTTCTCTCTTTTTAATGTAAAAACTAGAAAACTATATATAGGAAAACTGGGCTGACGGCGTCAAGACAACCATGTGACGCCGTCACCTCGCCGCCAAATACTTCCTCGGACGACCTTGATCTACTTATGACGGCCTGTGTGACGTCGTCACCACCTACGGTATTTTATTCTTGGCACTTTGACGCCGTCAGGATGACTTTTGACGCCGTCATCAACTACGGTATTTTATTCATGATGTCTGACGCCGTCAGGGTGTAACTCTTGACGCCGTCACCTAGTGTTTCCAGCATGGAAAATTGATACTTTGCCATTTTCTTCACTTTTATGCTCCAAAAACGTCCAAAATGGCTTCTTTTCCAGAATTCACTCTCCAAGTACCTAAAATCACAAAAGTAACGATTTAGGGCAATATTTGATCAAATAAAGTCGGATTCGGGCTTAAATGACCCCCTAAAAACGGATCATTTTTCGCCTCATCAGTAACAAGGAACTCAATGCAATTGTAGACGTTGGAAATAAAGTCTTGAAAGAAAAAGAGATTAAGAAGCAGGAGAAAGAAGTGTCAAAGGTACACAAGAGGAATGGAGAATTGTAAAGAAAGATAGATGAATGGTCTAAACCACAAAATTCAGTTTCTTCAAAACAAAATAGTATGACTAACCCACCTCATCTACCTCACATTGAGAACGTGAATGACGTATTCACTAGGAGTGGAAAGTCTGATGACCCTTCGAAAAATCAAAAAGATTCGCCACCTGTCTTCGTTTTTAATAAAATCGATGAACCGTTCAAGATAACAAAAAGGGATTATCACATGGCCAAATCAAATGTATCTCCGTCACTTGTGGAGTACATACCAAATATCCCATACCCTCAACGTTAAAGAACTGGAATTCCCCATTTGAACTATATAGTCAAAGTATCCTAATCCGGGGAAGAGTCTAGCTAATGACTCAGTAATAAATTAAGCGCTTCTCGGGAGGCAACCCGAGCTCCTTTTTAGGTGTTTATTTTCTTATTTTTGTTTTAAATAAACATGTACACCCCTTTTTGCAAAATTTCTTTTCAAAACTTGGAAGATCTTAAGTGTGGGGGTGTTACATGTTCGTAATGTTTAATCTATTATTGTGTGCAATTTGTTTGTTTTGTTTTTGTTTGAATAAATGCAACAGGTGATGGAGGAGAATTCTTGGATCTGAAGCTTATGCTAGCATTTGCTTAGTATTTTATCATATGGAAGTTCGATCATGATTTCTTTGGTCCGGGAAGTTTCGTTTCTCTCAGACTTATTTATTTATTTTCCCTATTTTACATTCTTTGAAGTTTATTTTTTACATTGAGAATAATGTTTAACTTAAGTGTGGGGGAAGTAAATAGTGAAAAACGAAACTCATTTTTAACTTTCTGAATTTTTGGGCCAATTTGAAAATAAATTTTTGTATACTTGTTTACCCTTGTGATCTAGTTGTTTTCACGTGTTTAGGTTAATATATTAAAATAACTGGATCAATTCCACTGGTGAAATCGGTAATTTTTGGAAAACTTGAGATGTGTCCCGATTAATATTGCAATCCATTCTGGGATCGATAACATTTGCTAGCGCATATTATAGCACTATCCACTAAATAGTGAGGATTTAAGCCTGTTTCGTATATAGCATACATCTTTTATGCTTGATTCTTTTGCTATGAGTGTGCCGGTGACGTTATTTATTCTAGAACTTGTACTTGTAAATTATTATCAGACCGCTGTAAGATCACATTCGTGTGATATAAGTGTATTCGTGTGATAAAAGGCACCTTAGGAATAAAACCAAATGGCCATCCGTTTACAAAACAATTTTTGCTAACCACATCGGTTAGTTATCCTCTTATTTGGAACCCATTTGTTAGCGTTTATCTCTAACGCTAGATACCCTTAGTTACACCCTTTTAGCCATCCTTTTCTTTTTTGTTACATCCAGAAAATACAAAATATTTTATACTTTAAACCTTAGCCTAACCCCTTGTCAAAGTCTAAATGGTGGGTTGCTAGTTGCTTGGTATGTTGGATTGTTTTTGATGATTATTAGTTAGCCACACTTCACCAATCATATGTGTGCCATTCCGACAAAGACGAAGAGTGCACCTTCTTATTTGTATTTTTGTGGTGTATGCTTATACGAGGTGTGGGGGAGATGTGTTATATGAAGGAGAAATGTATTTAAAAAAAGTGAAAAAAATGAAAAGAATAAAAGAAAAGAAAAAGAGAAAATGAATAAGTCATCGCAACTATAAGATGACAATTATAGCCAATGTGCTATATTATGTATGGAGATGAAGAAAGAAAGTTATGTGATATGTTGTTTAGCCAATGTGCTAAGTATGAAGAATATTTTTATGGTGAATCGATGTATCGGTATGTGAAAGTCTGAAGAGGAGGAAGCTTGTAACTATAATCATTTTTGGGTTCGTGGATTGTTTGGTGACTAGCAACGATGAGACTTTGACTTGACTTTATTTTACCTTTAAAACCAATTTCATAAATTTTCCCATGCCTTATCCTTACCCTTACCAAATTACTTTATCTACCCGGATTTAGTAATGGCTTTGTGAGAATATCAAGTGCATAAATATTGTAGTGACCATCCGTTTTTTGAGTAATCAAGAATCCGCGCCAGCGAGCTATAATATTTTTGTATGAGATATTTGAACATAAGCCTAGTAAAAACCCTCTAGCCTATCGTTACAACCCGAATAAAAGACCTCTTTAGATGTTTACACTTGGTGCTTACGCTATGTCGGTGGAATTATGTTTCTTGTACAAGTCTATGGTAATAAACAAATCATGACTGAGCAATAAGTGTGATTTCTCTTATATATACTCCACTACCTAAATAAATGAGTGTTGAGTGAATTATACTTGGTTTCTTTTTCGTGAGGTGTTTAGAAATGTTAATCAAGCAAGAAAATCTATGGGTATTGTCAAACATATCGAATTTTCACCATTAAGCCTAAAACGATGAATCGTATCGAGTACTTGTACTTGGTAGATTTGCATCACATTTTTCTTAAACATATTTGCGCACCATGTGGATCTATTTTACTTAATTTTTGCTTGAAGACAGGCAAACCCTTAAGTGTGGGGGAGTTTGCGCTCATTTTTGTTTATATATCTCATTTTCGCTTGTTTATGTTCAAAAAAAAAAAAAAAAAAAAAAAAAAAAAAAAAAAAAAAAACCAAAATTATTTTTCAAATTTTTATAGTTTTCAAAATTTTCTTTTCGTTTTTTTTTCATTTAGGTATGGTTTCGATTTTTCTTTTTCTAGATTTGCTTGAGGGCAAGCAAAGTTCAAGTGTGGGGGATTTGATAACACTCAAATTGTACATGTTTTTATGAGTGTTATTGTGGATTTTATGATCACTTTTATGAACTTATGGTACTTAATTGGGCATAATTCATGTTTTAGGTTCATGGAAGCTAAAGTACAAGAAAATGATGAAAAAGATGAAGAAACGATCAATAAACGATGATTTATGCAAATGTGAAGAATTCAGGACAAATGAAATTCTCTTGGAGTATGTTCGAGAATATAAAAGTCATGAAGTTGTCACTCCAAAGACTCAAGAATAAAGTACAAGAAGGAAAACGAGAAAAGAAATGAAGGAAAGAAGCTAAAACGAATAATTATTGGAAGACTCGTTGTTCCCGACACACCTTCACCATTTTTGCCATAACTTGAGCATACAAACTCCGTTTGACCCCCCGTTCACGGCTACGGAAAGCTAAGAGAAAGATCTACAACTTTCGTGTTTATGACTTATGCCCAACCGATCAGTTGGATGAATTACCGAACGGTTGGATGCGTCGTTAACTTTTTCAAGAATTTCTTTTACCTGATTCTAGGCCATTCTTTCTGGTATTCTAGGTCCTTCTACTCACCTTGGTGCCCAAGTTGAGCATTGATGACCCCTAGGCCTTGAGAGTGGTATAAATAGAGACCTTTACATGCATTTCTAATCATCCCTTACCATTTCTTTCTATCTCAACTTGAGAGAACACTTCTCTTACCACCATTACTCCATCTCAATACCAAAATTCGTCCATAAAATCCCAGGAAACTTTGGATGTCCAAGAAGTCATCATTTGGAGGTCAAAACATCAAGAAGTCATCACCAACGTGTGGAAAACTAGAAGGGGGGTTGAATAGTTTTACGTCATTTTTTTAAATTTGTTATAAAAGATTGTTTGAGTGTTTTCTTTATTTTCAAGAGTTTAGATTCGATACTATGTGGTCTCAAGTCTTGCACAATATAAACAACAATAAATATGTACGATATAGCAATAATAATGTAAGTAAAGAAATAAATGAGAGATGGAAAGATCGAACCGCGAGACAAGAGATTTATAGTGGTTCGGCTACAAGGACACCTTCCTTGCCCTACTCCACTCCCCGAGCACCTAACTCGAGTGTTTTCTTCACTATGTCAACAAGCTCCCTTATGGCGGAGAAAACCTTACACACCAATGTACACACCACAACTTCGTCACAACATAATCACAACTTCTACACAACCTCTTCACACCAATCAATCTTCACACCAATCTACTTCACAACTTTCTACTTCACACCTATCTACTTCACACCAATCTCCTTCACTACAATCTACTTCCTAACTCTTCTCCTTCACAATAAACTACTAACCAATCACACTATCTATATACCTAGCTAAACTATCTACTATCAAATATTCACAACTAATTACACAAAGAAATAAATACTATTGATGATGCTCTAACAACTTGGATGTGGAGGTCACAACAAGTTGTAATACTTCTTGTCTTGGAGGATAGAAGTATTCTTCTCTTACACTTGAGAGGATGATGTTTGGATCACTTTGAAACAAAGATTTATGTATGTATGATCAAAGAATTAAGAGAATAGAAATGGAGATCTAGAACAGAAAGTTTAGGAGTGCAAAAGGTGAGAAAAATCTGTGGAATGAACTAGTATTTATAGGGGAACAAACTACTGTTCTGGAGCGTGGCCGGTCCCTTTAATAATTAAGGGGGCCGCCTTATCAATTAAGGGGGCCGCCCCCTCCAGAACGTTGGAGTAGTTTGTCCTCTTGTGGGGAAGGTTTTTCTGGATAAAATTTTCCATTTTTGGTTAGAAATTTGAAATCATATATTAATAATGATTTAAACATATTCTTTTAATTCCAAAAATAATTTTGTAAAAGATATAAAATGTTTAAGACATTTTTGTAAAAGTTCTAGTGATTAGAAAATTTTCCTTTTATCATAGAATGCAATAAACACTTTGTTTATTCATACATTAAGTGATTTGGAAGCAAAATGAGATATTAATCTCTAAATACTTGTTTACGTCATAAGTTTTAGTTTAATGAGTTTATGCTTTGTAATTATCAAAACGTAGAGATATTGTTAATATGTTAACAATGTTTTTAGGCATTATTCATGTCAACAATCTCCCCCTTTTTGATGATTACAAAACCTTAAACTCATTAGGTCTAAAATTAATTTTTAGACAAGTATTTTAGAGTTTAATATTCTCTTCTCCCCCTTTTTGTAAAATCAAAAAGGTTAGACCGATTAAGCTTCATAAAAGAAGTTTAAACGAGTAGAGAGCTCCCCCTTGATGTATGCTCCCCCTCATTTGAGAGCACCAAGGATACGAGCTATGGAAAGCTTGGCTACGAAAAAATATGTGAGGAGAACAAGACATATATATATGCAAAGCAACAATTATGCAAATAAAAATAGATTCATTCAAGCATATATGAGACAATCATAGAAATGATAATCATTACAACATTTAATATGCTTGAAGCATATTGATTACAATAAAACAAAAGAAACAACATAGTCCTATATTGTCGAAGAGAGCACTTGGGCTTGCTTGCAACCCATGGTTGAGTGTTTTATTTGCTTGAGGGGAATATAAGCATAGCGCTTAGTTGTTTTATGGAGAGGGATATGGAGTGGGGTATGGAGCGGAAGCGGTGGATCTCACGATGTTGTATCGAGTTAAGGGTGGTATTGGATGAGGACGAGTGAGAAGATATTCAATCCAAGAAATATCTTCACTCAAGTAGAGGATTTGTTTTTGAAGGAAGATACAACAAGGGAAAAAGTGAGTGTGGTTTGTAACTTGATCCAAGTTGAGAGAGTGAGGTAGGCAATTTGCATAGGGTGATGATGGAGGTTGCCCTTTGTTGCGTTGTGCAAGATGCATAGCAAGGAGATCACTAAGATCATGGATTTGGTTTATTTCATCACGGAACTTTTGTTTTTCCGTGGCAATGTGGATAGAATCATTGTGTTGATATGGATGAATTGGGTTTGTGTAGTTGGAATTGAAATTGTTGGAAGTGTAGTTTGATGGTTGATCAAACTTGTATGGATCATTATAAGTGGTTGGATGTTGAGATGCGTAGTTTGGCATGAAAGAAGATGTTTGGCCAATGTTGTATGGTTTGTAAAGAATATCAAATGAATGTCCTTGTGGGTTTGGTGTAAAGTTTGGGAAGTAAGTAGTTGGAGGTGTTGAGTGATTTCCAACTTCATTGGTTATGATTGATTTGTTTCGAGGGCTTTTTCTTCGCCAAACGGGTTTTTCCGTCATACTTGCTAGCCTTGAGGCTTTTGGTTTTGGTTTGTTTGGAGAGGTCATGATGAGATGAATGGAGAGTTTTGAAGATTGGGGATATTTATAGTGTAAGATTTGTGTGTTTATGGATGGATAAAGTTTGTTTGTGAGATTAGGACAAAATATGTTGGTGAAAATTGGGAAATGTAGGTTGAATAGGGCTAAAAAGCAGAAAAGATTATGTAAACCCGGCCATCAGATGGCCGGTCCCCTTAATTGGGGGGGCGGTCCCCTTAATGATTAAGGGGTCCGCCTTACATAATTAAGGGGGCCGCCCATCTGGTGATTTCCAGATTGCCGGAATTGGGTTTTTGGCAGAAAATTTGCAGAAAGGTTGTGTTTTCGGATTTGGATTCAAGCAAGTTCAACTCCTTGAGGCAATATAGCATTTAATCTAATCATAAAATAGCATGCATGCAAAAACACTTAAGTAAAAGAGCAAACAAGTAATTAAAAATCTAGAAGAAATAAACAATGGCAAGGGCACTTAATCTTCCTAGAGCAACTATCTTATATCAAAGGCAAAGGTAACTAGTGAGTGAAAAACTAGTGATGGAACAAGATGACAACATTATGAGTGATTTTGTCCTAGTGTGTGTCTATATGCAACAAATGTGGAGTTATGATTGTTTCAACTCCTAAAAGCAAAGAAAAATAAGCTTCCTAAGAAACAAATCAAAGTCTCCTTGATTCAATTTTGCTCGATTCATGAATGTCAATGATATATATTAGGTTATATACTTTGACAATTTATGTGAGAGTTTATGCATCATTTAGGAAAAAGGTTTTTAGCATTTGTCAAAAATGCAAGGAAAATTATTTTCATGTAATTCCTAGATGTGAGAATAGTTTTTAAGGAATTTTGATTGGGTTTTACAAGAGAGTATATGCAATGAAAATGAGGTTTCCCAATCTTCAATTTTGTGCGAAATAGATTCCTAGACTCAGAAATGGAGAAGTGAAAGAAAAGTAAATTTTATGCAAGTAAAAAAAATTTGTGAAATGCAATAGAGTTTAATCAACTTGTTCCATCATTCCTAGTCCTAAACGTAAGTGATTGAATAATTCACGCTTAAGGGGTTTAGTGAATATATCCGCAATGTTATCTTCCGATGCAACCTTTTCTATAGATATGTTTCCTTTTGGTACATTATCCTTAAGGAAGTGGTGGCGTATTTCTATATGTTTAGTCCTAGAGTGTTGAACCGGATTTTTGCTTAAATCTATCGCACCTTTGTTATCGCACATAATGGGAACATTTTCTAACCTAATACCATAGTCTATGAGAGCTTGTTTCATCCATAGTGCTTGTTGACATGCCTTTCCAGTGCTTACATATTCGGCTTCAGTGGTAGAAATAGCAAGAGCGGTTTGCTTCTTTGAAAACCAAGATGTTAGACAACATCCCATAAAAGTGCAAATACCGCTAGTGCTCTTTATATCTACGTAGTCTCCTGCATGATCCGAATCTGCATAGACGATGGTTTCTATGCCGGATCCTTTAGGATACCATAATCCTAAGTGTATAGTGCCTTTAATGTATCGGAAGATACGCTTAACCGCTTCTAGGTGAGAGGTTTTGGGATCCTCTTGAAAACGGGCACAAAGGCAGACACTAAACATGATATCGGGTCTACTTGCCGTTAAGTATAGTAAACTACCTATCATTCCTCTATACTTGGTGTTATCTACGGACTCGCCTTCATCATCCTTTGTGAGTTTCACTTCCATAGACATGGGAGTTTTCATGGGTTTTGAGTCTTCTAGGCCAAATTTCTTAAGCATTTCCTTAATGTACTTTGATTGGTTAAAGAATATTCCATCTTCTAATTGTTTTATTTGTAATCCTAGGAAGAAGTTTAGTTCACCCATCATACTCATCTCAAACTCATCATGCATGATTTTGGCAAATTCATCACACATTTCTTGACAAGTCGATCCAAATATAATGTCGTCAACATATATTTGAACAATGATGAGATTTGGGTCTTTCTTTTTAGTGAAAAGAGTGTTATCTACCATTCCCATGGAATAATTATGTTTAATAAGGAAAGCTTTTAATCGATCATACCAAGCTTTGGGAGCTTGTTTGAGTCCATACAAAGCTTTCTTTAACTTATAAACATAATCAGGTTTTGCGAAGTCAATGAATCCTGGAGGTTGTGCTACATAAACCTCCTCATTGATAAAACCGTTAAGGAATGCACTTTTCACATCCATTTGGAATAACTTAAAGTCTAGGGCGCATGCATAGGCAAGTAATATCCTAATAGATTCTAGTCTAGCTATGGGGGCATAAGTTTCGTCATAATCAATTCCTTCTTGTTGATTGTAACCTTGGGCAACTAACCTAGCTTTATTCCTAGTTACTATTCCATTTTCATCTAATTTATTCCTATATACCCATTTAGTTCCTATGATGGTCATATTCATTGGATTTGGGACTAATTCCCAAACATCATTTGCCTTAAATTGATTTATTTCTTCTTGCATAGCTATAAACCAACTTTCATCTTTTAATGCCTCATTAATATTCTTAGGTTCTATTGCTGAGAGGAAACAAAAGAAGTTAATTTTATCTTGGGCTTGTGACCTAAGGGTTCTTTGATTAAGATGTCCTATTATATTATCTAATGGATGTGATATAGATTCTTTAATATTTACAATTTCGTTATTTCCTAAGTCAATGTCTTCATTATCATTTCCTATGGGTTTTGTTTTACTAACCTCAATAGCTTCATCTTCGACTAAGTCATCATTTTCTAAAGGTAATGTTTTAGGAGGTGGTGGTGTTTCATCAAATGTTACATTTAGTGATTCTTCTACTTTCATAGAGTGTTTGTTAAGTATTATATATGCTTTACTATTTTGTGAGTACCCTAAAAATATTCCTTCATGTGAATTTGGATCAAACTTAGTGAGGTAATCTTTAGTGTTTAAAATATAACATTTACTTCCAAATACCCTAAAGTAGCTCAAGTTTGGTTTTCTACCTCTTAGTAACTCATAAGGAGTTTTTCCTGGAATTCTCCTAATTGATACCCTATTAATAATATATGTTGATGTATCTACAGCGTGACACCAAAATTTTTGTGGGATGGATTGTTCATTTAACATTGTTCTACTCATTTCTTGTAGTGACCTATTTTTTCTTTCTACTACGCCATTTGATTGAGGAGTACGAGGAGCGGAGAAATTGTGAGATATTCCATTTAAATCACAATATTTTCCAAATTGTACTTCGTTGTCAAATTCCCTACCATGGTCCGTCCTAATGGCTGCTATTGTGCATCCTAATTTATTTTGAATCATTTTACTAAATATTTCGAATTTTTCAAAGGCTTGGGTTTTGTCACTTAAAAACCTAGTCCATGTGTATCGTGAATAGTCATCTACTATTACTAAGGTATACTTGTTTCCTTCGTAGCTCCGCACAGCGGATGGACCAAAAAGATCCATATGTAATAATTCTAGGCACCTAGTAGTGGATACTATATTCTTAGCTTTGTGACTAACATGAACTTGTTTTCCAATTTTACATGCATCACAAAAATGCTTGTCATATTTTAGGTTAGGCAAGTTTCTAACTAGTTCTTTAGAGGCCAAAGATTGTATTTGTTGCATGTTTGCATGTCCTAATCTCCTATGCCACAATGTGGAGTTTTCGTCTAGGGTTGTTAGGCATATCCTATCTTCAGGTTTGTTTCCTAGTTTCGTAACATATATGCCTCCTTTCCTAATTCCTCTACCTATAATCTTTCCATTCTTAACTATTTCGCTATCCTCTTCGGTAAAGGTAACTCTACATTTATTATCGCATATTTGGCCTATACTAAGCAAGTTATATGTTAAATTATCTACATGCTGAACATTTTCAATAGTAAGTGAGTCTTGAGAAATCGTACCTTTGCCAATGATTTTTCCACGCAAGTCACTACCAAAAATAAAGTTACCTCCATTGTATGCCTTATACGTAGAAAATAGCTTGCGGTTCCCCTTCATGTGCCTCGAACATCCGCTATCCTTGATCCATTCGTCAGGCTCCAAGTCAATTCCTAAACATATTTCGTCAGTTGCTTTTGCCACAAAACACTTTTCGTCTCTTGGTTTTTCCACTTCTTCTTTGTCACTATCACTCCATGTTCCACTAACAAAGGCGCCTTGATTTTCATAACCCGGTGGCTTTAGACATTCACCAATGAGATGATTTAGACTTCCACATCTAAAGAACTTTCTTTTCCCATAGTTATCACTTCTATTTCTTTGGAACGGTTTTCTTTCGTCTCGTCGTGATCTAGTGAATCTTCCTCGTCTTTTGAAGAATTTCTTGAATTCTCTTACGACCATTGCATATTCTTCGTCTTCACTCTCGTCACTTGAGTCATCATCGTCACTAGGTTCCTTTTTGGCTTTTAGAGCAATGGATTTGGTTAGTTCTTTCTTGACTTTGACCGTTTCCGAATCTCTTCTTATAATTTCTTCATGGACCTTCAAGTTGCCAATAAGTTCATCAAGTGATAACGTCATCAAATTCTTTGATTCTTCAATTGCCATGGCCTTAGCTCGCCATTTTGGATACAATGCCCTAAGAAATTTCCTAACACAATTTTTACTAGAAAATGTCTCATCAAGTGCTTTTAAACTTGTGATAATAGTGTTAAATTTAACAAAAGCGTTATCAACTGATTCCTCTTCCGGAATCGTATATTGTTCATATTGTTGTACAAGAAGATCTATTTTATTATCTTTGACTTGACTATTACCTTGGTGAGTAATAAGTAGTGATTCCCAAATTTCTTTGGCGGTTTTACACATAAAAATTATTTCATATTCTTTACGTGGTAACGCATTATAAATTACCATTTTAGCTTCATTATTTTTAGATAGTTTCTTTTTCAAATCATCATTTTGTTTTTCAAAAGGTACAATTTCATCCTTTTTAGTTTCCGGATTTTGTTGAGTGGGAGGAAAATCACCAAAGGTAATAACATGCCAAAGATCAAGATCTTTTGATTTCACATAAGTTTCGAATCTATTTTTCCAATATAAAATTCATCACTTTCAAATAGTGGTGATCTTTGCATAGATTGCCCTTCTAAATATTTTTCAGATTCCATAGATAGTTACAAGTTTTAAAATACAATATATTTTAAAAATCTTGCTAGACGTGACACCTGATACCAATTGTGGAAAACTAGAATGGGTGTTGAATAGTTTTACGTCATTTTTTTTTAATTTGTTATAAAAGATTGTTTGAGTGTTTTCTTTATTTTCAAAAATTTAGATTCGATACTATGTGGTCTCAAGTCTTGCACAATATAAACAACAATAAATATGTACGATATAGCAATAATAATGTAAGTAAAGAAAAAAATGAGAGATGGAAAGATCGAACCGCGAGACAAGAGATTTATAGTGGTTCGGCTACAAGGACACCTTCCTTGCCCTACTCCATTCCCCGAGCACCAAACTCAACAGTTTTCTTCACTATGTCAACAAGTTCCCTTATGGCGGAGAAAACCTTACACACCAATGTACACACCACAACTTCGTCACAACATAATCACAACTTCTACACAACCTCTTCACACCAATCTACTTCACAACTTTCTACTTCACACCTATCTACTTCACACCAATCTCCTTCACTACAATCTACTTCCTAACTCTTCTCCTTCACAACAAACTACTAACCAATCACACTATCTATATACCTAGCTAAACTATCTAGTATCAAATATTCACAACTAATTACACAAAGAAATAGATACTATTGATGATGCTCTAACAACTTGGATGTGGAGGTTACAACAAATTGTAATACTTCTTGTCTTGGATGATAGAAGTATTCTTCTCTTGCTCTTGAGAGGATGATGTTTGGATCACTTTGAAACAAAGATTTATGTATGTATGATCAAAGGATTAAGAGAATAGAAATGGAGATCTAGAACAGAAAAATTAGGAGCGCAAAAGGTGAGAAAAATTTGTGGAATGAACTAGTATTTATAGGGGAACAAACTACTGTTCTGGAGCGTGGCCGGTCCCCTTAATAATTAAGGGGGCCGCCTTATGAATTAAGGGGGCCGCCCCCTCCATAACGTTGGAGTAGTTTGTCCTCTTGTGGGGAAGGTTTTTCTGGATAAAATTTTCCATTTTTGGTTAGAAATTTGAAATCATATATTAATAATGATTTAAATATATTCTTTTAATTCCAAAAATAATTTTGTAAAAGATATAAAATGTTTAAGAAATTTTTATAAAAGTTCTAGTGATTAGAAAAATTTCCTTTGATCATAGAATGCAATAAACACTTTGTTTATTCATACCTTAAGTGATTTGGAAGCAAAATGAGATATTAATCTCTAAATACTTGTTTACGTCATAAGTTTTAGTTTAATGAGTTTATGCTTTGTAATTATCAAAACATAGAGATATTGTTAATATGTTAACAATGTTTTTAGGCATTATTCATGTCAACACAACGCTTGAGGCATCATTACTTCATCATTTGTTATCTTATTTCAATCATTGTAAGACTTTTAATCATGGTTTCTTCTGAGTTTATGTTCATGTTTGCTATGAGTGGCTAGTTCCGTTGTGCACTTGCTTAGATTATGTCTATTATTTAATGGTTTGCTTATGATTGTGATAACATGTTTTAATTCAATTTCAAGTTAATTATAAAACCCAATTGTACTTAAGTTTCATATTAACATTTGTTGAATCAAGTTTAACTAGTTGCTAATGATTTTATAGGTCGAAATATTAATTGTTATTCAACTAGTTATAATCATTTGTCTATGAATGATTGTTTTCCACCAAAATTATTCTTGGTTAAACAAAGAAATTAAAGTGTGATTGTAATGAGAAAACTTTTGTCTATCAAATCGGATTGATTGTAAAACGCCTAATTGGTCGAAAGTGTATTAGTTTGCAATAAATTGTAACCTTTTGTCTATGATCGGTTACCTTTTGTATAGACCATTTCTTAATAGAATTTGATAAAACAAAAGATTATTTTTATGTTTAAGATTGTTAACCCAACCTTATGAACCTTGAATTGATTGGTTAAACTTAATGCTTGTTTTTATAAACTAAGATCTTGGCCAAGGTTTAATTTGTAAGAACTGTGGAAAACTAGAAGGGGGGTTGAATAGTTTTACGTCCTTTTTAAGTTTATTTTCAAAATCTTTTGTAGCTTATAAAAACTTTCGATTTGATCTTACGTGAATTCAAGTATCAAAAAATACAAGCAAGACTAATCTAATAATGAAAGTATTGAAATAGAATGAAGAAAAGATAGAGTTAGAAAGATCAAACCACAACATGCGAATTTATAGTGGTTCGGCTACAAGGACACCTTCCTTGCCCCACTCCACTCCCCGAGTGCCACACTCGAGAGTTTTCTTCACTATGTCAACAAACTCCTTATGGCGGAGAAACCTTACACACCTTGGCTTACACCTATTAACGACACTAAGCTAAATGTCGAGTTCTAATCGTAGCTAGAACCAATCTCACAACTTCTTCAAGACTTCACTCCTTCTTCACACCTTCACAACTTCTTCAAGATAGCTTCACACCTTTTCTTCTTGTCTACTTCACACCTTCTTCTATGCACAACTAAATCACAACAACTACACTACTCTACAACACACCTAATATCTACAATCAACAAATTCACACAACACTTTACAACTATCTAGCACTACTACAAGATGAAACTAGCTAATCACAATTGTAGAGGAGTGTTCTTCTTTTTGTACTAGAGTGGATGAAGCTTTGGATTACTTAGAAACAAAGACTTATGAATTATATGATCAAAGGATCTTTGAGATAGAAATGGAGATTAGATCAGAAGGTTTTGAGTGCAAAAAGGTGAGAAAATTTTGTGGAATGAACCAGTATTTAAAGGGGAAAGATTTACTGTTCTGAAGCGTGGCCGGTCCCCTTAATAATTAAGGGGGCCGCCTTATGAATTAAGGGGGCCGCCCCTCCAGAACGTTGGATTTTCTTGTCCATTAGTGGGGAAGGTTTTTCTGGATAAAACTTGCCCTTTTTGGTTGGAATTTTGAAATCATATCTTTGTAGTTTAATAAAACAATACCAAAAATGATTTACTAATATATATAAAATGTTAATGTCATTTTATAAAATGTTATGTGTTAAAAAAAGGCTTCCTTTGATCATGCAATGCATAAGATGCTAAGTTTATGCATACCTTAAGTGATATTAGTTGTAGAAGTAAATATTTGTTACTAATACTTGTTTACGTCATAATCTTGACTTAATTTAGTTTACATTTTTTGATTATCAAAACATAGAGTTATTGAGAAATATTAATAACGTTTTTAAACATTATTTATATCAACAATCTCCCCCTTTTTGATGATTACAAAACTTAAACTCATTAACTCAAAAATTAGTTTTTAAACAAGTATTTTAGTGAGTTTATATTTACTTCTCCCCCTTTTTGTAGAATCAAAAAGGTTATGCCGACAAATTTCATCCATGAAATATTGACTGGATAAAAACTCCCCCTTGATGTGTACTCCCCCTCGTTTGGGGGCACCAAGGAGACGAGCTAAGGAATGCTTGCAAGACAAAAATATTAGAGGCACAAGTATATACATGCAAATATATATAAGGTGACAAGAATATAAATAAGCATGATTAAAAAGAAGCATTCATATTAAAGCAAAAGTTATGTTAAGACACAACAATACAAGTAGCATCAAGAAAGATTACAAATAGGATAGCTACTACATAAACTAACAACTAGAATAATATTCCATCATGCAAAGAGTACATGGGCTTCATAGAGCTTGCAAGCTTTTATCATCATTTTGTTTTTCAAAAGGTACAATTTCATCCTTTTTAGTTTCCGGATTTTGTTGAGTGGGAGGAAAATCACCAAAGGTAATAACATGCCAAAGATCAAGATCTTTTGATTTCACATAAGTTTCGAATCTATTTTTCCAATATAAAATTCATCACTTTCAAATAGTGGTGATCTTTGCATAGATTGCCCTTCTAAATATTTTTCAGATTCCATAGATAGTTACAAGTTTTAAAATACAATATATTTTAAAAATCTTGCTAGACGTGACTCCTGATACCAATTGTGGAAAACTAGAAGGGGTGTTGAATAGTTTTACGTCATTTTTTTTTAATTTGTTATAAAAGATTGTTTGAGTGTTTTCTTTATTTTCAAAAATTTAGATTCGATACTATGTGGTCTCAAGTCTTGCACAATATAAACAACAATAAATATGTACGATATAGCAATAATAATGTAAGTAAAGAAATAAATGAGAGATGGAAAGATCGAACCGCGAGACAAGAGATTTATAGTGGTTCGGCTACAAGGACACCTTCCTTGCCCTACTCCATTCCCCGAGCACCTAACTCAAGAGTTTTCTTCACTATGTCAACAAGCTCCCTTATGGCGGAGAAAACCTTACACACCAATGTACACACCACAACTTCGTCACAACATAATCACAACTTCTACACAACCTCTTCACACCAATCAATCTTCACACCAATCTACTTCACAACTTTCTACTTCACACCTATCTACTTCACACCAATCTCCTTCACTACAATCTACTTCCTAACTCCTCTCCTTCACAACAAACTACTAACCAATCACACTATCTATATACCTAGCTAAACTATCTAGTATCAAATATTCACAACTAATTACACAAAGAAATAGATACTATTGATGATGCTCTAACAACTTGGATGTGGAGGTTACAACAAATTGTAATACTTCTTGTCTTGGATGATAGAAGTATTCTTCTCTTGCTCTTGAGAGGATGATGTTTGGATCACTTTGAAACAAAGATTTATGTATGTATGATCAAAGGATTAAGAGAATAGAAATGGAGATCTAGAACAGAAAAATTAGGAGCGCAAAAGGTGAGAAAAATTTGTGGAATGAACTAGTATTTATAGGGGAACAAACTACTGTTCTGGAGCGTGGCCGGTCCCCTTAATAATTAAGGGGGCCGCCTTATGAATTAAGGGGGCCGCCCCCTCCATAACGTTGGAGTAGTTTGTCCTCTTGTGGGGAAGGTTTTTCTGGATAAAATTTTCCATTTTTGGTTAGAAATTTGAAATCATATATCAATAATGATTTAAATATATTCTTTTAATTCCAAAAATAATTTTGTAAAAGATATAAAATGTTTAAGACATTTTTATAAAAGTTCTAGTGATTAGAAAAATTTCCTTTGATCATAGAATGCAATAAACACTTTGTTTATTCATACCTTAAGTGATTTGGAAGCAAAATGAGATATTAATCTCTAAATACTTGTTTACATCATAAGTTTTAGTTTAATGAGTTTATGCTTTGTAATTATCAAAACATAGAGATATTGTTAATATGTTAACAATGTTTTTAGGCATTATTCATGTCAATACAACGCTTGAGGCATCATTACTTCATCATTTGTTATCTTATTTCAATCATTGTAAGACTTTTAATCATGGTTTCTTCTGAGTTTATGTTCATGTTTGCTATGAGTGGCTAGTTCCGTTGTGCACTTGCTTAGATTATGTCTATTATTTAATGGTTTGCTTATGATTGTGATAACATGTTTTAATTCAATTTCAAGTTAATTATAAAACCCAATTGTACTTAAGTTTCATATTAACATTTGTTGAATCAAGTTTAACTAGTTGCTAATGATTTTATAGGTCGAAATATTAATTGTTATTCAACTAGTTATAATCATTTGTCTATGATTGATTGTTTTCCACCAAAATTATTCTTGGTTAAACAAAGAAATTAAAGTGTGATTGTAATGAGAAAACTTTTGTCTATCAAATCGGATTGATTGTAAAACGCCTAATTGGTCGAAAGTGTATTAGTTTGCAATAAATTGTAACCTTTTGTCTATGATCGGTTACCTTTTGTATAGACCATTTCTTAATAGAATTTGATAAAACAAAAGATTATTTTTATGTTTAAGATTGTTAACCCAACCTTATGAACCTTGAATTGATTGGTTAAACTTAATGCTTGTTTTTATAAACTAAGATCTTGGCCAAGGTTTAATTTGTAAGAACTGTGGAAAACTAGAAGGGGGGTTGAATAGTTTTACGTCCTTTTTAAGTTTATTTTCAAAATCTTTTGTAGCTTATAAAAACTTTCGATTTGATCTTACGTGAATTCAAGTATCAACAAATACAAGCAAGACTAATCTAATAATGAAAGTATTGAAATAGAATGAAGAAAAGATAGAGTTAGAAAGATCAAACCACAACACGCGAATTTATAGTGGTTCGGCTACAAGGACACCTTCCTTGCCCCACTCCACTCCCCGAGTGCCACACTCGAGAGTTTTCTTCACTATGTCAACAAACTCCTTATGGCGGAGAAACCTTACACACCTTGGCTTACACCTATTAACGACACTAAGCTAAATGTCGAGTTCTAATCGTAGCTAGAACCAATCTCACAACTTCTTCAAGACTTCACTCCTTCTTCACATCTTCACAACTTCTTCAAGATAGCTTCACACCTTTTCTTCTTGTCTACTTCACACCTTCTTCTATGCACAACTAAATCACAACAACTACACTACTCTACAACACACCTAATATCTACAATCAACAAATTCACACAACACTTTACAACTATCTAGCACTACTACAAGATGAAACTAGCTAATCACAATTGTAGAGGAGTGTTCTTCTTTTTGTACTAGAGTGGATGAAGCTTTGGATCACTTAGAAACAAAGACTTATGAATTATATGATCAAAGGATTTTTGAGATAGAAATGGAGATTAGATCAGAAGGTTTTGAGTGCAAAAAGGTGAGAAAATTTTGTGGAATGAACCAGTATTTAAAGGGGAAGGATTTACTGTTCTGGAGCGTGGCCGGTCCCCTTAATAATTAAGGGGGCCGCCCCTCCAGAACGTTGGATTTTCTTGTCCATTAGTGGGGAAGGTTTTTCTGGATAAAACTTGCCCTTTTTGGTTGGAATTTTGAAATCATATCTTTGTAGTTTAATAAAAAAATACCAAAAATGATTTACTAATATATATAAAATGTTAATGTCATTTTATAAAATGTTATGTGTTAAGAAAAGGCTTCCTTTGATCATGCAATGCATAAGATGCTAAGTTTATGCATACCTTAAGTGATATTAGTTGTAGAAGTAAATATTTGTTACTAAATACTTGTTTATGTCATAATCTTGACTTAATTTAGTTTACATTTTGTGATTATCAAAACATAGAGTTATTGAGAAATATTAATAACGTTTTTAAACATTATTTATATCAACAATCTCCCCCTTTTTGATGATTACAAAACTTAAACTCATTAACTCAAAAATTAATTTTTAAACAAGTATTTTAGTGAGTTTATATTTACTTCTCCCCCTTTTTGTAGAATCAAAAAGGTTATGCCGACAAATTTCATCCATGAAATATTGACGGGATAAAAACTCCCCCTTGATGTGTACTCCCCCTCGTTTGGGGGCACCAAGGAGACGAGCTAAGGAATGCTTGCAAGACAAAAATATTAGAGGCACAAGTATATACATGCAAATATATATAAGGTGACAAGAATATAAATAAGCATGATTAAAAAGAAGCATTAATATTAAAGCAAAAGTTGTGTCAAGACACAACAATACAAGTAGCATCAAGAAAGATTACAAATAGGATAGCTACTACATAAACTAACAACTAGAATAATATTCCATCATGCAAAGAGTACATGGGCTTCATAGAGCTTGCAAGCAAAAGGGTGGTGAAGACTTTATTTATTAAGCATATCATATGCTTAATTTGGAGAGCATGATGGTGATGGTGGAGAAATGGGTGAGGATTGTGGTGGAGGAATAATGGGTGAGGATGGTGGAATTGGTGGTGGTGGTGGGTTGGTAAGCAAGTGTTCAATATATGAAAACATATATTGAATTTCATCTCTAAGACCAAAGATTATGATTCGGTTGTGGATGCAACAAAGGCAAGTATCTCCATGAGCTTCAAGTAAGCTCCAGGTACGGGATTAGCAAAGATTTGTGGTGTAATTGGTGGAGATGAGACATGAGCATCAAGTGGTGATATTGGTGAGAGTGAGATGGTAAGTTGGGTGGAAAAAGGTTCTTGTGTAGGATGTGGTGATGATGCTTGTGGTGGTGACAAGTGTGAGTTTATGTAGTCATTGATTGATGAAGTTGAAGGTATGGAGGATGAGGAATTTCCATGAGTAGAAGGTGTTTTGGATGGTGCATTAGGTACACTTGGAGATGAGCATTTAGGTGGAGGTGATGGGGTTGTGTTATCTTCATTTGTTAAGTCAATGAAGAGTTGTTTTGGAGGGATGATGACAATCTTTTGCTTCTTTGAAACCTTAGAGATGGAGGTGCTAGGTGAAGACATGATGGTTTGGATTGAAAGAGATGATGAATAATGAGATGAATATTGTTAGTTTGGAGGGAATTTATAATATGAAAGTGGTTGATTTAGGTAAATTTTTGAAATGGTTTAATAGGATTCTAAAATAAGTAGGGTCAAAAGAGGAAATGGTAGCTGAAACTAGAGAAAGAGGTCACAAGATGCAAAAGAAAACAGTAAACCCAGTTCCAGATGGCCGGTCCCCTTAATTGTAGGCCGGCCCCCTTAATAATTAAGGGGACCGTCTAGGAAAATTAAGGGGGCCGCCCATCTGGTGTTTTCCCAGACGACCAGAAACCAAAAATTTGCAGAAATGGGTGGTTTTTCAAGTGTGTGTTTCTAACAAGCTCTATTTGAAGCATATACTATAGGAATGATGAAATATAAGTATGTATAAACAAATCATGCATGCAAACAAATATATTATAAGCCAAATTTAAAAGAAGCATAATATTAGCATTAAATAATGATCAAGATCCTATCATGATAATAGTTAAAACCCGAAGCATCATTCAACAAATAAACATGAAAGAACACAAGTATTTCCGAACAAATCGGACAAATAACAAACCACACAAATGTCTAATAGAGTAATAATATTATTAAGTAGCAATACATCAACAACTCTACTTCTTCTTTTTGCCCATCATCTTCCCGAACATCTTTCCTACGGACTTGAATCCTCCTCGAATTTCTTCATGCATTTGTTGTTGTTGGTTAATGATGGACGTTTGACGAGTAAAGAGGAGTTCATCGGTACGCTCATGAGGAAGAGGAATTTGATATTAAGTATAATCAAGATCAGGGAGATCATCAACATAGGTCGTGGGGGATGGAGTACTAACACGTGAGGTGTCTTCCTCCTCATCATCATCATTGCCTCGATGAGATGTTGAACCACGAGGCATAGAAAACAAAGGACCACGAGATTTTCCTTTGTCACTTCGAGAACGACGAGTACAAACAAGTGTGAGTTGGTTCAGAGTGGGATGAATATGCACGTAGATATCACTTCGAAGATCTTGGTAGTGTTCCATGACATGACGATAAAGTCGAGTGAGGAACATACCATAAGGTAGATTGGCATTAGGAGTGTTTTTGGCAGTCATGATACGATTGACAAAGAGATAAGCCAGATTGTAGTTTTCTTCAGCAACTACACAATACAACATGTAGGCGATGCTAGCCATGAGATGATCACGGTGACCGCCGGTACCAAACGCATTCTCGCGAATGAGTTCTTCCCAATTTTTCATGTCGGGGCTTAACTCTTTGAGAAGAATTTGATTTTCATGAATATCGACATTCTTTGACTTAATTTTGCGACTAGTCGTACCACGTTCTAGTTCAAGCATTCGACGAATGTCTTCGGGACTTGGAATCTCAGAATAGTATGGACCATCCAGAGGACGATTGCGTTCAAGTGAGGAAAGATCCCATTCATTGGAGTATACGGCTTGGCCGTTGTATGGGATTCTAAGGATTTGTCCAAATTGAGCAAGAGTAAGAGTGATGAATTGATGTTGGATCATAAAAGAAATGAGAAGATGGCCATAGGGATCGGTTTGCACCGTCACTTGGCTATAGAAGTCGAGGACAAAACGAGAAATGATTGGTTCGTTGATTTTGTAAAGACAATCAAGACAGACATTGGTGAACATCCGTTCGATTTGATCGGATTCATAGTAGGATGGATCGACAATTCTACCCTCGTGAATGTTTCTATTTTCAATGGGACGATAGTAACATGCAATGGTGGGAGACATGCCGGAAGTAGAGGAAACTTGAGGAATGTATTGTTTGGTTTTTGAAACATCACCAACCGTGGTCTTAGGCATTTTCACCTAAACAATATAACAAAAAAAATTATGATAAAAAAAATATAATTAACATTCATATGTTATATATATATATATATATATATATATATATATATATATATATATATATATATATATATATATGTGTGTGTGTGTGTGGAACGGAAGCCTACTTCGACCTAAAAATATCATAGGAAGTAGTTTCACAATGTTCCTTTATTTTAATTTTTAACTCGCTTAAAATGTATCTTACGATGTCAAAATGTAGTTGTGGAATTAGTTCGATAAATTATCAAGACTATCCAAACAACACTTTTGACATTATAATTCATTTAGAAATTTGGCTAGATATATATTAGATTATATATCTTGCTATCTCTTACAAGTTTGGCTAAAATAAACTTGTTTAAAAGGAAAAACATGAATTTAGGTTTTCAAAATGTATTTTTCAAGATAAACCAAACGCTCCCTTAACTAGATGAATGTCGCCTAAAACATCAATATATATATATATATATATATATATATATATATATATATATATATATATATATATATATATATATATATATATATATATATATATATATATATATATTGATTATATATCTTGATGACACTTATAGACTCGAATTATGTTAGTAAGTTTAATGAGCTAGTTTTAAGTTTTAAATAAATTCATATAAGTATGATTTGATCATGAACCAAATGCCCGTGTTCTCTTCATGAAAATTTTTACAAAGAATTAAAAAGTATTTTTTGATTGTTTAAAACATTTAACTACTACAATGTAGTAAGTTTTAACTAGTCTTTAAGAGTTATATCAACAATGTGCTTTTTGAAGAATAAAATTAACAAGGGTTTATGGGCGATTAAAAATTTTGACAATATGATGTGTTATACTTAGTTTGAGTTGCAATTCTACATTTTAATCCTATGGGAAGCATTTGGTTATTCAATTCCTAACTTCAATTTAACTAGAATTCGGATTCAGATAAATTTTAATAAAATACCTAATTATTGATTAGACACTAAACTGAATGAAATGTGAAGAAATGTATGTTGGAAAACTTACAAAAGATGTTATTATACGTTTGGTTAGCATTTGCCCCTTGCGAAACAACCCCGGATTGGTGATTTGGTTAAGGATTTTGGTGGTTTTGGTTGTTTTGGTTCGTTCACAACAGTGGTGAGGGAGGAATTTATGAACAAATGGAGTGTTTGGGAAAAGATTTAAGGTGGAAAACGAGTTTGGAAGTATCAGATGGCCGGCCCCCTTAAACATTAAGGGGACCGCCCCTGATAACAAGCCGGTCCCCTTAATCTTTAAGGGGGCCGCCCTTTGAATTTTGAATTTTTGCGGTTTTAGTTTCTGTAACAAACATATTTATACGTATATAATTAGATTTATAATATATCGAAAATACGTAAGCGTTTATTGGCACGATGATGAAGTACTTAACAATTTTTAATTAACGTTTCGATAATTAAAATGTACCTTTGACAATTTTGGATAGAATGATCAAAGTGTCAAGTTAATGAAGAGTTTGAGATGTGTTCGAGAATATGTGAATATGTGTGTATATATATATATATATATATATATATATATATATATATATATATATATATATATATATATATATATATATATATATATGTATATATAAGTATAGATAGTGTGTAAATGTGAGTGAATGGTGGGTTAATAGGTGGAGTTTGAGAAATAGATAGAATTTAGTCGGCGAAAGGAGTTTGTTTCATCCATAGTATTCACGTGCGAACGCGTTCTTCCTTTATATTGATCCACTTGACTCACATCCCTTCATCATCATGAGTCTTCTAAAAGTGGACACAATAAACTTTCGTGTTGAACGTAAAAGTTCAAAAGTAACAAGAGGGGGAAGGAAAGGGTTCAATAACGAACAATTTCCTGGAGTTCTAGAAAGTCAACTAATGACGTATCTAGGTTATGTGCAAGTATGTATATATATGTATATATGTAATATAATAAGTATATATATATATATATATATGATCAAACAAAGAAGGAAAAATAGTAAACTATATCTATGCAAACAACATAACCAAACAAAGCGTATTTATCTAAGCATGGCAATGAGTTGTGAAAGAATGACGTACCCGGCGCTCTTCAACAAAAATCTTCAAAATCTTCAAGATGACATATAGACTTTGAAAAAGTCTATGGTGAGAAGACTTCAAGATAGCCACAAGGAATGTTGATCTAGCTATTCGGTCCCCATTGCCTCTTTGGTCCAAAGTTGTTTGGTCCAAACATGTTTAACATTTGGCTAGGATGCATGAAAGGTGGTAGTATTCCCCAAGGATTGTAGCTTTGTTGATAATTCCACATTTGATTACTAGTGTTATTGTAGTTTTGCCTATTTTGGTTTCTTCTTGGTTGAGGTGTTTTACACCTAGGATGAAAGTTATTTGGTTTTCTAGGTGGTGGAGTTTTAGATCTTGTCTTAGGTTTAGAAGATCCTACTTCGGTTTTTAAAGAAGGTTTATAAAAAGCTTTTACTTCTTCATTGTTGGCAAGAGGTATTTTTCTATCATTAATAAGTATATACTTAGGATTAGATTTTAGAGGTTTTAGTTCATTAAGTTCACTTTCAAATTTGACATTTTTAATTTCGCTTGTTGAAGCTTCGGTTGAGTTAAATCCTAAACCGGTTTTATCTCCGGATACTCTTTGAATACTTATTATTTTACTAAGTGAGTGACTACTATTTTCAAATTTATCAAGTTTACGAATTTCTTCCCTGAGTATTTCGTTTTCACCTTTAAGCTCTTGACATGATTTACATTCTTCAAAAATTTCCTTACCTTTTTCAAGTTGATGTATTTTAATTTTTAGTTCTAGTACTTCATTTTCCAATTGGTTGTTTATGCATTTTAGTGATTTGTTTTTAGCCATTACTTGTTGTCCTAGTTTGCATAATCTATTATATTCACTATCTAAATCTTTTTCATCTAATGATAAATTTTCATCACTAAAATATTCGGTTTCGGAACGTACCTCACTTGATGTCTTCGCCATGGGACACTTCTCTTCCTTTGTCGTTTCTTTCTCATCTTCATCGCTATCACTCCAAGCTCCTCCAACAAATGCTCTTTGATTTTGATCTCTTGTCATCATTGGACATTTTCCAATGAGGTGATTTGGATCGCCACACTTGAAACATTTCTTTCCATTCTTGTGGTTGCCTTACGAATCTTCCTCGCCTTTTGAAGAATTTCTTGAAATCTCTTACGCCCATGGCATATTCTTCGTCATCACTTTCGGAAGATGAGCTATCCTCGTTATTGGATTCCGTTCTAGCTTTCAAGGCGATTGACTTGCTTTGCTCTCGTTTTCCTTTGACCATTTCGGAGTCCTTCTTTATAATAACTTCGTGGACTTTCAAGTTTCCAATTAATTCATCAAGTTGTAACGTTGATAAATTCTTTGATTCTTCAATAGCCGTCACTTTAGCTTGCCATTTCGGGTGAAGAGCCCTAAGAAACTTCCTAACAAAATTCTTACTAGAAAAATTCTCATCAAGTGCTTTTAAACTTGTGATGATAGTGTTAAATCTAGCAAAAGCATTATCAATTGATTCCTCTTCCGGAATCGTGAATTGCTCATATTGTTGAACAAGTAGATCTATCTTATTATCTTTGACTTGACTATTACCCTGGTGAGTTATTAGTAAAGAGTTCCAAATTTCTTTTGCGGTTTCACACATAAAGATCCTTTCATACTCTTTACGTGGTAGCGCATTATAAATAACCATTTTTGCTTCATTATTTTTAGCAAGTTTTCTTTTTAAATCATCATTTTGTTTTTCAAAAGGTACGATTTCATCTTTCTTTGTTTTGGGGTTATTTTGAATAGGTAAGAAATCACCATTAGTAATAACATGCCAAAGATCTAGATCTTTTGATTTCACATAAGTTTCAAATCGATTTTTCCAATATAAAAATCCATCACTTTCAAATAGTGGTGGTCTTTGCATAGATTGCCCTTCTAAATATTTTTTAGATTCCATAGATCGTTACAAGTTTTAAAATATAATATATTTTAAAAATCTTGTTAGACGTGGCTCCTGATACCAATTGTGGAAAACTACAAGGGGGGTTGAATAGTTTTACGTCCTTTTTAAGTTTATTTTCAAAATCTTTTGTAGCTTATAAAAACTTTCGATTTGATATTACGTGAATTCAAGTATCAACAAATACAAGCAAGACTAATCTAATAATGAAAGTATTGAAATAGAATGAAGAAAAGATAGAGTTAGAAAGATCAAACCACAACACGCGAATTTATAGTGGTTCGGCTACAAGGACACCTTCCTTGCCCTACTCCACTCCCCGAGTGCCACACTCGAGAGTTTTCTTCACTATGTCAACAAACTCCTTATGGCGGAGAAACCTTACACACCTATTAACGAGACAAAGCTAAATGTCTAGTTCTAATCGTAGCTAGAACCAATCTCACAACTTCTTCAAGACTTCACTCCTTCTTCACACCTTCACAACTTCTTCAAGATAGCTTCACACCTTTTCTTCTTGTCTACTTCACACCTTCTTCTATGCACAACTAAATCACAACAACTACACTACTCTACAACACACCTAGTATCTACAATCAACAAATTCACACAACACTTTACAAGTATCTAGCACTACTACAAGATGAAACTAGCTAATCACAACACTACTGCAATTTAATGGATGTAGAGGAGTGTTCTTCTTTTTGCACTTGAGTGGATGAAGCTTTGGATCACTTAGAAACAAAGACTTATGAATTATATGATCAAAGGATTTTTGAGATAGAAATGGAGATTAGATCAAAAGGTTTTGAGTGCAAAAAGGTGAGAAATTTTTTTGGAATGAACCAGTATTTAAAGGGGAAAGATTTACTGTTTTGGAGCGTGGCTGGTCCCCTTAATAATTAAGGGGGCCGCCTTATGAATTAAGGGGGCTGCCCCTCCAGAACGTTGGATTTTCTTGTCCATTAGTGGGGAAGGTTTTTCTGGATAAAACTTGCCCTTTTTGGTTGGAATTTTGAAATCATGTCTTTGTAGTTTAATAAAACAATACCAAAAATGATTTACTAATATATAAAAAATGTTAATGTCATTTTATAAAATGTTATGTGTTAATAAAAGGCTTCCTTTGATCATGCAATGCATAAGATGCTAAGTTTGTGCATACCTTAAGTGATATTAGTTGTAGAAGTAAATATTTGTTACTAAATACTTGTTTACGTCATAATCTTGACTTAATTTAGTTTACATTTTGTGATTATCAAAACATAGAGTTATTGAGAAATATTAATAACGTTTTTAAACATTATTTATATCAACAAGAACAATTGATTAGAACACCAACTAATCATCATAACCAACATGTTAAGAAGAGTTATCACAATCATGCTTATCAAGGATGTAAACTAGTTTAAGCAAGTGTAGTTTTTAATCTTATTGAATTCACATAATCATCATTTTCGTGTTACTTATTGCTTATATGGTATTTTGGATCGTGACAACCTATTACCATCTTTTTATTGCTTACTATTACATAGATTCTTCACAATTGAAAACACCCAAATCCTAGTGAACGACCTCCGCTTACCAACCAAAACTAACTACATACGAAAGGGTCATACTTGCCCGTGTGTTCTTAGCTTTATCCGGTAATTCGTGTTATAAATTTAATACTAGTAGTCACGAGACACATCAGCGACTCCTGAACATGAGGTCGGCGAACCGTCTGAGCCGCAAAACATTAACTCTTCAAACTTGCAACAACCTTACCAGCCACATCCACACAAAAGAAGCTGGACTCACGATCACCCTTTACATCAAATAATTGGACATCCTTATCAACCAATTCAAACAAGATGATCCTCAGTAGATTTCTGTTTCTACAATTCTGTCCTAAGTAGAATGGAACCCGCCAATGTCAAAGCGACACTTTTAGAACCAGACTGGATTGTTGCAATGCAAGAATAAATTAATCAATTTACACGACATGGCGTTTGGCGAAGTTTTCCATGTCCTCTAGGAAAACTTATAATTGCTTTGAAATGGACCCTGAAGAACAAACGTGATGAAGATGGTGATGTAATCCGAGACAAGGCTTGTCTCGTTGCCAAAGGTTACAATCAAGAAGAAGGAGACGACTTTGATGAATATTTTGCACCACTTGCTAGGATCGAAGCAATACGCTTATTCTTGGCTTATGCAGCTCATAAATCTTTCACCGTATATTAAATGGATGTGAAAACTGCCTTTTTATATGGGGAGTTAGAGGAAGAGGTGTATGTAAGCCAACCAGAAGGCTTCATTGATCCAAATCACCTGGATGATGTCTATGTTCTTGACAAAGCCGTCTACAGACTCAAGCAAGCACCTCGTGCATGGTACAAAGTGCTGTCAGAATATCTGCTCAAGCACAAATTCTTCAAAGGTTCAATCGATCCAACTTTATTTATAAGACGTAAAGGTGATGACATCAAGCTAATCCAAGTTTATGTCGATGATATCATTTTTGGATCCACAAATCCTAAATATTGCAAAAAGTTTGAAAATATCATGCGACAAAAATTTGAGATGAGCATGATGGGTGAACTAAAACTCTTTTTGGGCCTACAAATTAATCAAACTCCTCATGGTATCTTTATTCATCAACACAAATACACGATGGAAATTTTGAAAAAGTTTATTATGGATAAATCTGACTCCATAAGTACATTAATGCCTCATAAGCCTAAACTATATAAAGATAGATCAGGTAAACCAGTTGATGCTACAAAATACCGTGGTATGATTGGTTCACTTATGTATCTTACAGCTAGTCGGCCTGATATTTATTTTGTTGTCTACATGTGTGCCCGTTACCAATCAAGGCCAACGGAAAAATACTTTACTGCTGTAAAATGGATCTTTCGGTATCTCAAAGGAACCCCTCACATGGGTCTTGTGTATCCGAAAGACACCGGTTTTGGACTAATAGCCAATTCAGATGCAGATTATGCAGGTTGTCAAATTGATTGCAAAAGTACTTCTGGATCTGCTCAATTCTTGGGGGAGAAATTAATCAGCTGGTCTTCAAAGAAGTAAAATCATACTGCACTATCCACTGCTGAAGATGAATACATTTCCCTCTTCGGATGCTGTGCACAAGTATTATGGATGAAAACACAACTGACAGACTATGGTTTCTTCTACGTCAAAATCCTAATTTATTGTGATTCGAAAAGTGCCATTACCATCTCTTGTAACCCAGTACAGCATTCAAGAACAAAGCATATAGCAGTCATATACCACTTCATCAAGGAGCATGTAGAAAAGCAGACCGTGGAATTGTACTATGTGCAAACTGACTATCAAATTGCTGACTTTTTCACAAAAGCTTTGCCTCCCGAGAGATTTGAATACCTACAACAACGATTAGGAATGGCAAGAATTCGTGATGAACATGACGAGGAAACTCAAAAGGTCAAAGAAGTAAACCAATTAGCAGATATCACAAGTACATCTGGTAACTCAACGGTAATTATTCACACATAATTTTTGTTGATTAAATCACATATCAACACCCGTTGTTTAAAGAAAGGAACATGTACGTACGCTTCAGTGCGTTAATCCTTAAGAAAAGAAGAGAAACCTTCTTAATTATCGCGAGCAAAATCTATACAAGATTTTACAAAAAGCTTTTATCAAAATCTTTTTATAAAATTTTTTGCTCTTGATAAACTAATCTTGAGATTATCTAGAGTAAGAATAAAATTTTCAAAAACAATGCTACCACCTCAATAATAGATCATAAACTAATATTAAGCTATTTTTTATGGGTAGAAAATTAGAAGTTTGTTTTTGAAAATAATTAATAAGTCGCAATTAAGTGTTGCTAATTTGTTGTTAAAAAGGAAAAAGAAAAAATGATAAAAAGTTGTTGTAAATAGTTGGAAAAATACCATCACTTCGAGGGCGAGTGATAGACTTTATTTTAAAATAAAAAACAAACTTGATATAACACAAACGTTCATTTATTTGAACTAAAATATTTTCAAAAAGTTGTTAAAATTTAAAATGAAAGTTAAAAAGTGTTTGTATGAAAAGGGCTAAAGTCAAGGGGAGTTTTGCTAAAAAGTATTAAAACTGTTTTTAACCTTCTCCCAGTCCAAAACCCTCGCAGACCTGAGTCCAAAACAAAAAGGTCAAGAATTGAAAAAAAAAACGGGTCATTTAACCCTCTCACAGATGCGAGAAAAAAAAACACACACACTTGCTATCACACACACACACACTCTCTCTCTCCTAAAAACCAATTTCACTCGCATCGTAAAACTCACGCCATTTTAGATTTTCTTGCATATCCACTCCGTTTCGCGCAAAAAGTAAGCTTGTAAATCTGTTCATAATATGGTTTTACATCTTTGACTTCATTTTCTGTCCTTAATTTTACGTAATTTGAGAATAATTGATTAATTCGGGCTAAGAAAATGGGTCGACCTTGTACACTATTGAGTTTGCATTTGTCATGTGTTTCGATCAAAAACTTGTGGTTAGATGACTGAGATAGGTCATTTAGATCATGCTTTTAAAAGTAAACAGGGAATTAAACGGTTTGATTAGGTGTAAATGGGTCATTTTTGGGGAAGAAGATGAATTAGGGATGCGACATCGTTTTGGTGCGATACGAGACTTTAGGAATAGAGCGAAAATTGCATTTAATATTATTTAAATTTTTCGAGACTTTTGATTGCGATGAAAATTTTCTCTCGCATCGATTGAAGATCATTTGAGACCCCCCCCCCCCCCCCAAATATTCTATGTATGATTCATCTCAAGTGGGGGATGTTATTATTCTTGTAATCTAGTTATTATGAAAAAATGTGTGAAATTCCGTATGTAGATAGTTTATTTATGGTGCAACAATGTATAGCACCGTGTTTTGAGCTTATAAAGATTTAGTATCGAGGAGGCCACTTCGATCACTTATGAAGAATTGAGTTGGTTGTTTCTATTTACCAACATGAAGACCAAGTGTTGTGCCCATCATGACGTCCTCTAATGGCACATTCACTTGTAGTATGATCCAGTTTTTGCATCTTGGAGCTTCATCATTGGATGAGCGGCAGGCGGTAACGACTTGGTTGTGGCTAATACTATTTGCTTCTATTTTATTTTTACACCATTTATGTGCATCCCATGTCTTATCCTACCCTTTAGTTATGAAACATGCTTAGGTGAGGGATTTGAGCAGTCATTGGTTTCTTGCTCGGCGTTTCAATCATGTATCAATGCCTTTGTCACCTTTGCCGTAGTATGTTAGTAACAAGTAACAACACTACACCCTTAGCCTTATAATTGTTCACCCAATATTACCTTTAAAAATTGTTTCGACCTTAGCTCTAGTGGTGGAGATTTGTGTAACCGCCAAGCCTATGATAGAATACATACTATGACTGTGCGTTGAGTGATCACCTCGAAATTAACACTTAGATTAGAGAGAGAGCATGAGTGTTTGTTCCTATTTCGTGAGGTGTTCGGCTTTGGTAAGTTCTAGCATAGGAAGTTTTTAAATTCATATCTTCCATTTTCTCGGGAGATATAATTTTGAAAATTATTCTAATAAGGTCTACTTGAGGGCAAGTAGAGTTCAAATGGGGGGATATTTGATAACATCAAATAGTTCCGATATTTAAATGTTAATTTCCCCCTATTATGCTCATCATTTATGTCATTTCACTAGAATATATACTTTTATTTGTTTATATTTCATTTTCAGGGCAAAGATGAGCATTGGAATGAAGAAACGCGGATTTGGAAGGTTATCAATGAAAATATTTGAAGTATGCCGATTTTACACTAACTACGGCGTAGATGATCTCTCTACCTATGTCGTAGCATTTATCTACACTGAAGATTGAAGTCAACGCTGACCAAGACCTACGGCGTAGCCAACTTATTGGTTACGGTGTAGATGTGACTACGAGACTTATACGGGTGTAACATTCCTTCAAGCTACGCCGTAGATCTTCCTTCAACACTTAGAAGAATTTCATGATCCATGATGGAGTTACAGCGTAACCACTCATTTGGTTACGCCGTAGATTGGTGTACAAGAGTTCTACGTTTGTAACAGATGATCAAGTTACGGCGTAGTTACAAAATACAAAGGCTACGGCATAGATAACCCTAATGGTTATGCCATAGCAGAGTCGAGACTATAAATACCAGCCCTAGTTCCACATTTTAAACACCATCTTTTCACATATAGAAGTCAGGAGGAAATGAGGGATCAAGGAGGACGAAGTTCTGCAAGCTTACAAGTCAATTTCAAGGGAGAATTCACACATCAATCATATGTTTTACCATTTACATTTTGTGTATCGAATTCATGTTTTCATTTATCATGTTAAAATTTAATTTTCCTGCATTCTTTAATATGAGTGACTAAAAAACTTTGGTGTTAGCCTTATTATGAAACTTTTATGATTATGATTTAGTTTTCTCGTACTCGTATCGTTTTATTTACATAATTTTTTAGATTTTCTTAGGACAACCTTGTTTTGGTAGCATTGAAGTTTGGTAGTTCCTATGAAGCTAGGAGAATTGACCATAGGTCCTATAGTGAATAAGGGTGTGTTTAGTGATAAGAATTGACCATAGGACTATCACTATTCGTGTGAAAATTTCAACGAACGACCACCTACCAAACGGAATTGCTTAAGGAATTAGGGGGGGATCTAAGTTTCGACCGGCCGGATCTCACTAGACAAGTCTAAGTTAGTAGAGGCACTTAATGACTCTTTCATCTTGTAATTGCCAGCGAACTCTTGTAATCATTAGGTTATGGAATAGGGCAAGGTTAAAGATAGGATTGGACGATTTGACCATCTGATGCTATTTGCTTATATGCCCACTTCCCATGATGCTAGATGAATTAGTGCATATTGCTAACATGCTAATTGCTTACATATTTGTTAATGATAGTTGATAATTGCTTGCATATGAGCATATGGATGCTTTCACGTGATATTACATGAAATATATAAGCTCCCTAAGTTTAGAAAAGCCTTGGCTTGAGGCAAGAGTTAGAAAACATGAGTTGGTGTTTTCCTGTAAACGAGTGTTTCAAAAGTTGGATCTCTCTAATCCCAAAACTCGTTTCGAGTGTTCTCAATTAAGCACATAGCATATTCATACCTGTATTGAAAGATCCACATTTGTCGGGTAAGGGAAAAGCCGACTTTCAAAATTCGTTCGAACCCATACAGTAGCCTGGCGCGTCAGCCACACGTCAACACATGGGTGACGCGTCAGGAGCAGGTATGGAGTTCGGGGAATTTTGGCTACCGTTTGTTATTTAATGTGTTTCGATGGTTTATTTGTCATCATTAAAACATTAGGAGATCTTGATAATGTTGCCTCAACAATCTCCCCCTTTTTGATGATGACAAATAAAAACCGAAAGCAAATAAAATTTTCAAAACGCAGCGAAGACAAAGCGCGCCTTTGGTGTAGCTTGCGTCTTGACCTTGCCTTGTAATTTGGTGAAGCCTTTGTTTCTTTAACTTGAATGGGTCTTCACGCTCTTTCTTTCTTTCTCCCCCTTTTTTCGAATCAAAAAGGCGGGACTTCCATTGAATGGGAAAGTATTCCAATGCACCCGAACGTGCTCCCCCTAGATCGTTGCTCCCCTTTGTTTCAAGGCGGGGATCCATGGGTCAAGAGCCTCACCTTTACGGTGGCCTATCTACATAAAACACAATAACACGCAACAACCAAGCAATTCTCACATGTGGTAGTCCAAAATGGGTTAGATGACCATTTGGATACTTGCAACATGGGTTAGTCAAAGCATAGCATCATATATTCTTAAGCACAATTCATCATAACCTGCGCATATAATACATATTCAACGCATTGTATCCCAAATGTTGCTAAACACATACATAACACCATCACATAGTTGTTCATAGAACGGATCTATCAATCAAGCATAAACATATCACTTACACAAGTGAGCATAAATGTATTCAAATTAGAGCACATAATTTCATAAATAAACACTTTAAGAGTGCAAAGTAAGACAGAAATATTCAAGGTGAGATGTGATAGATATCCAATTGCTTTTAAGTGCATGTGTGTCTAGACTCAATTTGTAACATCTACACAAATTACTACCTAGTAACAAGTCATAGCATAAGAGGATTCCTAAGTGAGTGAATAACACCATGTATTACCTTCTACCTATATTAATTCAATCTTGCAAAGAAAATACTTATATGATGTAAAGGTGACCTCAAAGACTACAACATTTCCTACTTCTTCGGAGTTATATTAGTCTTAACCCATACAATACTTTTCACATAATTCCTTAGCACATTGTTTAACCAAACTTTAAGTGTTTTGAAAAGATCAAGCAAGCATAGTCTTTCTAAGAACTCTAAGTAACGCAACATCCTATGTTCCATATCAATCATGGACAATCATTTCTATGACTCAAATTGTATAATTGGGATTTTGGGAAATGTTATGAAAAATCCTAAATATTCCTAAATTGGGACCTAAGGGTTCGTTCATTCATCTCTCCTACTACTTGTTTTATCGGATTTCCCTTAGCTTTCTTAATTGTCTTAGAAGTTCCTTCTTCTATGACATGGACCTCTATAAAGGAAACCCATCATGGTATTGAGTTACTTGTTCATCCATGACATCATCAACCTCCACGGATGATGATTTTGTCTCCGGTAAACTCTCATAAAAATTCGCGTTGAGAGATTCCTCAACTCTCATTATTTCCTTATTAAACACCATGTATGCCTTACTAGTTTGAGAGTATCCTAAAAACACACTTTTGTAAGACTTTGGGTCAAACTTAGTGATATAATCCTTTGTCTTAAGTATGAAACATTTACCCTTAAATTTCCTAAGGTACTCTAGTGATTGTTTCCCACTTTTAAGGATTTCATAGGACATTTTGGTTAAATATTTTACTAGTGTAAAGTGTAACACGTGGTATCTAAGGCATGACACCAAAACTTTTGCGAAAATGGATTGCTCGGCTAAATGCACGATACATCTATTGTAACTTCTTATTCTTCCTTTGAACAACCTCATTGGTTTGAAGAGGACTAATGTCCGAGAAGTTATGTGAGATTCCATGTTGTTCGCAAAATTCCTAAAGTGCATCATATGTTCAAATCTACTACCATGATTAGCTTGAATCAAAGCTCAAATAGGTTTTTCTATATTTTTCCTAAGATCCTAAACTTATCTAGGGCATCTTCCTTAGCACCTAGAAATCGAGTCCATATATAATGTGAATAGTCATCAATTGTCATTAAAGTATAGAAATTGCCTTCGTAACTTTGAATATGTGATGAACCAAACAAATCAATATGAAGTAACTCAAAGACTCTATTGGTTGAAATGGTGTTACTAATCCTATTGCTTGCAAGACCTTGTAAGTAGTACTTAAATGCACACCTAGTGTTTAATTAAATGTGATACTTTAAAGTTGTGAGCACATGATCTACTATCATTAACAAATATGCAAGCAATTAGGATGTTAGCAATATGCACTAATTTAACTAGCATCATGGGATGTGGGCATATAAGCAAATAGCATCAAAGAAAAAATATTCTCAAGCAAATACGTCTCCATACCGTCATTTAATCACTACGAAAAGTAAGCATATAATCACATAGAATCCATGAGCCCACAATTTATGACAAACAATCTTATTTTTAGGGACACTTAGTCATGTGAGCAAAGATTTCCCTTTAAGATCTTACATATATATATATATATATATATATATATATATATATATATATATATATATATATATATATATTAAACAATTAAGCAAACTACACATGATGTATTGATGTGAAAACTACAATCATCCAACCGGTTTATCTTAATTTATTATGAAGTGAAACTAAGATTAAAGATGATACTATTTACATATGTCGCACGTAAGTTAGTTTTCATTCCTAAGTTTAATTACTTAAGCTAACAAGTATTTTCATGTAGTCACATAGAACAATCACAAAAACAGCACATAACGATCTACAACAAGTAAGGCACGTATATCCTATGTTAACAAGTTGTGACCCAATTAAGCTAACTACCATAAAATGAGTTCACATAGAATTTTTGACAACTAACATATAATGAACTCAAAGATTCATAAGCATAAAGGAAGACTTATCTTGATTTTAATGGATGATTATTGTAACAATTTGCATTTTCAGATTTATTTCTATTCCCGAAAATTTTACTATTCACTTTTACAATTCATTTTTTTCCGAAATTCTCCCGAATTTTGAATTTTGTTTCTTGGCCTCGAGTGATAAATCATGTCCATGGAAAATTAAAAGTTTGACACTCATCAGATCATTTTCGTGAAAGTTATTAAGGAATTACACGGAATTACACGTTTTAGGGTAAAACGTCATTCAAAAATTCTACGCACAACGAAACTCGACCGCGTTAAGTGACCCCGCATTAGAAAAATGTTTAGTACTCTCATGATTAATTAGAAAATTAATCATGACTGAGAAAAACATGACCAAAATAAGTCTCGGCCGTGAAAAACTGGAATTTTCAGTTTTTAAGCGTTTTTACTCAGCCGTAACCCTAGCCTATACCTGAACCGCGTTTCTAAGACAATTTGAGTTTTCAACTTATTAGAAAAAGTCAACATATTTTTCCCTCCTCTTTTGACCAAAAATCATTCCTTCATTTTACAAGTCATTCCTTGATTTTTAGGTTTACGGTTTTATGTCTAAAAGACTTTTAATACCAACCGACACTAGACTGAGCCCAGCCTAGACATTATAAGTCATTTTAAGTCATTATTATCCTATTAGAAAAGTTATATTTTACTTTTCTCAATTTTACGCAACTTTCGTACGTTTTACGTATTACGCGTTTTAGACCCGTGTTTCCAGTTTTAGCAGGGTTTGAGCAACCCAATAGAACCTATCACTCATTTTATATTTTATTATGGAGTATATTGACATGTTTAACCATACTTTCAAGTTTCATATTTTTAGGATACCCGGTTTTACGTTTCATGACTTAACAACTTACGGTTAGCAATTTACGGAGTCAAAACTAGCTACATACTTAGGATATTATCATCCAAAACCAAGTCACTCCCCCTTATCACATTGAAACCGACTTAGGGGGGGGATTCACCCCTTGTGTGTCTTAATCTCATGACAATAGCCTTAGGATGATTACATGTGTTCACCTTGGCCTCCAAGGTTGGACTAGTCAACTAAACTAACCTCCTCAAGACCCTTTATAAGCCCCCCTCCCCCTCCTATTTCGTTCACCACCATAACACACACAAACATCATCTCCTTTGCTAGCTACTTCCAAGTTTCATGCAAGATTCAAGTACAACATAACACATAGAAACCCTAGTTTAGTCTTGATTCATCAAAAATACTTCCAAACCCTAGAGACTTTGGTGATTCTCTTGAGTTTAGATCCACTCAAGTCACCTAAACCTTCATCACAAATCATTCAAGAATACAAGAGTAGAAGGGTTGCTAAAGTGGAGGAAAGCTTATTCAAATCAAAGTCCTAGTTCCTAGTTGTTGTCCTAGTTTCCCTTTTCATTAAGGCCAAAGTTGTAAGCAAACCCTAACATACTTCCTTGCTTAATTATCATTTTCATGCTATTTGTGTTTCATTCATGCTATATATGGTCTTTGTATGGAGTTCATGATGTATAAAAATGAGTAAAACAAGTATTTGTATACATATATTAACTTATGATCTTTAAACAAGTAAACTAGTGACTTTTATGGAGAACCACGACCAAAATAGTATAACTATGATATTTGAAACTTACTTACTGTTAAAGAGGACTTAACAAGGAAAACATATCAATTTGAATCACCCAAAACGAGTACCCGAGTCAAAAGTTATGACCATTTGAAGTTAGCGAAACCAAAACGGAAAAACTGCCTATACCTACTGTTTTTGCATTCTGCCATTTTGAAAGTCACTCTTCTGTTCCGATTCATCAAAAAGTTAAAACACGAAAGTTGTCCGGAACGACGTTTTCGTTCAGGGGTAAAGAAGCTCGAGCCCTGAAAACGCTTTCTGCGTGATAATTTTCTTCGAATTCTTAACAGCCCATTTTAGACCAAAGTCACTATATTATAGTTATGATTTACTAAGACCAAGAGGTCTAATGACCTAAAGCCAAGACCACAACCATGGCTAAAGCCAAGGTTGAGTCTCAAGACCATGGAAAAATGACCAAGGTCACGGCGAAGCCATGACTAAATGACCATATAAACTTACTTAGGCGAAAACATGAAACAAGGAGTTGACGATAACTTGAACAAACAATTTGGATCTACTTCATCTAAAAGAACCATGAGATCTTACAAAGAAATTGTCATACAAGACTTATGAAACTTACCCTAATAACAATCTTCATGTAAAAATAGACTTTCCTAAGTTTATTCAAATATTAGACATGTAACTTTTCGGATCAAAACTTATATATATGTTATCGAATACTACAATAGTAGGGAGCCTCATGTGACGAGTTCATTAAGTAAGCCGTCGAGATGAGTTGTGGATTTACGAATTAAAGTGTCCTGGCTCCTCGAACGTTTACTCCATGACTTCTGAATTATGTCGGCCCAAACGGTAGTAAGAGATATACAACCTATACATGTTTCATAAACCATTTATATTCAAAGACTTACACTATATACTAAGTAATACATCATGAACATTATGCAAGACATATATAGACAATTCTTCGTATTCTTAGACGTTACTCCAAACCTAAGTCGCAACGTTCTATTATAGGCTGCTCTTAGAGACTTTCACGATTCGACTACCACTTTGATTTCACATCACTTAAGCTTAAGGTGAGTCATAGCCCCTACTCTTTTCATACTTGTTTTAAACTCTTTTGGGGAGATACATGCTTAAACTACTTGCTTTCTCTTTTACTAAAGACAATTTTACTCATATGCTATGCTATACTTTTATACTCTTAAACATGATGTGTAGTTTTATTACGATATGTACCTTAATGTGTTAAACCTATTCTATGCGCTATATTCTTTAACTACTGTTTAACTCCTGGATGGAGCCGATGGAGAGGTATTGATAGTACTATCGGGCTGACGCCCCCACCATTGCCATATATTCCTGGCCTTGGGTGAATATAATCCACTATGAAGCATTTGTGCTTATTCTTATGAAGCATTTGTGCTTATTCTTGTCAAGAGGTTCAGTAGGCAGTGATACTTTACATTAAGCGTGCATATATCGTATACTCCTATATCGAAATCATACTATATGTTAGCAGTGGGTTGTGAACACACAGGTTGCAAGTCTCTTATGGCGGGAATTGCAACTGAGTGGATTCACGATGCCTTTGCTGTGCGAATATTCTTTAAAGACTTTTCAACTGTTTTAAAACAAACTCTATGAACTCACCAACCATTGTGTTGACACTTTAGCATGTTTGTCTCGGGTCTGTAAGGTGATAGCTGTTGCATGGAGCATAGAGTCGCTTGGCATGTTTTGAAGACTTATGCTTTTATCTTTACCATTCGATATGTTTTAAAACTCTTATGTATTGTATTATGGAACTCAAGTTTGTAACTCGGAACTTATTAATCGAATGGTAACTTTTCAAAACGTCTCATTTAGAGTTCGTTTTCTATACCTTGTACTTTATATTATGAAGTAGCACCCCAAAGACACAGTCTTCCGCTGCGGTATTTTGGGGGTGTTACAGATTGGTACCAGAGCCTTGGTTATAGAGAACTAGGTTGCATATACTACCTAGACTATAACTGCTATAAACATTAAGACTCTCCTCTTTATTTTGCCTTACACACACTTCATGCGCATATGCTTATTGCTAATTGTTTGTTTAGGAGAAACCCCAGACGATAGTCAAGTCATCAAAAATTTAGAGCTAAGTAATAATTGTTTAATTAACTTAATCTTGTGACAGTTCTTGTTTGATAAGACATAAGATTAAGTTAAATAAAGGTTATTAGTTTCCTGTAGAGATTTGATGATTTGCCTTATACTTACTTTATATGTCCTAGTACGACACTCAAACCTTTCTACAAGCGCGACTAGTCCTTTTCGTCATATCACCTTCTCTAGATATTCACACTACGTTACCCTTTCACAACTTAAGAGCAGATGATAGAAAGTCTACCCAATTATGTAGTATCAATTGTTGAGATATGTGTGCCTGGTAATATGTATACGTGTGAAAGGAAGCAATTATAATTATGGTGGCCAACATAATTATAAATGTGTCACGACTCACGTAGACATATGTGACCATGCTTACATTAATCAACGATTGACTCAAATTGACAAGATTTAAGACTAAGTAGTATAGGAATATCACCTCATATCTGACGTCGACAAAATGTCCCTCCTTATAGATATCATGGCACCAAAGAGAGTAACTCGTAGCACTAGCCGAGGTGGTGCAACACCAAGAGGTGGAAGAACTGGTGGTCGTGGAGGTAGAGGAGCTGCTCACGACACTAGTAACCCTAGTAACGATGGTGGAAATCCAGATGTCTCCACCATTATTGCTCAACAACTACAAAACCTACTTCCCACTATAGTCACACAAGTTGGCGATCACATGAACAATTCGGAAAACCACGGAAGCATAGATGACACTACAAATGGTGGAGGAAGGAATGGTAATAATAACAACAACAACAACAACAACAATAGGACCGGATGTACGTATAAGGAATTTATGACATGCAAGCCAATTGAGTTTGACGGTAAAGGAGGTGCATTGGCATATACACGATGGGTCGAGAAGATGGAATCAGTGATCGATATCAGTAACTGTGCAATCCACCAGAGAGTAAAATATTCTGCATGCTTGCTATCAGAAAAGGCATTGACATGGTGGAACATGCAGATTCAAGCAAGGAGTAGAGAAGCAGCTGTAGGCATGACATGGGACGACTTTAAGGGACTACTGAAGGAAGAGTACTGCCCGGTTAATGAAATGCAAAAACTAGAGGACGAGTTTTAGCATCACTCTATGGTAGGGGCTGGTCATGCAACCTACACAGATCGGTTTCATGAACTAGCTAAACTAGTTCCTCATCTGGTTACCCCTGAATCCAAGAGGATTGAGAGGTACATCTATGGCCTTGTTCCCGAGATTCGTGGGATGGTAAAAACAACCGAACCTCCCACAATTCAAAGTGCAATATTGAGAGCAGGGACCCTAACAGATGAGATGGTTAGGAATGGAACTTTAAAGACTAGTGATAAAAGGAAGGGAGCAGGTGAATCAGGCGAGCAAAAGGGTACAATGGTTGATAATAAGAGAGCAAGAGGATTTGCGGCAACAGTTTATGATCAGAAAAAGTATGAAGGTCCACATCCTAAGTGTACTAAATGTGCTTATCATCATCAGAAGTCTGGGCCATGCCGAGTGTGTACAAAATGCAAATAGTTGGGTCATTTTGCAAATAAGTGTATAGCATCGATGAATGCGGGCAATATAGGAAATAACCAAAAGACATGCTATGAGTGCAACAGCCAAACCCACTTCCGATATAATTGTCCTAGGTTGAATGGGGCACAGGGACAAGTACTGGATAACCCGACTCTAGCCGTAATGCTTGAAGAAAATAACCCAAACCATGGATACAATGTTAGTCCACCTCGGGGTCGAGCATACTATTTGGGTGCTAAGGAAGCCCGCAATGCGTAACGGGTACGTACCTTATCCTACCATATTATTCTATTCTAAATCTAGCTTTATTATGCCGCTATTAAGATAAGAGACCTAGACACACTAAACTTCAGGACGAATTTTCCTGAAGGGGTAGAGACTGTAACAATTCGCATTTTCAGATTTATTTCTATTCCCGAAAATTTTACTATTCACTTTTACTATTCATTTTTTTCCGAAATTCTTCCGAATTTTGATTTTTGTTTCTTGGCCTCGAGTGATAAATCATTTCCATGGCAAATTAAAAGTTTGACACTCATCAGATCATTTTCGTGAAAGTTATTAAGGAATTACACGGAATTACACGTTTTAGGGTAAAACGTCATTCAAAAATTCTACGCACAACGAAACTCGACCGCGTTAAGTGACCCCGCATCAGAAAAATGTTTAGTACTCTCATGATTAATTAGAAAATTAATCATGACTGAGAAAAACATGACCAAAATAAGCCTCGACCGTGAAAAACTGGAATTTTCAGTTTTTAAGCGTTTTTACTCAGCCGTAACCCTAGCCTATACCTGAACCGCGTTTCTAAGACAATTTGAGTTTTCAACTTATTAGAAAAAGTAAACATATTTTTCCCTCCTCCTTTGACCAAAAATCATTCCTTGATTTTACAAGTCATTCCTTGATTTTTAGGTTTACGGTTTTATGTCTAAAAGACATTTAATACCAACCGACACTAGACTGAGCCCAGCCTAGACATTATAAGTCATTTTAAGTCATTATTATCCTATTAGAAAAGTTATATTTTACTTTTCTCAATTTTACGCAACTTTCGTACGTTTTACGTATTACGCGTTTTAGACCCGTGTTTCCAGTTTTAGCAGGGTTTGAGCAACCCAATAGAACCTATCACTCATTTTATATTTTATTATGGAGTATATTGACATGTTTAACCATACTTTCAAGTTTCATATTTTTAGGATACCCGGTTTTACGTTTCGTGACTTAACAACTTACGGTTAGCAATTTACGGAGTCAAAACTAGCTACATACTTAGGATATTATCATCCAAAACCAAGTCACTCCCCCTTATCACATTGAAACCGACTTAGGGGGGGGAGTCACCCCTTGTGTGTCTTAATCTCATGACAATAGCCTTAGGATGATTACATGTGTTCACCTTGGCCTCCAAGGTTGGACTAGTCAACTAAACTAACCTCCTCAAGACCCTTTATAAGCCCCCCTCCCCCTCCTATTTCGTTCACCACCATAACACACACAAACATCATCTCCTTTGCTAGTTACTTCCAAGTTTCATGCAAGATTCAAGTACAACATCAAACATAGAAACCCTAGTTTAGTCTTGATTCATCAAAAATACTTCCAAACCCTAGAGACTTTGGTGATTCTCTTGAGTTTAGATCCACTCAAGTCACCTAAACCTTCATCACAAATCATTCAAGAATACAAGAGTAGAAGGGTTGCTAAAGTGGAGGAAAGCTTATTCAAATCAAAGTCCTAGTTCCTAGTTGTTGTCCTAGTTTCCCTTTTCATTAAGGCCAAAGTTGTAAGCAAACCCTAACATACTTCCTTGCTTAATTATCATTTTCATGCTCTTTGTGTTTCATTCATGCTATATATGGTCTTTGTATGGAGTTCATGATGTATAAAAATGAGTAAAACAAGTATTTGTATACATACATTAACTTATGATCTTTAAACAAGTAAACTAGTGACTTTTATGGAGAACCACGACCAAAATAGTATAACTATGATATTTGAAACTTACTTACTGTTAAAGAGGACTTAACAAGGAAAACATATCAATTTGAATCACCCAAAACGAGTACCCGAGTCAAAAGTTATGACCATTTGAAGTTAGCGAAACCAAAACGGCTAAACTGCCTATACCTACTGTTTTTGCATTCTGCCATTTTGAAAGTCACCCTTCTGGTCTGATTCATCAAAAAGTTAAAACACGAAAGACGTTTTCGTTCAGGTACAGAGAAGCTCGAGCCCTGAAAACGCTTTCTGGGTGATAATTTTCTTCGAATTCTTAACAGCCCATTTTAGACCAAAGTCACTATATTATAGTTATGATTTACTAAGACCAAGAGGTCTAATGACCTAAAGCCAAGACCACAACCATGGCTAAAGCCAAGGTTGAGTCTCAAGACCATGGAAAAATGACCAAGGTCACGGCGAAGCCATGACTAAATGACCATATAAACTTACTTAGGCGAAAACATGAAACAAGGAGTTGACGATAACTTGAACAAACAATTTGGATCTACTTCATCTAAAAGAACCATGAGATCTTACAAAGAAATTATCATACAAGACTTATGAAACTTACCCTAATAACAATCTTCATGTAAAAATAGACTTTCCTAAGTTTATTCAAATATTAGACATGTAACTTTTCGGATCAAAACTTATATATATGTTATCGAATACTACAATAGTAGGGAGCCTCATGTGACGAGTTCATTAAGTAAGCCGTCGAGATGAGTTATGGATTTACGAATTAAAGTGTCCTGGCTCCTCGAACGTTTACTCCATGACTTCTGAATTATGTCGGCCCGAACGGTAGTAAGAGATATACAACCTATACATGTTTCATAAACCATTTATATTCAAAGACTTACACTATATACTAAGTACTACATCATGAACATTATGCAAGACATATATAGACAATTCTTCGTATTCTTAGACGTTACTCCAAACCTAAGTCGCAACGTTCTATTATAGGCTGCTCTTAGAGACTTTCACGATTCGACTACCACTTTGATTTCACATCACTTAAGCTTAAGGTGAGTCATAGCCCCTACTCTTTTCATACTTGTTTTAAACTCTTTTGGGGAGATACATGCTTAAACTACTTGCTTTCTCTTTTACTAAAGACAATTTTACTCATATGCTATGCTATACTTTTATACTCTTAAACATGATGTGTAGTTTTATTACGATATGTGCCTTAATGTGTTAATCCTATTCTATGCGCTATATTCTTTAACTACTGTTTAACTCCTGGATGGAGCCGATGGAGAGGTATTGATAGTACTATCGGGCTGACGCCCCCACCATTGCCATATATTCCTGGCCTTGGGTGAATATAATCCACTATGAAGCATTTGTGCTTATTCTTATGAAGCATTTGTGCTTATTCTTGTCAAGAGGTTCAGTAGGCAGTGATACTTTACATTAAGCGTGCATATATCGTATACTCCTATATCGAAATCATACTATATGTTAGCAGACGGTTGTGAACACACAGGTTGCAAGTCTCTTATGGCGGGAATTGCAACTGAGTGGATTCACGATGCCTTTATTGTGCGAATATTCTTTAAAGACTTTTCAACTATTTTAAAACAAACTCTATGAACTCACCAACCATTGTGTTGACACTTTAGCATGTTTGTCTCAGGTCTGTAAGGTGATAGCTGTTGCATGGAGCATAGAGTTGCTTGGCATGTTTTGAAGACTTATGCTTTTATCTTTACCATTCGATATGTTTTAAAACTCTTATGTATTGTATTATGGAACTCAAGTTTGTAACTCGGAACTTATTAATCGAATGGTAACTTTTCAAAACGTCTCATTTAGAGTTCGTTTTCTATACCTTGTACTTTGTATTATGAAGTAGCACCCCAAAGACACAGTCTTCCGCTGCGGTATTTTGGGGGTGTTACAATTATTGTTTCATGACCATCAGATAAAGATCCACCATTGATGCTCATACTACCGATAACCTTTCGACAAAGGTTGCTTATGTACACTAAAATAATCTTCTACTACGATCATGTGCTTGGAGCAACCACTTTCAATAATCTAATAGGTTGGTTCAAGCTTATACCTAACACACATATAACTCAAAAGCTTGGTCCCCAATGGTTGTTGGGTCCATTGTTGTTAGCATAAAGCACTCCCAAGTTGAACATCCTTGGGTCATGAAGCAAGACACTTAGTGTTTCAAGACCATAGTTTGAAAACATAGACTAAGGGTTGTTTAAAGAATTACTTTGGTTTTGAAATCTTGGTCCAGAGTATTGATGATTGTGTGGTCTAGAAAATCTTTGGTTTGGGTAGGAGTTTTCTCTCCTTTGGTATGAGTTATATTCATGAGGTGAAGATCTTTGATTTTTGTAAAAGTTTCTTCTTGACGATGATTGATTCTTTTGATAGGAATGTCTTCGGTTATATGACGGTTTCATATTTGGTGTAGGCAAGATAGGTTTATGGTCGACTCGAGCTTGTGTGTATCCAAGTTCATTACGTGAAACCGGGTTATAAAATTTTTTTGGGGTTTCACTTCTTGTAACGGGTGTTTGAGTACCTCGAGTATTTGCAAAAGGAGTTTGAGGAACAATTGGTTTAACAAGAACATTAGACAATACATTTGGTTTTTCGTTTTGTCCTTCTTTTACAAACATTATTGGTTTGCTTAAACTTACGGAAGTGGTTTTCTCAATTTTTGAAAATCCAAGACCTTCCTTATCTTGAGACAATTTTGGTTGACTTAACATATCATCCAAATCATTGGTACTTTTCTTAAATTTAGAAAAACATGATGACTCTTTTTGAAGTTTGGATACTTTGTCATTCAAATAGTTAACCTCATGTAAGAGTTCTTCACAACTTGTACAAGGTTCAACCACCTCTTTGCATTGAGTAAGTCTCTTTACTTCTCGTTCAAGTTCAAAAACCTTGTCATTAAGAGAGTGTTTCTCCTCAACAAGTTTTTCAATAGTTTTATAAAATTCCTCATTCTCTTTTTGCAAATGACGAATATTTAAATCTTTATTAGAAATAGAAGAGTTCAGAGATACCTCTTGAGTTTCGAACGCCATGAGACAAATTGCATTCTTTTCCGAATAATCCCCGTCTTCACTATCACTCCAAGCTCCGCCGATGAATGCCCTATTTTCATTGGGCTTTGGACATTCACTTATAAAATGATTATTGTCTCCATAATTGTAGCACTCGCATTCGCGCCTTGAGCTTCCACCACCTTTATTATTATAGCCACGATCTCTTCCAACCTTTCTACCATTATTATCACCTTGGTTATCAAACCGATTACCGCGCCTAGGGTTACCTTCTCGTCTAAAGAACTTCCTAAAGTTCCTTGCCATAAGGTTGAGCTCTTCATCACTTTCTTCATCATTATCATCACTAGTTTGTTCCCTAGTGACTTTAACTTTAAGGGCTAGTGACTTAACCTCTTTCTTCTTTTCTTTAGAAACGACCTTGTCGTTTTCTAAAATCATTTCATACACTTTGAGGTTTCCGATTACTCGTCAAGAGGAAGTTCCACCAAGTTCTTGGCTTCTTCAATAGATGTCACCTTTGGCCTCCACTTAATCGGAAGAGCTCGAAGAAATTTTCTTACATGGTTCTTATTATAGAAGCTAAGATCTAGAGCCGTGAGGCTTTTGATAATATCATTGAACCGTATGTAACCATTGTCATTGGTTTCGTCGTCGGAGATCGAAAACTTCTCATATTGTTGGATGAGCAAGTCGATCTTGCAATCCTTAACTTGTGAATTGCCTTGATGAGTAATTATGAGAGAGTGCCAAATCTCCTTGGCAGTCTTGCAAACATGGACTCTCTCGAACTCCCTTTGAGGTAGAGCATTATAGATCAACATCTTTTCTTCATCATTTTTGCCAAGCTTCCTCCTCTCATCATCTTTTAGATCCGGATGTGGCTTTTCCACCAACAACTTTGTTTCGGGGTCTTCCACCATAAACACAAAGTTGCCATTTTGGATGATTTCCCACAAATCAAGATCTTTGGACCTAACATAGGTCTCAAACAGGGTTTTCCAAAAACAAAACCCCTTGGTTTCTAGCAAAGGTGGTCTTTGCATTGAGCACCCCTCAACATAGTTCTCTTGAGCCATGGATCTATACTCAACTTTACCATAAATCTTTGTTAGGATTTTAGATTTTTGGAAAAGAAGTTTTTGACTTAAAACGACTTCTCGGGAAGGTTTTAACGCTCAAAACTTGAGTATTCCGCTCTGATACCAATTGTAGAACCGTAGAGGGGGGGGGGGGTAAATACGGTTTCTTCGGCTTTTGTAATGTTTAAAAACTTTGAGCTACGTAGAAGAATAAAGTGGTTGTTCAACTAATACAACAACCACAATTACAATCCAAAGTATATAAAGCGAGTAAAGAGAGACACCACGATATATACTGGTTCGGGATGGGGGGTTTATACCATCTGTACTTCTAGTTGCGAATCTACGACACTATACTATTCACTCTAGTATAATCCTTTCGGTGGACTACAAACCGTTACAATTCACTCCACCGATATTCAGCAATATCGATGCTCACAAAGAAGGAGTTACTCCCACGGTATTCCGCCCTCGGAAACCACCCTAAAGAACCTCGTGATTCGACTTACACTTGGTCACCAAGACCACAACCAAACTTCCACCCGGAAGTATCAAACCCCAAATAGATCCCCAATGATCTAGGCTTGGTCACCAAGACACAAGACTTCCCTTACAACCAAATTGAATGACAGAATATAGTTTCTTTGTACCAAGCCCTAACCTAACCTAGTGACTCGATTCTAGTAGAAAGGGTATAGATAGAAGACCCTCGACACAATCACAAGAGTGGATTAAGTTCTTGTGATTCTTCCCTTGCAAGGAGATGTGTTCTTTCAAAGATGTTAGTGTGTTTAACTAAGAACACAAGAGATAGAATTAGAGGATTAAAGAGAAAGAATGTAAAGAGAAATAATAATGGCAAGGGGTGAGGAATTCAAGAGGTAAGGGGGTATTTATAGGTCAAGACCCAAACTTGGGATTAATTTACCAATAATGGCCAGGACCTCTATTGTAGAAATCCCAAGTTTTGGGTGTTGGTCCTTATAAATACCAAACCTTGATAAACCCCCAATTGTACATCATACTAAACCTTAACATTAATCAATCTAAGGTTTACCAACTCAAATAGCCTATTTGGGAAATGTTTTGTGAAGTGTTTATGAGAAAACAAATTACGAAGGATAGAAGAGTAGAAAGGGTAATTGATGCGTGGAATTGCACCATCGCAAAAGGTTTTACCTCTCAAGGGATCTTGAGAAGCTTGCAATCCCCACCAGGCAGTGTACCTGACCGTTGTAGTATAGTATAGTGACAAGTACCGGGGGATTGATCGTTCAACTCAAAGAATAGTGTTCGCTAGGGTTAAAACTCAATTATACTAGGTCTAGAGGTGAGGGATGATTCTTTTTGTATTTTTATATTTTATGAAAAGCAAGTAAAAATCTCGGGTTTTGAAGGAGTGGGCGGAATTAGTTGCTAATCAACTAACCCAAATAACTAAAGATGCAATCAAAATAAAATAAACTAAACTTAAACTAATTATGGCGAAAACAATAATGAGAGAAAATGTGTTTACTTAGATTTCATTACTCCTAGCTATCTTTCACCGGTTGATTAGTTTGTTACAATTGCATGGATGACGGGTTATATTCCTTAATACCATTCGTAGGGCCGTGTACGATCTTCCCTAACTCTATAAACTTCTATCTCTTCCTATGTCGAGCCGACTACTAGCTCCTAACATGGCCTCATTAGTAGTTACCTATGCATTAAATATAACCAATATATCGTAGTCCACCTCCGATCATGTTACTTAAGATGTTCAAGCAAGTTACCAATTGGAAGTCTGCCAGTTTTCTTATGCCTAACATCGAATTCATTCATCCACAATAGTTATAAACAAACAACCAACCACTAATCAATATCTAAGTTTCATTACATCTAACCAAACACAAAGAAAACCTAGCCTAGCATGTTAAAGAGAAGATAAGCATGAGATATAATCAAACAACACATAGACATATTGAATGATTTGTTTAAAGACTTATCTTCAATTAAGCATGGATGAAACAAGGGTTTGAAACCACCAAAATATCAGTAAAATTCGTCTAGGGTTTACTCCCTTCAAAGTTGCACACAATGAATGAAAACTAGAAAACTATATATAGATTTTACATTCTGACGCCGTCAACTCGCCGCCAAAATAATACTCGTATTGCCTAGATCCACTTCTAACGCCGTCACTCTTTGCATACTCTGGGCCATCTCTCTTTCTGATATACGTGACGGCCTTGGCGATCCTAAAGGGTGACGCCGCCACGACTCCTTTAGAAAACTCTTTGGCGCGTCACGTGTATTTGATTGATCTACCTCTTTGTCAAGTCTTGACGCCGTCACTAGCAACCTGTGACGCCGTCATGTACAATTTTCAGCATGATTTTGAGACTTTGTCGTTTTCTTCACTTTTTCGCTCCAAAAACGTCCAAAATGCTTCCTTTTGTAAATTTCCTTCCAAAAGTACCTAAAATGACAAAAGGAATGATTTATGGCAATATTTGGTAAAATAATCTCGACTTTGGGCTTAAATGACCCCCCAAAAGCAGTACACTTTTCGTCTCATCAGTAATTTGGTAGGGTAGAAAGGGTGTTCCTCACATGGCATAATAGAGAAGAGAATATGCCATAGGATATTCCTCTATAGGGAAGAGTGTAAGAGGTTAGGTTAAGAAGTAACCATGGTTAGGTTTAGAAAGAAGTGTATAGATAATAAACCATGGTTAGGTTAGAAGGTGAACAATGGTTAGGTTAAAGGGTGTATCCAAGGGAATGTTCCATCCTTGGTGTGGTTAAGAGTTAACCATAGTTGGGTAAGAATGAAGTGAATTGGGAACTAACCATAGTTTGGTTAGAAGTGAACCATGGTTGGCTTAATAAGAGAATATTCCAAGAGATATTCCATTTCTCGTGGAGGAAGGAGAAATGGATGGTTGAGATGTGTTGTAGAGAAATGAATGATTGAGATGAAAAGTGTGTAAGCAATATAAGGTATGAGTTGGATTGTGTAAGTGTGTAAGGGAATAAAGGTTGGATAGTGTAAGAGTGAAGAGATGTGTGTAAGGAAATATGTAAGTATGGATGTGACGGGGAGCCTAGTGTGTGTAGAGAGCGAGATGGTTGTGAGTAGTGTGTGTAAATTTGAAAATAAAGTTGTTGTGGGTGTAAGGAATATGTTGTAGAGATGGGATGTGTATAGGGAGTGAGTTGTATATGTAAGGAATGTGTAAGATTGAATAAATGGGGAGCCTTGTGTGTGTGAAGAAAGGTATGTGAGTGAAGTTTGTGTATTTTGAATGTAAAGGTGTGTGTATATGAGTATGTATGTGAGAGTGTAAGTGTGTGTGTAGAAAAGAGTGTATATGTGTGTATAGGGAAGTGTATGTATGGGTTTATGAGAAAGGTGTATGGGAAATGTATAAAGTGAATGGAATATTGTGTGGGAGTTTGTGAGGAGGCAAAGGTACACTTTGTAAGGAGGTGTAAGGGAATATGTAAGAGGTTGTTGGGAAAGGATTTTGGGAAGGATTGTGGGAGGTTTAGTGGTTTTTTATTTTGTGAAAATATGATTAAGAAAAGATTAAGAAATAATCTAATTGTCATTAAGAAGAAAAATGATAGACAGTTAAGATTATGAGTTGAGAATAATCATAGGTTACTTATAAGTCCAAGTAACACAACGTTGAGTATCCATAGTTTCATAACTCGTGACTTTCCACGACTCGACGTACTCAACTAACACCTTGGTACAAACAAGCCAAGTGCTTTACCATGATGTAAAGCATAACCCAAGCTGGAAAGAATGCGTTTACACAAAGTGACCTTTGACTTAGTTTGACCAATAAGGGAATAAACCCATTACGTGATTAGAGAAGACGTAAGCACGGGATATGAGCATATGGATGCTTTCACGTGATGTTATGTGAAATATATAAGCTCCCTAAGTTTAGAAAAGCCTTGGCTAGAGGCAAGAGTTAGAAAACATGAGTTGTTGTTTTCCCATAAACGGGTGTTTCAAAATTTGGATCTCTCTAATCCCAAAACTCGTTTCGAGTGTTCTCAATTAAGCACATAGCATATTCATACCTGTATTGAAAGATCCACATTTGTCGGGTAAGTGGAAATCAGACTTTCAAAATTCGACCGAACCTATACAGTAACCTAGCGCGTCAGCCACACGTCAACGCGTGGGTGACGCGTCAAGAGCAGGTATGGAGTTCGGGGAATTTCGGCTACCGTTTGTTATTTTATGTGTTTCGAAGGTTTATTTGTCATCATTAAAACATTAGAAGATCTTGATAATGTTGCCTCAACACCGCGGGTACCTGACAAAAATCTTCACAATCTTTTATCAAATCTAACCAAAATATACACTGTTGAACTATAAGACCTTGATAGATCTTCTTGAGCACTCTAGAATCGTTAGATATGTTAATGTAATCAATAACACACTAATAGACAATCTCTGTAACTTGTATTTTAAAGCGGAAACAAACACAAGTTTAATACTAAGAACTCTTGATCCTCTATGGATCTTTTTAATAATAATGAAAGTGTTTTCTAAAAGGTAATTCAATACATAATCGTGTGTTCCTTTTATACACAAGGAACCCTAAACCGTTTCCCAAGAAACGTATATTCTAAAACTTCTAAAAGATATGCATTATCACTTCCTAAATAAACTCATGCATATCCAAACTATATTACATAAAATACGGAAATACTATATCCGCAGAAACTAATAATGCTGAAACTAGACTTCAGCAGATACACTGCTTCAGCAGAAACCAGCTCTTCAGCAGTAACCTTCAGCAGTAACCGTCAGCAGAATTCTTACTTAGCAGAATTCCCAACAATCCTCCCCTAATCTTGAATTTGACCAGGTTAAGTTCAAGATTCTTGATAGATCTTCGAAATAACATACCAAGAGGATTGTAATAATATAGCACCAGCAAAGAATCATCATCAGCAGGATCTCTTATGATCAGCAAATACTGGAAAGCTCCATTCTTTACAGCAACAAATGACTAAATGTACATCAAAACAAATTAGTTTCATACTATTCTCATCACTTCCAGGTGTGTTAACTCCTGTGAGAGGTGAATCATTGAAAATAATGGATTTGATGTCTCTTTACCAATAGCCATCACTACTGGAGTAGCCAAGTGTTCTAAGGTACACTGATAACCACATGATTTTTAGCAAATCATCAGCTAGTAACGGATTTGAGATGTCTTTACCTGTAGCCGTTTGCTCGGGACTAGCCAATTATTTTGATGAAAAATCATCTTGGTTAACTGATTACCAAATATGGTTTTCCACTGCCTTTACCACAAGCCATATACATGTGGGCTAGCCAATTATTTGGAATCCATAAAGGAAAAATCCATGGTCAATTGACAACCATTTCAACTACTCAGCAACAAAGCATGGGTGAGTTGAAAACCCTATGGTTTTGAGCAAACCATTACAGCTATCAACAGATTTGATATGTCTTTACCAAAGTTGTACCCTTTGTACTAGCCAACTTTTTGATGGAATAGTCAACATCAGGTAAGTTGATGACCAAAAACACCAAACCTGCAGATAATAGACACAATACTATACAACAAAAATGTTAGTTTTTTTTTTTTTTTTTTTTTAATACTAATAAATATACAACATTATACCCTTAAACAGAAGCTGCTCTGGAAGTCTTAATCCTTTGTTTGAAGACCTTCACCAAAGATTCAGCAAACAACCTTGCATTCCCAACTGGATCAGGAGGAATCTCCAACTTTTGTTGTAGCATTTTCTCCATCAGAGACACTTTCAAAGGATATCTTTTGCCAATATCCATAATAAGCCTTAGACCAGTTGTAGTTTCCAACACATGAACATAAGGCATAGGATAAAATTTCCAACTCTGAACTTTCCATCTCTGATTGTTCTTCCATATGTCATAACTAGCACCAGTGGGAGTAGAAGAATCAAACAACACTCTTAGATCACCCAATAAATACAAACCAGACCCTGTAGGGTATGATTTGCATAAAATTTGAGAACCAAATCATATAGAGTGACCAAATCTTGATGATCAACAAGATGTAGAATCTCTTGAAGAAATGTAAAAGATATAGAAGTTTTATCCAATCTGTAAATGGTATTAACTTGACCATTTTCAGTTAACTCCCAGTGAATCAAAACATCTCTAGTTGCATCAGGCCAATCATCAGAGGATCCTTCTCTTATGAATGAAGCATCAGAAGCATTCACATTTATTAGGTTTTGAGTGGAATGTGAAGTTCTGACTCTAGCCATTCTTTTTGCTCTTCTTCCAGGAACATAAATAGCAGCATGAGGTAGAGAAGATGCATCAAGAACTTCAGCTTCAGCAGATTCACCTTCTGCAGCATCAGTTTCCACTGATGGAGTATCCAATTGTTCATCAGTAGAATCCTGAGAAGATTCAAGTGCAGCAGATGCATATTGTTCATCCATAGCCTTCCTCATCTGTTTGTCTCTAGCAGCTTGAAGTTCAACTTCTCTTACCTTAAGCTCATGAAATCTTGCAAGTTCAGCTTTTTGTTCCTCATCTAACCTTTTAGCAGCCTCTTCACCCAATCTTTCCTCCTCCAGTTGTCTCCTAGTTCTCTTTCGAGATGGAGGATCTGCTGCTATCACTTGAGCTTTACCTTTATCCACATAAGATGAAGCAGCAACATGTGGTATATCAGCAGAAGTATCAGGTAACAATACCTTTTCAGCAGCAACAGGAATATCTACATTAGGAATATTCTTAGAAGCACCCATTCCAGCTTTATCATTTCTAGCCTTGATTCTGTTATACATCTGAACCAATTTGTCAAATGGAAGTGCCCACACTTGTTTCTTAGACCAAGCAGTATTATATAATGAACTGCTTTGACTTCTCACATATGTTCTCATATAATCCCTCTGTTGTGCTTGAGTCATAGGTTTATCTCTTCTAGCTTTGGCTTTTAACTCATCTGCTACTCTTTTCCTCAACTTCAGCAGTTTCACAATTTCAGAAGCCCAGTCCTGCTTCTCCACCCTTTTACCAAGAATGTCTGTAGCTAAATCAGGAGTATCAAGCACTTGTTGTCCAATATGCTGCCAATCTGACTCATCAAACTCTTGAACAGCAGCATCCAATTCTCTTTGTCTTTCAATAGGCAAAGTAGAAACATATCTTTGAGTGGCAGACTGGTATGTTGCATCAAACTTGGCTTGCTGTGCCTCAGCCATATCAGCACTCTTCTTATAATCTTCCCATTCTTGGAAGAGTTTTTCTTGTACAGCTCTATCTTCAGCTGAATAGAATTTGTGGTTTAGATTTAGGTACTTCAGCAGCTTTAGGAGGAACAACATGAGACTGTCTAGCAACTTCAGCTAGAATCTCAATAGAATCCAAATTTGCCTCCTGAGCAACTTCAGTAGTATCCAATCCATCCTTACTTTGATTCTGCTGATTCAACTGTGCCTCCAAATCTTGAACCTTCCTTTTCAGCTTTTCAATTTCATTACCAAGAGTAGACTTGGTATCAGCAAGCTCTTTTTGGAGATCATCAGTCTTTTTCATGTACCTACAAAGTGAATCATATACAAAAGTGAGAGTAATAGGGTCCTCTGCTCTACCAGCTGATTGCTCAGTGGTAAGTGGAGCTTCATTGAACCCAGCAGGAGAAACAGACTCATGTACAACATTAGGAAAGCCTTCATCAATTGGCTCTCTCATAGGGCTAGGTGTAGGTAGTCTAGTGAACTCAGGCTCAAGAGGCTGAAAGGAATCTTCAAACTCATGAGTTTGCTCAACTGGAGCATCCTGAGATGGTGAAATGGTAGGACTAGGTGAGATATGTACAGGGGTAGGTGGTGGTAAGTCAGTAGAAATAGGTAATGGTTCAGCAGTTGTAGCTGGCTCTTCCTCAATTACTACTGAAGGATTACCATCACCAGCAACACCAAAAGATGATGGATTACCATCATCAGCAGCATTTTGAGAAGGCACATTACCAGCATCATCACCCTCAACTACATTATCATTGCCATGTGGCAACATAGCATCTAACAAAGGGCGATGTTCCCCGTTATAATTTGTTTTCATGGAGGCAAACAACTTAGAACCAAGACTTTTAATAGGCACATGGGTTTTATCTTCAGTGGTTATATCTAAAATGATTTGTAAGAACCTAGGGTACATTAAAAACTTATGTTGTTGTTTATCAATGTTTTCAAGCATATTTTCAAAGATAAACTTAGAAAAATTATAAGTTAGACCCTTAGAAAGACAAACAATACCACAACCCAATTGTAGAGAGAATTGGTTCCATCCACCACACTTGTTGCTAATACATTGGAGCAGCAAATGCACCAAATACCTCCACTTAGGACAAAATTGATTCTTGTGCCACTTAGTTGTATCAGTACTTTGATATCCAACTTCCCTTAGCCCAACAAGAATCTCTGTAGTGTTGGAGTGATACACACCATTCCCATCATCCAACTGAAGCTTTGTCCTAATCAAACCTTCTGTCACCACATACTTTACACCATCAATCTCAGCTACAATCTCTATGACAGATCTCTTTGTAGCAGATGCCCAAAATTGCTTCACCATTGATTTACAAATCAGATTGGGACTATGTGTCAAAGCATAATGAATCTTTGACCTTTGTAGAAATTCCACCATTAAATCGAATTCTTCATGTCCCTTTGCCTTTTTCAGAATAGCATACTTGTTATGATCGCCTCTCAATTCAAGTTGTGCCATTTGAATGAACTTGCGTGAGACGGTTATGAATTACACAGAGAATAATGGATTTAAGTGGAGTGATAAGCGAATAATTTTGTTTAGGAAGAGATATGCAAAGTGGGTTATATTTGGTAGTTCCCCAATCGTGGTCAAAATTATCGGAACTAATTATTGACCGAGTCTGACGTGTAATTCAAAAACTTCCAATTTCAAAATTATCCTTCAGCAGAAATGAAAGTCAAATCTGCTGAGGAATGGTCAACATCAGCAGAAACCAAGCAAATGTAAAAATATCTTCGGTGAATATCTTGATTTTACTGTGCCACCCAACTCGCATTAATTATCGTAACGCCTAAACTTGGCTTATTTAATCACCCCAAATAACACATCTCAGTCATCAATTTACCCCAAATCATCTCTCAAACCCTAATTTCCCAATTAAACCCAATTCACCACCAAAACCATGTCATCAAACCCAGAAACCTCAGATCAAAATTCCTCTTCTTCATCATCAGAAGAAGATTTACCACCATATCCATGGGAGCTTGATGATTCTGACTATGAAAGAGAAATGGAGAGACGATGGGATGCACATGAAAGACAATGGAATACACATAAGAAGGGTGAACCAAGCCATGTACCCATTCCTGCTGAGAGAGAGCTTGTCTCTCCCTTCATCTGTACCTCTGATGAAGACTCTTCAGAGGAGGAAAATGAAGATCCAACCTTTCTTTCTCCTTCCACATCAGAGAGATCCCAACCAAGATCAAGTAAGAGAGATCCATCTCTTCCAACATCACAAAATTTGGTGTTGGATCTTCCTGCTCCAGGACCTGGTCTTCCTCATCAAGAACATATTGGACAGATCAAGAAGGCAGAGATTGTACGTAAGGGAAAGGAGAAGCTGAAGTAGATGATTGAGGAATGTTGCCATGGACCAAAGTTCTAGAGTATTTTCTTGACTTTGGTACTTGAGCATCTTCACAGTCTTCCTTCTCTTCTTTTTCCATTTTCATCTTCAGCTTCATCATTGTACTTGTCATAGCCTCAAGTATTTTGTAATAAGTGATAGAAGCTAGTAGTACTCAATTAGGCAAATGTTTAGGAATGGTCTTTGTAATCCAGTTGGAACTTTGAATGTAAGCTGTAACTTGTTTCTTTGAATGAATGAAAAGATCTTCTTTATTAATCAACTTTGTAAGACCTTCAGCACAATCAACTAATCAGAAGAAACCATGTTCAGCATACTTGACCACATTCCCTTGAATACAGCTCTTGGTGACTTTAACATACAACTTACAATCTCATAACATCTGCAAAACAGACATAAAACATGCAAATACACCAAACAGCTTGCACAAATATTAGTGGGTTAGTGTTAAAACTCAAAAAGTATACAAATTATACAAATCTACAAAGTTTACACTCACAATCCTCCCCTGAGGCATATGCCTCCCCTGAGGCTTATGCCTCCCCTTAAACTTTGCAGTTAATGGTTAAGCATTGCAATATGGACCACCAAATATTGAACCCTTGGTCCATCAAATGCTTTGGTTAACAAATCTGCCACATTCTCATCTATGTGAATTTTTACCACTTTAATTAAATGTTTCTCATAAGCATCCCTGATAAAGTGGTGCCTGATTTCAATATGTTTGGTTCTATTATGAAAAACTGGATTTTTAACAATGCAAATTGTACTTTGATTGTCAATGAAAATGGTAGTATTCATAAAGTTATACCCATAATCCAGCAATTGATTCTGAGTCCATAGAACCTGTAGACAACAATTGGCAGCAGCAACATACTCTGCTTCAGTAGTAGAGGTAGCAACAATGGTCTGTTTCTTGCATTGCCAAGAAATCAGTCTTCTTCCAAGGAATTGGCAACCTCGAGTTGTGGATCTTCTATCCAAATTTGCACCAGCATAGTCACTATCACTATAAGCTGCTAGCTGAAATGGAGACTCTTTGGGATACCAAAGACCTAATTTGGGTTGGCCTTTTAGGTACTTAAAAATCTTTTTGACAGCATTCAAGTGAGAGGTAAGTGGAGTGACTTGGTGCCTTGAACATGCACTCACAGCAAATGTAATATCAGGTCTTGAGGCAGTCAAATACATCAAAGAACCAATCATTGACCTGTATAAATGAACATTCACAGGTAGATCAGGGTCAATATAGTTCTTTGGTTTGGGAGCCTCATAGGGAGTAGTGGCAGTCCTGACATTCTCCATATCAAACTTGGACAACATATCCTTTACATATTTCTCCTGATGTATAAAAATACCATCAGGTTTCTGCTAAACCTGTAAGCCCAAAAAGAAAGTGAGTTCTCCCATGGCACTCATTTGAAATTCTCCCTTCATCAGATCCTCAAACTATCTACACCATGCTTCTTTGATGGAACCAAAGATAATATCATCCACATACACCTGCACAAGAATAATATCCCTAGAATCTTTCTTGAGGAATAGAGTCTTGTCAATGGCACCTCTTCTGTAGCCATGCTTCAGTAGAAATGTGGAAAGTCTAGCATACCAAGCTCTGGGAGCTTGATGAAGTCCATAGAGAGCTTTGACAACCTTGTACACATACTCAGGATGATCAGGGTCTTCAAATCCCTTGGGTTGAGTCACATAAACCTCCTCTTCAATCTCACCATATAAGAAAGCACCTTTAACATCCATCTGATAAACCATAAAGCCCATGTAAGAGGCATAGGCCAAAAATATCCTAATTGCTTCAATTCTGGCCACTCGTGCAAAGACTTCATCATAGTCAATGCCTTCCTCTTGTCTAAACCCTTGAGCCACTAGTCTAGCTTTGTTCTTCACCAAAATCCCCCTGGCATCTCTTTTATTCTTCAAAATCCATTTTGTCCCAATGGCATATTTACCATCAGGAAGAGGAACCAATATCCAAACCTGCTGATTCTTAAATTGCAGCATCTCATCTTGCATTGCTTCAAGCCAGCTTGAATCAGCCAGTGCTTGAGGAACACTAGTTGGCTCAATCTGAGAAAGAAAGCATGCAAACAGACAATGTTTGTAGTCTGTGTGATTGTCTCTCTTTTGATTGTAGACATAAGAAATGAAAGCAACTTCACCATATTTTGTATTCTTGACAGTGCTTCTAGTTCTAACAGGTGCTTTAGGATCTCCAATAATCTCGGATAAGGGATGAGCATTATGAATCCTTTTTGTTGCTGTAGGGTTAACATCAATTGTGGCATCAAGGTTGTTGACTGTAGGCCCAAACTCAGTATCATAAGAAGCTGAGTGAAATAGGCCAGGCTTTGGCTGATAATTCCCAAGGTCAGAAGGACTTAGAAATCTTGTAAAGGGCTTCTCCAAGTCTGTAGATGCTTCAGTAGAAATGGGAGAGTTTGCATCATTAGTATCAGCAGCTTGGAACTTATTAGTGGGAATAGGTGTTCCTTCAGCAGAACTGTCAGCAGTATCCTTGTTTCCACTGACTGCTTGTGCTGATTGATGCAGGATAACTTCAGTCTCTTGTGTAACCTTTTCATTGAGTTTATGAGCTTCCTTTGTAGCAGCATGTTCTTGCTTCTTAAGTCTTGCAAGATCCTCTACATAATGTGACTCATCATCTTGTTCAGTAGCAGAATGATTACCTACAAAATTGTTAGGTGGAAAAGATGGTACAACAATAGTATGTTCATCTGGCTCAGATTCACATTCTGAGTCATCATCCATGGAACCTGCAGGGTTAGAATTTGGATCTTTGGTACCTGCATGAGGATTAGAAGCATGTCTAGAATAACCCAAATAATCAGTCAAATAGTCTAGGTCAAAATACCAAGAATGGCCTTGTCCCTGAATATTAGGCTGATCTTCAAGAAATCTTAGGTTAAGGGTCTCTTCTATCCTTTTGGCATTCAGATTATAAACCCTATAGGCCTTGCTATGAGCTGAATAACCCACAATATATCCTTCATCAGCTTTCCCATCAAACTTACCCAGTACATCAGCAGTATTTAAAATGGTCACTTTGCATCCAAAAGGCTTAAGGTAATGTATGTCTGGAACTTTCCCAGTGAGAAGTTCATAAGGTGTCTTGACATGATGTCTAGTGATGGATACCCTGTTCAAGACATAGCAAGCAGTACTTACTGCTTCAGTCCAAAACATAGTGGGTAATTTGGAGTCTGCAAGCATTGATCTTGCTGCCTCAATGAGGGTTCTATTTTTCCTTTCAGCAACCCCATTCTGTTGTGGGGTCCTTGGAGTACTATAGTGCCTTCTAATCCCCTTAGACTTACAGAATTCTATGAAAACAACATTTTTGAATTATGTCCCATTGTCACACCTAATCCCTTTAACCTTTTTATTAAGTTGGTTTTCAATTAAAGTGATGAATTCTTTCAAAATAGGAGTTGTTTCATCTTTAGTTTTTAGAAAGAATACCCAACAAAACCTGCTAAAATCATCTGTGATAACCAGGCAGAAGTACTTATGATCAATACTTCTGATAGGAGTTGGACCAAAGAGATCCATGTGCAGCAACTGAAGAGGTTCTGAAATGGTGCTCACAGCTTTGATGGCTCTGTAAGAGTCTCTATGTTGCTTTCCCTTGTTGCAAGCAATACAATTGTGTTCATTGGTGAAGAGTTTAGAAGGAAGGCCCTGAACAACACCAAGTTTAGACAACTTGTTGATAGTCTTGTAATTCACATGAGCCATTCTCCTATGCCATTTGGTAGATTCATCCTGGGAAGCTTTGGCCACCAAACATGTTAGATCACCTTCTGGTTTGACATCATTCAGATTGAATGTGTACAAGTTGAAGGTTCTAGGAACTCTCAGCAAAACAGTTGTGTCTTCTGGAAGTTTGAAGTCCTTGGAGAGTACAAGACACTCATCTTCAGTGAAGAAAACCTTATTCTTAGTGTCACAAATTTGTGATACAGAGAATAGATTAAAATGCTCCAGTTCCTTCACATAATAAACATTTTCAAAGTCTAACAAAGGTGTCTTAATAGTTCCTTTCCCAATAATTTTTGCCATCTCCACCACCAAAAGTTACACTGCCTCCTCCTTCTATGGGCACAAAGTCATGCATCTTGTCCTTGTTCCCTGACATACTTCTAGAACAACCACTATCAACTATACCTACTTCAGTACTTTTTAAAGGATGATCCTACAACAACAACAAAAATATACAAAAGTTAGTACACATTGGAGACTCAAGTCATTGCTGACTTGAGCCTGCCTTGTGGATCATTAGTGATAGGCCATGTAGATGTTTTAGATCCACCATTGTTCTTGGGCCTGTAATGAAAATTAGGTCCCTTCTTTGTCCAAGAACAACCTGCTGAGGGCTTCACAGCAGTATTCCAATACCCACCACCATAATACATTGAGTCAAAGTGATTAGGCCAGTAACCATTAGAAAAGAAAGAACTAGTAGGTCGAACATATGGTCTAGTACTGGTTCTTCTCCATGAAGAATGTGGTTCAGCAGAATTGGATTTCTGCTGATGTGGAACAAAAGAGGGTATTTCACTAACATTCTTCCACATTTGCCTAGGTTTCCTTTGACTAAAACATACACCCATTCTTTGCTCATGAAAGGTACAATCCTTAATCAGATGAGATTTACTTCCACACACAAAACATTTCTTCTTCTTAGAAGATTTATTCAAACTAAAAGAAGTTCCATAACATGAAAAATTATTCAAACCACCATGATAAACAGAATTGTTTTTAACAGAATCAAAAGTATTATTTTGCAAAGAATTTAAAAACAAGTCTTCAGTAGAAACTGTCTTGGTATCAGCAGCAACTCTAGAAGGCTTGTGGGGAGTCTTGGGTGATGTCTTTGGTGTGGTCTTGGGAGTGGTCTTGGGCAGGTCAGACTTCTCACTTGAATCACAGCTGGCAAATGAGGTAGACCCTTCATCAGAAGACTTGTCACTGTCACAACAAGAGACAAAGTCAGTAGATTTAATAATAGGGTCTGGCAAGTCAGTTGACTTTTTGCCATAGAGATGGTGTGATCCATCAAAGTCACTAGGTATGGACAGGTCTATAGGCATATGTTCCCCTCTTATAGGTCCAGGGATAGCATTCATTCCCCCTTCCTTAACAAATTTAACAGGTGTTTGATAAGCTAAGGCTGGTTCAGGGTCAAAAACACTAGACATATCCGGATATGTTAACTCTTCAGGGTCTATATATTTCTCATATCCTAAAGCTTGTCTAGACCTAACAGATTGGCGACCATCAATCAATTTACTCAAATTAGATGCTCCTTCCTGCCATTTCATACGACCAGCTATCTCTTTATCTAACTTAGCTTGTAATTCTTGTTTTTCCTTTTCTATATCAGATTTCTCTTTTTCAGTACGTCTTAAATCTATCTTAGCAATTTCTAAATCACTTTCTAGAACTCTTATTTTTTCATCATATTTAACTTGATTCTTTTGAAACCAGACTTTTTGTTTCTCTAAAGTTTTTAAAGCCATTTTATATTACTCTACTTCAATATAACACTCATTGTACTTTGGTTTCAATTCATCAAATTCTTGTTTAAGCTCATTGTATCTTACACTACATCCAAACACACAGTTGTGTACCTGAGAGATTCCCATCAAGGAGACTTGCTCCTTCTTGTCCTCTGAAGGTGAGTATGCCAGCAGATTCACTTGTGTAGAAGTAGAAGCTTCCTCTCCAGCAGGTTCATGTTCAGCCCAATCAATCTGGTGATCCAGAGTCACCATAGCCTTTGAAGGTGCAGCCTTAGAATTCCCTGCTTCCAATGGATATGAGCCATATCTAACTTCATCACCAGACTTCCTCTCCTTGCATTCTCTTGAAAAATGTCCCACTTGACCACAAGTGTAGCATTTAACCTTCCTCCTGTCAAACCTTGCTGCCTCTCTTCCATTAAAACCAAACTTCCTTCCAGACTTGGTTTCAAACCTCTTAATGTTCATGGAGATCATTGCAAGCTGCCATTTCAAGTGCATCTCCTCCATCTCCGATGGATCCACCTGTTCAAAATCCTCATAAGCAAGAAACTGCTGATGTTCATATTCAGCCACAAATGAATGAACAATATCATCCAACACACTACTGGATTTTGATTTAGGAGCAGATTGAGTTTGGGTTTGAGAAGATGCTCCTGATGAATAAGAGCTTGAGGTATGATGCACAGGTTTTGTAGTGGTGCCAACAAATGCTGAGTGAGTGGATGGACGAATGGGACTTCTAACATCAGGCTCAAGTGATTTAAGCCTGTTGTAGAGGTCATCAAAGGACATCATGTCCAACCCACCCTTGGTCTTGAGAGCAATACAGACTTGCAACCAATATGGTGGCAAAGATCTCGGAAATTTAGCATTACAATCCTCATTGTCTGGTCTAGCCTTCAGCTGATTAAGTTGACTTAAAATCTTGTGGAACCTGTCATAGCCTTTGTGAATGCCTTCTTCCTCAGATATCTGAAACTCTTGAAACTGCTGCTTCAACATGGACTTCTTCAACCTTCTTGATTCCTCATTCCCACCAAATCTAGCCTTTATTGCCATCTAAATATCTTTGGCATCCTCCATGAAGTGGAAGTCACCCATGTGGTCATCTGGTATAGCTTGGAGCAGAATTGTTCTTATTTTATTCTCCCTTTGCACGGCTAGAACCTCTTCAGCAGTTTTGGGGCCTACAATTGTAACTACCCAATCAGCATCTTTAACATGCTTTTTCAGGCTGTTTCCCTTTCGAACAATCTCCCAAAGATTCCAATCTATGTTTGTGATCCAGTTCTGCATCTTCATGGACCACAAATCATAATCTTCAGCATTCTTCAAGTATGGAAACTTAGCATTACTGTTGAAGAGGTTGAGTTGTTGGAGAGAAGTGGTGTTAAGGTTTTGGGTTGTATCAACTTCATTGTCTGATTCAGGCATTTTCTTTGATTGGTTTTGTTTTGATGGTGTAAGATTTATGTTTCTTAGTATAACAGAGACTCTCTCGAGGCTCTGATACCACTTGTTGAACTATAAGACCTTGATAGATCTTCTTGAGCACTCTAGAATCGTTAGATATGTTAATGTAATCAATAACACACTAATAGACAATCTCTGTAACTTGTATTTTAAAGCGGAAACAAACACAAGTTTAATACTAAGAACTCTTGATCCTCTATGGATCTTTTTAATAATAATGAAAGTGTTTTCTAAAACGTAATTTAATACATAATCGTGTGTTCCTTTTATACACAAGGAACCCTAAACCGTTTCCCAAGAAACGTATATTCTAAAACTTCTAAAAGATATGCATTATCACTTCCTAAATAAACTCATGCATATCCAAACTATATTACATAAATTACGGAAATACTATATCCGCAGAAACTAATAATGCTGAAACTAGACTTCAGCAGATACACTGCTTCAGCAGAAACCAGCTCTTCAGCAGTAACCGTCAGCAGAATTCTTACTTAGCAGAATTCCCAACATACACCATATCTTTCCATGATTCTAGAGTGACAATATAAAGAAAATATTCACTATATCTTCCAAAGATCTCAAAGAGATGTGCTATCTTAGAATAGGATGATGTATGCCATGATGTAAAAATCTATTTCTGTTTCAGATTAACATGTTTATGGAAGTTTACTTGTAACATGTATATATTAGCTAAGTAATGTTTAATTTGTGTTTATGAAAAACTTGTGACTATATATGTAAAATACTTAACTATATTTATGTTTTGCTAAAATAAAGTTTATAATTGTCGTTAACAAAATATAGCAAATATCGTAAAATATAAATAACGTTTTTAAACGATAATTGTATTAACAGTGTTTTAAATGACAACCGGATCGATGAATTCTTCTTTTGACAACAGTTTTGTTTGTCGTTGAAATGGGTGGTGTATGTTGAGTCAGTAAAGAACTTGATTCCGTTGGATGAGACTTTCATTAGGAGATGGTTTTCTTAAATACTCATCCGAGTATAAATCTCATATACATTTGGTAAAATTGTCAAAACTACCATGCCTATAATTTTTCCCAATATTCTGTAACACCTTAGGCAAATCACACATCGGCTGTGGCTTGGAGTGATGCTGGGATATTAGAATAACATACGCCTTATCAAACACAACGCGTTTTGTGGTCTAATTGTTATAGCAAGTTACAGTTAAGTATGCTCATGCGAGAGCACAACTGGCATGGGTGACCATGCCAGGAAGTTACAGGATAGGCCACAAAAGCAAAGCCGTGAGCCTTCGGGCAAAGCGGAGAATATTGTAGGCTGAGTAAGGCGGGATGTTACAAGTTGGTATCAGAGCTACTCTAAAGCTGTTCGAGATGGTGGTGTAAACCTCATCAAGGACGATGAGTCCCTAAGAGGGGAGGGGTGAATTGTAACACCTTAGGCAAATCCCACATTGGCCGTGGCTTGTAGTGATGTTGGATATTAGAATAATATATGCTTTATCAGACACAACGTGTTTTGTGGTCTAATGGTTATAGCAAGTTACAGTTAAGTATGCTCGTGCGAGAGCACAACTGGCATGGGTGACCATGCCAGGAAGTTACAGGATATGCCACAAAAGCAAAGCAGTGAGCCTTCGGGTAAAGCGAACAATATTGTGGGCTTAGTAAGGCGGGATGTTACATATTCAGATACTCATCAAAAGCATCAGGGATTGAATCCTACACATATTGGCGTACGCTAGACGTGCATTTCATTATAGGACTAATACTTATTTTAAGTGAAGAATAAAATAAAAAGTGGTCAGAAATAGGTTCAACATTATAGTTAGTTATAATTTCAACTATTTCTAAAATAATCTTTCAATAGATGTTGCTCAAATGCTCAACTCTTACATAATTTCGAGGTATGCTCTTACGAGTCCTTAAATTAGTTGCTTTGTCATTATCGAAAGATAAAAAGTGTTCATTGTAACCGTACAACTTTAACAAGTATTTTGAGCGTTCTTTGTTAGAATAACCCATATTGAGAGTGTGTATGTGATTGTAAATAAACTAGGGAAAATGTGAAGTGTTTTTAATTGTTAAGATGATAAATGGAGGTATTTAAATTACTCGTAATTTTTTAGCCATTGTATATAATCGTTACATGAAAAAAATAAAAAAAGAAAAAACCAACACATGAAATACAGGCGTTATGTGGTATATATAACGCGCTTATAACGCACTCAACATTGCAGTATGGCGGTATTATAGGTATCCAATGGTGCCTATGAGTGTGCAAGATGCAGCTCAAGTTATAGGGCAAGTTATAGGCGCGTCACATCAACTTTTAACCTATAACATTTCTGTAACACAAAACCTTCAAAACATCCTACCTAATAACATTTTTATTACACAACATAAAAAAAAAAAAAACCCCACTTTACACTAAAATAATAATAATAAAATAAAATTTCCCATAAACCGTACATTATGAGGTTAATTTTCACGCCTATAACATGATATGCCGTACAGTTTAACTGTGTTATATAAACAAAATTTACTTTATAAGGCTGGAGGGAGTGGGGTGATTTTCACCGTGAGTGACTTACTCACCATTGTGAGTTCCACGCCAAGCTTCCCAACTCACGCCCAAACTTGGTTTGCTTGGTGAGTTACTCACCGAGAACTGTCCATGACATGTGGGACCTAAAAAAATGTTAAGTCAGTCCTTTGAAAAAAAAATAATAAAAATAAAATAATTAAATCAAACACCTAATTTTTACCTATAAATACCCAATAACTTCACCATTTTTTACACATCTTCTATATATTCTTAACCTTTCACAACAAATATATTTCATTCCTATAAAAAAAATTCGATATGGCTTGTTCGGTTTCACATACCATCGATGAAATCCTGGCTTTAGTTGATAAACTAATTGCGGAGGATAGAGCTCATCAGTAAGCGTTGTGCGAATTAGCCATGCAATTTGAAAAGGCATGTGAGGCTAAAGATAATCTGAGACAAGCACACGAGAAATGCAATGACATTCCACTACGAAAACCGTGCTTAAATAGAGAATTTTATAAACGAATAATCTACGAAAGATTACGAGATGCATAATGCTCTATTTACCGAGGCGAGGAAAATAAAAAACAAATCGAGGGGAAGTTTAGTTGGCTACATGAAAAATACGCTTAGGACGATTATGTATTGTAACATACGGGGTTTTTTTGGAATATGTATATATATATATATATATATATATATATATATATATATATATATATATATATATATATATATATATATATATATAAAGCAGAACGAAATGCGGGAGGATATTTATATCTTCGTCCTTCATTTCATTCTTCTTCATTATATATATCTTCAAAAAATACCTTGTATGTGTTTTCGTGTTGGTGTTGTAATGTTAAATTTCGTATTTTAAACTTTTATTTAAATGAATGAAAATTTATTTTTGAGCACGAGGAACTAAAGTAGAATACAAACTTTTATTCATTCCCCAAGCAAATTAGAGTACGACATTTAAATGGAAATAAAACTACGATACAGAAAATAAAAGACATAAGTTCTTTGCTCTCTTCCTACTCTTGATACGCTTTTTCAAACCAGTTTTCATGTGCTTCTTCTTCTTCTTCCCTTGCTTCCTGCTCCCTACGAGCTGCTTCCTCCGTGCTTCTTCTTTTATTTCTCTCTAAGCTTTTTCATCCTAAAGAAGTAGTCGTTGCTCTTCCCAATAAGCAGAAACGGATTGTCTGATGGTGGAGTATTAATCGGTTCCTCAACCGATTCCTCTTCTGTTGGAAATAACGGAATGATGTTTGATGGTGGGTGATGGTAGAGTATTAACCGGTTCGTCAACCGGGGAATTGTGTCTGTGATTGTTTTCTTGAGACATTCTTGAGAGAGTTTGATAGGAAGTTGTGTGTGTGAGATATGTTTTTTTGTTTGAAAATGTAGTGGATATACATAGAGAAAAGATAGGATTTTTAAAATTTGAATTTGATTTTTAATTCGTATTGTATGTGTACATTTTTAATTTCGTATGATTACATTTAAGTTTACGTTAAGATTTACGTTTTTAGTTTATAGATATAAAATATTTAATTAAATAAAAAATATGATGTATGGTGAGTGGGTGTCACCACTACTTTTGTATAGTGAGTGAGAGTGAAAGTGAAAAAAGAGATAAAGCTAAGATGACGTTAGAAAAACGGTGAGTGACTAGTCTAACTTGCATTTAACATGCTCCATACTCACCGACATCTCTAAGCGTCTACTAGTAACAAGCATGTAACGAAACAAAATTTTGATAATTCTTTGGTTGTGTATCAACTCATTATCCCTCACCGAAAAAGTGCTACTACTAAGATCACGTGCACCTCATGAAAAGTGACCAAAAGGTCCATATAATAAGCATAAAAGTGATGTGGTTGTATGTCACCCATACCCACCCCTCAATCTACTCTTATCTATAGGATCCCAAACGAAATCTCAAAAAAATCCATACTTAATCCAATCATATCACACCACATCACCCTTTTTCAATCCTTACAAAAACCACAACTCCTCACTTACATAAACCTCAAACCAAACACAAATCCAAAAAAACCACCATCTTTGTCACAATCCATTTTTATACAATGATCACAGAACAATCCACCCTCACTATTAAACCTAAACCTAAAACCAAAACCAAAACAAAACCATCCACACGAAGAAAAAAAACTAGAGCCAAATCTCGTAAACCAAAATACTTAAGTTTACGGCTACAGCTCACTGCTACTACTCCGCAAGATCCACCAATGCCAACTACCACAACTAGCCCAAACCATGATCATAATAAACTTATCAACTTTTTTCCATTACACCCCGAACATCTTATGGAACAAGATAAACTAGACATGTCATGCATATTTTCATCGTGTGATGATGATCAAGCAAATACTACTTTAACAGGAATATTGTGTAGTGATGATGAGGAGGCTATTGAGCAAAAAATAAATATAGACACGGACAAGAATTCGTCTCCCTCGTCCGTAAACTACGCGGACGAAGAGCAAAATCTTGTCCGTACCGCTATGAGGAGGAATAATATTAATAAAAGTGACCATGATGGTCATGAAAAATGGGTTAGTTACAACGAGGTTGTCGAGAGAAAAAAAGTTGTCATGAGAGGGATGTCGTCATCGTCATCGTCAACTACGTCATGCTATTATAATAATCATCATCATGGTACTAGTGATCATGGTCATATTAGGAACAATAATAATAAAAAACTAGTGTTGAAACTTGATTATGAAAAGATTATGAAGTCATGGGTTAATAAAGGTCCACTTTACATTTGTGGGAATTCGGGTTTGGATGCTCCACAACCACAAACCGTACCCGATATCCATGATGATGATTTCTTTTTTCCAACTTCTATCAATGTAAGATACTCTCTTTACCCTTTGTACTTTGTTTATTTACATTTTACATTACATGACATGTTTGAAAAAAACAGTGTTCTTGTTTTGAAGTAATTGGTATATAGGTGAAATAATTGTAGTGTATTGTCATTGTCCTGCTTTATGGGAAATGAATTATTGTAGCTGGTACTATCCTGAGAAAATACGTAGTTGACTAGACATAAAGTTTTATGATTGCGTTTAAACTTATTATTGCGATTTTAGACCACAATATGGTAAGCATGTTTAGGTAAGGGAAGTGATTGACACACTCGGAGTAATTGATTTGCGCATTTACTACAAGCAGATAAAACACGGTGTGAATTTTGTACAATCAGGTAAAACATAAATAAGAATGTCTCAATAAATTTTAGGAAAGTGTGCAAATCACTACTCTTTAGATAAAGACTTGTCTATTATGGTTTTGATCATTTAGCAGCAAATTAGCTTATATATAAAGTTTTGATAAAAGAGTTTGGGAGAATTGCATATATATATATATATATATATATATATATATATATATATATATATATATATATGTGCAAAAGCTTAAAAATTGCATATATATCCGGCTTAAACTTTTAATTACATATATATCTTTACAAAAGCTAAAAAATTGCATATATATATATATATATATATATATATATATATATATATATATATATATATATATATATATCCAATCTAAACTTTAAATATATGTCATATATATCTAAATAATTATTTAATTAAATTTATAACTCAAGAATACATAACGATTATAGTTATATAAAAATATTTCTTAAATATATTTTTTTCTTTATTTATAAACTTGTTGGCAGTAGTATATACGGTTTCATTGCAAACATATTTTATCTGTGATGTGTAATATATAAAAAACATCATATATTTGATAATTTATTTCATGTATTCGTATTAGATATGAGATGAGATGAATTTTTTCGTAAGGTTAAATATTTTCTTGATATATTGTTTTTGGTCATTCATTTGAACCTCGGGACATCGTACCCTTAAAACAAATATGCAATTTTGAGCTTTTGCATGGATATATATATATATATATATATATATATATATATATATATATATATATATATATATATATATATATATACGCAATTTTTTTGCCTTTGTAAGGATATATATCCAATTAAAAGTTTAAGCTGGATATATATATGCAATTTTGAGCTTTTGCATGGATATATATACAATTCCTTCGAAGAGTTTTATATATGGAAAATGATTAGTAGACTTAAATTTTGTGCTTAAATTCATGCCTAAATATATGTGGCATGATTTTGATTGCTTGTAAAAAAATGGGTCCCATGGCCTGCAGCTATTAAAATGATGTCACGTAGGCTTAGATATGAATTAGGCATATCTCTTAGGCCTCCCAATCACTGCGCTATCTATATTAGAAGCGTGATTATTGTAGTACGAGTATATTGTAAATTAACTAGAACGGTACCTGCGCAATGCGGTGGCGGGTGCCTGTGACACGTTATTCGGTTATTCGGCTACACCTTTAGTTGTTTTTGTGCTTTATAAGTAGAGAGGGTATAGATGGTTAAGCCGAATAATTTTAGTTTGAACAACCAATCTGATTCCTAACAAACTTCCGCTTCCTAACCAATTAATTTTGAAATTCTTTCATAATAACCAATTAAAAGTCTGAATTTTAAGTATTTTTAATTATAGAATAATTTCAAATGCATTATACAGTAGTATAAATTGCTGCATTGCTGTAACTTGTACGGTTAATGGAAACTATCCCAAGCATATGAATCATGATATATTTATATAGAAACAATGATACCGTAGAAAATATATTTCATTGTATAGCCAAAAGTAGTTTATGAAAAGAACAGTGCGAAATAATTGTACGGGTTTTGTCGGTAGCAAGAGTGGCAACAAAATGCGCAATATTTTATGAACATGTGAACATTGGTAAAGTTTAAATAAAAAGACAACATTTATGAAAAACGTGAAAAATATCAAAAAAAAAAAAAAAAAAAAAAAGTTTTAGAAACTCCTTGAACAATTCTACAAGATAGGAGACTTTCGTGTATAAAAAGTTGTGAAGAAAGTTTTTGTAAAAGTGTATAATTTTGCTGAAAAAAATTGTGAGGAAAAGTTTGCGTATTCAATTTTTGTAAATCAACATTTTGTGTATCAAAAACTCGAATATGCATCCAACTTCTTTTTAGCATTTGCATAAATTTTTATTGTGTATATCATATAAAAAATTAAAAAATTTGTGCATCAAAACTATTGTTTGCATTAATTTTTTTATTTTTTATTTTTTATTTTTATTTATTTATTTATTTATTTTGCATTAAGAAACACATATAAAGTTAAAAGCTCGAAAACTTTATTTACGACTTTTTTATGCACCAACGTTCCCTACCTCGTGTAAAGATTTCAAAATTTTTCGAGAAAGATTTCAAAAGCTCGTGTAAGGATTTCAAAATTTTTATGCACCATGTCTCTGAATCCAATTGTCTCATACGAACCTATTAATAAAGGCCCGATTTGATCCAAAGGAATGACATCCTTAATAGCGAAGAAAAAATATCCTCATGACGTATTGGGCCTCCTCCCTTTCCGTTTGTGCGTGCAAAATTCTGTTTCTCCACCTCCATATGTGTCGTAAAAAGGACAGGCATTCGGCGTGTAAAAGCTTTGACACGAGCTTGTTGTCGAGAAACTCAAAATTCCTCTTTAAAATGTCATCAAGAGTAGGACCAAATACTAAATAAGTAAATATAGCTTGGTGTTAAATACGTAGTACTAAATTGACCTCCCATTGCAAATGTACCTACCATCTTACAACATCCGTGTCGGTAATCTAAATTTCATTGTATATAAAAAGGATAACTAGGTTAGTTTTTTGTTTTTTGTTTTTTTTTTTGTTTTTTTTTTTTTTTTTTTTTTCATGCCTATGTAAATTGACCTCCCATTGCAAATTACTGTATAGACTTATAATTTGTGTTTTAATCCGTGTCAGATAAGACATCATGTAAGTTACAAGACATCTAACACACATGGCAATATGCAATATGCAATAATGCAACTGTTGTACTCGGTATAAATTTAAGATGTTGTCCGGACTCTATATTTTGAGATGTGAAAATGGTCACCATTAATTACTTGTGACCATTTGATGACCTTGAGTCCTTGACCCACCACTATTGAATGCTTTATAAAGTTGTTCGGTACAAGCTCCAAAAGACTATGTTTATACAAATTGAGCCCCACCACTATGCATGGTGTCCACAGTGCACCCCACAAGTTTGGAAAGTTACAATGGTTTGTGACCCTCAAGAAAAACATTTAGAAAGTTGGGTTGTCAAATACACTAACCTGTAAAACCCGACCCCTACCCGAATAAGCTAATTAGGATCAGATATGGGTAAACAAATAATCTGTAAAACCCGAATAACAGCTAAACTATAAAAAAGAATTTTGATCTACACTTCCGAAAGTAACAAGAAGTTCCCTTTTTTTTCGTTAGGGAAAACATGTTAAGTTTATGTTTATTTTATTTTCTATGAAATGTATAGGGTTCAACACACGATGAGCGAGACAATGGTGGTAATGATGCGTCATGGACAGTTCCTCAACTGGAAGGAGATGATGCTCTACAAGTGGCGGGGTCTAGTGCCGTTGTTCATAATAGAGAAGCAAGTGTGCAAAGGTATAAGGAGAAACGACGTAACCGCTTATTTGCGAAAACCATCCGCTACGAAGTTAGAAAGCTCAATGCTGAGAAACGCCCTCGTATTAAGGTAGTCTATATCTCTTTTGGCTAAGGATTTCTATATTTCGATCAAAGGTTTATGATTATAATCTTGGTCTGCTATAATCTGATTGTTTCATTATGTTAACCTGCAGGGAAGATTCGTGAAAAGAGATTGAGCGAATTTAACTTAAACTTTGTTATTATTTGGGTACAATGTAAGTTAAAACCCCCTTTTGAAACTTGCGGTTGTGTATTTTGGACGATGTACAGGGTGTATCTTGTATTGCAAAATCATAATAAACGTGAAATTGGCACGTCTTTTATGATAAATGAGATGTGAGAATTTTCTTGTGTTATTTTATGATCCAGTTCTAAATGTCTGTTCAGTGTACAGCTTGCAAAATTACGAGCACCATCTAGTCTAGCGTCTAGAGGCGGAGCCACATAGAGCTCAGTGCATGTGTGCAACTGAACGTCTGAACCGCACTAGCAAGATTACTAGCTTGAATTGTTTTAGAACCCACTGATTTTGTATACCAACACTACTAATTGTAGTTCTAAACCAACTTAGTACAATTTTTGGCTTCGTTCGTGTTGGCACAACAAAACCAGGCCATGTTAGATTGTTAGAGCAATTACGTAACTTCTTGACCCATGAGAACTCATGTAAATCTATGGCGGATTATTTATTCTAGATATGTAACCTTTTATACCTAAGAGATGGTTCAAGTCATTTTTTTTTTTTGGTTGAAATCAGTCAGATGATTAATTGTATCACATGATTCTTGACCGGACAAATATGGTTTGCTGATAAAAGTTGAAAACACAGAAATTATAGCACGATGCAAGACACTTGTGAGTGTAATACCTCTATTTGTTTAAATAAAAAATTTAGTACATTGTAAACTGCATATAAGAAAGGGAAAATTTCATAAATACCCCATAAGTACAATAGTACAATGGTCTCCACCCTAAATAACCCACAAAATCTTGTTTTCTCCAAATACCCCAACGGGAGAGGGTCGCCTGAAAAACTTGGGCGGATATCTTAAAATAATGACATGTGTCCCTATACATGTCCACACCATGTCCTTACATAGTACCACTTATACCAGGTACTTTTTTGGGCGACTGGGACTACATTTCATGGGCGACTTGTCTTTTTTGCCTTTTTGTAAAAAAATTATTAACTACATTTTGGTCCTTGTGGTTTGTTTGGCATTTTATTTTTTGCCCTTGTGTTTATTATTTATTATTATTATACACAAATCATGAAACACAAACCTTTTTTTATAGTAGTTCCAAACAAGTTACAAACTCAAAATAAATACCCAATTCACCAAATCTCTTATCTATTCAAAACATTACACACACACATCTCCTTTCTCTCTTTACACCGCCGGCAACCACTCCCCTCCGGTCGTCTTCTCCGGCAAGATTCCGGCCATCGGAAGAATTTTTTCCGGCCAAAAATATTTTTTTTAACCAAAACGTAGATCGGGTTATCCCGAGTTCCCTCGTACCACCCACTCGCTACCACACGCCACCCATCACCACCAGCGCCAACACCACCCCCTGCCACCACCACCGAGAGCCACCACCGCCTCACCACCGAGATCCACCACCGCCTCATCTTTACCATTGTTGTTTCTTTGTGGGTTTCGGCGTCCAGATCTTTGTGGGTTTCAGCGCCAACACTGTTATAAAAGAAGCTTAATCATGCTAGTTTAATGGTTCCAATCAACTTTAATTAATTAGTTTTGGAGTAATATGTTGAACATTACTCCAATAGGCTGGCAACTGGAAACTACTGATGTGTTGCATATCTACAGCTATTAAGTATTGATGATCACTTTTTCTTGTCGAACACATCAAGATTTTATAAACATCAAGATTTTTTTTTTGATGTTTTGTGTCGTGTGGATCTTATGGATATTGATCTGTGATGTTTTGATTTTTTTGCTATTGGATTTTTTTTTTCTCTGAAATTTGACTTATGGTGGATCTGGGAAGATGAAGTTAGAATATAAAGAATTTTGAGTGAGGTGTGTCAGATTTATTATCATTGTGTGTGTTTATGGTGGGTAGTGTTTTATTTGTGTTTTGAAAATATGTGACAAAAATGAAATACCTAGCAAACCACAAGGACCAAAAATGTATTTAACATAATTATTAACTTTTTTACAAAAAGACAAAATCGTCGAGTCGCCCAAGAAATGTGGGTCCCAGTCGCCCAAGAAGTACACTTTGATAGTTGTACCATGAAGGTACAAGGTGGGGCCATGTATAGGGACACATGTCACTATATTACACCATCCGCCCAAATTTTGGAGGCGACCTTCTCCCGTTAGGGTATTTGGAGAAAACAAGATTTTGTGGGTTATTTAGGGTGGAGACTCTTGTACTTTTGGGGTATTTGTGGAAAATTCCCTATAAGAAACACTTTTGCCAATCATTGGCATGTGATCATTCAATATTCATAGGGGGCTCGGGGGTGTCAGCAGTGTCGTTGCACGGGCCTTCATTTAAAATGGCCACTTTAAAAAAAAATCCTCCAACCTCTCTCTTAAAAAAAACCCCAATCCAACCTAACCCTAACCCTAAACCCGCCGCCGCCACCATCTCTCCGGCCGTCGGCTTAGGCCGGTGGTCCGGAGAGACCCTCTTCAATCCTTCTTCTTTGTAGATACTTTAGCATTTCGTTTCACTTTTCGATTAAATAAAGTGGGTCGAAGTGATTGTGTGGTTCAGATCGAGAGGTTCAAGATGGCGAGGTCATGTGGATGGAGGTCGTGGTGGTTGTGACGCTGTGATGATGGTGAGGCTGTGGTGGTTGTGAAGCTGTGATGGTTGTGAGGCTGTGATGAGGGTGAGGTAGTGGTGGGTGTGAGGTCGTGGTGGTTAGAGGTCATGGTGATTGTGAGGTCGTGGTGGTTGTGAGGCTGTGGTGGTTGTGAGGTTGTGGTGGGTGTGAGGCTGTGGTGTTTGTGAGGTCGTGTTGGTGGTGAGGTCATGGTGTTTGTGAGGCCGTGGAGATGGTGAGGTCGTGATGATAGTGACGTCGTGGTGGTTGTGAAGATGTGATGATGGTGAGGTTGTGGTGGTTGGTAAGGTATTGGTGATGTGAGGTCGTGGTGGTTGTGAAGATGGTGAGGTCGTGATGGTTGGTGAGGTCGTGGTGAGGTGAGGTTGTGGTGCTTGTTAGGATAGTTGTGGTGTTTGTGAGGCTGTGATGACGAGGTCGTGGTAGTTGTAAGGTTGGTGTTTGTGAGGTAATGGTGTTTGTGAGGCCGTGGTGATGGTGAGTTCGTGATGATATTGAGGTCGTGTTGGTTGTGAGTTAGTGGTGATGGTGAGGTCGTGGTAGTGCTGAGGTCGTGGTGGTTGTCACGTCATGGTGTTTTTGAGGTCGTATTGATGGTGAGGTCGTGGTGGCTATTATTTAAACTTGTGGTTCGCGAACAATTGAGGGTATTTCTCCATCAACTCTTTCTGTATCTCGTCATGCCACCACCCCGTTCGACAGTGTGGTTCAAATTGGTTTGTTTGAGATTTCGGTGAGTTGTGTACGAGGGTTAAAGTTGTGGTAGTGGTCGTGTTTGGCTTTCATTTGCTTCATATTTCTTATAGGGTGATTGCCCTTGAGTGGTTAGCGTTTTCGGGTTGAGACGGCGGAGTTTATTCTTTTGATTGTTTGGTTACTCACGATGTTTATTTTAGAGTCGTTGTATCGATAAGATCTGGGTGGTAAGTGTTTCATCAATGTACTTTCTAGCTTCTTGCTAGCTTGTTTTAATAAAATTATTGCCTTTCAAAAAAAAAATAATAATAAAATTTAAAGAAAAAAAAAAACACCCCATTTTTTTGTAGTTTTGTATATAAATAAGTTTGATATTAAACATATATTAGGCGTGTAATTCTAGTTTAAATGCAATATTTGTTTATTTTATGAGATGCAATCGGGTCTTTCTGTTGTTGTACAGGCTACCGAAAACCATGTGACGCACTTGAATATATTAAAGTTTTTTTTTACATATAAACAATCTTATATGATTTTTCAGTATCGCATGATTATTATGTCTGTTGTATTTGCATAGCCTTTCAAAATATTATTTTGACACTGTGGTTTTGCGCATGTATAAATTATTTGATTTTTTAAAATGATATCGGAGTCTTGAGAACGACTCTAACACTTCATGTATCATCCGTTAAACTTTTAGAAACACGTCAAGCCTTGAAGGAACGGATGAAAAGCACTCTTTTAGGTCCCAGTTTGAGTATGCAAAAGTGACTTGTGACCAATGTTGCAAAAATCGGAAAAATCGGCCGATTAATCGCCGATTCCAAGGTAATCGGCCATAGACCTTGGTGATTTAGGCTAATCGGCTAAAAAAATCGGTCTGGGAAAAAAATCGGCCAAAAATCGGCCGAATCGGTCAAAAATCGGCCGAATCGGTCAAAAATCGGCCGAATCGGCCAAAAATCGGCCGAATCGGCCGAATCGGTCAAATTTAAAAAAATAAAAATTTAGGCATTTTACTTAATTTGGAGATCGTTTATTTCACTTATAACGCACAATGGGCCTCATAATCAGAATTGAAGCCTTTTATTGAGGTTTGAAAACATTGAAGGCTTGAATCAGTTAAGATCTTTAGTTTGCTCTCCAGAAATTCCCAAAACATGCAGGAAATGCCAAACCGATTAATCACCGATTAATCACCGCCTTGACCGATTACAGGCTGCAGGGTGGTCGACCGCCCGGCTACCGATTCACGATTTTTGCAACATTGCTTGTGACTATAACACTAAAATGTGTGAGCTCTCTAGTTCAGAATCATGTTAGATGCAAATAATTATGAAGAGGTTATGTTAACCTTATAAAAAGGAAAGATTTACCTGGTTTGTGTTTGTGTTGTGATAGTTTCAAATCCAACGAATTAGTCGGCCAAAAGGTTAGAAAACAATTTTAGGGGAGAGAGAGAGAAAGAAAAAAAAAAAAAAAAAAAACTGTTTCACTGTTCATGTTGTTTTATTAGCCGGTTGTGTTTACAATTCGAAAGAAGGTATATAAACAAGATGGGCCATCTTTGGACCTCTGAATACAAATGATGGGCTTTACAACTTATTATTATGTCTTACACTGTTACAGAGTTACAGGAAGATACTTTTCTTTATAGTACGTACTTCGTTAATTAGTTTATGGTTTAGATTTTATCATTTTATGGTATAGGGTTTTATAATGTTTATGAGATCCATCTAAAATATGAAATTAGAATTTACTTCCAAAAGTTAAAGATCCATCCGTAGACTTCGATAGTAAGTTACATTTTCAACTCACTGAGTTAAAAATGTATTGACTAGAGTTGTAATCATCTGGGAATTTCTCAAAAAAAATTAAGCTTCAAAGAAACAAGCAAAAATCACGTAAAATATATTAATGCTATTTACATAGAAGTAATTGGCATGCCTAATAAACATCACTAAACACATGTAAAATTAAAGGTTGAAATGTGAAAAGAGAAAACAGTGTATCAGGCATAAAATTAGTCATGTCATTTAGGCATCACAACCATTTATATGATCTCGATTTTAAAATAACTTTCATTCTCGTTACACTTGTATACTTTGGATAATTTTTGTTAACAATTACTCTATCAGTCCAAATTTTATTATCCATCCTTTTTTTCGGTTTTTTTTTTAAATTAATTATCCATTACTATATATAGTAGTGGAAATTGCTTACATTTTCTATATTACATTTAATAAAAATTGTTATTTATATGAAAACATTAAATAATTGTCGAAGGGTAAAACTTTTTTTTTCTTTCTAATATCAATGTATTAATGCATTTTTTTTAAATTGTGCGGTTTTTGTCTAGTGACAATAAGTTTAGGACAAATGTAGTAGTATATAGGATAAATTACAAATTTTGTCTTTGTTGTTTTCAATTTTCACAATCCATGCCACTGTCAAAAATTAATTACAAATTTTCTCATTATTATTCATTTTTGCAACACCCTATGTTCTTTTTGTGTTGACCATTGGTCAAAGGCCAGTGAAATGACAAATACCCTCATCTTCTCCCTCATTTGATTTTTCACTTGAATTTACAATTGTTTTTAACAAAATTCAAGAACACTAAGAACAATACCCTAATTTTGTAAACATTGAGGTTTAACCTCAAATCCATTAACCCCTAGAATTCACACCATTTCCAAACACCATCAACCAACTCAAATCTATTATGCCTCATCTAAAAGCTTCTGAAACATCTAAATACCACTAATAATAGTAGTCATAGTATTCTTCAACCCAACAACCTCAACACTTTCACCTATCCTAACGATCCATCTCTTAACCTTCCCAGTGGTAACAGTACCACGACTAGTAATTGAAAAAACATCCTCAATAGCACACAAAAACGGCAAATCAGTTTGTCTTTGTGGAATACGGATATACTCATCAACAACAACCACTACATTATATATCTTATCAACCCACTTATTATCACCCTTAGCTATCTTAGGATTCTCAGTTAACGCTTCTAAAGCTAATAAAGCAGAACCGGAAATAAAAAGAAAATTATCACGAGGAAATTCATAACTAGATAACAATTCTCGTACCTCGAGTTCAACATTGCTCCAACAACTCCTCATCATCAACCAACTTTTGTTATACGGTATATAGCATATACCTAACACCACCTTAAACCATAATTAGCTTTATCATCTTTCACACTTGAATTTTTAATATTTTAATTATTAACATTCAATATTATCTTTAACCGTTCACTAAAGGCCTCAAATTTTTCAAGCCCGTTTTAATTTATTTCACTTTTAACCATCATTACACCCAATTTCTACAACCACGAGCATCGTCCCTATCAAATCTCATAACAACACCATTGCTATAGATATCAGAACACCACCACCATTAGATCTGGTTGCTACTCAACAGGGGTGGGTGTGTGTACCTCTCTTTCCCAGCGACCCGATGAACACTCGTGGTCGGTTTTGAAATCATTTTAGTTAGTTTTTGTTGTGGATGTTATGAGGATGATATTGATGATTATGTAATGGGGTTTTATATGGTTATAGAAACAAACAAGTGAAAATTTTAAAATAATGATTTTAGTTAGTGAATCTGAATTCCCCTCTAAAATAAGTTTGTTAGGTAATGAATTCTTTGGAAATGGTGATGAATTTTAGGAGGTAATGGATTCGAGGTTCTGCCATGAATCCAAATGATTATAAAATCTAGGTAACGTTCTTTGTGTTTTTAAATTTTTGTTTAAAAATAATTGTAAATTCAAGTAGAAAGTCAAATGGGGAAGAAGATGATGGTATATTGGTCATTTTACTGACCTTTACCAATGGTCAACGTAAATAGGACACAGGGAGTTAAAAAAATGTGAATATCAATGGAAAAGTTTGTAATTATTTTTTACAGTGGCATAGAGTACGAAAAGTATATACTTAACTATAAATCCTTATCAATGGTACATGGATCGAAAGATGTGACACACACAGAAAGAAACAAAAGAAACTACGTGACAAAGATGTGCATACCAACATTCGACATGATTTTGTGGATCATCTTTGGCAAAGACATCAAGAACGAGAAAAACAATGTGAAATGTAGTTTCTTTATATATTATACTTTTGTCTTTATTGAAATATCATATTCTATTTTATATATCATAAATTTTTTTTAGGTTAATGAAATGTGTTTGTTTTTCTTAAAAAAAAAAAGAAAGAAAGAAAGAAAAAAAAGCTTAGGACTCACATGCGGCTATATCAATTTATAGCTAAAAAGGATGTTTTAGTTATTGGATTATTATTAAGTGTGTGCTGAATTAACAACTTAATAAGAGACTACACCCCCTCTCTTTGTAAATTAATCTTTAATTCATTATTTACATGTTTGACCAATTTCCAATCAATTCAACCTCTTATGGAAAACAGTCAACACAAAGAATCATTACTAAAAATGGATCACGGATTCAACACAAACTCAATCATAACTAAACAATCATTTTATGTGACATACCATTAAAGGCAGAGGCGGAGCTTAGTGAGGATCGGGAAGGGTCCCGGCCCTCTAGGCCTAAGCCCGTTAGTGTAAGTTTTCGCGATTTCATGTGTTAAAAAACATTTTTGTTTCACCTCGGCCCTCCCATCTAATGTATTTTCAAAAAAAAATTGTTTCGACCCTCCCACAAATTTTTTTTAGCTCCACTGATTAAAGGTGCACAAACACGACCCAGGTAGGGTTTGGACCATACTGGAAAAGGCTCGGACTTTTATAGATAAACAAAAGTTTGGTCTTACAAAATGCCTGAGTCGGGCTAAGTTCATGCCTTAACCAAAATAGTAGGCCTATTTGGCCCAAATAGTCTGGACCGGGTCGGAACAGGCTTAGCCCAACCCGGCCCGAGGTTTTTTTTTTTTTTTTTTTTTTTTTTTTTTTTTTTTTATATATATTTGTACAAATGATATATTTATTATATATGAAAATATTTGATTAACATTTGTAAATGCATCACTAAAATTCTACTTCTTTCAACTTGAACAATGTGATCCTCTATCTCTATGAGTGAATCTTACAAAAATGTTTTTTCTTGTCATTTTACACTATAAAAATAATCTTTCAAGCAAATGCATATCTCCATCGATTGATTCAAAAGATTCTTCCTCCTTATGCTTAAAATCTTATTGCTTAACGAAAAACAAGATTCTCAAGCTACAGTTGAAGCTTGGATTGTTAGTATATCTTGCGTCATGGCGGGCAAAACTGAATATCGTAAAGATTTGTATTCCCGCCATGCCAAGATATCAAAAGACTCAAAACCAGAAACATTCGTTAGTGTTTATTTTATTGTATGTTATTATGTAAAAATAACACATAATTTAGGCCATCTTTAAAAATGACCGGGCTACTAATAAGCCCAGGCTTTCGGGTTTTTTTGCGAGCTTTTCGAAACGGACTTTTGGGCTTTTTGGCGGATTTTGGGCTTAGCCCGGGCCGAATCGGGCTTTGATGAAAATATAAAGATCATTTAGGCCTGTTAGGCAGTATCGAGCTTTAATCCTGACTTTCTTAAACTAGACGCTTTCAGGTGTTTTTGAGACGGGCCTAAGCCTGTTCTCGGACTTCAGCCCATCTGTCAGTGAGATCGACAAAAACAAAAACATAACAGGTGAATTTTTGAAGTTTAAGCCACTTCATGCATTCTTGCGAGATTATTATAATCATGTGATTCATTAATTGTGATAAAAAAAAAGACAATATCACCGACGTAAGACATTACTCGAATCGTACAATCTACCTAAGCCGATTCAAAGATACATGCCAAATTAATATGGTCACGTGCTCCTACAATCAGATAATTAAAGATATCAACTGTTAACCTATTATTAATTTCTAACATAAACAAAACAACAATCTCCATTTTTTTTTAATTAAAAATATTTTTAATAAACAAATTATTTAAAAAATGGCACTTATGCGATAAACGAATTGATCTAATGATATGTAGTGAAAAAGGGCAAACGAAACTGATCAAATACAATTTAAACTTTTTTGTGTTAGACAATTCATTCGACAGTTGGATTGCTTGAAGTAATTAAGTCTGGAAATAATATTGTACATCCCCTTCGTAAATAAGAAACAAAAAATGCGAACTAAATCCAACTACAATAAATAGAAGTTTTCACTAAAATACCATGTACCTCTGAACTATTCAACGATATTTGTTTCATTCACTAAAACCTATGTATTGCATAATTATTGAAATATCCATTAACAAACACAACCAAATTCTTGATAAAAGGCCTTTCATTAACATATATATTTGAATATTCCTTTTTCATAGGGTAAATTGCAAAAATGGTTTTTAACGTTTCACGAAATTGTAAAAACGGGACTGAGACAAAAAGTAGCGCAAAAAAGACACCAACGTTCCACATTTTTGCAAAATCGCCACTGAGAGGCCTTTTCCGTTAACTTCCGTTAGTTTTCCTCTTTAAGTGCAGTAAAATGACTAATATACCCTCGTCTTCTTCCCCATTTGAATTTCTTTTTAATTTATATTTAACTTTAAAAAGAAATCAAGAACATCAAACACAAAAACCCAGAAAAGAAAGTCAAAACCCAGATCCAACAATATAAAATCAAGAACAAAAACCCACACATTCAAATCAAAACCCATTAGATCACCAATGGTTCATAATAGTTTCTCCTTCTGTGACAGAAAACGTGTTCAAAATGGAACTCAGAATTGCCCAAAATCGGCTCATTGGGACAATGCTGCTTCTTCAGTTGGTATTTTACAACCTTCACCAAGCATGCGAGACGTCCCAATGATCACACCATTGGTGGTTCATCGTGTTGAGTCTGAGCCACTTTCTGGTTTAATATTTACAAATGAATCCATCCTGACCGCATGTCGAGAAGGTCATATTAAGGTCTGGGCAAGACCAAGTTCATCCAAAACTCTAGAGTCAGTTTCTGAGAAACCTCTAAATATAAGTAAATGAAGTTTGCAGGACCAACTTCAGCAGGCAATGATTTTGAGCTCATTTTTCTGGCTTTTTGGTGATCGCGAGTTTGTGAAGCATATAGGTGTTTTGTGCAGCTGATATATCGACTAACCAACAACAGGCGATGTTCCTCTTGCTGATGGGATATTATGAAGACATTAAATAGTGAGTTGATACTTTACCTTGTAAGTATGAAAAGGATATAACTAACGATCTTATGTCAACCTCATCTTCATAATTTAAAACTCCATACTTATGCCAGTGCAGTTCTTTAATTGCAAAGGTTGATATGCATATATGAGAATTTTGGTGGTTTGTATGCAAACTTTTTTGTCATTCATATAACGCTAAATTTGTTAGGTGCAAAAGGTTAATAAAAGGTAACCCGAACAGGCCTACAATCAGCTGCCTTCCCATAATGTGACGGCATACGTGACTCACTCAGCGGTTATGGCTATGAGGATGCCCAGGATCGAACCATGGACCTTGTGCTTGTTAAAGGGAAAGATGCCCACCCATTACCAACCGCTAAATTTGTTATGCATACAAGTCCTTTACGGTTAACACTATATAAAAGATGAAACCAAACTAAAATGACCCAACACGAGAGATGCATAATAGTCAAAGATGTTAAAATTGGATAAACTGTTGCCCATTAATGCAAATGAGAAAACATATATACAGTTATACGCTCGCATAAATTTACATAAGGTAATCCGTATCAATACACACCATACATATTACATAGAACCCTGTGTGATCATGACTTCACGTACTCGTTAAGACCAATTGGATTAACCATTAGCATCACGAGCATGATCCACATCCAAGCCCCAAGTCAAGGTTTTCAAATCAACCACTATAAAACCCTTGTGCCATTAAGCACCAAGCTGAACCATCAATATCGGACAATCATCATACATACATTATGGAAGAAAGAAAAGTTAAATTGCTTTACTGGGTACCCTGATTTGCTTCCCTTTCATTCTCTTTCTTCTGTATGGTGTTCTTTTCAGAAGAGGGAGGGGGTGGGGCAGAAGCCATGGGAACAATGCCTGCAGTTTCGACGTCATTCCTCGGCTCCATTGTTCACCTTAATCTCTAAAAACCTCTCAAACGGCTGCCTACATTAAATGCAGTTGGATGATTCAATATTAAAGACAATTGAAACTGTTGATGCTGACGAGCTTAAGGAATCAAGAGATATTATTCGGAGGATTCGAAGAAGGGATTTATATCTGGTATTATTCAATTGATAATTGTATTTGTAAAACTTATGAATTTTTTTTAGAAGCAGAAACTATTATGAACCATTGGTGATCTAATGGGTTTTGATTTGAATGTGTGGGTTTTTGTTCTTGATTTTATATTGTTGGATCTGGGTTTTGACTTTCTTTTCTGGGTTTTTGTGTTTGATGTTCTTGATTTCTTTTTAAAGTTAAATATAAATTAAAAAAAAATTCAAATGGGGAAGAAGACGAGGGTATATTAGTCATTTCACTGAACTTAAAGAGGAAAACTAACGGAAGTTAACGGAAAAGGCCTCTCAATGGTGATTTTGCAAAAATGTGGAACGTTGGTGTCTTTTTTGCGCTACTTTTTGTCTCGGTCCCGTTTTTGCTATTTCGTGGAATGTTAAGGACCATTTTTGCAATTTACCCTTTTTCATATAAAAGATAGCAAGACTGAAACTGTTTACGATGACTGAACTTATACCTTTTTCATGAGCTTATTCTTCATTTTATATCCTACAACCAGAGGGAAACAAATAAATTAGCACAAAAATACAGATAATCTTCATTAGATTTTAGCAAAATTTGTGAACTAAATCACCTTATCAGTTTATGTAGTTTGCTCTTGATTATTGTTTTTGCCCCTCGTTGGTATGCATTTGATTATAGCAAAATTTGTGAACTAAATCCTTATCAATGGTATACATGTCCGTCTTAAAGAAGTGCAAACAGTGTCATTGCACAAAGTCACCGCTTGACGAGGGATACAAAGTTTCATGCACTTATATTATGGCTATGTTTGGCAAAAGTAGTTGTGAGCACTAGCAGTGAGCAGTAGCCAAAAAAGCTCACAGCTTCATAAAGAAGCATTGGGAAAATGAGCTTTCCTAAAAAATAGCAAAGCCCACAGCTCTCATGTCAAATGAACACTAAAAATCAAAAAGCTCTTTGTTCACCGCTCATTGCCCAAAAAAGCTCCAAAAAGCTTTGTGCCAAACATAGCCTATATATATATACACACAATATGAGGTTTGAGTTTAATTAATTCATGCAATACATGTGTATTTTGTGAGTGTGTTTAATGGTCTCTTTGTGGTGATGTCACGGGGCCACCGAAATTCATGAGACGGTAACAGTTGCCAAATTTAGGGAAGTGATGGCTCTTAAAAAAGAGGGGATAGATCTAATGATGTATTGTAGGAAAAAGGTAGGTAACGGAGAAGATATGTTATTTTGGGAAGAAGTTTGGATGGGGATAAGGCGTTGAAGTTTCAACATCCTAGATTGTATGCTTTGGAAACGAGTAAGCGGGTTACAATTGCAAACAAGCTGAGACACAATTCCATTGAGTCGACGTTTCGAAGGATGCCAAGGGGAGGGGCCGAATATGAGCAGCATTCTGATTTGATTTCTCGGATTAATTCACTAGAGTTGGCACAAATGCGCGATTACTGGTATTGGTCTCTGATGGGCACAGGTATTTTCTCGGTTAAGTCGGTTCGTAATTTTATCGATGTCCTATATGTGGTGTTGAAGTTGAATCGATCTCTCATCTTTTATTTTCCTGTTCTTTGGCAAGAGACATCTTGTCCAAGGTGTTTCGATGGTGGAGCTTGGATGCTACGAGCTTGCATTCATATGAAGAGTGGTTATCATGGTTTACTGATTATCGTATTAGTAAACCAGGAAAGTCAATTTTGGAAGGTGTGTTCTATGTTATTTGGTGGGAGATTTGGAAATTTCGGAACAGTTTGGTGTTTGGCTTGACCGTTCCTAGGAAGGAGACTATTTATGATGATATAATTACTTTAACTTATGCATGGTGTTCTAATAGAAGTAAATATAAAATCAATTGGGTGACTTGGATGAAACATCCTATAAGTGCTATTATATAACTGTTATCTTCTAGTTCCTTGCTAGATGTTTTCTAATAAAATCTTGCCGTTAAAAAAAAAAAAAAAAAAAAAAAAAAAAGTTTATGAACAATGAAAAGTTAAAAACACTTTTAATTACAAAAACATGTTAGTTGGATAAATTGATGTATTTGGGCAACACAAATGGTAATGCCTTTCGCATTTTTGAGGAAAGTAAAAGGTTCGAGCCTTCTTTCTTGCTATATGTGTGTGTGTGTATATATATATATATATATATATATATATATATATATATATATATATATATATATATATATATATATATAGGGTGAGGATCAGGTACGTTTTTGTCTTTTAGTGCGGATGGTACGGACGAATCTCAGCCCTCCATCTAGTCAACCATCTGAAAAAGACGGAGTGGCAATATCGTAAATATCCCCTTTTTTTTCAAAATCGTTACTATCGTATTAGCTTTTTTTCTGAAAAAAATTCAAAAAAATCTGAAAAAATTAAAAAAATAAAGAGGACAACAAATAATTAAGAATCGCTGAAAAAAATTTCAAAAAAAAAATCTTTTTCATCGTTAAAGGTATTTTGATATTAGCGTATGATTTTGACTTTTTTACAAAAGTCAAAATCAGATTCTGAAACTTTTTTTTAATAAAAAATTTAATATCATAATAACTTTTTTAATATCGTAAAAACTTTTTCTTAATAAAAATTGTTAATATCGCCGTAACTATCATGCTTTTTTAATATCACTCTAATACTCATACATTCTTTTTCAGTTTTTTTAATATCACCGTAAGTTTTTTTAATATCGTAATAAAAAAAACAATTATATTAAGCTTTTCACTAATATCACGGTTTTTTTACATGTAAAAAAGTTTAATATCACGTTGGTTTTACAATATCACCGTAGCTATCATGGGTTTTTAATATCACGGCTCATAATATTGTTAGTATCACGGTAGAACTCATAATATTGTTAATATCACGGTAGCACTCATAATCAAAAAAATAAAAAGTTCTCAGAAAAATCTGAAAAAATAAAAAAATGAAAGAAGATAACAATATTAAGGATCGCTCAAAAGGAAAAAAATTAAAAAAATCGTTTGAATGGTGATTTGGTACCGTGATAGTTGCGTAGATCTTGACTTTTTTACAAAAAGTAAAGATCAGATTTGGATTGGACGGCCTATATCTATCCGCACGTCCGCACTAAAACAAAACATCCGCACGTGATCCTCACTCTCTCTCTCTCTCTCTCTCTCTCTCTCTCTCTATATATATATATATATATATATATATATATATATATATATATATTTTTTTTTTTTTTTTTTTTTTTTTTTTTCTTCTTCTACTTTTCAAAATTGTTATAACCACAGAGATTGGTACTGAATATCTGTGATAATTTACCTCTAAACTTAAACTTTTTCAAAATAATTAAAATGGCCATATTGACAAATATTGTATGAAACATGGAAGCAGCATCCTACTTTTGTGTTTATCGTGAGGTAAAAGTATAATATGTCTACATTCCACTTTTTTATACTTCGCTCCAACAAAATTAGGTATGTTGTTGTTTTTTTTGTAGAGAACATGGATTTTAAACTTATTTAATGTTGTAATTCATGATGGGTAGAGATCGAAAAAAGTTTCATGTTAGAATAAAATGCACTCAACCAACATAAAGGAAATTTATGTTCGTTCAATCTTATACAAATACAAGAATCAAATGAGCCACTTTTAGTGTATTTCTTGGCTTTTAGCTTTGAACACGAATTTTTCACATATTTATTACTTCCTCCGTATCAAAATTATTGTTAGTAGTAGACAAGAATCACAAAGTTTAATAAAAGTGAGACCACTATAAGAGTACTCGGTAAGTTAACCGAGCCCCCGAGTTATAACATAACGCACTCGACTTTAGGGATGCGTTAACTTACCACCTCCTGCGTTAAGGCCGTGCGTTGACACGGTGAGTTATGGGGTTAACGTGCGTTAAACTTGACTTTTGCTAAATAAAAAATCATTTCCACCTGTATTCAAAATAAATAAAAAATAAAAAAATCATTCTAGCCCCCTATACTTTTATTACCGTTAACAACGGCTAGTTTATTAAAAATAAATAAATAAATAAAGTTCTAACCCATTTTCTTACCACTATAAATACCCATCTCACACACCTTTTATTTTCACACTTACACAACTCAAATTCAACCTATATACTTCCTCTCTATAAGAAGAAAAAAAAAATCAATCAAAACTTTCATATTCACAATGGATCCGAATGAAAATAACCAAGAAGAAAGGAGTTTCTCCGATATAGATGATGAAATTGACATGGAGTTTATGATAGCCGCGTTCGAATATCATCAACATTTGGAATAACAAGAAGCAGCAGCAGCTCGACAACGCATCCCGCGTACACGCATCCACCGTGAGTTTGAGATTGCCGAAGAACGTTTGCGTAGCGACTACTTTTATCACGGGTGTAAGTATACTAACCGGAATTTTCGAAGAAGGTTTCGTATGAGCCGGAAACTATTTCTACAAATAGTTGAAGGTATTCAATCTTATTATTCTAATCCTCTTTCAGATCATTTTAAATTCATGAACAAAGGAGTCGATGCTACGGGTCGACAGAGTATTAGTACACTTATGAGATGTACAGCTGCCATACGCCAATCGGCATACGGCAACTCACTCGATACGTTTGATGAGTATTTGCAAATGGGTGAGCGTACTGCACGTGAATGCCGGAGTTTTTAAGAAAACCAACATGGTCCGACGTTCAAAAAATTTACGAAAAACATGAGCGTGAACATGGTTTTCCGAGAATGCTTGGTAGCATTGGTTGCATGTATTGGGAATGGAAAAATTGTCCAGTTGCGTGGCATGGGCAATATAGTAGCGGTTTTAAAAAATACCCAACCATAATGCTTGAAGCTGTTGCTTCACAAGATTTATGAATTTGGCATGCATTTTTTGGGATGGCGGGGGCGAATAACGATATTAATGTTTTAGATAACTCTCCGTTATTCGACGACATTCTTGCTAACGAAGCCCCAAGAGCACCTTATATGATAAATGGACATCGGTATGAATGAGGTTATTACTTAGCTGACGAAATTTACCCACGGTGGTCAACTTTCGTCAAATCCTTCTCGGCAACCACTGACAACAAACACACTTATTTTAAAAGGAAGCAATAAAGTGCACGAAAGGATATCGAACATGCTTTTGGGGTGCTTCAAAGACGTTGGGGTATACTACAACAACCGGCACGTGCACTGGAAGTTGTCAAGTTACAAAGAATCATGTATACTTGCATTATTTTGCATAACATGATTTTAAAAGATCAAAAGTTTGCACTACGTGAGTATACGAAAATGTGGATGGATCCGACACCACGTTTTAGCCGAGAGAGGTGGGTCGACAGATGTGAATAGGGGTGAGCAAATGACCCGAACGAACCGGACCGACCGACGGACCAACCGAGACCGGACCGGACTGACCACATTCGGTCTGGTCCTCGGTCTAGGCTTTCTGGCTAATTCGGTCCGGTCGGTCCGGTCCGGTCCGGACCGACCAAAAAAAAACCGAAAATCTTGCCAAAATCTTGCTTTTTTGGACCGGACCGGACCGACCATATTCGGTCTCGGTCTCGGTCCCGGTTTTTACCTTAATTCAGTCTCGGTTTTTGGCGGTCCGGTCTCGGACCGATGCTCACCCTTAGATGTAAAGCCCAACGTCGCATAAATAGAGAAATACACGACCTAGATATGCATACTCAACTCTAACAAGACCTCATGGGACATGTTTGGCAAAAACGTCTTCAACGTCAAGATGAAGAAGAAGAAGATTCCGAGGACGATGAATAATTGTTTGTAATATTTATGTTTTTAAATTTCATATGTTTCGTAATGTAATATATATATTTTTTTCTTTTGTTTTAATTCCGTATTGTAATATGTTTAAGAATTAATGTTATTGTTTTAAATAAATGAAGTATTTGTTAAAGTTTGGGGTTGAAATTTAAAATAATTGAGGTGAAGGTGGGTTAAGGTTAGTTATAGGTAAGTTATGGTATCATGGTGGAAAGTGGTAAGTTAAGGTTAAAAGGTTAAAGCTGATGTGACGTTGACGTGACAGTGAGTTATATATTAACTCACAGGTAACTTACTTTATGCTCTATTTCTCAACCACTCAAATAAAATATTCCTCCGCTAAATTCTCTTTTTCTTACTAAAAATGGAAAATAGACAATTAATTTGAGACATAAATAAAAGAAAATATAAACAATAAATATGAGACGGAGAGAGTATCTTATAAATATTGCTAAAATCAAATAAATGATATCACCAGTGGCAGCGAATAGGGTATGTAAGTGGTCCGACTGCTTATTTTTTATAAATCCTATTAATTTAATACAATCCATTTTGCCACAATTAATAAAACGTCATTAAGGGGTCTCACTATAAAAAATTGTTATAAATGAATATTTTTTATGCACACCTTTAAGTTTTTTTTAGTTTTGATGGAGCATCTTTTTAATTTTCGCCTGAAGCCTCCAAATTTATTTGACGGCCCTTGATATCACTGCAAGATCATATACTATTTTAATTATACTATTTGCGACACAGCTTGTTACACGTTTATCTGCCGTCTTATTGTAATTGATATCCTACTCCAACGCACACGAATTAAAAACTTGTTATCACACAATGAGTACTATTATTAATTAAAATATTTATGAAATTTGAAATTGCAAAAGATGTTGGACTTGAATTCTCTTCATTCGTGACCCACTACACTACCCCCGTTTTCATGACTATGATTCCAACTTTCCAAGTGTGAGTAATGTCATCTTCAAACCGTACCACAAACAGTAGCCATTTTGGAATTTTACGGTCGACAGAAATTATATTATCAATATACAATGCTTTAGGTGACTTGGGCCACCAGCTGACAGTTGGCTTTCTCTCTTCGATGACTAGACATAACCCAAGTGCTAAAAATCAATGGTGACCGATTTTTTTTTTTTTTTTTTTTATTTTCAACAAACTTAAAATTTATTAAAAATAAAAATATTATAATACTAAATCAAATAAACGTTAAAAACATTACGTAAATTATTTAAATAACATTAAAAAGATCATAAAAATTCTTCATCGTCTTCCTCATCATCATCATCATCAATACCGTCTTCGTTTTCATTCTCTTAATTGACTTGATGATTTCTACGATTTCTTCAAATGTATTCGAACAAATCAAATATTAAGTGTAGATGAGTTGTTGCGTCTTGGATCTCTTGCGTAACTACTAAAGATTCTTCAAATGTTCTTAAAGGATCGTGTGGTTGGTGGACCTCATCTTCGAACCATGTAGCACATATTGTCCGCTGCTTGTATCAAATGATCATATTATGTAATATGATACATGTATACATAATAGCTTGGAGATCCTGCTTATACATCCCTCGAGCCAGAACTTTAAGCATTTTTCACTTCTTTTTCAATGCACCAAAGGCCCGTTCCACATCTTTTCTTGCTGTTTCGTGCCTCCTCTTGTACAATATTCTTTTTTCATCACCCTTGGGAGGATTTAAAATGGACTTAATAAGAACCGATCATTGTGGATATATTCCGACTGTAAGATAATATTCCTTTCTATATTGTACATCGTTAGCCTCGAATTCAAGGTCTGGTGCTCTCCCATATTTGATATCATTGAAAACAGGGAAACGATGTAAAACGTTTACGTCGTTATTCATCCCGAAGACACCAAAGAACGCATGCCAAATCCATAAATCTTGGGAGGCGAAGGCTTCCAATAAAATGGATAGATGTGGCCCGTGATCATCCCTAGCATGTTGACATCTCAAACCATTTGGGCAATTCTCCCACTCCTAACTTGTACAATCAATGTCTCCCATCATCCCAGGAAACCCATGCTTATGCTCGTGATGCGCATATAATCTTTCAAGGTCATAATACGTAGGCTTTTGCAAATACTCAGCGCTATATAACTCCATGATAACATTGTAAAACTTACGAAGACATTCACGGCCTGTTGTTGCAGCCACTTCCAGATTCTCGTCAAGAGATTCAGGAACGGCCGCGTATCCCAATTGACGAATGGTCGCAGTACATCTGACGAATGGGCTAATACCAGGTACGCCCCTACAATCAGGAGTTTGTTGTAAATAAGCAGAATAATCGGTTACCTCTTGAACAATTTGTGTGAATAGTTCTCTGCTTATTTGGAATCGTTGACAGAATGTTCTTTCGTCGAACTGCGGGTTTACGGAGAAGTATGCCGCCACTAAACGATCATGAGCACCCGCATGATCCCTACGTATGTACCTTCGTGGAACTTTTGGCTGTGATGCTTGGTAAGCGTTCCAAGCAAACTCTGTAAACTCACTCATAACTTCATCATCGTCGGAAGACGAAGAACCAAACAATAGCTCGTAAGACATAATTAAAAGAATGTGTTTGAAGGTATTGATTGAAATGTGTTTGAATGTATTGATAGAAATGTGTTTGAGGTTGCTATTTATATGATGTAAAGTGGTAAAGTTTTTAAAAAGAAAATCAATGTTTTGTGTTGTGTAATATCGGTTGAAAAATGACCGATTATTGTTTTATGTCTTGCTCGACACTCCACAAAGGTGTCGACCGATCTATAAATGGTCACATGGGTCACTCGACCAATATTTTTTATCATTGTGTCTACCCTTGTACATAAGCATAAATGATTTGGATAACTAAATGTACGTGTAATTTAATTGCCTAAGTATGTGTGAATATAGTGTTATCTAAAACAGAATAAGAAAATTACACCATTTAAGGCTATTGAGCAAATAGTGTTTTCAATTGACTAATATGTGCGCTCGATTTAAAAATCAAACATCCTGATTAACCCAATCAAAATCAAGAATGAAATTGATTAAATCAATAATTGAATCACGTTAATCTTTTATATAATACAACAAAACCTCTATTGGGAATTTTTCATTTCAAAAAAATCATTCATACTTTATTTAGTAATAATTTTATTTAAAAAAAAAATTATTATATTTTATATTTATCCATAACACAAGTAGAAGATAAATAAAAAAAATATTGATAAGATACAATTAATAATAGGATTAAAATTTTTAAATATTTATCTTTAATAATAAAAAAAAAACTATAATTAAACATCATAAATCAAACAAAACAAAAATTATTTTTTTTTAATAAATAAAAATATATGATTCAAAATTTTTTTTAAAAAAAATCGCGCGTGCACGGGCATTATAACTAGTTTTTTAATATAAAAAAAACCTAAAACACGCATATGACTTTAAGAGATTTTTTTTTTCTTCATAATTTTAGACTTAAGTGTAGAAAAAGTTATATTCTGATTCGTTAATAAATTTACAATGAAATCTTAAACTTTTACAAATAGCTAATTACAAATCCACTTTTATAGACTTAAGTGTAAAAGCTCAATTTCCATAATCTTTAATTAATTATATATTAATTTAACAAATACCTTATGTACATTAAAGTATTAAACTATTTCAAAACACAATTATTATTAGAGTTTTTCTAACTTGTGCCCTAGGGGCACAAGTTAAGCACACTAAAAGTACACAAGAGCCTACGAAAAAGTACACATTGATCCACATAAAAGTATAGACAGATGTATTTTTATGTGTATCCCTGTGTACTTTTGGTGTACTTAACTTGTGCCCCTAGGTCACAAGTTAGAAAAAACCCTTATTATTATTATTATTATTATTATTATTATTATTATTATTATTATTATTATAAAATTATACGATTTACAAGAAATTAGTGGGGAGCCGAGATATTAACTGGGCCCCCACTCCTCTAGCTATAACGAAGCAAAAACTAGGGGGGGGGGGGGGGGTTCTTTAAAACCTTACACATATTGTATTCAGAGGCTTGAACTCACAACCTCTTGGTCGGTGGTCCACTAATCTATCATCTAGGGGTGAGCATTGGGTCAATACTGATCCAACCCGAAACCGAATTGCGGAGAAAACGTAAACCGAATACCGAACCGAAATTACTCGGTTTTACTCGGTTCGTTTCAGGACGAGTCGGTTTCGGTCAGTTTTGGTTGTTTTTTATCTGTTTTTGGCCCGAACCGACTCAAACCGAGAAATCTCGAAACCGAATTCGGAGAAAACCTAAACCGAATACCGAACCGAGTATGATCGGTTCGGGCAGGTTTTTCGGGACGAGTCGGTTTCGATCGATTTTGCTCACCCTTACGATCATCTAGTACTTATCTTATAATATATCTCACAAATGTATTCAACGAGGCTTGAACTCACAACCTTTAGTGGTCCACTAAAAAACACGCGAACTTATATCTTTTCTGAAAGTGTGCATATATTTTTCTTATATTATTGCTGATAGCAAAAAACTAAAAAATATAAAATAATCCACCTGCTAGTTGATAAAAAACAAAAAGAACACAAACATATATCAACACATATGTAAAGATGCTACTAGTCTGGTCGGGCTAACAAACTCTACGATTCATAAAGATTGTAGACCGTGAATTAAAATATTTACATAGTTCTTGACTTGAAAATTACCTCAAATCTAGAAAACATACGAACTTCTTGTCGACTGTTGGTTAACTAAAGTACTGCCGACTAGAAGAACAAAATGAAACAGAACGTACACTAGACAACTTATAATTAGCACGTACCACTCGATCTTTCAGTTAAGAAGGCCGTCTACAATAAGAAAATATGGTCTCCTAAATCCAGTTGGTCTGATCAATACCATTACCAGCTGCTTATACAGTAATCGTACGATAAGGAGCTACCATGACATTTGCGGCGAGTTTCCTCTCTTTAGTGGCAGGATCTTGTAACATCAACACCTTGTCTTTGTCTCTAACACCAACCATGTGTAGATATTCTCCATCATCTCTTTCTTTCCCTTTGAACAATAGTCTTTGCTCTTTCGGCTCCAAGCTAGTCACCATTGATAATATCATCTTTAATTCTCCTGAAAATACAAAAACAAAGTATTTAGAATTTCAAAATCTCATTCAATGATAGGAAAACCTTAGCATGTAACAAATATAGGACTAGAAAACACAAGACTAGCTATGATGATGATAGATGACTTACCAAAAGTAGAAGTGGCTTGAATGGATATATCATGCAATTGTGAACATGTCGCGACTCTAACGACCATAACCTCATCTTCGACGCTTTCATCCCCAATATCTCTCTTTTGAACAAGCATGCCACCGGGTCGCATTTCCCATTTGACATCTGCATCAATGGTTACTTGAGGGCTAACTTTGTTGCTCTTACTTTTGTTATTGTCATTAGCCTTACCACACCGCAATTTCGACAAACTTCTAGTCAATTTCATTGAGCTAAACTTCATGGTTATCAACTTTGGCTTGGTGACTGATTTGCTCTTTGTTTATGTTTGTGATTTGTGAAAGTGAAAGGTGTAGAGTTGGTATTATATAGTATAGTTTTGAAGTTGCATGTAATAAGGACAAAAAATGTGGTACCTAACAAAAATATACTAGTAAAAATTATGCGGTTAGGCACATGGGCTGGGCTGTGGAGGGTAGCTTAATTGGCGGGACCAAACATTTCAATTAAAATATGTAAATAAGTTCTTTATTCAAAATTTTAAATTTTGTAACTTTATAGTATTGTTTACATGCAAATAATTTGACATGATTAGATAGTTTTATAAAAAATACTCAAGGGCCGTTCAACCGTCTTTCCTACTCCCTTCTTGTCTTTTGCATTGTTGTGACCTTTGTCTTTATAAAACTTTTTATCACAATTAAGTACAATTTTTCACACGGTTGGTCTATAATCTATGTTAGAAAAACAAGGTTATGCTCTACGAGGACCGGAGTTGTTGGTTTCAGATTCCGGTGGGTTATGTGTCAGGTATTAGGGTTGTAGGTTTGTGGTCGGTTTGTAACGTGTTCCTGACTTTCTACCGGGTGATTGCATGTTGGATTTTCACTTTCTATGCATGTGTTGAACTAGTTGTATGTGTTAGGGTCGGTGTTGTAACTGAGGATCAATTTGGTCAGTGGTTTCAAGTTAGTTTCGATGTAATTCTAACCTCTTGCTAGCTATTCCTCTATATATAATACTTGCCTTAAAAAAACAAGTTTATGCTCTATGTCAACGTTCTGTTATATTGACATCGACACTTAATATCTTGGTAGGCATTTAATATTTGCTTTTATGTTCTGAAATCAAAGCTAATTATATATGCAAAACAAGATTGTGACTTCATGATGATTCATGTTGTGGTCTTTAATTTATTCATATAACTTGTTTAATATTAGTAAACTGAATAACGATTATCTGAATCAAGTCGTATAATAACAATTGAATGAGGGACAAATTGTTCCTTTTAGTACCGATGATTTAGGCTTGATCCATAAGGTATCAAACCATGTGTTAAAAGGAAAGAGATAATGATCTATATATTTATCAACAAAGTTTATAATGTCTTCTTTGCAAGTATGAAAGGTCTATTTTCAATTTGAATAAAAATAAACTTTTCATTTGTACCCGCTTAGTCTCTCGTTGTCTATTATTCTATTCACACACCTTTAAAAACCAATACTCATTTCGATCTTACTGTTTTTTAAAAGAAAATTTTAATCATTGATAATAAATTAGAAAGGTTTTGGAACATGGTTAGAATTTAAAGCTTTTTATCTAGCGAACATGCATGTTGGTTTTCTTATTTCTAAATGTTTATGATACGTTATAGTGTTTATTACTTGTGCGTATATTGGGCTTGGTATATATTAAAATAAATTTAAATTAAAATTCGTGTCTCATTTTGATAGTTATAACTTATAACCTTGTGCATATACAAAATAATTTGTTTAATTTAAAGATTTATAAGAAATATTATGGAAACTATAAAAATTAAAACATCAAGTCCAAAAGGTTGGTTCCAGTATTTGAGTGTTCGTTTTTTTTTAAACAATCTCAAGTTTTACCCAATTTTAATCAAATTTGAGATTTAAATTTGATTTTTACCAATCCTTAGTTGGTCTATGTTAGCAATTAGCATGTGTCAAAACTGAGATTTCCTGTTGGTCAATTTGATTAAAAAAAAAAAAAAAAAAAAAAAAAAAAAAGTTTAAATAACATATAAAAATATAATTCTTTTATTATATAAAAGATATAAACCATCAAAAATCGTCATATTAGTGCAAAAAAAAGATTGTGCCTGTTAACAGTGAACAGGGGATTTTTTTATTTTTCTTTTAATTTTTTTTTATCATCTAAGAAACTCGCATGCAAAAATATAAATGATGGTCACATATCGTGTTCTACCATTAAAGTAAAAGACCGATCGAGTCACCAACGTTATGAAAGTTCCTGGTGTTATAAAACATACGGAGTATTAAAATTTTAAAAGGACAAAGCACCACCATGTTCGTTGTATACTATAAATGTGGCAAAATCGGATATTTTCACACTGTTGATGTGATTAGCAAAAAAACAAGTTTTAGTTATAAGTAAAGTTTTAATTAAGCTATATGTAAAATATAATACTTAACTTCAAGATATCTGACATTTCTGCATGCTATTTTTTTTTTTTTTTTGAATGGCTCTCTGCATGCAAATATTTAACTTCAAGATATAAATAACAAAAACAAAACAAACATCAAGTGTATATAAAACATGATAAAACCCAAAAACAAGAAACAAAAACATTATGGAAGTACGAGTTATGTTGTTAAATTATTATAAGTTCATGCCAAAATGATATGGTCCAAAAAACATTTGCATATGGTTTCACAAAGAAGTAACCTAACCTTTTTGCCCATATCTTATGGTCTTGAGACCTCCTTTTGTCGGCCTTCAATATATGTCGGACTATTTTGTTATTATTCACATACTTTTTGGTTCGTTTAACTATAATAAACACACATACTTAACAACTTATTAAGACAAAACTATGAATATTCGACACCTGTCGTGGCAAATAAGTGTAACATTTCATCTTTTACGAAAAATATGTGATGACAAAGCCGTCAGTTTATCGTGTAGTATGGGTGTACATAAAGTTATGAACTTATGATTAGGTTAAAAATTAAATATGGAGATTTAAGGATCTTGTTTAAATCAACTTGTAATAATGCATGCTTAAACAAAAGCACAAATCCATGCTCACACATAACTCAATATTTGTCGCTTACTTATATATGCATGTGCACAAATATTTATGAAAGATGTTATTAACTCATTCGGATTTATGTGTATATTTGATGCTTTCGACTATTCATGATTTCAAAAGAATAAAATCCTTGCTCATAGATCAATAGTTCTGGCCCATTTGGTTTGGTATCTATTTTGAGATCTTGTAATCTACAAAAATCATCTCTTGATACTGTGTTAGCTATTTCCATTAGGCATAACTAGTTGTATACATTAATGTATTTCAATCATATCAAATTTCACTTAATTATAACAAGTTGTGTTATTTCATTATTTGTGTCTTGTGCAAGCATATGATAGATTATTATGCAAGGTGGGTAATAAACTTTCATTAAATATTTGAACTAACAGACTCCCTTCGGGCTTTTTTATCATTTGTCTTAAAATAATTATTTATGTGTAAATATAGAAGTGGAATTGTTTAAGTTTACCTTACTACCTCTAATCAAAGTTATTATTCACATGGTTAAATGAAATAAGTAATTAGTAGTCAAAGGGTGAAATTGTCTTTTAATAACTTATACAAAAGTCATATTAGAAATAAATACATTTTTATTAACATTTCTTTTTTGTTCTTTTTTTAATGGAAAATAATTTTGAGACGGATGGACTATATATCAAAGATGGGAAAACTGTTTTCTGTTTTAAGTAGATATTAATGGAGTTTATAGATAAATATTAATAATCATATGTCTAGAATCGAACTCGAGACCTCGGGATTGCACACGTTACGAATGAGTATCAAGAAATAAATAATTAATTAATATATATTAAATGTTATGTATATATATTTATTATTTGAACACAAGAAAGGACTAATGGTCGTTAGTTGTTAAAGGTATGGACTAACTATCATTAAACGTAAAGGGAAATGACTAGATTGTAAATAAGATGATGAGAAGGTTTTGGAACACCTCTTGGAGGTGTGTGGTCGGTCGAATACAAGGGTAGGGATACCCTTGCCCTAGCTTGTCCTCAAAGTTTACTTCTAGTATAAATATAAACACAAGGGGTCATTGTTTTCACTAGCTTTTGTGCACACACTAAACCCTAAGTGTTTTCTTTCTCTTCTCTTGTCCCTAAACGATCGACCCATATCCTAAGGGATCTTGGATCGATTTTTTGAGCATCTAAAATATCTCTTGTGGTTTTACAAGCATAAACTTGATATGGTTTAATTCGTGTGTACAAGAACGAGGTAATTAGTCACTATAGTAATTATCAAGGGATCGATTAACAAAACAGTAAGGGGTTAATCATTGATCCATATAAACCCTAATTAGGGTTCTTCACTTGTTCAAGATTATTAAAGTTTGATTCTTGTTTAGCTAGAATCCAAAGGTACGTTCTTGTTTATGTTTATGTTAATCCTTTATATGTTATAGATGTTCCTTCGCTTCCACATATGTGTTTACCTGTTTATATGATTGTCATGGTATTTTAATTCTGACAGTGGTATCACGAGCTTGCTATAACATGTAATTGATTACATAAAACACATAAAATACGAATTTTGATTGTTTTAGATACATGTTTTGTCGTTTTTTTTAGATCTAAGGTTTTATAATTTCGAAACCCTTATAAATTAGGGGGGGTCGAATACTCCTTTATCCAAATTAGGGTTTGTGATTAATATTAATTGGATTAGAAACCCTAAGTTGGCTACATGTTTATGTATTATTTGGGCGTATCCTATGACCTAATTGGTAATTGTTATGCATGAATCCGTGACGAAACATGCACGCTATTCATGGATTTATTGATTGTTTATTGTCTGTTTTGGTTTATCTCATATTGTTATTAGATAGATCTAATATTGGGGAAGACCCCAATCTATTAAAATCAATTTATGTGCTATGTGGTATGTGATTAACTATGGCCTACGCAATTGATTCGTCAATGTATGTGGCTCACTTCCTTCAAGAAGGGAAGGCCTTAGTTGATTATATGCATATGAAAACCTATAATTGATTTGATTAGGGTTTGTCTAATCATGTATGCATGTGGCTAATTCTTTCACTTTTATAATTGTTATGTTTATTAGTTGATTAATTTGTTTTATATTACCTATTTTATTGTTATGTTGGACACGTTGTAAGCAATAAAAGGGTAATTTTTGAAAAGAAAATTAATTGGACTAATAATGGTGAAACCTTAAGTGATAAATTATGATTCTTGCACGGTCTTATGTGCCGACAGTGGTTCGCTTCGCACCGTAATTGGCTCCCAGGCGAGACTAGCAAGATTCATACTTTGTTACATGTTTTTAAGACTAAAGTCATAAACTTTTGCTTGATTGATGTTTTTGTACATATGGTTTTAAAAGTAAGCCTTTTATAGACAAATTCATAGTGACGGTAAAAAGGTTTGGAAAGAGCCTAGAGTCTACCTTTGTTACTACACTTATAAATGCGTCTAAGACGACTTACTTATATCTCCATTCTTTGTACAATATCATCTTAAGGGTGATTTACCTCAATTCCACTTTGGTGGGTGATAATTGTAGGTACTTCTTTAATTGGTGAACCCGGTACCTCAAGTAAAACTTTTTGACTTAATCTTATTAAATTAGTAATTAAAAGGTTTTGAAAACTTATTTTATGAAGATGAGTGCATGCATCTTCATACATGTTTTGATTGTCACATCAAACAAATACACTAATAAAATTTAAGTTACATGACATCTAACTATAAGAAACACTTGAATTTATTATTTAGTAAACGTGAGACGCAGACTAAATTTTAATGACAAGGTAAAATTCTGTTAATGCGTGAGACCATATATGGAAATTTTACACGTTTCTAAGTTAGACGACTTAATTAAGTTGTGCGTGAGACCTAGAACTTAAGGCATGAGATGGGATGAAACATGCTTACATTGCAAATTGATGAATCAATTTGATGTAATTCCCATAATGATCTAGGAATTGGAAATTTTTTGCCAATTATTGTTCGACAGATTACCATCTTTTATACTTTCATTACTAGCAGATCAACTAATGTAGTAAAATCTATGAAAAGTTGGATCCTAGATTTTCAAGAAAATTAGTTGGTTATATGAATATATCCTTGGGTATTATATTTTCTTGGAAATATGAATTATCAAAAATACTAAAATTGAATTTTGTAAATTCTTTTAAATGTATTAATGCAACATTAATACCGTAAACGCAAGTTATTCTTTTATCAAGTAAATTGATCTGCACCCGTATGGGTTTTTGGTTAGAGTCAACTTTACTAAAAGAATAAGCCTAGTCTTCTTTCCATAAGGAGAAGAGTGAGACTTAATCCTATTCCTTTTCATGAATGAGAAAGGTATAATAGGAAAATTAGAATTATCTAAATTCTACATACATAACTCATAGCAACTTTAATAGTTAAGAGAAATTGCATATTTTCAATAAGAGATTTTATTACCTTATTTGGTAATCAAATTCTCCTGTAACATTTGGTTAACTGGAAAACATGTGTAATCTTTTATGAGTTATGAAATTAGAAGCTAGATGAATTACCGCAAAATGATAAAAGACTAACTAGCATATTTTATCTAATTGTTTTGCTTTGATCATTTAAAGGTACTACATACAATTGTTGGAAATGGTAGACCTAATTAAGGAATAAATTGTATGCTCAATTTCAAGTTAATTGCATTGATGGATACTCCATCATAAACGTAGTAGAATACATTCTTTTAGTACCTAACTAATTGTTACGAATGGGTTTATAAAAGATATAGGAAAGTGAATAGCACACTATTTCCTTTCACTGGTTAATGAAACATTTACAATGTTGTCAAATTTAGTGGGAGCATTGTGTGTATTACTGAATAAGGAATTATAGTTATGATCTCTAATTCAGTGGGAGCTACAAGGATTGTTATCTTGGTAGTAATCTACTTTATCTTTGAATATCTCAAGATAAATACTTTCCCAATATAGATACTAAATTTTCAAGCAAAGTCATGTGCGTTTGCTTGTTAACTAAGTAGCTCTATATCTGCTAGTTATGCTAATATCATTGGCATAATCATAGTGTTCATATTAACAAACGTGTGCGTGTTGTTTATATGGTACATGGTATTGTTTCATGCACAAGTGGGAGAAATCTTAATTGTGTGCAAAGTACAACACATAAGAATATGATTTAAAGTGTTCTCTTGACTGCAAAGTAAGAGACTCACATTATAATATTACTAATACACATCTAATCCAAGAAACACTTTGTGTTGCAATTTAGATTAAGGGAAACCTTAACTAGATTATAACAACAAGGTGAATTTCCATGATTAAGTGAGACAATACATGGATAATTTACTGTTTCTAAAATTAGATAGCTATTAGAACATGTGTCGATATGGTAATAGACAACTTCAACTATAATATTTATGTATTATTAGAATGACATAAATAAAGTAAATAAATTAACTTGAAATTACTATTGAAACCAAATGGCGGTGTTCAAGAATACTTTAGTTATACATGTTTATATCTTCTTATAAACATGAAGTCTTTTAAGTATTACAAGACTTATAATAAAGTAAGACGTTAACTTGTTATGGTTTTTTAATTAAGACATATACAAGAAGTCATGGAATTGATCAATAACGTATAATGGGATTGTAACACGTTTATGTTTTAATGAGACATGAACATGAAGTGACTTGGTCAAAAGTACTTGTGTTATAAAGCATGCAATTGGTTTTGAAATACTATTATACCATTAAGTTGACTTAATTGGTAAATAGATATACCAAAAGGAATATGGTTATCTTATATATTGTTAGATTGTCTTACAATATTTATTCTAATGAAATACCACATATTTATGGTATGTTCAGTTAGGGAAATCAAACTCTTCTAATATTGTTTGATTAAAGTAACTGTGACTTCTTTTTTTCCATAAAGTTATCAAGGTTAGAAAATTGGTGTTGATTGAATATACTCAATTAGACTCCTAGAAGGTTAATAAGACACCATTGAATTATGAAATGTGATGAATCACATTAAGTCTTAAATTTGGAGTTCTGAGTTTGTTAAACTACTTATGTGTAGGTTATTAACAAATGAATGTCAGGAACTATCAATATGTATTTGTAATATCCCAAAAAGAGAATATTGTATTGTCACTTTAATTGCTAAGTATTTATATTCTATATATAATAATAAAGGCAAGTGGGAGTATTTTATCTTAAAAAGATAGAATTACAAGATACATAATCTTCTAAATACACACTAGTGAAAATCATGATGAGGCTAAACATGTAAATGATAAACCTCAAGATGATGGAATTCTCATTCATAGATCCACTTGGATATCTCAGATATTTGATTAATATGCCGAGGACTATATGATGTAGTATTACCAAAAATAATGAATTGGGTAAATTACTCATACTATAAATGTTATAGATGTTGTTCATAAAGATATTCAAAATTTTAAATTTGATTTATCTTAATTCTTAATAGTTAGAGAATGAAGATGAGTTTATTCAAAGATAATGTAACCCTAGTGGTTTAGATCTTTGTGTAAAAATCATATAGACAAAAATTGTACACATATTTTAATGCATATCTTATGACAAGATTATTAATCATATTTAAGCAATTAACTATGATTGAATACTCTTTCCTAAGAACATTAAAGATACTAAGATGGTAATTGTCATATTTATTTTCATAAATATGAAATTTGACAATGAATATCAAAACTCTTTCTTGAATGATTGCTTGAGCGAGGACGATAAGTAATTAAAAGGAGTTTATGAATTCATATAAATCTTTGAAAGTGTACAAAGTATAATAATCCATAATGGATAAATGCATGCATCTAGGAGATTACTCTTATGTTTAATTATTAAATCCATGTTTTGATTTATAATTGAAATAAGATAATTTATAAGTATTCCTGAAAGCTAGTGGGAGTATTGTGTTTGATTTACTAAATCATATATGTTGTAAAACATATAAGTAACATTCCATATAAGTAAAATGTTAAGTCTTAGTTTGGAATGAAACTTTACTTAAAAGATTTATAAAATAAAACATACAACATTAGAACTAAAGTTTATTATTTAATAAACATGTGCGGTAAATAATTCTAATAGAACATGATGGATATATATCTTTGAAAAGATAGAACATGAATGAAATCTAAGCACGACTGAAGGATTTTTCATGTATATTATAATATTGTTGTATCATGCTTAAAAGTTAAACGATTTGACAATATTTGATATCCAATTAAAAGTTATTATATAACTTGTGTAATGAATATTCTAATAGAATATGTTTGGACTTAGAATAATGATCCTTAGCCTGGAATTGCTCCAAAATTCTAAGTATAAACAATATGGCAAATTGTTGCGTAATTGTTATAGCCGACAATAAATCGTGAAAGATTGGAAGACATCAAACATTACACAATGGATATTAAGTTTACGGAATTCTAAAAAGCATATTGTGGTTTGTATACAATGATGCTGGTTATAATTGAGATGACACTCAATAACTAGTTATGGTAGGATTTTATCCTTGTTAATAGACATGTGAACTAGTTGTACTCAACTAAGAGCGTAGTTGCATCATACATTAAAAAATTAGAATACTTCAAACTTTAAATTGTTTGAAAGTTTAATTGTCATAAGTTGGTAATTGAGGATGTCACACCATTTATGAAAAATTATGTAGCTATATCAAGATAGTTGGATGTATACATACAAGAATTTCAATAATTGAATTCTTGAAACAAGTATTCTCAAAATTTTGATAGATCAAAGTTAGTTGAAATAATGCCTTGTCAACAAGTATGATTGTCATTACTTGAGGCATAATTGTCAACAAGTTATTGTTTAAGACAAAATTCATTAACTAGAATTATCATGCATTGATCTATTTAGTATTTGGATAAGGATATTAAGCTATTATTATTTATAGTGAATTAAAGTACTTAGTACGTTTGTTTTCATTAATAATATATTGTATCCTATATTTGTATGTTTAAATCCGTGAATAACTTATGTTATTCTAAATTGTCCATTGTCGATTAATGATATGGGAATATCATTAAACTAAGACAAATCTGAGTATTGGTTAGAATATAGTTGAAAATATATTGATGTGTTGACATACCAATTTCACATGATATTCAATGAATTGAATATAGGACATATCCCAACTACATGAGTTTACTTTATGGATCTTGTCATTAAGTAAATCATGAATTTAGTTATCCTCAGACTTGAGATACCAGATAAGTGTCATGGATGTAGTGCATTTCTGTGAAGCAATTTACCGCTATCCGTAACTGGTAGTCATAAGGATTGTTTTCAGGAATGTTGCAAAGTTCATGGGTTATTGCTTGTAGTCAAGATAGAATTTGTTCATTCAAATTTGTTTTGAAGTTTAATACTACTGGGCCCCTCGTAGGGTTGACAAGATGTTTGCGTGCGCACGCCCAAAGTCTATCTGGAATACGTTCAGATGTTTTGATAATCTTGCTCAATCATAAACAACGAGAAACAAAATTGTTAATTAAAGAATGACTAAGATCCGTATCTTTATTAACGTGGTATTAGAAACAAAAGGATAATAATAATGATGAAGCATTAAAGGTTTTTCCAGAAAACCTACCTCGAGTTGATCTAGGGGCATTGGCGTGTTGCTAGACGCTTACCAATGTCATTATGCTATTAATAGATATCCAAGTGGGAGCTGATGGAGTTTATGGATAAATATTAATAATCGTATGTCTAGAATCGAACTCGAGACCTCGGGATTGCACACCCTACGAATGAGTATCAAGAAATAAATAATTAATGTATATTAAATGTTATGTATATATATTTATTATTTGAACACAAGAATGGACTAATGGTCGTTAGTTGTTAAAGGTATGGACTAACTATCATTAAACGTAAAGGGAAAGGACTAGATTGTAAATAAGATGGCGAGAAGGTTCCGGAACACCTCATGGAGGTGTGTGGCCGATCGAATACAAGGGTAGGGATACATTGTCCTAAGTGTTTTCTTTCTCTTCTCTTGTCCCTAAACGATCGACCCAAGGGGTCATTGTTTTCACTAGCTTTTGTGCACACACTAAACCCTAAGTGTTTTCTTTCTCTTCTCTTGTCCCTAAACGATTGACCCATATCCCAAGGGATCTTGGATCGATTTTTTGAGCATCTAAAATATCTCTTGTGGTTTTACTAGCATAAACTTGATATGGTTTAATTCGTGTGTACAAGAACGATGTAATTACTCACTATAGTAATTATGAAGGGATCGATTAACAAAACGGTAAGGGGTTAATCATTGATCTATATAAACCCTAATTAGGGTTCTTCACTTCTTCAAGATTATTAAAGTTTGATTCTTGTTTAGCTAGAATCCAAATGTACGTTCTTGTTTATGTTAATCCTTTATATGTTATAAATGTTCATTCGCTTCTACATATGTGTTTACCTGTTTATATGATTGTCATGGTATTTTAATTCTGACACATATAGGGGTGGAAACGAGCCGAGCCGAGCCCGAGCCTGCCAAAGCTCGAGCTCGGCTCATTTAAGTTTTAAAAGGCTCGAGCTCAAGCTCGGCTCGTTTCGAGCCTTAAACTTTAAGCTCGAGCTCGGCTCGTGGAATATTATATAGGCTCGGGCTCGGCTCGAGCTCGGCTCGTTTATTCGATTTGGCCATGAAAAGTTAAAGCTTGGCTCGAGCTAGAGCTCGACTCGTAATATATCTTTATTGAGCTCGTTAATAAGCTCGAGCTCGGCTCGCATATAAGTAAAAATACCATATTTTTGTTTAGGCTCGTTTAGGCTCGCGAGCCCAAACGAGCTTTTTATGTAAAGCTCGAGCTCGAGCTCGATTAATAAACGAGCTGCAACTTAGGCTCGAGCTCGGGCTCGAGCTCGTTTAGGCTTGGCTCGTTCGAGCTTTTTACCGATCCGATCCCGAGCTTTTCACGAGCGGCTCGGCTCATTTCCACCCCTAGACACATATAAGGCGTTCACCTACATTTTAATTTTATAAAAACCATTTTTCAAGTAACCCGGATTTGCTATTTGCAAATTCATTCCAACGCAAGACGTCAGTGGCGAAGCTTGAATTTTGTAAGTGGGGGGTCGGGATCTAAATTTTTTTTTTCCTAAGGCTATATTTCAGGTATACCGAAATTTTTGGGGGGTCGAAACCGAATATACCGAAATTTTTCTACACGAAAACTATATACCCCCTACATCGCAAAAAAAATTTTGGGGGGTCGGGCGCCCCCCGGCCCCTATGAAGCTTCGCCTCTGAAGACGTGGGCATGTAAAGCCTTGTTAATGATTATTTTTAAAGCATAGATAAGTGACATTTTATTTTGACAAATTAAATGGTCACATTTCGCATCATGTTTGATTTTGGTTTGTAAAAAACGATGTTTCTGGTTATTTTCTCCAAGAAATGAATCAAACAGGTATTTCACCTCCACCAAAATGAAGATTGATTTTTTTTTTTTTTTTTTTTTAATGAAAAATTCGGCGCATGACGAGTAAATGCATAAAGGTTCACTAGGCAATGTTGCACTAAATGAGTCATGTGGACATGGCAGTGATTCTCGAAACCATGATGCAAATTAACAAGAATCCCGTCTTAGTGTGTGTTTCATAATAGTTTTGTCAGAATACTCATTCGAGCTGCGCCAAGATCAAGATTCCGTGGGCTTTCCTGTGGGTGTAAGTTAGCATCATTTTCTCTTAAATCACATTGAGGGCCAAGAAGTTGGTTAGCATTGTGAGGTTTTAACATCAGGCAACCTGAATATTCATTCTGGGATGCAAATTGGTGTTTCTAATAAAAAAAGCATGGTTTCGTGTAGTTTGATATATGTTCACAAATAAAAGATCCCTTCTCACTTTGATCGGGCTCAAATGCGAAAAAAGTTCTTCTCAAGCAACCTCTAGTTTTGTTTAGTGAACCTTTTCTCAATTATTAGACATAGTTAACTCTTTATTTTGTTGTATGTTGGTATGACGAGATCTCGTTAAATGATGATATCATTTGCATTAGTATAGGTTTTCTTCAAAATTGGTTTTCAGTTCAATGATATGTATGTTCTTTTATAAAGAAAAGTAGAAACTGAAAATGGATGAAGATAAAGTTTTGGTTTGTTCGTTTTTTCTTTCATTGTTTGTTACTTTGTTAGTACTTTCTAGTTTCTAGAGGCAATTTTTTGAAGAGCCCAAGTGTGTCATTATATGAAGCCCAAAAATGTACTTGGTTCATAGCCCAATTTGGACAAAAGGTTTTTAAAATGATACTGTAGTATTTTATGTTTATAAGCGCAAATATAAAAGATAATCCTACTTTCCCAAAATAAGTACTCACTATAAAAATCGCACAAGGTTTTAAAAAATCTCACTAACTAAACTACCCACCAATCAAACATGAATATACTTTTACTCTCTTGATTGGTTGAAATATCAAGTACTCATTTTGGGATTGTTTACATTTTCATAACTTTTGCACCAATATCTTATGCCAAAATTCAACCACGTGAATGTTACAGGACCAGATGTTTACGGCTTTCCGCCATTTAAAGCTACTGGCCCCAACAGCAAGCTGAAAAAGAATGAACCCCATATACTTTTTATCTTTAACGCCAACTTTTATCAATTCAAATTCAAATATTTGGTGCAAAAGTTATGAAAATGTACTAACAATTAATAACCATATCTTGTTATATACTCCGTACAACTTATTTGAGGCTGTCTTTCTTTGCTTTGGGATGATATTGTCTTTTGTTAGACATGGGAGAATCAGCTGCTTGTCTCATGCATTCTTATTCTTACAACAATGCCATACTTAATGATCACAACAATCACGTAAGTCGTTAACATTTCTACTAGTTATATATCGTCTTTTCACAGTTTCTAGTTGTTGAGTACTATACACGTTTTGACGAAATTTTCTAATGTGTTGAATGTGTTTATTACGTTTGTATATATAAGGCGTAAATATTTTAATGTACCGTAGAAGATTTGCAGCTTTTAGGATGTTTCATTTTGCTTATTTAATTGCGAGTGTCTTAAGCTTTTTGACAAAATATTGTGCGAGGTAAGTTGTTTTGAGATGGATCCTCGTATTTGCTTTAAAAACCGCATATAAGCACTTATATTAAGCAAAGTCCAAAGTTTTAGTACCCGTCTGAATAACTAGTTTGGAGTTGCATATTTCAAACCACTCTTTTGATGCGATAATCAGATAAGCAGATTTAAAGTTTGGGTCAATATGAATTTGATATGTATCTTTGTTGATATCTTGTGGAGGAATGTAACAAATTCACCCGTTTACTGTGTTTTTGTTCCTGAATTGGGTTGGCATTATGTATATGTTGCAGGGGAATCACGTAAATGTACTTGGAGAGTCAATGTCTTTCGGGAGGTTCACTTCAGAGTCATTAAGTTGGGAAAATTGGTCAGCTGTTCCTCAAAAGCGCTACGTCGAAGAAGCCAAGAGTTTCACCCAACCTGGATCTGTTGCTCAGAAGAAGGCTTTCTTTGAAGCTCATTACAAGAAAATTGCTGCTCAAAAGGCTGCAGCAGCAGCCTTGCTAGAGCAAGAAAAGGCAGAAGCTGCGGCCCGCCAATTAAATGATGATGCAATCGAAAACAACGTTGAGGACCATGTTTCTGTTTCTGTTGATAGCAGAACATCTCAATCGAGTAGACCTTTGTTGAAGCCAAAACTGAACACGGATGAGGAGGTTAGAAAACCAATGATCAATGAAAAACCTTTAGTTTCGCCCTTGGTGTCATCAATTGGAAGAAAGCCGTACAGAATCCCACCTCCGCCAGCAAAATATGTAGCTTCTGTAAATCCTAGGAAAGACCATATCACCACTCCAAGAACCAAAAACTTTACTAAAGAAGAACACATCGATAAAAGGAGATCAGCTCCTAAATCTTTGAAAGCGTTAATGAATTCTCGCTTTGTCAAAGAACCAAAAGTCCAAAGCACAAAGCCTCCTCCAAGTGTTCGTACCACCCCTAAACGCAGTGCAATGCCTATGAAAACGCCAGCTAAGGTAATGTTTGAGATATTAAATGTCATTATGTCATTATTTACCTGTGCAGCATAGTATAAGCTTATCTTTGGTTTATCTTGCAGGCATATGTAAATGAGGTAAATAAGCAACCTTTGGAAACATCAGTAAACCCTAAGGTTGCTGGAAGCAAATCGACTGGCCCAAAATGGCAAATCTTATCAGCTGTGTAAGTTGAATTTATTATATACATGCAGTGTAAATAGTATGTAGTAATATAGTGTCTATATATTGTTTTCTTCATCAAGGCCACTATATCGAAAATCTGGTATTTGTGTGAATAGTTCAAAGTCGTTGAGTGCTTATAGAAACAAAATGAAGTCTCCAACTATATCATCGCCTTTTGTCTTAAGGACAGAGGACAGAGCCGCAAGAAGAAAGCAGGTACGTCGTTACTTTCATTTCTTTATACAAGTCAAAGCATTGTTTCTATTTGTTAACCTGTATTTATCTCACTTACAGAAGCTTGAAGAGAAATTCAATGAAAAGGAAGCACGACAAGGGCAACAGGAAACCAAAATAAAGGTTATAAATCTGAACATTGTATAAAATACTTGATGAGTAATAGAATTTTAAATTTGATTCCTAAAATGGCAAAGACATGTGACATTTCGTATTTGGTTATGTTTCAGGAGAAAGCAGAAATGGAATTTAGAAGATTGCGTCAAAGCTTTTGCTTTAAAGCTCGGCCATTGCCCACCTTTTATAAGGAAATAGAAACACCCAAAAATCTAATGAAGGTACCAGTCCAACACGATCATTTTAAAGTGACGTGTACCTTGTGTGTTACAAGCTGTACATATGATTCATGTAGCTGTGATTTTTTGTGCAGACTCCCGAAGCAAATCTAAAGACATTCACACCACGAAGAAAAATTCCATCTTCAGCGAAAAAGAAGTCCTCGAGAAGACTTTGGAAATATAATGATTAAAATTCAACTCAGCGCCTGTCTCTTCTGTAGCATGAATGATGAGCCATGAGACCATGTCTCCATTTAACACTAGCGTATAGCCACACACAAAGCTAATTGAAGTAGTTGGTTCATCTGTAACACTATCTCCTTTTGTTTTAGAATACTGATTATCTGTAGGTTGTGTATACAACTTTCATACTGTTTAAATGTCTTAAAACCAAGCCCCCAGTATTAAAGATTAGAAACGCCAAACAACATCCAAAATAAAGATATGTATTTAGTTATATATGTATGCATTCAAATACATATCAAGCTGTACTCAAAACATATAAGATCGACCTGCAAGATTTTCATACTATTTAGTTATATATGTATGCCTCCTGGTATACTAAATGAGATCTTGGAGTCTTAATGCGATAGAGCACATAATGTTGCACGATAAACAATAGGTCGAAGAAGATAGAGATCTGCAAGCATACATAGGATATATTATCTTCCATTTGTTCATACAATTACTACTCTTTACTACTATATACTTGAAATTAGCATATCGAGATTTACGAAATGGTAATATTAGATATTTGATTTAGTACATGATACATACCACAGAGAGCAACGCTTTGCCTACATTTCCATAAAAGTTCACCCAAGAATCTGCACAACACGAAAATATGCCATGTAAGTTGATAACTCATGGTGAAACCTTAACCATAAAAACTTGAAAAACATACGTTGGTCTATAGATTGCACCGTCATTTGCCCATAATTTGCTATCCCGCCAAGTAGATCAAGCAATATGTTACCAATGCTGAACCCAATTGTCCTCTTCCTTCTAAAATTCATATATGCCTGAACCCATACAACATATTTAATTAGTACCAACGGGCTAAATAGAAGTAACATCCATAAGAGGTAGCAATTTGACCCGTCCATACTTAATAATGTGTCGATTTGGGCTGAATATATACTATCTCAAACTTCTCAAATTCTATATAGTAGCTATAACAGGGACAGGATAAAATCATCTAATAGCAACTAATAAAATTTACTAGAGTATTTCATTCAAAGATTCAGCACTTCTAGAAGAAACTTCAAAGTAACAAGAAGTGTATGCGGGTCAACCCAGCATTTTACGACCCGTGAACCAACAGAACGCACCCCACCCATCATGCCACCTTAGATAAGGGAAACCAACCGTTACCTGGGGTATGTACTTGATGACGGTCATGAAAACCTGCAACATGCTGCAATAAGCATCATACTTGTTAGGCTTCATCCCAAACACAATTATGTAGGAATAGCAATAAGATTGAGCACACAATCACTTCAATGACTAATGTTAATTACAGATAACGAAACTTACTTGAAGCAGGAAACGAGCCACAACCACTTATTTGTCCATATGGCTATAATAGCACAAATTGCAATAGCTATCCATACTGCAGCAACTATAACAATAGTAACCCTTGAAACACTCTGACTTCCACGCTGCATAAATATGATAACCATTACTTTGAAAAGCCATTTGAGTTTGCTCAAAAAAAATAAAATAAATAAATAAATAAATAAATAAATAAATAAAAAATAAAATAAATAAAAAAAGAGAGAAGGCATTTGAGAAATGGTTTAGCTGATAAATATAGTATTAATTCATCTAGTAAACGATAGTTGAGACGAGTATACCTACCTCATATATGGTGATCTGAAAAAGGGTAAATGCGGTTAGCAGAACAGCGTGACTAGAAAAAGCAACGTCGTTTGCAGCCACAGGTATCATCTGTATATACAATAAAGATACGAACACGCGTCAATTGACTGATACACAAAATCTAAAAATGTGATAAATCCTAGTTGACCTGATATCATCCACTATTATTGTTAAGGTGTGCTGGGGCGTGCATTGTCCTAGGTTGGTGGCCCGTCTTGGTAATGCTACGCAATAAGACCCCAAAGTAACTGTATTTTCTTTAAATGGGCTATTTGTAGCTGGGGAAAAGGTGGTGTAGCAAGACGTCTCATCAGAAATTGAGCTAGTTTGCTAACTATATTGTTTTGAAATGCGCTGGTTTGGTAATTAGATATGGATAAATGTTACCGTATAGTTATATATCTTCAATTGGCCTGTGTTCATTTTTGTTGAATTTTTTTAAAGGCATTAAATATGTATGTAATTAAAAACTAGCAAGATGCTATGAATTACAACGACACTACATGATTAACGACTCTAGTGCAACAGATAAAAACTACCCGCAAACTACAAAAACTCTCACACAACAACGACCCTTAAACCATAACGACCCTAACTACAATGACCTTCAAACTACAACTACCTCAACTGGTCTACCCTCAAAATCACAACGACCCTCAAACCACAACGACCTCACGACCCTCAAACTGCAACGACCTCAACGACCCTCAAACTACAACGACCTCAATGATCCTCTAGCTACAACAACCTTCAAACTACAACGACCCTAAAACCACAACGATCTTAGTATCTACTGTTGTGAACATCCAACAATCAATAAGACGAGCTCCCACCATCCAAATCCAAATATAACGCCTAACCACACCCTCAATTACGTTCTGTTAATAATATATTTCCCTAATCCGTTTTGGTAATTTTAAGTTTTGAAATGGACCATCTCACTAATTGAAGTTTCTTTATCTATCTCGTAATTATATTTTTCTTACCTATCCGCTTATTATGTTTTAAGCTGTAAGTAGTAAATTACTAAATTAGTTCCGTTAATTTAGGTCATTTGAAAGAAAAATGTAGCTATCATGTCGGGCACATGGTTGAGCATAATTACCAAAACGAACTACCAATCTGGAAACCTAAGTCGATTGCTATTCTGTAACGTTAGCCCAAAAATCAGATACTAACATAAAGGTTACAACTAAACAAGGTATCATGATTGGAACAAATAGAAGAACCTGATTAAAGCCATATTTCTTGTGATACTGACGTTGAACCACAGAGCTAAAGAACATCGACGCATTGTATATGAGATAAGACGTATGCTTAGTCAAGTTCAGTACAACAAAGTCAAAATTCAGCCCCACAACGCTGCAAGCAATATCAGATCACCAATTCATAAAACTCATCGTAAACAGCCAAAGATCAAACAAACCAAATCATTCATTCAAAACAAATCTCAAAACATGATTATAAACAATCAAATGGTCTCCTTTTTCTTTTGTAATTCAACAAGACTTGCGGATAAAAGCTGATAGACCAAACACAAAAAGCAAACCATCCCAAAACAGTCGATAACACCTTGAGCTCCATCGAATTCCATGAACTCATTCTTGTAAGTTCCTAAATGTCGAAATGTTATTGAGTCAATTGTTTGTAAATATTTTGTACCATACAATGTAATATGTATGCATTTAGTGTACGTAACTTAAGGTGGCAAGTTATGTCATTTTCTGAGATGTGTTTCTGTATTTACTATTTTGAGCAATTGTATAAACCAAAATATGTTAACTTTTGCTGAATTTGATGAGATTAGTTATAAATTTATGTCTTTTGAAAATAAATGTTTAAGTATATCAAACTTTCAATACCAAAGGGCTTGTGTCTCGATGGTAGTCCTTGTTGTATAAGAATTTCCGAAGTAAAATTGGTTGTGGGTTCAAATCATGCTTAGGATGTGAGATATTGTGTGATATGTATATTGTGAGATGGTTAGTTGCTGTTCTAAAAAAAATATACATTAAACTTTCCATAACTAATAAATTAATGAGTTTTGACTAATAGAATTGATTACTATTATACTGTGTTACATGTACAGAATTACATTGGAGTGTATATGTACATAAATCATGACCATATACGTTTGTTTATAGTAATGAGTCAAAATTGTTATAAATAGTAACATAAATTACCAGATGTTGCTTATCATAGAAAATTTAATTTTTTAGCATTTAATGAGTAATGTTTATTTTTGACAATAAATAGATGAATGTTCATTTTTGATTTTCACATTCAATTTGATGTTGTAATTATGTTTGTTATATTTTCAAATTCCATTTTTGATTTTCACATTCCATTTGATGTTGTAATTAAATAGATGAAAGAGCCTCCACTACAAGAAAAGGGGCTTATAAGACACCTGTTAGTGTCCTATAAATATAGTTTATAGGACCTTTAACGTATTAGGACCAAGATAAAAGTGTCTCATAAGAAGGGGTTGTAATAGATATTTAGGACACTTATTGGCGTCCTAATAAACTCGAATATTTTAAAACTAATTCTTTGGTCCCATAAAAGTGTTTATGCGACCAAAATGGCGTCCTAGTAGACCACATTATAGAATGCTATCCAGTGTTCTAATACATGCTTGCCTATTTGTTTTGTTTTGGGACACTTTTACGAGGTCCTAACGCACACTTTTTTAGGACGAAAACATAATGGATAAAGTCTTATTTTAGTACCGAGAAAAAGGTCTTAATAAATAGGTACTTTGTTAGAACCAAATTTGGTATTATAAAAGACTTTTTGTCTCATGTTTAGTTAATTCATGTACCTAAAGTATTATTGATCAATGTCATTTTGCTCACAAATATAGAGTATTAAGCTAAGAAAGATGATTGTTGTGCCTACTAATCATGCCTACAAATGTACCTAATGATTTGATTTGTTGATTTCAAAAAGTGATTGATGGAAATTTAGAGAGAGAAATTATATAATATAATTGTACAAGTGATTTATGCATTAGGCATGTCTTTAGGCTTGTGTTTTAGGTCTAAATAGCACTACTCTTAAGCTAATATCACTACAAATAAATCAAGAAATCATTATAATTCAAATTAATCACTTACACTACAAAAGTTGCAACATATCTATACAACATATATTATCATTAAGAAGAAATAATCTAACAATTTGTACATGAATCCAGGAAGAATAATAAGCTAAGTCATTGTACAAAAATTCCTATGAAATAAGAAAATTATCATTGTTTGCCAAGTGAACGCCATTGAAGATATCCTTGCATTATGATTCGAATCCACCTATGGTCAAAAATACATATACTAGTATAAGTAAAGAGTGTTGGTAAAATCATGGTTTCATAGGCAACTATCATGTTTACAAGAATAATTACTTACCAAAATAATAGGACATCATGGATTACTCCGGCCTGTTGCTACGCGCGCCAATATTATCCGCCAAATAGTGTCGACCATTACATGTTAATTACTAGCAAAGTACCTAAACATGGAAAAAATGATCCAATTTATGTTAGTATATGTGAATATAAAGTTGGTTTATTAAAAAGGTGCAGTGAGTTTATATTCAATAGGAAACATAATGTTATATATTAGAGTATTGAGTACCTTAACGTAGTCAAACATGAGTTCAAATCGATTGCCCTTATTACTAGCATGAGCACGATACTTTTGAGTAAAGACTAAAGAGAGATGATAAAGCATCCATTGCTTCATTATAAGATGAGACACTACGTTCAGTGGATCCATTGTATACATCAATAAAAAACATCATGTCAATTAAATTTAAAAGAAATGAAAAACTGATGGAAAGAATAGTAATACCTTGTGCCATGGTTGATTATGTTGGAATTATGATATCATGACATTCATATATTATAAACCAAACACATCAAGTGAGCATAGCGGAAGCAATTATAACAAGATCAAATAACATGTAATTAATTAATCAATAATTAAATAGTAAACATACCTTTGTGATTCTAGCCCGAACAAGAATCAAAAGCAATCTTCCGAAACAAGAACCCTAATTAGGGTTTATAAGGATTACAAGAATTACCCCTTACCTCTTTTGTAATTTAATCCAAGAATCAAACAATAGTGTGTTTGATTCACGTTCTTGTACACACGTACTAATTCAAGAAAAAGTTTATGCAAGTAATTAAACACAAAACTTGTTTTGATCTTATGAAAATCGAAACCCTTAGGGTTTGTTTTAGATGAATCGACCAAGACAAAGAGAGGAGAGAAAAACACCAAGATGTGTGTGTACAAGTTATGAGAAACAATGAATCTTGGGTTTGTGATGCGTGGGAATCGCACCTTGCTTTACCTCTCGAGGGATCTCGCGAGGCTTACAACCCCCACCAGGCAGTGTACCTGATCGTTGTAGTATAGTATAGTGACAAGTACCAGGGGATTGATCGTTCAGCTTAGGAATAGTGTCGCTAGGATTAGAAAGCCTAATTAATAGTTCTAGAGATGGAAGATGATTATTTTTGTGTTTTTATATTTTATGAAAGCAAGTAAAATCTCGGGTTTTGAAGGAGTGGGCGGAATTAGTTGCTAATCAACTAACCCAAAAACTATTATATAACTAATTAAACTAATGAAAATAAAATTAACTAATATTAAACTAAGGTTGTGAGCAGTGGTTGGAGAAATTGTGTTTACTTAGACTTCATTACTCCCTAGATATCTTTTACATGTTAATTACTTGTTACACTTGTATGAATGACGGGTTGTATTCCTTAATACCATTCGTGGAGTGGCATACATAACTCCCCAACTCTATGAGCTCTTATCTCCTCCTACACCATGACCCAGCACAACTATAGGGATTGTAAACAGTGGCTCATGCATTAAATACAACCAATAAAGACCTAGTACGCCTCGGTTCATGTTTCTTAAGACGTTCAAGCATGTTACCATTTGGAGATCTGCCAGTTTTCTTAAGCCTAACATATAATATCATTCATTCAAAACAAGAATAGACAAGTAATCAACACATAATCAACATCTAGGTTTCATTAGATCTAAGCAAACACAAAGGAAATTTAGCCTAGCATAGTAGAATTAAGATAAGAACAAAAGATAGACAACCAACACATAGACATATTGATTGAATTAAGAGTATACTTATCTCAATTACAATGCAAGGTCTCAAGGGTTTGGAACCCTTGAAAAACCTGTAAAAGAGGCACCAAAATCGTCTTTAGGGTTTCACCAAAACTTCTCTCTTTTTATGAAAAAACTAGAAAACTATATATAGGAAAATCGTCCTGACGGCGTCAAGAGTAAAATCTGACGCCGTCAACTCGCCGCCATATACTTCCTCGGACGCCCTAGATCCAATCGTGACGGCCTATGTGACGCCGTCACCACCCTCGGTAAATTAATCTTGGTCATTTTGACGCCGTCATCTCTTCATCTGACGCCTTCACAACCTTCGGTAAAATATTCATCCTTTCTGACGCCGTCAAGAGTAAATCCTTGACGCCGTCACCTTGTAATTCCAGCTTGGATTTGGTACTTTGTTGTTTTCTTCACTTTATGCTCCAAAAACGTCCAAAATAGCCTCTTTTCCAGAATTCACTCTCCAAACACCTAAAATCACAAAAGGAACGATTTAGGGCAATATTTGATCAAATAAATTCGGATTCGGGCTTAAATGACCCCCTAAAAACGGATCATTTTTCGCCTCATCATATACCCTTACACTTGAGATTTGCTTGTCCTCAAGCAAATGAGCTTTTATTCTACTCAAAAGACAAGTTAGGGGTCATTTAACACTAATATAAAAGTAATTACAACAAATAATCGTTCCACTAAAGACCAATAGACAAGCACGGAGGTCATACACAAGCACCTCACAAATAGTGTTTAGATACTCACATCTCTCGGGTGTAATAAAGTAATATAACATTATGGAAATGGAAGATATCTCTCACTACCTGTCATAACAAAATAGATTACCATAGGCTTGGGAAAGGATCAAACCTCCACCACATGGTGTAAGCACCTAGGATAAACTATCAAAGAGGTCTTTTTAAAGGGTTATAACGTTAGGTGTAGGGATATGAATTACACGGTTTTGTTGGATAAAGGGGATTTTACTGGTGGCGAGTTAACAATCTTAGTTAATTACATGTACAAGATGGCGTTGCTAAGCCAAGACCAGACTCGACTTAAGCTAATAAATGAAAAATAACTAAAAACATAAAATGAACATAGAATGAAAACGGGATGGTAGTCCGTATGTTTTTTCTCTTTCTTTTCTATTTTTTTTTTCTTTTTCTATTTTTTTTTCTATTTTTTTCTTTTTTCGATTTTTTTTTTTTTTTTTTTTTTTTTTTTTTTTTTTTTTTTTTTTCATACACTCTTACCCTACCATCCAAAATAATACATCATAGGGGTTTGAGCATTCCCCTTACACTTGAATCTTTACATACTTTACATTAAACTATTCTAATGACTTGAATTAAGAAAATCAAAACACTTGGAGCACTTTTAAGATTAACGTACATATGGGGGTAATAAGTGTTGTTCTTCCCCATTACTCCATAAAATAAGTACTTACCCATGAGTCCCAATCGTCCCAAAACAATATGTACAAGGATATGACTCGACTTAGCAACCATGTAATCAATTAGAAAGTTAACTTAGGGTTTAACAAATAACAATAATGCACTAAAAATGAGCGCATACACGGAAGGCTAAGGCGATTTGGGGTACATTTAAGTGGGGTGTAACAAATTCTTCCTTTAAGTAAAATGCTTAAAGTTAGAAACGAAAAGATAGGCTCGGAGGGGTGTACTAGGGGTATCGTGTACTAAAAATGAGTACAACGCTAAGGGTGTGGGAAAAATTAGTTGACTTAACTAGCCAAGTAATATGACTTAAATGGTCAAGTAATCGTAATACGGGTTTAACACAAGGGTGATCCTAATGCCTCTTATCATGTAGTAAATCCTACCACACGAATGTAGTCTCACTAGCGGTCTCGGGATGCATCACTAACGCAAGTTCTAGAATCTAAATGCTACCGGTACACTCATAAGCACCAATAATAAATGCTTTTCCTATCAAATCTAAAGGCGAACCTCACATTTTTGGGTGGAAAATTTTTCTGAATATACGGTTATGTGCTAGTCATACAACCTCCTATCCATGAGACGCTTGCTATGGCTAAAGTTTCACTCCTAAATGTTGTAAAAAATTTTAAATTTGGCGCTAAAATTGCACTAACAAGTATTTCTCATAGTTTTATTACTCATCTACTATCAAACAAAACAAACTCAAGCGAAAGTGCATATGTAAGGTATCATCTTTTTACCCTCCCCTTACACTTAAGATGAACATTGTCCCCAATGTTCAAGTAAAGAATGTAAAAGTTAAAAGTAAAGAGAATGAATTCAAATACTCCCCTGATTCGCTCGGTATGGATTTTAGGTTGGCCAGGTTAAATCTTCCTCCAAGAAAACGAACAATCAAAGCTTCCCTTCCAGAATATAAATCATCTTCTTGTCTCAAATAACCTGTAAATCCTGACAAAAGTAGACAAGGCAACCTCGCGTAAAATCGGCGGTATCCTATATAAGTTACTAAATCCTAGAAAACAAAATAAGATATAATGCTTGTGGAATGAAGTTTGCAGATTTCCTGGAGATTATAAAACTTAATAATTCACAAAAACTTATAAGACTCCGTTAGAAAAACAAAATCGGTAAAATTTCCAGATTTTTGACTCCTGACGCCGTCAAGAGCAATTGCCTGACGCCGTCAGAATGAACCTGTAGAAATCTTTATGTTAAGTTTCCGGAAAATTTCTGGAAAAACTTTGTCCTACTTCCTGGAAAATCCTGCAAAACTTCATCATGACTCAATACAAGCATTTGACTCTAACAATACGAATACACATGTTCATTAAATATTGTGGGGAATCATGATCGGTTTGTTTCTTAAAAAAACATATTTGGGGTTTCCCCTTACACTTATCTTTTGCAAAAATACCTTTAGGTTGAAGTTAAGACTAGGCTAAACAACATAATAAAGTATTTCCACATTTTAATTGAGAAACATGATCAACCAACAATAAAAATAAAACATGCATACGGAAGCAAATAACAATCAAACAATTAAAATCACACAAAACATGGGTTGCCTCCCAAGAAGCGCTTTTCTTTATTTACGAGTCTTGTAGCTAGACTCAAAGTCGTGGGTTAACGCGTATCGCTTATGCTCACGTAACCAAGTGTGAGCCATCTAATAGTCGCCTCATCTTTCTTGTATTCGTCTCCTAACTCTAAGCACCCGCGATAATATCTTTTATTCTTTTCATATGTGTACTTAAGTCCCTTCCTCTTATCATTCTCACTTAGCATTTCCATAGGCGGATACCTACTACACTTTTCCATGGAGAAATCCTTGAACCTAGGGTGTGTGCGGGGCATTTGATAGACAAATTCTTCATCCCCATCCGAGAATGTAATTAACCCTTCTATGAGTTTTTCATCGAGGTTGGTCAATCGTTTGAAAGATCTTCCAAACACAACTTGGGTCAATTTATCATCAATAAATTCTCCTAGATTCTCCATAACCATGAATTCAACAAGATAAACCAAACTTCCTACAAACACATGTAATGGTATTGCCATAGCCACAATGTTTTCTCCTTTATATTCTAACTCATCTACCATGATTTTATTGTATTCATTACGTGAGATTATATTCATGGGAAGAGATGAGTTGAGATAGGCGTTAAAGCTCTTAAATCCAATCTTACAAGGGAATTGCATGTTAAATGAACTATCGCACTCAATCCTAGTTCTAGGGTCCACATACCTAAGAGGGTTTATTTCCTCTTCCATTCTATCCTCATTGACTACGTCACCATCATCGAGATCCTCATCGGAGTCTGAATAGTAAAAAGGACTAGCCCTACGGTCATCATCATGATCAGACTCTTCTAGTTCAGAATTATTGTCAAAGTGGTGGTTGGGTGAGAGGTTAGGTGGGTTCTCATTTTCTGCTAAAGGAAGTGGGGCGGGCAATTGGAACATCCTACGACGAAAAACACGAATAACAGGAATCAGCCGATCAATGTTATTGTGATCCATCAAAATAGTTTGCGAACAAAGACACGAAGAATTACGAACAAAAGCACGAAGAAATAAGATAGACTAAAGAAGACCTAAAAAATAAAAATAAAATCTTACTAGAAAGGAATCTAGCAAGTAGACCTAATAAAAAGAAATCCTAACCTAGACAATAACTATTCCCCGGCAGCGGCGCCAAAAACTTGATGCGTGGGAATCGCACCTTGCTTTACCTCTCGAGGGATCTCGCGAGGCTTACAACCCCCACCAGGCAGTGTACCTGATCGTTGTAGTATAATATAGTGACAAGTACCGGGGGATTGATCGTTCAGCTTAGGAATAGTGTCGCTAGGATTAGAAAGCCTAATTAATAGTTCTAGAGATGGAAGATGATTATTTTTGTGTTTTTATATTTTATGAAAGCAAGTAAAATCTCGGGTTTTGAAGGAGTGGGCGGAATTAGTTGCTAATCAACTAACCCAAAAACTATTATATAACTAATTAAACTAATGAAAATAAAATTAACTAATATTAAACTAAGGTTGTGAGCAGTGGTTGGAGAAATTGTGTTTACTTAGACTTCATTACTCCCTAGATATCTTTTACATGTTAATTACTTGTTACACTTGTATGAATGACGGGTTGTATTCCTTAATACCATTCGTGGAGTGGCATACATAACTCCCCAACTCTATGAGCTCTTATCTCCTCCTACACCATGACCCAGCACAACTATAGGGATTGTAAACAGTGGCTCATGCATTAAATACAACCAATAAAGACCTAGTACGCCTCGGTTCATGTTTCTTAAGACGTTCAAGCATGTTACCATTTGGAGATCTGCCAGTTTTCTTAAGCCTAACATATAATATCATTCATTCAAAACAAGAATAGACAAGTAATCAACACATAATCAACATCTAGGTTTCATTAGATCTAAGCAAACACAAAGGAAATTTAGCCTAGCATAGTAGAATTAAGATAAGAACAAAAGATAGACAACCAACACATAGACATATTGATTGAATTAAGAGTATACTTATCTCAATTACAATGCAAGGTCTCAAGGGTTTGGAACCCTTGAAAAACCTGTAAAAGAGGCACCAAAATCGTCTTTAGGGTTTCACCAAAACTTCTCTCTTTTTATGAAAAAACTAGAAAACTATATATAGGAAAATCGTCCTGACGGCGTCAAGAGTAAAATCTGACGCCGTCAACTCGCCGCCATATACTTCCTCGGACGCCCTAGATCCAATCGTGACGGCCTATGTGACGCCGTCACCACCCTCGGTAAATTAATCTTGGTCATTTTGACGCCGTCATCTCTTCATCTGACGCCTTCACAACCTTCGGTAAAATATTCATCCTTTCTGACGCCGTCAAGAGTAAATCCTTGACGCCGTCACCTTGTAATTCCAGCTTGGATTTGGTACTTTGTTGTTTTCTTCACTTTATGCTCCAAAAACGTCCAAAATAGCCTCTTTTCCAGAATTCACTCTCCAAACACCTAAAATCACAAAAGGAACGATTTAGGGCAATATTTGATCAAATAAATTCGGATTCGGGCTTAAATGACCCCCTAAAAACGGATCATTTTTCGCCTCATCAGTTTGTATTTATACTAATGTTTACTTGGAGCTCAAGTCACAAAGGAGGTGGAAACCTCCTTTGGCCGATCGGTTGAGAACCCCCCAAGGGGATTCCGGAACCTTCCCTTGTTTCCAAATATTCATTAGTATTACTTTCCTAATCTTCGTTAATAGGTCATTAGTCATTTATCATTAAATACTAATTACTATTACTAGTTTTGTGTTTATTAATAATTACTTATAACATTTATAAATAATTATTTCTTTTTTCTCTTCATACGTATTGTGTGCAATCCCGTGATCTCGAGTTCGATCCTAACATACGACTACTAAAATAATGTCCATAATCTAACAGCTCCCACTTGGACATATTTTAATAGTGTAATCACATCGGTTAGCGTCTTGCAACACGCCGATGCCTCTATTACGATCTCGAGTAAGGCTCCTGGAAAAACCTTTTAATGATTTCTCATTATTATTATCCTTTTGTTTCTAATACCATGTTAATAAGGATATGGATTAAAGTCATTCCTTAATTAACCATTCTGTTTCTCGTTGTTTGTGATTGATCAAGATTACCAAATCTTCTGAACATATTTAGGGGAGATTTTGGGTGTGGCCACACATACATCTTACCAACCCTACGAGGGGCCCAACAGTATTAAACTCCAAAAATTAATTTGAAGGAACAAATTCTATCTTGACTACAAGCAAAACCCACAAACTTTGTAACACTTCCGAAAACAACCCTTATGACTACCAGTTACGTATAGCGTTAAGTTGTTCCACAAAAATGTACTACATTCATGACACTTATCTTGCATCTCAAGTCTGAGGATAACTTCTCTTGATTTATTTAATAACAAAATCCATAAAGTAACATCATGTAGTTGGGATAAGTCCTATATTCGGTATCATTGAATATCATCTGAAATGGCATGACTACGCATCAATATACTTTAAGTATATTATACCAACCTTCAGATTTGTCTTGATTTAATAATATTCCCATATTATTAACTGACAATGGACAATTTAGAATAACATTTATTCATGGATTAAACATACAAATATAGGATACAATTTATTATAAATTAAACATACAATGTATTTAAATTTATTATAATAATTGTTTAACATCCCTTATCCAAATACTAAATAGATCAATGCATGATAACTCTTGTTGATGAATTATGTCTCAAGTAATGACATTCATACTTGTTGACAAGTCATAAATCATCCAACTTTGATCTATCGGAATTTTGAGAATACTCATTTTAAGAATTCATCTAGTGAAGTTCTTGTATGTACATACTCAACTATTTTGATAATGTCATATATTAGTTCATAAAATGTGTGACATCCTTAACCACCAATTTATGATAATCAAACTTCCAAACATTTTAAAGTTTAAGTATTCTTATTCTCTTAATGTATAATGCAACTATGCTTTTAGTAAGCATAACTAGTAATAGCCAAGGATAAAATCTTTACCATAACTAGTATTGAGTGTCATCTCAATTTTATTAGCATCATTGTATGCAACAACAATATGCTCTTAAAAACTTTCCGTAAACATTAATATCTATTGTGTAATGTTTGATGCCTTTCAAACTTTCAAGTTTGTTGGCTATAACAATTTTCACAACAATTGAAAAATTGTTCATTTATAGAATTTGGAAGCTTTTCCAGATTTAGGATGTAATTCTATAATCAAACATATTCTTTTTAGAATATTACACAAGTTATCTAATAACTTTTAATTTGATATTAATATTGCCAAATCATCTTATAATCAAGTATGATACAACAAAACATGATGTTCATGAAAAATCTTTGAGTCATACTTAGATTTTATTCATGTTATACATATCTATTTAGACTTTCTAAATAATATATCATGTTATATTAGATTCATTTACCGCTCATGTTTCAACAATAAACATTCATTCCAAGGTAGTATGTCTTATTTCCTAAATCTTTCAAGTAAAGTTTCATTCCAAACTAAGACTTAACTTTTAACTGATATGGAATGCTACTTTTATATGTTCCACAACATATATGATTTAGAATTAAAACATAATACTCCCACTAGCTTTTAGGAATACTTAGAAATTATCTTATTTCAATTATAAATCAAAACATGGATTTAATAATTAAACATAAAATAATCTTCTAGATGCATGCATTTATCCATCCATGGATTATTGCACTTTGTACACTTCCAAAGATTTATTTGAATTCATAGACTCCTTTTGATTACTGATGAGTGCTCAAACACTCATCATTTTTGGTATAATCTGAACTGCAAAACATACAAAAACACTCAGTAATGCATCAAAATACTGAAAATATTTCAAAATTGTGTTTTATATGTTTTAGATGCAAAATGAGCAAAAACAAATGAAAAACGCACAAAGTTTGCAAAATTGGCAGTTTCAGTCCCTCAACTTTCATAAAATTACAAAACTAGTCCCTGGATATTCAAAATATAGAAAATTATCACCAAAGGTCCTTTTGAAATCATAAATTATCATATTTAGTCCTTTGGTGAAAAATTGGAAAGTTTTGGAAATTTACACTTTTGGTCCCTGGAGTTTCAGATTTTGGCAGAATTGGTCCCTGGTGGGATAATTTTGAATGAAAAATCAATTTTGGTCCTTGAAAGATCAAAAGTTATCAAAATTGGTCATTGGGTGAAAGTTTGGAGAAAAGTTCATTTTGGTCCCTCAAGTTTGAATAAATTGCAATTTTAGTCCCTGAAGGACCAAAAGTGAAAATTATATTATTAAAACCTTGGACTTTTGAAAGATGGCATGTTTTACCCTTGAAACAAGTTTTAAAAGTTTACAAAAACAGCCCTTGTATTTTCAGATTTTACAAAAATAGTCCTTGTGGTTTTATTAACTAACCAAATCAAATAATAAAACAAACCAAACCTAAAAACTAAACCACCCAAATCTGATCCAGCCCATGTACATCCCAAGCCCACCAAAAACCTAGCCCAATCACATTTTAAATAAATAAACCCATCCCAGGGTCAACGCGGGTCAAACCCATCCCTAACCTCCCAGCTTACTGTTCATCGTCCACCATTACCTCCCTAATCTCCAGGCTCTTGCTCCCCCCTCCTCTCCAATCATTCACCAACTCCACCAACCATCATAAATGTTACCCAACCCTCCCCCCTCATCTCCAATCATTCACCAACTCCACCAACCATCATAAATGTTACCCAACCTTCCCCCCTCCTCAATAAATGCTCACCAAACACCACCCAATCTGCCCATCCTATTTTCCCGCCAAAACTGATTCAAAGGTCAGGATTGCACAAGAATCATCCAATGGTTTAAAAAGGGTGTGGGAAAGATAGAGAGAGACTTCAGGTTCTATAAGAGTGAAGAATGAAGCCAGAAGAAAATATATTAGAATAGTTAGTAGTAGTTTTAGATCAGTAAAATTATTTTTAATGTAATTTCCGTTTTTTAGCTATAACTTGTAGTTTAGGGATGTTGTAATCAGTTTTCTAATGTAAACTCAACTTAATTCCATCTTAATTTTACAATATCAGTTCTTATTAAGCTTTTTCCATTTTTTACTTAAAATCTCATTTTGAATATAACATTGATAAAAGTTGTTACTTAAGGATCACTCAGGCTCATTTCAGTTGCAAATTAGTTAGTATAAGTCTTATAAGTCTCAAAGATTGTTCTCAGTCAAGTTCATTCAAAATTCCAAAAATTAAAGAAAAAAATAATAAGTAGAAAATAAAAATAAACCCACAAGTTTATGCAAGTATGGAGCATTGGTCAAACATGGATGGACCATGGTATTAGAACCTCAGGGAGGTACTAGGACATGTGTTGAGCCCTGGTGACTTGGTTTACTCAGAAATCCCTTGTAAGAGTTATTTCAAGTTTTCCTTTTGTTAAAACTGTGTTCTTTAATTTCTGGTGTGTATTGTTGCTTGTTTACATTCAATTGTGTTCATCTTAGCTTTGAGTAGGTTTACTTTTCAGTTTTATTGATTACATCCTTGATTTGCCTCATAAAACCTTCAAAACAGTTTCATAGGGAGTGTTTGGATTAGTGCATCAACCTATAAACTTGTTGTTGTTTGATGATTGTTTTGGTCTGAGTAGGTTACCTTAGTCTAATATAGTTTAATTAGGTCATAAAATCCAGAGTTTGTAAGCAAAAAGTCAATACATTAGCTAATCTTCCCTCACAGTTAACTGTGAGGGGTTTATGATCCACAAATCTCCATGTTACCTCTCTAGTGGTAGGTTAAGCTTAAAGTAGGTTCTATATAGCTTGTTTAAACTTATTCAACTCATAGGATCAATCACAAGTTCAAGAAAGTCAAAGTAACAAGATTTCATCAAAAGTCAAAGAATGCCTTTCTCAGATTTTTCCAAAACTTGCTAGAATTGTTTTGATTTTTCCATTTAGATTCAGGGCCTGTGCTTTTGTAATATTGTAGTTTGCTAGCTCAAATTTGAAGTTCTTGCATCATTTGAATTTTGTGAATTTTGTGCTTGGCCCTAGCTTGCCCTAAACACACCTGCAGGCTCAGCTGCTCCCCTGCATCAGCAGCACCCCCACCACCACCACCACTTGGTGGTGGTTTTCTGACTTGCTCAGTGGTCCTCTGCCACTATTCCTTGGTCATCTCAAACCCCCCCATGGTGGGCTACAAATATTGACCAGTCATTTGACCCCTAGCCCACTGGGACCCACCTGGAACACCCCCCAAAGTCTGTCCCAGATCAGTGTTCACCACAATAAGCCAAAAGCTTATTTGTGGCTTATTTGCTTATTCTGAGGTCCCCAATCATCTATTCCAGCTTATTCTTGTTCTCCTCACTTGTTTGGACTTGAATTAACCAGAGTGGACCCCACTTTAAGCCATTTGAACTCATTTCCAAATCTGGTCAACTTTGGTCAACTGCCTCAACCTTTAGCTTATATTCTGCTTATTTTTAGCTTATAACAAGTTTGTTTTTACAAAAGTTTACTGTTTTTAGATGTAAAATAAGTTTCCAAAAGAAAATCCAAGAAAAACCAAGTTAAATTTAAGTGATAGTTTCTATTTAATTTTATTTAATTTTAATTTTCATTTTTATATTTTTATTAAGTACTTGTTATTTTTATATTTTTCTTAAATTTCTATTATATTAAAGTATTTATATTAATTTTCTCAGATTTTTATTGTGTCATTTAGTATTAATTAGAATTAACTTTAGTTTTATTAAATATTAATTAATATTAAGGTTAAAATAGCATAATTAGTTTTTATAAGGTAGAACTTAGTTTTTATATTTTTTATAGCTTTTATATGTTGTAAAATATTTTTAGAAATTTTCTTAGAATTTTTACTGTTCATTTGGTATTTTTCCTAATTTAAAATAGTTAATTAGATAATTAGTAATTAATAAGTAATTAATTAATATAAAAAGCACAAAAAGACAAAAACACTTATTTTTATTTTTAAATCTTATTTTTAGTTATTTTATAATTTTAGAAATTTTATTTTCACCTTTTTAGTATTTAAATAATATTATCTTGTATTTTAGTATTTTAAGTATTAATAATAAGTATTAAATAGTTTTTATTTAATATTAAATAATTAAATAATGTAAAAAGTAATTTTAATTTTCTAAAAAGTTTCTTTTATTATTAGGATTGTAAAAATGTGATTTTCACTTTTGTAAGTATTTTATTTTGTTAAAACTCGCGTTTTATTTCGTACGTCTACGTTTTATTTAAACGTTACGTACGCGTTTTTAGGTTTTTAACGTTTCTGGTTTTTCCTAGCTTCCCGTCTTATTCACATAGCTTGTTTAAGCTATTTCATTGTATATTCCTTAGTTCTAATCACTCAAAACCCTTTTCTTGTCCAATTTCACCCGATCAAATAACCGTTTGTTTACAATTCACACCTCGTCGGGACATACGACCCGGGGAAACCTTATACTTCCGCGGAGCATTGGTTTTAGGCTGTTTGACTATCATAGTTGACCATTCACAAGTGGTTGACTTTAGTCTGACGGTTTAGCATCAATCAACTTTTGGCGCCGCTGCCGGGGAGGTTGTGCGCGTTTATCTAAACGGTTTTCTGATTAGTGTCTTTGGAATTCGTTCCATTGTACATTTATCCACCCTTGTTCATATCTTTTCATTAAAAACCCAAAAATATTTTTCCTTACCCTCTAACCATTTGATTCTACCTTCTTATACCCCTCTCATGTATAATTCTATATGACATCTCTCGATGACGATTTCTTCGAACAATGGGCCTTTGAGAGCAAAATTGAAAAACTTATGGCCTTGTCAAAAATATCGAGATGTTATAGTGATTATGATGGACCTTCGATTCCTATTCCCTCTCCGGTGAGGGAAATGAATCAAGAAACCGAGGTGACAAAGGACCCTGTACTTCCCTCTGACGATGGAAGTGCTAAATACGTCCAACCTACGGTTGTCCAAGAACCTAAGCTCACAATTGCTCCTAAACCTTCAAAAATTGATCCTAACCTTTCACGGTTTACGGTCAAAAGTTTGTCAAGCATACGTGCTGAGCTTAGGGCAGAGACTGAAAAGCACGACTTACCTAACCTTCACATTTATCAAGAACCAAAACCCGAGACCATAATGGAAGTGGTGGAAATTGCTAGCTCTAAGAGCACACCACTTGTCCCACCTCCAGATTTTGTTCCTTGTGTCGGTTGTGGTGAGCCGCTTTTCGGTTTTCCATGTCGTTGGTGTACATGTGTACAATGTGGTAATGATATCCACAACGGGAGTTGTTTGTTTTGTGGGTCGAATAATTCATTTGCTTATGATCCTAATCAAAACTCATTCAACGACTCTTCAAATTTTTTCGATTACCCATCACATTCATACGAGCAAGAATCATACTACCCAAATTTCAATGATGCTTCGTATCAAAATACACCAATCCAAACTCAACAGTTTTACTGTTGTGAGTACTGTGGAGGTCCTCACTTTAGCTCGGATTGTCAAATAAGGAATCCAATTCCTTGTAACAATTACGACTATTCGTTTTCAGATCCACCTCCACAGCACCAAATGATTCACACAACTCCTTCTGCTACTGACATTACAATAGAGATTCTTGAGATATTGAAAGAACTTAAGGAGTTGGGTACCACAAAACTTCATAATGCGCCCAGTGTTTCTTGTGTGAATTGTGGGGGTCCTCATGATGATTACCAATGTCAACCTTCCGGTTTCGACAAATCCCCACCCCCGCAATTTTCATTTTCTCTAAATTCACATGAGAAATGCATGGCTAAAATATTGACGGAAGAGCAGGTTGCTAAAATTGAAACCATAGATGATTTTGAAAAAGCTGTTACGGAAGCTTATGCAAAAGAAAAAGCAGCCAAATCTAGCTCTTTGTTCCGTTTTATTCATGATGACGATGATGATGAGGATTCTATCCAAATGAAAGAATATTACAAAGCTTCATCCAGTTCATCAGTTGAGATTCCTTCCGTGGAAGCTCAGGGAGATAAGACTATGCAAGAATTGCTAGCAGAAGAACACATGAAAAATATAGAATCTATGTGTGCTAGTCTTTTGTATCTCCCTCAGTCTGCTGATATCACACCCGAAGTTCACACTCACTCTCTGATCATGGGGGATGAGCATCTTAGCACTGTTCCTAATAAGGAATCGGACGAATTAATAAAGTCTAGTGTTGAGATCCTTGTCCCAATCCCGAGAGAGTCACAGGGGACTTTTGACCATATGTGTGATATTCCTCCTCCTCTATTCTTCCCATCTAATCATGATGAGGTGTTCTCCGATTCTACTGATGACAATTCGTTATCTTGTGAGGACATCGTTTATATGGAAGAATTACCTTCTGAGCTAGTCAGCTTAGAAGAAGAGAATGATGAGATTGACACCGAAATCAAGGATGAAGCACTTCGTGCAACATTATTGAATGTCGATCTCCTCATTTCCAAAATCGAGGCTTTCAAAATGAAACCTATTTCATCTCCTATCCCCATAAAGGATAGTGACATTGTTTCCGATGATCCTATACCGGAATTTGAAGCCTTTACCTTTGATCATATGGGAGAGAAGATTAGTGGCATTACCACTTCTCATTCTCATAACTCTCTTCCCATATATGATTCATTTGCTTTTGAGGAGTTCTCTTGTGAACTTACTCATCATATCAAAACTCCTCTTGAGTTTGATATCCCGGGGGGAGATGCTCTCAATTATGAGAATTTGCAAAATCCCACCCACCCTCCCGGGTTCTTTACGAGCTTACCTTTTGAAATCCAAACTCAGGCTATTGAGCCTCCTCTTGAGGAAGAAGATCAAATCATGCTTTTTATCATGGTTTTCTTCCTTTTCTTCACCTACAGGGTGACTTCTTCTCTTCTTCACTCCTTCGGGAGTGAGGACACTATATTTGATCCCGGCATTTTCATGTATCATTATCTTGAGCCGGATACTTATCTCATCGGTGTGGAACTTTCACGTGCTTCATATGTTTGTCCAAACATTTTGAATGAAAGTCCGATGGAGATCACTTCTTCCACATCATGCTTCCCCAAGGACAAATGAATTCGGGGTCGAGTCAAGCTAGCGACTCGGTAAACAAAAACAATAGCATACTTATAGGGTTTTCACCCTAAGTGTGGGGGAGTCCCCCATGCTATGGTTACAAATGAGTGAAAATACAATATGGTGTTTTCCACGCTTAGCTTGTAATGTTGCCCTTTTACGTTCAAAATGTCGACATAATAGCCGGGATTTTGAATATTGAGGACAATATTCATGCTAAGTGTGGGGGGGGTATTCGCTATTCTAGCGAATTTTATCACATTTTCTTATATAATACCCCCGTTTTTGCCAAAATTTCAAAAAATTTCAAAAATTTTTCACTGGTGCTTCAAAATTTTTGTGGTAATCAGTCCGCCTTGTCTAAGCGACAAAAGGGATTGGCTAGTCCAGGAGCAAACGGCTCTTGGTAAAGACATATCAAATCCGTTGACGGCTGGCAATTTGCCCAAAATTGTATGGTTCATCAACTCCCCGAAAACAAATGAGTTGGCTAGCCCGCAAGATTATGGCTTGTGGTAAAGGCCGTGGAAAATCCATAATTGGTAATCAGCTCACCAAGATGTTGACTATTCCATCAAGAGCTGGCTAGTCCAGAAGCAAACGGCTTTTGGTAAAGACTACTCAAATCCGTTGACAGCTGGTGGTTTGCTCAAAATCACACGGTTATCAGGTGTGCCACAGTTCTTACACCTGGCTACTCCAGAAGTGATGGCTTTTGGTAAAGAGTTTTTCAAATCCATCAAGTTTTCAAAACAGTATTGCTAGGGACTAGCAATAGTTTAGTGTGGGGGATTGATGGGTGCTCAAACACTCATCATTTTTGGTATAATCTGAACTGCAAAACATACAAAAACACTCAGTAATGCATCAAAATACTGAAAATATTTCAAAATTGTGTTTTATATGTTTTAGATGCAAAATGAGCAAAAACAAATGAAAAACGCACAAAGTTTGCAAAATTGGCAGTTTCAGTCCCTCAACTTTTATAAAATTACAAAACTAGTCCCTGGATATTCAAAATATAGAAAATTATCACCAAAGGTCCTTTTGAAATCATAAATTATCATATTTAGTCCTTTGGTGAAAAATTGGAAAGTTTTGGAAATTTACACTTTTGGTCCCTGGAGTTTCAGATTTTGGCAGAATTGGTCCCTGGTGGGATAATTTTGAATGAAAAATCAATTTTGGTCCTTGAAAGATCAAAAGTTATCAAAACTGGTCATTGGGTGAAAGTTTGGAGAAAAGTTCATTTTGGTCCCTCAAGTTTGAATAAATTGCAATTTTAGTCCCTGAAGGACCAAAAGTGAAAATTATATTATTAAAACCTTGGACTTTTGAAAGATGGCATGTTTTACCCTTGAAACAAGTTTTAAAAGTTTACAAAAACAGCCCTTGTATTTTCAGATTTTACAAAAATAGTCCTTGTGGTTTTATTAACTAACCAAATCAAATAATAAAACAAACCAAACCTAAAAACTAAACCACCCAAATCTGATCCAGCCCATGTACATCCCAAGCCCACCAAAAACCTAGCCCAATCACATTTTAAATAAATAAACCCATCCCAGGGTCAACGCGGGTCAAACCCATCCCTAACCTCCCAGCTTACTGTTCATCGTCCACCATTACCTCCCTAATCTCCAGGCTCTTGCTCCCCCCTCCTCTCCAATCATTTACCAACTCCACCAACCATCATAAATGTTACCCAACCCTCCCCCCTCCTCTCCAATCATTCACCAACTCCACCAACCATCATAAATGTTACCCAACCTTCCCCCCTCCTCAATAAATGCTCACCAAACACCACCCAATCTGCCCATCCTATTTTCCCGCCAAAACTGATTCAAAGGTCAGGATTGCACAAGAATCATCCAATGGTTTAAAAAGGGTGTGGGAAAGATAGAGAGAGACTTCAGGTTCTATAAGAGTGAAGAATGAAGCCAGAAGAAAATATATTAGAATAGTTAGTAGTAGTTTTAGATCAGTAAAATTATTTTTAATGTAATTTCCGTTTTTTAGCTATAACTTGTAGTTTAGGGATGTTGTAATCAGTTTTCTAATGTAAACTCAACTTAATTCCATCTTAATTTTACAATATCAGTTCTTATTAAGCTTTTTCCATTTTTTACTTAAAATCTCATTTTGAATATAACATTGATAAAAGTTGTTACTTAAGGATCACTCAGGCTCATTTCAGTTGCAAATTAGTTAGTATAAGTCTTATAAGTCTCAAAGATTGTTCTCAGTCAAGTTCATTCAAAATTCCAAAAATTAAAGAAAAAAATAATAAGTAGAAAATAAAAATAAACCCACAAGTTTATGCAAGTATGGAGCATTGGTCAAACATGGATGGACCATGGTATTAGAACCTCAGGGAGGTACTAGGACATGTGTTGAGCCCTGGTGACTTGGTTTACTCAGAAATCCCTTGTAAGAGTTATTTCAAGTTTTCCTTTTGTTAAAACTGTGTTCTTTAATTTCTGGTGTGTATTGTTGCTTGTTTACATTCAATTGTGTTCATCTTAGCTTTGAGTAGGTTTACTTTTCAGTTTTATTGATTACATCCTTGATTTGCCTCATAAAACCTTCAAAACAGTTTCATAGGGAGTGTTTGGATTAGTGCATCAACCTATAAACTTGTTGTTGTTTGATGATTGTTTTGGTCTGAGTAGGTTACCTTAGTCTAATATAGTTTAATTAGGTCATAAAATCCAGAGTTTGTAAGCAAAAAGTCAATACATTAGCTAATCTTCCCTCACAGTTAACTGTGAGGGGTTTATGATCCACAAATCTCCATGTTACCTCTCTAGTGGTAGGTTAAGCTTAAAGTAGGTTCTATATAGCTTGTTTAAACTTATTCAACTCATAGGATCAATCACAAGTTCAAGAAAGTCAAAGTAACAAGATTTCATCAAAAGTCAAAGAATGCCTTTCTCAGATTTTTCCAAAACTTGCTAGAATTGTTTTGATTTTTCCATTTAGATTCAGGGCCTGTGCTTTTGTAATATTGTAGTTTGCTAGCTCAAATTTGAAGTTCTTGCATCATTTGAATTTTGTGAATTTTGTGCTTGGCCCTAGCTTGCCCTAAACACACCTGCAGGCTCAGCTGCTCCCCTGCATCAGCAGCACCCCCACCACCACCACCACTTGGTGGTGGTTTTCTGACTTGCTCAGTGGTCCTCTGCCACTATTCCTTGGTCATCTCAAACCCCCCCATGGTGGGCTACAAATATTGACCAGTCATTTGACCCCTAGCCCACTGGGACCCACCTGGAATACCCCCCAAAGTCTGTCCCAGATCAGTGTTCACCACAATAAGCCAAAAGCTTATTTGTGGCTTATTTGCTTATTCTGAGGTCCCCAATCATCTATTCCAGCTTATTCTTGTTCTCCTCACTTGTTTGGACTTGAATTAACCAGAGTGGACCCCACTTTAAGCCATTTGAACTCATTTCCAAATCTGGTCAACTTTGGTCAACTGCCTCAACCTTTAGCTTATATTCTGCTTATTTTTAGCTTATAACAAGTTTGTTTTTACAAAAGTTTACTGTTTTTAGATGTAAAATAAGTTTCCAAAAGAAAATCCAAGAAAAACCAAGTTAAATTTAAGTGATAGTTTCTATTTAATTTTATTTAATTTTAATTTTCATTTTTATATTTTTATTAAGTACTTGTTATTTTTATATTTTTCTTAAATTTCTATTATATTAAAGTATTTATATTAATTTTCTCAGATTTTTATTGTGTCATTTAGTATTAATTAGAATTAACTTTAGTTTTATTAAATATTAATTAATATTAAGGTTAAAATAGCATAATTAGTTTTTATAAGGTAGAACTTAGTTTTTATATTTTTTATAGCTTTTATATGTTGTAAAATATTTTTAGAAATTTTCTTAGAATTTTTACTGTTCATTTGGTATTTTTCCTAATTTAAAATAGTTAATTAGATAATTAGTAATTAATAAGTAATTAATTAATATAAAAAGCACAAAAAGACAAAAACACTTATTTTTATTTTTAAATCTTATTTTTAGTTATTTTATAATTTTAGAAATTTTATTTTCACCTTTTTAGTATTTAAATAATATTATCTTGTATTTTAGTATTTTAAGTATTAATAATAAGTATTAAATAGTTTTTATTTAATATTAAATAATTAAATAATGTAAAAAGTAATTTTAATTTTCTAAAAAGTTTCTTTTATTATTAGGATTGTAAAAATGTGATTTTCACTTTTGTAAGTATTTTATTTTGTTAAAACTCGCGTTTTATTTCGTACGTCTACGTTTTATTTAAACGTTACGTACGCGTTTTTAGGTTTTTAACGTTTCTGGTTTTTCCTAGCTTCCCGTCTTATTCACATAGCTTGTTTAAGCTATTTCATTGTATATTCCTTAGTTCTAATCACTCAAAACCCTTTTCTTGTCCAATTTCACCCGATCAAATAACCGTTTGTTTACAATTCACACCTCGTCGGGACATACGACCCGGGGAAACCTTATACTTCCGCGGAGCATTGGTTTTAGGCTGTTTGACTATCATAGTTGACCATTCACAAGTGATTGACTTTAGTCTGACGGTTTAGCATCAATCAATTACTTATCGTCCTCGCTCAAGTAATCACTCAAGAAAGAGTTTTGATATTCTATTATCAATTTCATAAATATGACAATCATAATCTTTATATATATATATATATATATATATATATATATATATATATATATATATATATATATATATATATATATATATATATATATTTAATGTATTTAGAAAAGAATATTAAATCATAATTAATTGTTTAAGTGTGATTAATAATCTTGTCATGCATTAAATACGTGCACAATATTGTCCATATGATTTCTATACAAAGATTTAAACAACAAGGGTTACCTAATCTTTGAAGAAACTCATCTTCATTTTATAGTCTAACTATTAAGATAAACCACATTTCTAAAATTGATTATCTTTATGGACAACATCTTAATCATTCATATCATGTATACTTTATCCAATTACATATTTGGTAATATATCATAATGATTACCAGGTTTACAATAATCCTGTAAATCATATCCCTCAGCATATTAATCAAATATCTGAGATATATTGCTATTCTTATGAATGATAATTCCATCATCTTGAGATTTAACATTTAAATGTCAACCTTTATTATCATGTTGAGATTTAACATTCAAATGTCAAACTTAATCATGATATTTACTAGTGTATTTTAGAAGATTATGTATCTTGTAATTTTATCTTTTAAAGATCAAAACTCCCACTTGCTTTTAGTAATTTAAAGACTATCTTTAGATACTTAGCAAATAAAGCAACAATACAATGTTCTCTTTTGGGATATTACAAATACATATTGACAGTTCCTGACTTTACATTGTTAATAACCTCTTCATAAGCAGTTAAACAAATTTAGAACTTCAATTTAAAACTTAATGTAATTGATTACTTCATCAAATTACATCATATGATTATGTCTTATTAATCTTCTAGGTTGGAGTTTTATTAAATATGTCCAAGTCATAATCAACATAACAACCTTGATAACTTTTGGAAGAAAAGAAGTCATAGTTATCTTTAATCAAACAATATAACAAGAGTTTGATTTTCCTAATTGAACATACCATAAACATTTGGTATTTTATTAGTATTAATATTGTAAGACAATCTAACAATATTTAAGATAACCATATTTCCTTTTGACTTGTCTATTTACCAACTAATTCATTATAATGGTATAATAGTATTTTTCAAGCCAATTACATGCTTTATAACTCAAGTACTTTTTACAAAGTCACTTCATGTCCATGTCTCTACAAGAAAATATAAATTGTTATAATCCCACTATACGTTATAAGTCATTTAACAATTTAATAACTTCATGTATATGTCTTAATTAAAAAACACAACAAGATAACGTCTTACTTTATTATAAGTCTTGTAACAATTAAAAGACTTTATGTTTATATCTTTAGAATGAAACATAAACATGTTTAACTAAAGTAATTATGAACACCATCTTTTGGTTTCAATAGTAATTTCAAGTTAATTTATTACTTCATAATAATGTAAATAACATTATTTCTTCATTTATTTATGTCATTCCAAGAACACATAAATATTCAGATTGAAGTAGCATTAGATTACTTAATTAATTTATGTCATTCCATGAATTCATAAATCTATAAATTAAAGTAGTCTTGATATCATATTGACACATGTTCTAATAGGTATCTAATTTAGAAACTGCAAATTCTTATAGTTCAATTACATCAATTGATCTGCTAGTAATGAAATATGAAATTCACCTTGTTGTTGCAATCTAGTTAAGCTCTCACATAACATAAATTGTAATACCAAGTGTTTCTTGAATTATCTTAGAACATTATTCTCTTACCTTGTAGTCAAGAGAATCCATTAAATCATATCTTTATGAGTTGTTTCTTGCACACATTAAAGATAACATTTCTCCCACTTGTGCATGGAACAACCTCATATATTTGATAAACAACATGCCATGCATTTGTTTATGTGTTCAATATGATTGTGTCATAGATTTTAGCATAACAAGTATATGTAAAACATCAATGTCTAGTAAGGAAACGTACAAGACTATCCTTAAAAGTATGAGTGTCTACACTTGGAAAGTAATTATCTTTAGCTACCAAGATGTCAAAGCTTGTAACTCCCACAGAATTAAAGATCATTACAATAATTCCTTATTCAGTAATAAGTACACAATACTCCCACTGAATTTGATAACATTATAAATGTTTCATATCCAGTGAAATAAAATATTGTGCTTTTAACTTTCCTACACCTTTGAATGTCCATACGTAACAATTACTTATGCACTAAAGAGTGTATTCTACTACGTAAATGATGGACTATCCACCAAATGCTTTTAATTTGAAAAATTGGGCATGCAATTTCTTCCTTAATAGGTCTACCATCCTTCAATGTATGTAGCACCTTTTAAATAGTCAAAACAACTAGTTTGTCTTTAAACATTTTGCGGTAATTAGTCTAGCTTCTAATTATAATAACTCATAAAATGTCATACATAATTTTCTGTTAACCAAATATCATATTTGTTACTAAGAACTTGATCACCGAATGAGGATGATAAAATCCCTATGGAAAATATTCGCAATTTTCTTAACTATTAAAAAATTTGCTATGAGTTATATTAGAATTTAGACATATCTAATATTCCTATTATCCTTTCTCATTCATGAAAAGGAATAGGATTGTGTCTCACTCTTCCTTCATAGAAAGGAGACTTATTTTGTCTTTCAAGTAAATATTTCTTAATCAAACATTTATTTGAAAACAGAACTAGATCAATTTACCAAAGCCCAAAGTGCGTTTACGGTTTGAACGTTGCATTAATACATTAAAACGAATTACAAAATTCAATTTCAGTATTTTCGATAATTAGATCTTTAAGAAAATAAAATACCCATTGGTAAATATTCATATAAACCATAGTATTTTCTTAAAGCTAGGATCCTAATTGACATAGTACCATTACATCAATTGATCTGCTAGTAATGATAGTATTCAACAAGGTAATTGTCGAACAATAATTGCCAATATCATATTGCAATTCCTAGATTTATGGGATTTACAATCACAAAACATTTGTAATGTAAGCATGTTTGATCCCCATCTTAATGCCTTGAGTCCAAGATCTCACTTCCTACTCAATTTAAGTCGTCTAACTTAAAAACTGCAAACTCATAAATCCATCACATCAGTTGATCTGCTAGCAATGAATTTATGAAATTTACCTCTCCATTGCAATCTCGCCAAGTTCTCACATGACGTAAATTACAACTTCAAGTGTTCTTAATTAGATGGCATTCAACTTAATTTTATAAGGGTATTAAATTTTGACGTGTAATCAAAATAATGTATGAAGAAGCATGCATACAACTTCATAACATTGGTTTTACAAAACATTTTTATTACCAATTTGCTAAGAGTAAAATAACAAGTTTTGATTGAGGTATCGGGTTCACCAATTAAAGAATTACCAACAATTATCGTCCACTATATCGTACTTTTGCATAAGCCCGAAAGCTTAGTGTTTCGGATAATCATTGTGGAATTGTGGTTAATTCACCCTTAAGATGACAGTGTACATGTAATGGTTGTTCGGTAAGTCTAATTTACACACAAACTAGCGTTAAGACAGAATGTTGTTTCTCTAAGGCCACAATTTAATGCGAAGCCATCCTTATACCCATCTTAAAGTGTGTAAACTTCGGTCGGGCCTAGTTAACCATTACATACAAAAACATCAATCAACCAATTCTTTGAAATTTAAACTCTTAAAACCAAAACAATTTCGCCATTATTTAGTCCGTATTATTTTTCTATTCAAAAATTACCCTTTTCGTTTATAAACATGTCTAACACAATTAATAAACAAAAACAAGTAATGTACAATAAAAAAATAAAACAACTAAATAAACAAATATACATAATCATAACAATTAAATATGTATAAAACATGTAGCCACATGTAAATCTTATTCAATAGTCCTATTAATAATCAAATCTAGGTGTACAACGTATTAATTCAATTAAGGCTTTCTTCTTCTAGGAAAAAGAGCCACATACATCGATAAATCGATTGCGTAAGCCAAAATTAAAATAAATACCACATATCACATAATTGATTACTTAATATTGGAGTCTTCCCCAATTCGACATCTATTAATAAATTTACATGTTTCGATATAACTTAACCATTAATTCATATATACAATTTAAACCATTTAAATTATCACACAATATAAAATCCATGCAAATATGCACTTTTTCATGGATTTAGCTTAACAATTAACATATTGCACCAAGATCGTTTTACTAAAACGCATAACAAATTACATGACATCCTAGGGTTTCTAATCAAATTAAAAAAAAATTAAAAACCATAAACCCTAAAACCCTAATAAGGTCAATCGACCCATAAAAATTTTAGGGTTAGGAATCTAACAAATAAACCCTAAAAACATGTAACTAAACGAATCAAGATCCAATTTTTATGCGTTTCGATAATTAATTACACATTATAACGGCTCTAGATGCCACTGTTGGAATTATGATATCATGACATTCATATATTATAAACCAAACACATCAAGTAAGCATAGCGGAAGCAATTATAACAAGATCAAATAACATGTAATTAATTAATCAATAATTAAATAGTAAACATACCTTTGTGATTCTAGCCCGAACAAGAATCAAAAGCAATCTTCCGGAACAAGAACCCTAATTAGGGTTTATAAGGATTACAAGAATTACCCCTTACCTCTTTTGTAATTCAATCCAAGAATCAAACAATAGTATGTTTGATTCACGTTCTTGTACACACGTACTAATTCAAGAAAAAGTTTATGCAAGTAATTAAACACAAAACTTGTTTTGATCTTATGAAAATCGAAACCCTTAGGGTTTGTTTTAGATGAATCGACCAAGACAAAGAGAGGAGAGAAAAACACCAAGATGTGTGTGTACAAGTTATGAGAAACAATGAATCTTGGGTTTGTATTTATACTAATGTTTACTTGGAGCTCAAGTCACAAAGGAGGTGGAAACCTCCTTTGCCGATCGGTTGAGAACCCCCCAAGGGGATTCCGGAACCTTCCCTTGTTTCCAAATATTCATTAGCATTACTTTCCTAATCTTCGTTAATAGGTAATTAGTCATTTATCATTAAATACTAATTACTATTACTAGTTTTGTGTTTATTAATAATTACTTATAACATTTATAAATAATTATTTCTTTTTTCTCTTCAAACGTATTGTGTGCAATCCCGTGATCTCGAGTTCGATCCTAACATACGACTACTAAAATAATGTCCATAATCTAACAGATTACTAGTTGATTTTCTAGTCAAGTTCAAGTATATCGAAAATCTGGTATTTGTGTGAATAGTTCAAAGTCAATGAGTGCTTATAGAAACAAAATGAAGTCTCCAACTATATCATCGCCTTTTGTCTTAAGGACAGAGGACAGAGCCACAAGAAGAAAGCAGGTACGTCGTTACTTTCATTTCTTTACGCAAGTCAAAGCATTGTTTCTATTTGTTAACCAGTATTTATCTCACTTACAGAAGCTTGAAGAGAAATTCAACGAAAAGGAGGCACGACAAGTGCAACAGGAAACCAAATTAAAGGTTATAAATCTGAACATTGTATAAAATACTTAATGAGTAATTGCATTTTAAGTTTGATTCCTAAAATGGCAAAGACTTGTGACGTTTCGTATTTGGTTATGTTTCAGGAGAAAGCAGAAACGGAATTTAGAAGATTGCGTCAAAGCTTTTGCTTTAAAGCTTGGCCATTGCCCACCTTTTTTATAAGGAAATAGAAACACCCAAAAATCTAATGAAGGTACCAGTCCAACACGATCAAGTTATAGTGACGTGTACCTTGTGTGTTACAAGCTGTACATATGATTCATGTAGCTGTGATTTTTTGTGCAGACTCCCGAAGCAAATCTAAAGACGTTCACACCACGAAGAAAAACTCCATCTTCAGCGAAAAAGAAGTCCTCGAGAAGACTTTGGAAATATAATGATTAAAATTCAACTCAGCGCCTGTCTCTTCTTTAGCATGAATGATGAGCCATGAGACCATGTCTCCATTTAACACTAGCGTATAGCCACACACAAAGCTAATTGAAGTAGTTGGTTCATCTGTAACACTATCTCCTTTTGTTTTAGAATACTGATTATCTTTAGGTTGTGTATACAACTTTCATATTGTTTAAATGTCTTAAAACCAATCCCCCAGTATTAAAGATTAGAAACACCAAACAACATCCAAAATAAAGATATGTATTTAGTTATATATGTATGCATTCAAATACATATCAAGCTGTACTCAAAACATATAAGATCGACCTGCAACATTTTCATACTAATCAGGCTTGCATAATAACAAGTGCCTCCTGGTATACCGAATGAGATCTTGGAGTCTTAACGCGATAGAGCTAGAGGTGGCAAATGGGTTGGGTTGGGTCGGTTTGGGTCATGGGTCAAATGGGTTGTGGGTCAAATGGGTCATGGGTCAAATGGGTCATGCTTTAAGAATGGCTTGAATGGGTCATGGGTCAAACGGGTTAGGTCGGATTGGATCGGGTCGACTCGTTACATTTCCACTGTAATCAGGCTACTATACTACTATAATATGTTTTGTCCGTTTTTTTACGTTTTAGTATGTTTTTTACGTTTTCGTCATTTTTTTACGTTTTCGTCCGTCTTTCTATGTTTTTGTCAGATTTTTTACATTTTCGTCAATTTTTTTTCGTTTCGTCCGTTTTTTTACGTTTTCGTCTGTTTTTTTACGTTTTCGTCCGTATTTTTATGTTTTCGTCAGTTTTTTTACGTTTTCGTCAGTTTTTTCACGTTTTCGTCCGTTTTTTTACGTTTTCGTCTGTTTCTACGTTTTCATCAGTTTTAATTTACGTTTTAGTCACTTTATTTATGTTTTCGACCGGTTTTTTCGCGTTTTCGCCTGTTTTTTCGCGTTTTCGTCAAATTTTTTGCGTTTTTGTCTGATTTTTTACGTTTTCGTCCGGGGTTTTAGGTTTTCGTAAGTTTTTTTACGTTTTCGTCAGATTTTAAAAAATCGACGAAAACATAAAAAAATTGACGAAAACGTTAAAAAAAACCGACAAAAACGTAAAAAATCGGACAAAAACGTAAAAAAAAGTGATGAAAACGTAAAAAAACTTACAAAAACGTAAAAAAACTGACGAAAACGTAAAAAATCAGATGAAAACATAAAAAAACAGACAAAAACGTGAAAAAACTGACTAAAACGTAAAAAATCGGACGAAAACGTAAAAAAACTGACGAAAACGTGAAAAAACTGACGAAAACGTAAAAAATCGGACGAAAACGTAAAAATTCGGACGAAAATGTGAAAAAACTGACGAAAACGTGAAAAAACTGACGAAAACATAAAAAATCGGACGAAAAACAGACAAAAACGTAAAAAAATCTGACGAAAATGCAAAAAAACTGACAAAAACGTAAAAAATCGGACGAAAACGTAAAAAATCAGACGAAAACATAAAAAAAACGGACGAAAACGTGAAAAAACTGACGAAAACGTGAAAAAACTGACTAAAACGTAAAAAATCGGACGAAAACGTAAAAAAACAGACGAAAACTTGAAAAAACTGACGAAAACGTGAATAAACTGACGAAAACGTAAAAAATCGGACGAAAACGTGAAAAATCGGACGAAAACGTGAAAAAACTGACGAAAACGTAAAAAAACAGACGAAAACGTAAAAAATCGGACGAAAACGTAAAAAAACGGAAGAAAACGTGAAAAAACTGACGAAAACGTGAAAAAATGGACGAAAACGTGAAAAAACTGACGAAAACGTGAAAAAACTGACGAAAACGTAAAAAAACTGACGAAAACGTAAAAAATCGGACGAAAACGTAAAAAAACGGACGAAAACGTGAAAAAACTGACGAAAACATAAAAAATCAGACGAAAACGTGAAAAAACGGACGAAAACGTGAAAAAACTGACGAAAACGTAAAAAATCGGACGAAAACGTAAAAAATCTGACGAAAACGTAAAAGAACTGACGAAAGCGTGAAAAAATAGACGAAAACGTAAAAAATGGATGAAAACGTGAACAATCTGACGAAAACATCAAAAAGGACGAAAACTTATAAAAACATTAAAAAAAGACACATAGTGGTGGTTGAATTATCATCCGACCCTAAGTGACCCATTCGACCCATTTGTTGACCCATTCGACCCATTTGTTGATTCATATAAGTCTAATTGTTGACCCATTTGACCCATTTCTTTGTGAAAGGGGTAATCCAATCCAACCCATAAGTTGTTATTTTTGATCCAAACAACCCATTTTTCTTTAAATGGGTTGTGATTGCCACCTCTAGATAGAGCACATAATGTTGCACGATAAACAATAGGTCGAAGAAGATAGAGATCTGCAAGCATACATAGGATATATTATCTTCCATTTGTTCATACAATTACTACTCTTTACTACTATATACTTGAAATTAGTATATCGAGATTTACGAAATGGTAATATTAGATACTTGATTTAGTACATGATACATACCACAGAAAGCAACGCTTTGCCTACATTTCCATAAAAGTTCACCCAAGAATCTGCACAACACGAAAATATGCCATGTAAGTTGATAACTCATGGTGAAACCTTAACCATAAAAACTTGAAAAACATACGTTGGTCTATAGATTGCACCATCATTTGCCCATAATTTGCTATCCCGCCAAGTAAATCAAGCAATATGTTACCAATGCTGAACCCAATTGTGCTCTTCCTTCTAAAATTCATATATGCCTGAACCCATACAACATATTTAATTAGTACCAACGGGCTAAATAGAAGTAACATCCATAAGAGGTAGCAATTTGACCCGTCCATACTTAATAATGTGTCGATTTGGGCTGAATATATACTATCTCAAACTTCTGAAATTCTATATAGTAGCTATAACAGGGACAGCCGGACAGGATAAAAACGTCTAATAGCAACTAATAAAATTTACTAGAGTATTTCATTCAAAGATTCAGCACTTCTAGAAGAAACTTCAAGAAAGTAACAAGAAGTGTATGCTTTTACGACCCGTGAACCAACAGAACGCACCCCACCCATCATGCCACCTTAGATAAGGGAAACCAACCGTTACCTGGGGTATGTACTTGATGACAGTCATGAAAACCTGCAACATGCTGCAATAAGCATCATACTTGTTAGGCTTCATCCCAAACACAATTATGTAGGAATAGCAATAAGATTGAGCACACAATCACTTTAATGACTAATGTTAATTACAGATAACGAAACTTACTTGAAGCAGGAAACGAGCCACAACCACTTATTTGTCCATATTGCTATAATAGCACAAATTGCAATAGCTATCCATGCTGCACCAACTATGACAATAGTAACCCTTGAAACACTCTGACTTCCACGCTGCATAAATATGATAACCATTACTTTGCAAAGGCATTTGAGTTTGCTAAAAAAAAAAAAAAAAAAAATAAATAAATAAATAAATGAAAATAAAATAAAAAAAGAGAGAAGGCATTTGAGAAATGGTTTAGCTGATAAATATAGTATTAATTCATCTAGTAAACGATAGCTGAGACGAGTATACCTACCTCATATATGGTGATCTGAAAAAGGGTAAATGCGGTTAGCAGAACAGCGTGAGTAGAAAAAGCAACGTCGTTTGCAGCCACAGGTATCATCTGTATATACAATAAAGATATGAACACGCGTCAATTGACTGATACACAAAATCTAAAAATGTGATAAATCCTAGTTGACCTGATATCATCCACTATTATTGTTAAGGTGTGCTCGGGTGTGCATTGTCCTAGGTTGGTGGCCTGTCTTGGTAATGCTACGCAATAAGACCCCAAAGTGGTAACTGTATTTTCTTTAAATGGGCTATTTGTAGCTGGGGAAAAGGTGGTGTAGCAAGACGTCTCATCAGAAATTGAGCTAGTTTGCTAACTATATTGTTTTGAAATGCGCTGGTTTGGTAATTAGATTTGGATAAATGTTACCGTATAGTTATATATCTTCAATGGCCTGTGTTCCTTTTTGTTGAATTTTTTTAAAGGCATTAAATATGTATGTAATTAAAAACTAGCAAGATGCTATGAATTACAACGACACTACATGATTAACGACTCTAGTGCAACAGATAAAAACTACCCGCAAACTACAAAAACTCTCACACAACAACGACCCTAACTACAATGACCTTCAAACTACAACTACCTCAACTTAACGACCCTCAAAATCACAACGGCCCTCAAACCGCAACGACCTCGCGACCCTCAAACTGCAACGACCTCAACGACCCTCAAACTACAACGACCTCAATGATCCTCTAGCTACAACAACCTTCAAACTACAACGACCCTAAAACCAAAACGATCTTAGTATCTACTGTTGTGAACATCCAACAATCAATAAGACGAGCTCCCACCATCCAAACCCAAATATAACGCCTAACCACACCCTCAATTACGTTCTGTTAATAATATATTTCCCTAATCCGTTTTGGTAATTTTAAGTTTTGAAATGGACCATCTCACTAATTGAAGTTTCTTTATCTATCTCGTAATTATATTTTTCTTACCTATCCGCTTATTATGTTTTAAGCTGTAAGTAGTAAATTACTAAATTAGTTCCGTTAATTTAGGTCATTCGAAAGAAAAATGTAGCTATCATGTCGGGCACATGGTTGAGCATAATTACCAAAACGAACTACCAATCTGGAAACCTAAGTCGATTGCTATTCTGTAACGTTAGCCCAAAAATCAGATACCAACATAAAGGTTACAACTAAACAAGGTATCATGATTGGAACAAATAGAAGAACCTGATTAAAGCCATATTTCTTGTGATACTGACGTTGAACCACAGAGCTAAAGAACATCGACGCATTGTATATGAGATAAGACGTATGCTTAGTCAAGTTCAGTACAACAAAGTCAAAATTCAGCCCCACAACGCTGCAAGCAATATCAGATCACCAATTCATAAAACTCATCGTAAACAGCCAAAGATCAAACAAACCAAATCATTCATTCAAAACAAAACTCAAAACATGATTATAAACAATCAAATGGTCACCTTTTTCTTTTGTAATTCAACAAGACTTGCGGATAACAGCTGATAGACCAAACACAAAAAGCAAACCTTCCCAAAACAGTCGATAACACCTTGAGCTCCATCGAATTCCATGATCTCATTCTTGTAAGTTCCTAAATGTCGAAATGTTATTGAGTCAATTGTTTGTAAATATTTTGTATCATACAATGTAATATGTATGCATTTAGTGTACGTAACTTAAGGTGGCAAGTTATGTCATTTTCTGAGATGTTTTTCTGTATTTACTATTTTGAGCAATTGTATAACATTAAGAAAACTGAGGTCTTTTGGCCGTCGTGTAATGGAGCAAAAGTGCAGTCGGGGGCCTTCCCGAGTGGGATTGGGAGACCAGCAAGGGGAGTGAAACTCCTTGGGGGAGCTGTTAGCCGAGATGAGGGTTTTATTAGTACTTTGGCAGTCAAAAGGGCTCAGCGAGCGGTGGACCTGATGGAGAGTCTACGGAAGTTAAGTGATCCCTAGAGCGAGCTTCTTTTGCTCCGTTCATGCATGGGTGTTGCTAAGTTGTTGTTCGGCCTCCGGACTTGTCAACCGGCGTTTGTTGCTGATGCCGTATCCCTCTTTGACAAGGGGTTTCGGTGTGCGTTAGAAGATATTGTTGTGTGTGGAGGTCCATATTTTGGAGATTTCCAGTGGAGGTTGGCGTCCCTGCCAAAACGATCGGGAGGGTTAGGCCTTAGTTCGGCAGGGGACTTGTCAGCTTACGCTTTCGTGGCTTCTAGGGTGCAGTCTTGGAAGTTACAGGACCACATTCTGCGAAATAGTGGTGTTGTGGGAATAGACTCTGATTACAAGCTTGCGCTAGACAACATTCACATATCTCTTCCTGAGTTTGACCTGAGTGTCTTTACTGATAAAGACACCGCCCCCATGAAAGCACAAAAAACTTTGGCGAATGCTTTTTACAGTAAAACCCTCCAAACTCTGGGAGAGAAGTTTACTATGTCCTCGCGCCAGGCAGCAGTGCTCGAATGTCTGCAAGGGGCCCATGCCCAAGACTTTTTAAATGTTCTTCCCATTGAGGGGCTTGGCCAACATATGTCGATGATTGAATACCGGGCAATCCTCAAATATCGGCTGATGATTCCTTTGTTCCCAGTAGACGAGCCATGTCCTATATGCAAAAAGGCGCGTCTAGATAAATTTGGGGAGCACGCCCTCCACTGCAAGGAGTTGCCGGGTTTCAAATACCGACATGACCTGGTTCGGGATGTTTTGTGGGACGTGTTGAGGAGAGCTGGGATTTCTGCTAAGAAAGAAGCCCCTGTGAATTTTTTGACAGACCCGTTGGAAGGAAGGTCCACCCTGCGCCCGGCGGATGTCCTCGTATTCGGGTGGGCAGGTGGTAAACATGCTTATGTGGACCTCACCGGGGTGTCCCCGTTGGTGGGGTTTCGGGACACAGGGTTTGTGGCTGGGCAAGCAGTTTTGAAGGCGGAGTCTAAAAAGGTGACTAAACATGAAACAACTTGTTCGGAGAATCAACACGTGTTTGTGCCATTTGCTTTTGATACTTTTGGATCCCTTGCCCCCGTGGCAATCCGATTCCTGGATCGGGTGCAAAAGGTTATCCACAGCAATTCTCTGTCCTCCAAGAATCAAGGTTTTATTTTTAGTAGAGTAGGTTTTGCTATTCAAAAAGGGGTTGCGGCGCAATTTGTTGCCCGTTTACCTGTTATGCACTTTTAAATTCAATGAATATGAATTATCCTCTCAATATATATATATATATATATATATATATATATATATATATATATATATATATATATATATATTTACTTTTGCTGAATTTGATGAGATTAGTTATAAATTTCTGTCTTTTGAAAATAAATGTTAAGTATATCAAACTTTCAATACCAAAGGACTTATGTCCCGATGGTACTCCTTGTTGTATAGAACTCCCAAGTAAAATTGGTTGGGTTCAAATCGTGCTTAGGATGAGAGATATTGTGTGATGTGTATATTGTGAGATAGTTAGTTGCCGTTCTAAAAACGGGTTTTGGTAAACAATGTCCACTGTGCAATGTTTGATACAAATATTAAAGGTAATTTAAGTTGGTTTTTATGTTCATTTATTGTGTATTAAATGCATAATTACTTTAAATATAGAAACAACATATTGTTTAATATGGCTTTAAACATTGAGCAGTATTTAGCAAAACCATATATATATATATATATATATATATATATATATATATATATATATATATATATATATATATATATATATATATATATATATATATAGATTAAACATTCCATAACTAGTAAATTAATGAGTTTTGACTAAGAGAGTTGATTACTATAATAATGTGTTACATGTACACGATTACATTGGAGTGTATATGTACATAAATCATGACTATATACGTTTGGTTATAGTAAAGAGTCAAAGTTGTTATAAATAGTAACATAAATTACAAGATGTTGCTTATCATAGAAAATTTAATTTTTGAGCATTTAATGAGTAATGTTTATTTTTGACAATAAATAGATGAAAGTTCATTTTTTATTTTCACATTTCATTTAATGTTGTGATTATATTTGTTATATTTTCACATTCCATTTGACGTTGTAATTAAATAGATGAAAGAGCCTCGCCACCGTTCGCCACAAAGGAGCTCGTTGTGCAGACGACGAACCAAAAATCTTACAAAAGAACCGTTTGTGGGGCCCAAGTCTAATATTCAAATGGTATATTACTGTTTCCTTTTTTTTTTCTTAAAAAAAAAAAAAAAAAAAAAAAAAAAAAAACCTTATCCCACATTTTTTAAACACTATAAATACTATACCATTACACACTATTTTTCTCACACATTTCTAAACCAAAAAATACCACTACTCTTTATATCTCTACATAAAAAAAAATGTCTCAAAGTCCAAACGAGGGCGGGTATTTTACAAATCTTCTCACCTCAAACCAACAACAATATGGTAGTTCTTCAAACACCTCTACCCCATCGTCACAAAACTCTAACTCTTCCTCGCCACAAATTACTCCGTATGGTACACAATTGACACCGGAGGCAATTTACCAAAATCAACAATATGCGTTTGAAGGATTCACAAATTTCCACCAACAACAATTTCCGGCACCACAGTTTTTTAACCCATCACAACCATCACAGTTTCTTCAATCTCAACCACAACAACACTTTGAATCACAACCATCATATTCACAATTCAAAGTACCACAACCCCGTGAACTGGCCAAAGTGCGAGGAAAAAAAGTTGCCAAAAAATCAAACAAAGTTGTGAATTTGGACGCGGACGATGCTGATGACATGGAGGAACTGATTCGTGTGAATACTCGTTGGACAAAGGAAGAAGAAAAGTTGTTAGCGGAAATTTGGGTAGAAGTTTCCCAAGAAAAAGATATCGGAAATGATCGTTTGGAAGAGTTCTTTTGGAAGCAGATTATGGACATGTTCAACAGTCAGTCTGACCGTGACAATCGTACCAAAAATATGCTCATGAGTAAATGGACAAGGCTTAACGGTGATTGTCAAAAATTCAACGCTACTTACAAGCATTTGCAGCGTAGAAGTGGGGAAAATGACATTGATCATCTCGAGAATGCAAAGACTAATTTTGAACAACGCTTTGCAGTGAGAAGCTTCATATATGTTCACGTGTGGGAAGTTTTGAGAAAGTACCCCAAATGGGATGCGGAGGACCCGATTGACATTTCATGTCTCGAGGATATATTCGGCCCTGACAAACGATCTCGTCCCGACGGCGCCAAAAAAGGTCGAGCTTCAAAGAAAGCCAAGTCGATGGATACGTCAAGTGCCAGGGGTAGTCAAACGAGTACTTTTCGGGTTTTTTTTTATCAGAAATTTATTCTGGCAAAACCGAATAATTTGAAGTTTCTCATGCTGATCCCGATCAGACCACACCGGCCAAAGCCTCTTTCATTCGTAGGAAACAAGAAGAAATCATGAGGAAACATCAGCAAGACGGATCAAATGCCTAAGTTTCGTATTATTATTATTATTATGTGTTGTATTTTTTTCGTATCATTATTTTAAGTTTCGTATACTTTTAATATGTTGTAATGTACTTTTAATTTTTATGAAATGAATTTTATGATTTGAAAAATTGAATTAACAAAATAAAATAAGAAGTGGTTGGACCCAAATGAGAAAGTTTGGTTAGTTGTGATAAGGGGAGGTTTGTAGAAGGGGGGTTGTCATGGTGATGTGGCACATCGTGGGACCCAAATGAGGAGTTTAGATTGCTCACTATACCTAGAGGTCTAATGTTTGATACTATAGGAAGATCACAAAAAGCCAAAGGGGTAAAGCTAAGGATACGCAACATATTTGTTCAAATAAACACATCTACGTAATATACTTTCTAAAGTGTCAAAGTTACGTAACATACATTCAAATATGATTCAATTTACGTAATATGACCTGTTACCAGCAGGTTTACAGGTTAACAAGGATTAAAAGTCACACAGTTAGTCCCAAAACTGGAAAAAATTTGCGCATTTGATCCAATCTAGTTAACGGACGTTAAAAATTTGCGCATTTGATTCTATTTATTTTTATTTTTTTAATCCGGATATATTTTTTCAAAAAAAAAGTTTTTTTTTTTTTTTTTTTTTTTTTTTTTTTTTTTTTTTTTTTTTTCTGTGAAAAAATTGAAATTAAAAAAAAAGACTTTATTTAGATTTAAAAAAAATATTTTAATGACCGTTAGCTAAATAGGATCAAATGCGCAAAAAATTTTCAGTTTGGGGACTAACGGTGTGACTTTTAATCCTTGGTAACCTGTAAACCTGCCGGTAATAGGTCATATTACGTAGATTGAATCATATTTGAAAGTATGTTACGTAACTTTGACACTTTAGAAAGTATATTAGGTAGATGTGTTTATTTGAACAAATATGTTGTGTATCATTAGCTTTACCCCAAAGCCAAATACTAAAGTTCTAACACCACAAGCATGGTTTTCCCACATCAGTCAAAGAAAACAAACTTTGCTAGTTAATGATATACCACGGTGTGTACAGACATTAGTGTCATGACTAGTATCATGTTTTCGTTGTGAGAATGTTTCCAGCTAAACGAAAATAGTTGTACACATTCTCATGTCTACAACTGATATGGATTCTTAACTTTTTTAAATGAATACAAAAATACACCGTTGGTCCATAACTTGCCAAAAAAACATTGCCTGGCCCAAAAGTTGAGAAAATCGTCGCCGTGAGTCCAAACCTTGGGTTTTTGAGGCCGATTGCATCACTTGACCCGTAATGCTCAGGTCAATGCAGTAACACCCCCAATTTCGTGAATGCAGCGAAATTCCAGCTGGGTGTTACTTCATGGCACAACATATATAACAATAGAAAATGAACTCTAATTGAGTCATTTTTAAAAGATTTATCATTCGAATTATATAAATATCACGGTTTACAAAATGAGGTCCCAGTAGTTTCACAGTTTACAAATAATATTTAATGAGTTTTCGAATGATAATAAAATTTATAGCCTTCTTGATGTATCCGTGCTCCTCCGTGCTAGCCTCGATCATTATAGACCTGAAATACATGCTTAAAACAGTCAACATTAAGGTTGGTGAATTCATAGAGTTTATAGTTGTAGAAATGGACAACAGTTTCAGAATTATAACAATAATTGTTACGTATACAATTATCATAAAATAGTTATTATTGCCCTAAGCTCATGACATGCAACGCTTAACTGAGGTATCACAACAATGATAATGGTACATGGCCTTCTTGTAGGTATTTTCCAATCACCTAAATAAAACTCAAATATAGTGCATTTTGTTGAACTAACTTGCTAAACAACACAAACGGGATTCGTCAAACCCGATAGGTCTATCAACAATATTCGTGCTCACACAAGTGATTAATGGTTCCTGATGGAAGGACTTTCTGCAATGTTATACTTAGGCAATAATTTATTCAGTTCAGATAAACATACAGTTTGTAAATAATTGTCCATAGTAAAAATAGTGTAGCATGTATCTCCTCAAGAAGTTATAAAATAGTTAAATAAAACAGGGGCTATGAACTCACCATGAGTTAATGATATTTAGTGCTTAATGAATATGATGGATAAGCCGGAAAACCTTTACGCTCAACTTAAAATAGAATGTTACGACTTAGGTTTGGACTAATGTCTAAGAAAACATAAACGAGCCTATATATGTCTTTATATTGATCATGATGTAGTGCTTGGTAGGTTGTGTATATCGTTTTATAGAAACGGTTTATGAAACATTTTCAGTTTATATATCTCGTACTACCATTTGGGCCATCATAATTAAGAGGTCATGTAGTAAACGTTCGAGGAGCTAGGACACTTTAATTCGTAAATCCAGCAACTTGTTGATAGGTTTACCCAAATAAAACTCCTCACATGAAGCTCCTTACTTTTGTATAGGTCAATATGTAAAACATGAAGTTTATAAGGATTTATAAGTTTATGAGTATAGTTTCATATGTGAAAATTTATAAGGTTTATAAGTTAAGAATATGGTTTCACTTGTGAAAACTTATAGGTTAGGATTATTGTTTCACATGTGAAAAACTGGTTTGCATATGTGAAAAACACTATTCCGAGAGTTAAATAAACTTTAGAAAAGTTTATTTTTGTAACACCCCTAAAATTTGATACAGCGGAAGACTTCTCAAAGTTTCGGGGTGCTACTTGGATTGGCACACAACACGATTATATGAACAAAATAACAATATAAAATTTAAGGAGATAATTTAAGTCAAGATTCAAAGTCTACATTTGTTCCCCAAAAGAAAGTAGTAAGCCCAGAATAAATAACGACAGATCCCAAAAGAAAGCAGTCTGACTGATGACTGATCCGTACAACTGCGCCAATTGCCAGGCTTTCCCATCCAAATAAAGCAGCAACAAAAGCATTACTCAGTACCTGAGAATACATGCTAAAAAGGTCAGCTTACGCTGGTGAGTTCAAAGGTTTTGACTCAAAGAAATACATAAAATGGATTTAACCAAAAGCTCAACAATACACTCTACTAGACCAATACATCTGTTGAGGCAACAATATCAAGATCTCCTAATGTTTTAATGATAACAAATAAACATACGAAACACATAAAATATCAAACGGTAGCCAAATTCCCCGCAGCCCATATCTGCTCCTGGCGCGCTGCCCGCGCGTCAACGCGCGGGTGACGCGCCAAGCCATTGTATGGCTTCGGGCGAATTTTCAAAGTCGGCTTTCCCCTTACCTGACAAATGTGGATCTTTCAATACAGGTATGAATATGTTATGTGCTTAATTGAGAACACTCGAAACGAGTTTTGGGATTAGAGAGATCCAACTTTTAATGCATCCATTTACGGGAAAACGCCAACTCATGTTTTCTAACTATCACCTCTAGCCAAGGCTTTTATAAGCTTAGGGGGCTTATATATTTCACATAACATCATGTGAAAGCATCCGTATGCTCATATCCCGTGCTTACGTCTTCTCTAATTACGTAACGGGTTTACTCCCTTATTGGTCAAATTAAGTCCAAGGTCTCTTTGCGTAAACGTGATTGATGAGGCGAAAAATGATCCGTTTTTAGGGGGTCATTTAAGCCCGGAATTGAATTTATTTGATCAAATATTGCCCTAAATCGTTCCTTTTGTGATTTTAGGTACTTTAGGAGTGAAATCTGGAAAAGGAAGCAGTTCAGACGTTTTTGGAGCATAAAAGTGAAGAAAATGCCAAAGACTTAATTTTCCATGCTGGGAACAGTGTGTAACGGCGTCAAGAGTAAGAATTTGACGGCGTCAAGAGTAAAGATCATGACGACCCAGTACAGAAATGAAGGCGTCACAAAGTAGAGCGTCAAGAGTTAAATGCTGACGGCCTGGAAAAGTGGACTACATGACGGCGTCAGATGTAGATCAAGGCAGTCCGAGGATTATTTTGGCGGCGAGATGACGGCGTCACCCATTTGTTCTTGACGCCGTCAGCCTCTAATATCTATATATAGTTTTCTAATTTTCATTCATTAAGAGAGGAACAAGTTTGGAGAAACCCTAAGGCCGAACCATATACGAATTTTACAGCTTTTCAAGGGTTTTCAACCCTTGAACCCTTACATGTGTTATTGAGATAAGTCTTTACTTAATTCAATCAATATGTCTATGTGTTGGTTGTCTATATCTTGTTCTTGTCTTGATTCCACCATGCTAGGCTAGATTTATCTTGTGTTTGCTTAGATCTAATGAAACCTAGATGTTGATTATGTGTTGATTACTTGTTTATGGTTGTATTGGATGAATGATTTCAATGTTAGTCTTAAGAAAACTGGCAGATCTCCAAATGGTAACATGCTTGAACGTCTTAGGAAACATGAACCGATGTGTACTAGGTTTTATTGGTTGTATTTAATGCATGAGTAAATTCTAATGATCCCATGTTAGGAGCTTCTTGCAGGCTCGACATAGGAGTGAAGTAGGCACTCATAGGATTGGGGAAGTAAGTATGCCACCCCATGAATGGTATTAAGGAATACAATCCGTCATCCACGCAACTATAACAAGTAATTAACGTGTAAAAGATATCTAGGGAGTAGTGAAATCTAAGTAAACACATTTCTCCACTTATTGCTCACAACCTTTGTATAATTAGTTTATTTTCATTTTTAGTATTTTATTTTGATTGCATTTTAGTATTGGGTTAGTTGACTAGCAACTAATTCCGCCCAAAATCCTTCAAACCCAAGATTTTAATTTGCTTTCTAAAAAAATATAAAAAAATACAAAAAGAATAATCCCTCATCTCTAGAACTAGTATTTAGGTTTTCTAATCCTAGCGACACTATTCCTAGCTGAACGATCAATCCCCCGGTACTTGTCACTATACTATACTAAAACGATCAGGTACACTGCCTGGTGGGGGTTGTAAGCTTCTCGAGATCCCTCGAGAGGTAAAGCCTGGTGCAATTCCCACGCATCAAGTTTTTGGCGCCGCAGCCCGGGGAATAGTTATTGTCTAGGTTAGGATTTCTTTTTATTAGGTCTACTTGCTAGATTCCTTTCTAGTAAGATTTTATTTTTATTTTTAGGTTCTCTTTAGTCTATCTTTTTCTTCGTGTTTTTGTTCGTAACCATTACCATCAGCCATCATGGAAAACGCGAATCCGCAAAATTTTTCAACCAATCGACCAAATCCATTACATAATCTACCCCTTCCACTCCAAAATGACATCTTTATGTTCCGTCGATATAATGGTGAATCTTTTTCCGATGCATGGACTCGTTTCAAATACTTTCTAAAAAAGGTCCTTCATCATGGTCTTGACTTATTGTTTCCACTTCAAATCTTTTACACTCGTATCGACTGCCAAACCCAGAAGCAGATTGAAGATATGGAAGATGGCAAAATGTGGGATTATGATGATGAAGAGGTATGGGAAATCTTTGAGATTCTCGCCCATAAAAGAAATGGAACATGGCACCCAAAAATGGTAAGCTTAGACCTATTTGGTATTTGGATGGATTAATCGGAAGGTTTGTTTAGAAATGAGGTGGGTAGAGTTGAGCCACCTAGCTGCATGTCATGGTTAGTCCCTACCATAATTTAGGATGAACACATAGGTGACCTTGATGTGATGGAGGATGTAGCCGAACATGATCACATTGATCAAAAAGACCTAGGTTTTATGATCGATGATGATGAGTCTCAAGAAACAGATGATGACTCTTTTGGGCAATTTGTATATAGTAGTCATAATATTGAGGATGATCCGTATGATTCGGACATAGAAGTTGAGATGCCTAGAGAAGCACGTGAGATACTTGGGAAGATGTTAGGGTTAGATTGTAATAAAACACATGTTGAGGATATAGGTGATCTTGACACAAGGAATGATGAAGTAAATAACATGAGCTCACTAAGTACCCCACAAGTCCTACCATCATTTGAGGCACACATACCGCATGTGACTTATTCGGATGAAGTGGATGAGACTTTAGGAATCCCAATTGAGGTAGAACCTTTGAACCAAACACAACTAGAGGATATAGGTTTGAATACTTATAATGATAACCTTACTCTTAGTTCTAGGGAAGTTCCTAGTTTTGATGAACCGGAGCCTCAACCAAAACCGTTACCTAATCTTCCATCCTTGGATGCAAATTTAGGAATTGAAATAGGTCCCGATCCACCCATCAAACCATATAGTCTGGGTAGTCTTATGATAAAGGTAGTGGACTCTAAGCCTTGTAGAGAGGAAGCCAATATAGGAGTGGAAAATGACCTTACATGCTTACATCACCCATTTATGACTGATCACAAGAAACATTATGGGTTTAAACCAGGTTTATTAGGTCAAGATGGATCCCCAACTAGTAGTCTCTTGAAGTTGATAGAAAATGATCCCTTTCTAGGAGAAAATCTTAATCCACCCATTAACCCGATTGAATTCGTTAAGGTTATGATGATAGGAGCACATCCCTTTGAGCATATAATTCATCCACCACACTTTCCTCACAAGGAATATTTCCACCCTAAGGGTCTGTATCGCTACTTCCACCCGCACTTAATCCTAAGTGTAGGAAAAACCTACCTTCTTTTCGTTAAATAAGGGTAGAGTCAGGCTCGTGACTCGAACAAAAACAAGCGCTTCTTGGGAGGCAACCCATGTTTTGTGTGATTTTTATTTTGTTTGTTTGTTATTTGCTTCCGTATGCATGCTTTATTTTTATTGTTGGTAGATCATGTTTCTAAACTAAATAGTGGAAATACTTTATTTTGTTGTTTTGCCTAGTCTTAACTTCACCCAAAGGTATTTTTGCAAAAGATAAGTGTAAGGGGAAACCCCAAATATGTTTTTAAGAAACAAACCGATCATGATTCTCCACAATATTAAGTGAACATGTATATTCGTATTTGTTAGAGTCAAATGCTTGTATCGAGTCATAATGAAGTTTTGCAGGATTTTCCAGGAAGTAGGACCAAGTTTTTCCAGAAATTTTCCGGAAACTTAACATAAGAATTTCTGCAGGTCACTTCTGACGGCGTCATGAGCTTGCTCTTGACGGCGTCACGGGTAAAAATCTGGAAATTTTACCGGTTTTGTTTTTCTAACGGAGTCTTAAAGTTTTTGTTGAATTATTAAGTTTTATAATCTCCAGGAAATCTGAAAACTTCATTCCACAAGCATTATATCTTATTTTGTTTTCTAGGATTTAGTAACTTATGTAGATTGTCGCCGATTTTATGCTAGGTTGCCTTGTCTGTTTTCTCAGGATTTACAGGTTATGTATGACAAGAAAATGATTTGTATTCTGGAAGGGAAGCTTTGATTGTTCATTTTCTTGGAGGAAGATCTAACCTGGCCACCTTATTATCCATCCCGAGCGAATCAGGGGAGTATTTGATTTCATTCTTTTTACTTATTTCACTTTTACATTCTTTACTTGAACATTGGGGACAATGTTCATCCTAAGTGTAAGGGGAGGGTAAAATGATGATACCTTACAAATACACTTTCGCTTGAATTTGTTTGTTTAATGGTAGATGTGTAATAAAACTATGAGAAATACTTGTTAGTGCAATTTTAGCGCCAAATTTAAATTTTTTTACAACATTTAGGAGTGAAACTTTAGCCATAGTAAGCGTCTCATGGATAGGAGATTGTATGACTAGCACATAACCGTATCATTCAGAAAAATTTTCCACCCAAATATGTGAGGTTCGCCTTTAGATTTGATAGGAAAAGCATTTACTATTAGTGCTTATGAGTGTACCGGTAGCATTTAGATTCTAGAACTTGCGTTAGTGATGCATCCCGAGACTGCTAGTGAGACTACATTCGTGTAGTAGGATTTACTACATGATAAGAGGCATTAGGATCACCCTTGTGTTAAACCCGTATCATAATTACTTGACCATTTAAGTCATATTATTTGGCTAGTTAAGTCAACTAATTTTTCCCACACCCTTAGCGTTGTACTCATTTTTAGTACACGAAACCCCTAGTACACCCCTCCGAGCCTATCTTTTCGTTTCTAACTTTAAGCATTTTACTTAAAGGAAGAATTTGTTACACCCCACTTAAATGTACAACCAAATTGCCTTAGCCTTCCGTGTATGCGCTCATTTTTAGTGCATTATTGTTATTTGTTAAACCCTAAGTTAACTATCTAATTGATTGCATGGTTGCTAAGTCAAGTCATATCCTTGTACATATTGTTTTGGGACGATTAGGATTCATGGGTAAAGTACTTATTTTGTGGAGTAATGGGGATGAACATCATATTATTACCCCCTTATGTGCGTTAATCTTAAAGGTACTCCAAGTGTTTTGATTTTCTTAATTCGAGTCATTAGATTAGTTTATTGTAAAGTATGTAAAAATTCAAGTGTAAGGGGAATTTTTATTCCCTATGATGTATTATTTTGGATGGTAGGGTAAGAGTGTATAAAAAAAAAAAAAAAAAAAAAAATCGAAAAAACAAGAAAAAAAGAAAAGAAAAAGAGAAAAAACATACGGACTACCATCCCGTTTCATTCTATGTTCATTTTATGTTTTTGTTATTTTTCATTTATTAGCTTAAGTCGAGTCTAGTATTGGCTTAGCAACGCCATATTGTACATGTAATTAACCAAGATTGTTAACTCGCCACCAGTAAAGACTGCCTATATCCAACAAAACCGTGTATTTCATATCCCTACACCTAACGTTACAACCCTTTAAAAGACCACTTTGATAGTTTATCCTAGGTGCTTACGCCATGTGGTGGAGGTTTGATCCTTTCCCAAGCCTATGGTAATCTATTTTACTATGACAGGTTGTGAGAGATATCTTCCATTTCCATATTGTAATTTATACTTTATTACACCCGAGAGATGTGAGTATCTAAACACTATTTGTGAGGTGCTAGTATATGACCTCCGTGCTTGTCTTTGGTCTTTAGTGGAACGATTATTTGTTGTAATTACTTTTATATTAGTGTTAAATGACCCCTAACTTGTATTTTGACTAGAATAAAAGCGCATTTGCTTGAGGACAAGCAAATCTCAAATGTAAGGGTATATGATGAGGCGAAAAATAATCCGTTTTTAGGGGGTTATTTAAGCCCGGAATTGAATTTATTTGATCAAATATTGCCCTAAATCGTTCCTTTTGTGATTTTAGGTACTTTGGGAGTGAAATCTGGAAAAGGAAGCAATTCGGACGTTTTTGGAGCATAAAAGTGAAGAAAACGCAAAAGACTTAATTTTCCATGCTGGCAACAGTGTGTGACGGCGTCAAGAGTAAAGATCATGATGACCCAGTACAAAAATGAAGGCGTCACAAAGTAGAGCGTCATGAGTTAAATGCGTGACAGCCTGGAAAAGTGGACTACATGACGGCGTCAGATGTAGATCAAGGCAGTCCGAAGATTATTTTGGCGGCGAGATGATGGCGTCACCCATTTGTTCTTGACGCCGTCAGCCTCTAATATCTATATATAGTTTTCTAATTTTCATTCATTAAGAGAGGAAGAAGTTTGGAGAAACCCTAAGGCCGAACCATATACGAATTTTACAGCTTTTCAAGGGTTTTCAACCCTTGAACCCTTACATGTGTTATTGAGATAAGTCTTTACTTAATTCAATCAATATGTCTATGTGTTGGTTGTCTATATCTTGTTCTTGTCTTGATTCCACCATGCTAGGCTAGATTTATCTTGTGTTTGCTTAGATCTAATGAAACCTAGATGTTGATTATGTGTTGATTACTTGTTTATGGTTGTATTGGATGAATGATTTCAATGTTAGGCTTAAGAAAACTGGCAGATCTCCAAATGGTAACATGCTTGAACGTCTTAGGAAACATGAACTGATGTGTACTAGGTTTTATTGGTTGTATTTAATGCATGAGTAAATTCTAATGATCCCATGTTAGGAGCTTCTTGCAGGCTCAACATAGGAGTGAAGTAGGCACTCATAGGATTGGGGAAGTAAGTACGCCACCACATGTGTCACAACCCACAATTTCAGGTCATTTTTCCAAACTACGACATTCTACTATTCATAAATTACTATTCATCGATCACTATTTATCGTTTTGCTATTCATCGTTTTTGAGGTCAATTTGACATTCCGAGACACATTCGGAAATTTTACTATTCACTTGACACTATTCATTTCCGAGAGAAAACCACTATTCACGTGCATTACTCATGTCATCGTAAATTTAGTTTACGAGTGTTCAAATTCGCGTAACCGTGTTGGTTCAGGAGCGAATTCATGCATTATTATCAGGGACATTTCATACGGACTAGAAATAGTCTGCATATCATCATTAGGGCACTTGTATACTATTCCACTCGTAGGGTTTTTAAATTATATTTTTAATATAATTAACGAATTACGTATGTTTATTTTTAAATAAACACTAATACGCGAACTATAAATGTGACTAACACGTCCAACACTCCCAACTATGATCCCAATATATTTTTATACTCATTTTTATAATATAAAAATTATAATATTAATTTACCCGGTATTTTGGAAATTTATTTATTTCGTATCGTATGTCTAATTAAATTTCGACGGTTTTCATAAAAATTAAACAATAATTATCTAAACACCCAATAATTTTACCCAACCTATTTTTATAATTTTTATAACTTTATTTTATCCCGGTTAACTCCGTTAAAATTTATTTTTAGTTAACCCGGTACCCGGTACACTTTAAAACTACAACTAAACACAATAATACACAAAGTCTTACAAGTCTTACACATTCATCCCCCCCTGACTTCCCCCCCCCCCCCCCCCCCTTGCCAATCTCTTACAAAACTCACTTACTTACTCTTTCTCATTAATAACTTATACTAACTCTTATATAATAATAATACTAATAATAATATACATATCAAATGCTAGATATTTTACCTCATAATTCACAAGTGCAAGAAAACTTTTCATCTCTTTTCTCTCTATAAGGGTGCTCGGCCTAGGGTAATCAAGAAGCAAGAAAACATTATTTTTCAAAGATCTAAGTATAATCTTGTTCTTATAGTTGTCCTTGTTAGAGTTTTGAGATAAAAACTCAAGGATTGTTAGGTTTTCACCATCCAAACTTCATTAATCTTCCAAGTAAGTTTACAAAACTCATTTCATAATTTTTACAAGTTATTACTATGTTTATATATTTTTCTTACAAGATCTCATGCATATATTGGCTTATACCACTCCATTTTGTATATATTTAACTTTTAAGCCCTAGAAAGTGATTTTTGGTTATATCCTTGTTAGATCTACTTGGTTATGATGATTAGGAACCCATGACACCCTAAGAAGGTGTATGGTAGGATTAGACTAGTTTTGTGGTGATTGAAAGTGGTTTGATTGAAGATGGAACTAGATTAGAACCCTAGAAACGATTTTTGAAACATTAAAAATACCTACTGTCCCTATTTCTATTTCGTGGGAAAATCAGTGGCTAATGGTTAATTTTTGACCAAAGATTTAGAAAATACTTTCAAAAACGAAACTTTAGGCGAAAGAATGGATTAAAACGAGCTTATAACGAAGGAGATATGATTTTTGCAAATTTAACGACGAAAACTATTTTATTAAAAACTGCTTGCTGTTTGGCAGATTTCGACGTACAAATAGAGGCATTAAACGTAACCTAAAGGAGCCGAGTTATCGAAAATATACTAGTATATACAAAAACGAATCCGTGGATATAAAGAACGAGGAAAATGAGCCTAAAACGACCAAGTTATACCCGTTTTAACATCGTCAAAACTATATATATATATATTTGGTCACAAATAAAAATAATAACTTACGCACTAGATGGTATATTTTCTATAAATGTTACTAAGGACTATATTCTTAACAAATGAATACGTATGACCCAAGAGAATATTTATACGACTTAACAATGTTATTTTAAGGTTTTCGATACGAGGAATATAACGCTAACAATTTTCATACAAGATAGTACGACAAGTTATATACTTCTATATATGGACTTATTTTTCCTAAGTATGGAAACTATTTTACTATGACGATAACTAGTACTTCCAAATTACGAGTGGTATTGGTATCATGTGCATGTGCATTCATTACATTACGGCTTGATCTAAATTAGATCACGATTATTCATTTAGGTTGCGGCTAGTGTTCGCGCCTCATTGTCCTGACTACTTTTACATCATTGCACCATCTTTGTACCATCATTTCGAGGTGAGTTCTCATAGCCCCGTTTTTAGTACTTATTTGATTTTAATCCCACGGGGGAGAATACATTGCAAAATTATTTTTCGTACATGCCCAAGTATTAAATTCCGTACATTGCTTAAGTTGCTAGTACTACCACTTCAAGTCCCCTTTATTATCATGGACCGTTAATTATATTGCCAAGCGAGAGTGAGTGGATAGATCTATCGAGGGTGACTCCTCCATTCGTGTTTGGGTTGCTCCATAAGGAAAACGAATGCATTTCATGTCTAATTTAGTACGAGTGTCTGGTAAACACTCATTTGGGGCATATTTTAGTACGTCTAGCTTCGGTGTCATGAGCTTAAGAGACAATGTAGCTTTTTGACATTTTGTCACTTTACTTTATACTTGTGGCTTATGTACTTACGAATTACTTATAAACCTATGATTATTCACCAACTTTATGTTGACCGTTTTTCGCAATGTATTTCTCAGGTAACTAAGGCATTTTCTCATGGCATGCATGGAGTCATTTTGTGTATCAAGGATGACGCGTCTCTTTTTGGATTTCATGCACTTATGAACTATCGTTTGATTGTACTAAATTATTTCCTTAAACCTTTTCCAACTTTTGGGACCTATGTTTTATAACTCTGAATATTTTGAATGAATCAAACGATGTATTTTTCTAAACGACACTTTAGGTCGTTCAATATTTCCTGGTTTGTGTGCTATGATCTGTTACACCCTCAGGTATTCCATTCCGCTGCCATTCAGGTATTTTGGGGGTGTGACAGATTGGTACCAGAGCTAAGGTTATAGCGAACTAGGATGCATCATGGACCCTAGACTATAACCACACCATCATAGCATATCATCATTTCATCATAAGTGCATATTTACTTATTTTAGGTGATGCCATTATACGAGTTATTTATTTTTATTTCACCTTGATTATCACAGAGTCATGTCTTCGAATCCAAACACTGTCATACTTTACTCTATATCAGACTCTGATGATGAGGGCTCTATGTCCTCTACTGCTGTTTCACCATTTGTTTCTCCTGCACCTGAGTTGCCACTTTTGGCATCAGATGATGACACCGAGCCTTTCGAGGAGGAGGAGACGGCTCCTACTCCTCATGTCCATCCTACTGTACCACTTGATGTCACCCGTGTACCCACTGACATACCATCTCCTACTACTACTATTCATTCAGAACCGAGACTTATGTTTCCTAGGAGTAAGACTATCGAGGTTGCTAGGAAGAGTGTTCGTTATGCTACATCTACTTTTAGGACTCTCCCTAGTCCTACTGTCCCTACACCACCACCACCAGCCATACCCACTACTACTACTATATCTACCTCACTCTTGCCGCTCAGGAAGCGTGCAAGGTTTGCCACCCCAGATTCACCTACTACCGAGACTGCTGACCTTCCACCACCACCAATATACCACATAGGTGAGAGTTCGAGAGCGGCTGCAGCTAGGGATCCTACAGCTGCTACACTAGAGGATCAGTTAGGTGCTCAGCAGGAGCAAGTTGATAGGTTGGGGTATAGAGTTGATGAGATTATCACTACTCGACTTGAGGCTGTCGAGGAGCAGGTTGAGGATTTGATTCAGGGCAGGGTTGGTATTGATGTGTCATACCATGGACTCGAGGCACGACAGTTGAGGCACCAGGAGCAGATTGATCTACTTAGGGGTGAGTTACCTGAGATTCGAGATAGAGCTCAGGCGACACAGGAGACTCAGTGGGAGCAGGTAGATCAGTTGACATTGATTCGAGAGAGGTTAGTTGTATTGGAGCGCAGAGATACTTCTTTTCAGTTACGAGTTCAGCATCTTGAGGAGATCGTGGTTGCGATGGATCGTGAGATTTGCCGCTTGAGGGGAGAGCCTGGACCATCTAGAGCACCGAGAGGAGCTTAGACATAGAATGGTATTATATTAGCTTTATTATTTTCCTAGTCCCGAGGTGTGGGACATAGTTCAAGAACTTGTAGTCTTTTGGTTGTTGTACAAACAAATATATCAAGTGCGACTCTACTATGTTGGAAATGTTGTGCTATATATTATATCGGTCCATGTAGGCCGAAATTTTCATGTATTATATTCATGTGTTGTGATTATATTTATGATGTTTCGTGGTTGCTCTTTATTGTTGTCATATTTATACAGGTTGTGGTTGTATCTATACATGTCGTGGTTGTATTGATACAGGTTGTGGTTGTATCTATACATGTCGTGGTTGTATTGATACAGGTTGTGGTTGTATATATATACTTGTCGTGGAGGTATCTAGACAGATTGTGGTTGTATTCGTACCTGTCGTGGTTGTATTTATATAGATTGTGGTTGTACCCGTACATGTCTTGGTTGTGTTACTACTCGTTGTGGTTGTATATATATATACATGTTGTGGGTGTATACCTTTGGTACTATGACTATTTCTATTATGATTTTTCTCATGGTTATTTCCATTGTGATTTATCAGAAGTATGGCACCAAGGAAGAGTAAGACTGCACCAGAAACACCCGCTATGACTCAAGCTGCTATCCGCAAGTTGGTCAGGGATAGTATTGCAGAAGCTCTAGAGATTGAGAGAGCTGAGGTTGCTGCTAGGGCTGCTGAGACTGCTTCTAATACAGGGGCAGTTGAACCAACTGCTATTAGGCGTGAATGTACATGGAAAGATTTCAAGATTAGTGATCCTATCAAGTTTAAGGGCACTGAAGGAGCGGTTGCTTTGATCCGCTGGTTTGAAAAGACTGAGAATGTATTCCTCATGTGCGGATGCCCGGACGTCAGCAAGGTAAAATTTGCTACAGGTATGCTTCTTGATGAAGCTATGTCATGGTGGAATTCGTATGCTCAGCCGATTGGTATGGAGAATGCTTACAAGCTCACTTGGGAGGAATTCAAGAAACTGATGTCTAAGAAGTTTTGCCCTCGTACTGAGATACAGAAATTGGAAGCAGAATTCTATGGACTTGTGACTAAAGGTGATGACATCGAGACCTACTTCAGAAGGTTTCAGGAGTTGGCTGCACTATGTCCAACTATGGTTCCTGACGATGAGAAAAAGATGGAAAACTTTGTTGGTGGATTACCTGAAAGTGTTCGAGGAGATGTGATTTCTTTTGATCCTCAATCAATGGAAGAGGCTATTCGTATAACTCAGAAACTCATGGTCCAAGTGGTAAAAGGAAAAGCTGCTGTCAACAACAATAACCGTTCAAACAACACCAACTACAACAACACTCGAAACAACAACAACTATAACAACAATCGAAACCGTAACTATCCCAATAACCGAAACAAAAATCCAAACAATAACAACAACAAGAGAAGGTTTGACTACAACCAAGGTGGAAATGCTATTTAGCCACCACCTAAGAGGCAAGAAGTGGCAAGGGCCTATGCTGCAGGACCGACTGAAAGGAAAGGATATGAGGGTAAATTACCCAAGTGCGAAAGTTGTTAGAAACATCATAACCCAGGACGTTGCCCAAATACATGTGGTAACTGCAAGAAGATTGGTCACCACATCAAAGATTGCAAATTTCCAACCTTGGGTGACAATCAGAAGCCACCAGTAACATGTTTTGGCTGTGGAGAAATTGGACACTTTAGGGGTGAGTGCCCACAGAAGAAGAATCAAGGAACTGGAAATCAAGATGGAAGGGCTCGAGGAAGAGCTTTTGTTATGGGAGGAGAAGATGTCAAAGAAGACCCGAATGTTGTTGCGGGTACGTTCCTCATTAATAATCGTTATGCATCCATTTTATTTGATTCAGGAGCGGATAGAAGTTTTGTTTCTATTGCATTTGCACCTTTACTTAACATAGAACCAATCCCATTAGACATTTCCTATATCGTTGAACTAGCCGATGGGTCTTTAGTTAACACCAACACCATTGTTCGTGGTTGCACTATAAATTTCCTAAACCATCCATTCAATATAGACCTTATGCCAGTAGAACTTGGAAGTTTCGACGTTGTTATCGGTATGGATTGGTTATCTCGGCATCGAGCGAGAATTATTTGTGATGAGAAAGTTGTTCACCTTCCTTATAACGGTGAAACTTTGGTTGTTCGTGGAGAGCGAAGTGGAACTAGACTCAGTATTATATCGTGCATTAAAACCGAGAAGTACATAAAGAAGGGTTGTTATGCATTCTTGGCTCACATCACAGAGAAGAAGTCGGATGAGAAATGACTTGAAGATGTGCAAATTGTTAAGGAATTTCCAGAAGTTTTTCCGGAAGAATTGCCAGGACTTCCGCCTACACGCCAAGTCGAGTTTCAAATCGAATTAGTGCCAGGAGCTGCACCAATTACGCGAGCACCGTATAGACTTGCACCTTCGGAGATGCAAGAATTGTCGAATCAACTACAAGAACTTTTGGACAAAGGATTCATTAGACCGAGTTCCTCGCCTTGGGGAGCGCCGGTTTTGTTTGTGAAAAAGAAGGATGGAACTTTCAGAATGTGCATCGACTATCGTGAGCTAAACAAGTTAACGGTTAAGAATCGTTATCCACTCCCCAGAATTGACGACTTGTTCGACCAGTTACAAGGTTCTAGTTTTTATTCCAAGATTGATTTAAGATCCGGTTATCATCAACTTAGAGTTCGGGAAGAGGATATCCCAAAGACGGCATTTAGAACACGCTATGGTCATTATGAGTTTCAAGTGATGCCTTTCGGATTAACCAACGGACCTACGGTATTTATGGATCTCATGAATAGGGTGTGCAAACCGTATCTTGATAAGTTTGTGATCGTATTCATTGACGATATCTTGATTTATTCCAAGAGTAAGGAAGATCACGAAGAACACCTCAGAACAATCCTGGAACTACTCAAGAAGGAGCAATTGTATGCCAAATTTTCTAAGTGTGATTTTTGGATACGAAGAGTTCAATTTCTTGGCCATGTTATTGATAGCCAAGGTTTACAAGTCGACCCAGCAAAGATCGAGGCAGTTAAGGATTGGGCTACGCCTAAGTCTCCTACGGAAATTCGTCAATTCCTAGGACTTGCCGAATATTACAGAAGGTTTATCGAAGGGTTTTCTAAGATAGCGAAGTCGTTGACAAAGCTGACACAAAAGAATGAAAAATACGAGTGGGGAGAGAAACAAGAGTCCGCATTTCAGTTATTGAAACAAAAGCTTTGTAGCGCACCGATTTTGTCACTACCTGAAGGTATTGAGAACTTTGTGGTATATTGCGATGCTTTGCATCAAGGACTTGGAGCTGTGCTAATGCAAAACGAGAAGGTGATAGCTTATGCATCTAGACAGCTTAAGACACACGAGAAGAATTACACTACGCACGACTTGGAGTTGGGTGCGGTAGTTTTTGCACTCAAGATTTGGAGACACTACCTTTATGGCACCAAGTGTGTAATTTTTACCGACCACAAGAGCTTACAGCATATACTCGATCAGAAGGAACTTAATATGAGACAACGTCGTTGGCTAGAATTGTTGAGTGATTACGATTGTGAAATCCGATATCACCCAGGAAAAGCAAATGTTGTAGCAGATGCACTTAGCCGAAAAGAACGACTCAAACCTTTGAGAGTTAGGTCATTGGGAATGACTATCATTTCGCCATTACCATCAAAAATTCTGGAAGCTCAGATTGAGGCTCTCAAAGAAGAAAATCGACCACATGAGAAACTTTATGGTATGCCAGAAAGCGAAAATGGCTTTGTAAAGAGATCAGATGGAGTGTTATGCTTCAAGGACCGAAGTTGGATACCACTCTATGGTGGAGTGCGAGAATTGATTATGCATGAATCACACAAGTCGAAGTACTCTATTCATCCAGGTTCTGATAAGATGTATCAGGATCTCAAAAAGCTTTATTGGTGGCCGAACATGAAAGCGGAAATAGCTACTTACGTCAGCAAATGCCTTACTTGTGCTAAAGTGAAAGCCGAGTACCAGAAACCGTCAGGGTTACTTCAACAACCAGAGATTCCACAATGGAAGTGGGAACGTATTACAATGGACTTTGTCACTAAACTTCCTAAGACGTCAGGAGGTTTCGATGCTATTTGGGTAATTGTTGATCGTCTTACCAAATCAGCTCATTTTATACCCATTAGAGAGACTTATTCTATGGAACAACTTACTAGACTTTATGTCAAGGAAATAGTCTCAAGACACGGAGCACCAGTTTCCATCATTTCCGACAGAGATAGTCGTTTTACCTCAAACTTTTGGCGGTCATTACAAGATTCTTTTGGATCCAAGTTAGACATGAGCACTGCTTACCATCCTCAGACCGATGGTCAGAGCGAGAGAACTATTCAGACACTTGAAGACATGCTTAGAGCATGTGTGATTGACTTTGGAAATGGTTGGGCTAACCATTTGCCGTTGATCGAGTTTTCCTATAACAACAGTTACCATTCGAGCATTAAGGCTGCACCATTCGAGGCACTTTATGGTCGTAAGTGTCGATCTCCAGTTTGTTGGGCCGAAGTCGGTGAAGTACAATGTACTGGCCCAGAAATGGTTCAAGAAACAACAGAAAAGATAATTCAAATTCGAGAGAGACTCGAAACTGCTAGAAGTCGACAAAAGAGCTACGCAGATGTTCGACGCAAACCATTGGAATTTCAGGTCGGAGACAAGGTCATGTTGAAAGTCTCGCCTTGGAAGGGCGTGATACGATTTGGAAAACGCGGGAAATTGAACCCGAGATACATTGGTCCGTTTAAGATACTGGAAAGGATTGGTCCAGTAGCTTACAAGCTTGAACTTCCGTCAGAACTTAGCAACGTACACAACACGTTTCATGTTTCGAACCTCAAGAAATGTCTTTCGGACGAGTCTGCCATTATACCATTAGAAGAAATACAACTCGATGACAAGCTTAACTTTGTGGAAGAACCAGTTGAAATAATGGACCGCGAGATCAAACAGTTGAAACAAAGTCGAATTCCGATCGTGAAGGTTCGCTGGAATTCTCGAAGAGGACCCGAGTTTACTTGGGAACGAGAAGACCAAATGCGATGCAAGTATCCATAACTTTTCACCAAGCCAATTTCCGAGACCAACACTAACTGAATTCAGGGACTGAATTCCTTTTTGGATGGGCGACTGTCACAACCCACAATTTCAGGTCATTTTTCCAAACTTCGACATTCTACTATTCACAAATTACTATTCATCGATCACTATTCATCGTTTTACTATTCATCGTTTTTGAGGTCAATTTGACAAATTACTATTCACTTGACACTATTCATTTCCGAGAGAAAACCACTATTCACGTGCATTACTCATGTCATCGTAAATTTAGTTTACGAGTGTTCAAATTCGCGTAAACGTATTGGTTCAGGAGCGAATTCATGCATTATTATCAGGGACATTTCATACGGACTAGAAATAGTCTGCATATCATCATTAGGGCACTTGCATACTATTCCACTCGTAGGGTATTTAAATTATATTTTTAATATAATTAACGAATTACGTATGTTTATTTTTAAATAAACACTAATACGCGAACTATAAATGTGACTAACACGTCCAAGACTCCCAACTATGATCCCAATATATTTTTATACTCATTTTTATAATATAAAAATTATAATATTAATTTACCCGGTATTTTGGAAATTTATTTATTTCGTATCGTATGTCTAATTAAATTTCGATGGTTTTCATAAAAAATAAACAATAATTATCTAAACACCCAATAATTTTACCCAACCTATTTTTATAATTTTTATAACTTTATTTTATCCCGGTTAACTCCGTTAAAATTTATTTTTAGTTAACCCGGTACCCGGTACACTTTAAAACTACAACTAAACACAATAATACACAAAGTCTTACAAGTCTTACACATTCATCCCCCCCCCCCCTGACTTTCCGCCCCCCCCCCCCCCCCCCCCTTGCCAATCTCTTACAAAACTCACTTACTCACTCTTTCTCATTAATAACTTATACTAACTCTTATATAATAATAATACTAATAATAATATACATATCAAATGCTAGATATTTTACCTCATAATTCACAAGTGCAAGAAAACTTTTCATCTCTTTTCTCTCTATAAGGGTGCTCGGCCTAGGGTAATCAAGAAGCAAGAAAACATTATTTTTCAAAGATCTAAGTATAATCTTGTTCTTATAGTTGTCCTTGTTAGAGTTTTGAGATAAAAACTCAAGGATTGTTAGGTTTTCACCATCCAAACTTCATTAATCTTCCAAGTAAGTTTACAAAACTCATTTCATAATTTTTACAAGTTATTACTATGTTTATATATTTTTCTTACAAGATCTCATGCATATATTGGCTTATACCACTCCATTTTGTATATATTTAACTTTTAAGCCCTAGTAAGTGATTTTTGGTTATATCCTTGTTAGATCTACTTGGTTATGATGATTAGGAACCCATGACACCCTAAGAAGGTGTATGGTAGGATTAGACTAGTTTTGTGGTGATTGAAAGTGGTTTGATTGAAGATGGAACTAGATTAGAACCCTAGAAACGATTTTTGAAACATTAAAAATACCTACTGTCCCTATTTCTATTTCGTGGGAAAATCAGTGGCTAATGGTTAATTTTTGACCAAAGATTTAGAAAATACTTTCAAAAACAAAACTTTAGGCGAAAGAATGGATTAAAACGAGCTTATAACGAAGGAGATATGATTTTTGCAAATTTAACGACGAAAACTATTTTATTAAAAACTGCTTGCTGTTTGACAGATTTCGACGTACAAATAGAGGCATTAAACGTAACCTAAAGGAGCCGAGTTATCGAAAATATACTAGTATATACAAAAACGAATCCGTGGATATAAAGAACGAGGAAAATGAGCCTAAAACGACCAAGTTATACCCGTTTTAACATCGTCAAAACTATATATATATATTTGGTCACAAATAAAAATAATAACTTACGCACTAGATGGTATATTTTCTATAAATGTTACTAAGGACTATATTCTTAACAAATGAATACGTATGACCCAAGAGAATATTTATACGACTTAACAACGTTATTTTAAGGTTTTCGATACGAGGAATATAACGCTAACAATTTTCATACAAGATAGTACGACAAGTTATATACTTCTATATATGGACTTATTTTTCCTAAGTATGGAAACTATTTTACTATGACGATAACTAGTACTTCCAAATTACGAGTGGTATTGGTATCATGTGCATGTGCATTCATTACATTACGGCTTGATCTAATTTAGATCACGATTATTCATTTAGGTTGCGGCTAGTGTTCGCACCTCATTGTCCCGACTACTTTTACATCATTGCACCATCTTTGTACCATCATTTCGAGGTGAGTTCTCATAGCCCCGTTTTTAGTACTTATTTGATTTTAATCCCACGGGGGAGAATACATTGCAAAATTATTTTTCGTACATGCCCAAGTATTAAATTCCGTACATTGCTTAAGTTGCTAGTACTACCACTTCAAGTCTCCTTTATTATCATGGACCGTTAATTATGTTGCCAAGCGAGAGTGAATGGATAGATCTATCGAGGGTGACTCCTCCATTCGTGTTTGGGTTGCTCCATAAGGAAAACGAATGCATTTCATGTCTAATTTAGTACGAGTGTCTGGTAAACACTCATTTGGGGCATATTTTAGTACGTCTAGCTTCGGTGTCATGAGCTTAAGAGACAATGTAGCTTTTTGACATTTTGTCACTTTACTTTATACTTGTGGCTTATGTACTTACGAATTACTTATAAACCTATGATTATTCACTAACTTTATGTTGACTGTTTTTCGCAATGTATTTCTCAGGTAACTAAGGCATTTTCTCATGGCATGCATGGAGTCATTTTGTGTATCAAGGATGACGCGTCTCTTTTTGGATTTCATGCACTTATGAACTATCGTTTGATTGTACTAAATTATTTCCTTAAACCTTTTCCAACTTTTGGGACCTATGTTTTATAACTCTGAATATTTTGAATGAATCAAACGATGTATTTTTCTAAACGACACTTTAGGTCGTTCAATATTTCCTGGTTTGTGTGCTATGATCCGTTACACCCTCAGGTATTCCATTCCGCTGCCATTCAGGTATTTTGGGGGTGTGACAACATGAATGGTATTAAGGAATACAATCCGTCATCCACACAACTATAACAAGTAATTAACGTGTAAAAGATATCTAGGGAGTAGTGAAATCTAAGTAAACACATTTCTCCACTTATTGCTCACAACCTTAGTATAATTAGTTTATTTTCATTTTTAGTATTTTATTTTGATTGCATCTTAGTATTGGGTTAGTTGACTAGCAACTAATTCCGCCCAAAATCCTTCAAACTCAAGATTTTAATTTGCTTTCTAAAAAAATATAAAAATACAAAAAGAATCATCCCTCATCTCTAGAACTAGTATTTAGGTTTTCTAATCCTAGCAACACTATTCCTAGCTGAACGATCAATCCCCCGGTACTTGTCACTATACTATACTACAACGATCAGGTACACTGCCTGGTGGGGGTTGTAAGCTTCTCGAGATCCCTCGAGAGGTAAAGCCTGGTGCAATTCCCATGCATCAGTGATACGTGGGAATTGCGCCCTCGCAACAGGTTTTACCTCTCAAGGGATCTTGAGAAGCTTATAACCCCACCAGGCAGTGTACCTGATCGTTGTAGTATAGTATAATGACAAGTACCGGGGGATTGATCGTTCAACTCAGGAATAGTGTCGCTAGGATTAGAAAGCCTACTAAACTAGGTATAGAGGTGAAGGATGATTCTTTTTTCATTTTTTATATTTTATGAAAGCAAGTAAAATATCGGGTTTTGAAGGAGTGGGCGGAATTAGTTGCTAGCCAACTAACCCAATAAACTAAGATGCAATCAAAATAAAATAAAAGAAATGAAAATTAAACTAATGTACTAATGTGGTGGAAACAATAATGAGAAAAGTTGTGTTTACTTAGATTTCATTACTCCTTAGATATCTTTTACCGGTTGATTAGCTTGTTACAATTGCATGGATGACGGGTTATATTCCTTAATACTAGTTGTAGGGCCGTGTACAGTATTCCCTAACTCTATAAGATCCTACTTCACTCCTATGTCGAGCCGTTAAAAGCTCCTAACATGGGATCATTAGAATTCACTTATGCATTAAATACAACCAAAATCGTAGTACACCTCCGATCATGTTTCTTAAGACGTTCAAGCAAGTTACCAATGGAAGTCTGCCAGTTTTCTTAAGCCTAACATCGAATACAATCATCCGTAACAATTATAAACAAACAATCAACCAATAATCAACATCTAGGTTTCACTACATCTAAGCAAACACAATAAAAGCCTAGCCTAACATGTTAAAAGAAAGATAAACATAAGATAGAATCAAACAATACATAGAAATATTGAATGATTATTGAAGTACTTATCTTTATTAAAACATGGAAGAAAGAAGGGTTTGAAACCCCTTCAATATGCAGGAAATTCGACCTAGGGTTTATGCACAACTTGTTCCACACTTTACAATGAAAAATTGGAAAAATATATATAGACTAAGCATCCTGACGGCGTCATGTATTATCCTCTGACGCCGTTAACTTGCCGCCAAGTTGAAATTCGTATTGCCTAGATCCACTTCTGACGCCTTCATGTGCAAATCTACTCTGGGCCGTCACGTGTATTTGGACCCTGACGGCCTTGGTGACGCCGTCAGGCCATTAACAAAGAAAATGTTTTGGGCCGTCACGTTATGAGTTCCACATCCACCTCTTTTGTCACTCTTGACGCTGTCATGTGTTATGGCTTGACGTCGTCAGGCCTCATTCCCAGCAAGGAATTTGAGACTTTTCCGTTTTCTTCACTTTTATGCTCCAAAAACGTCCAAAATGCTTCCTTTTCCAGATTTCTCCTCAAAAGTACCTAAAATGACAAAAGAAACAATTTAGGGCAATAATTGATCAAATAATCACGAATTCAGGCTTAAATGACCCCTTAAAAGCGGTACACTTTTCACCTCATCAAATACCCTTACACTTGAGATTTGCTTGTCCTCAAGCAAATGCGCTTTTATTCTAATCAAAATACAAATTAGGGGTCATTTAACACTAATATAAAAGTAATTACAACAAATAATCATTCCACTAAAAACCAAAAACAAGCACGGAGGTCATACACTAGCACCTCACAAATAGTGTTTAGATACTCATATCTCTTGGGTGTAATAAAGTATATATTACAATATGGAAATGGAAAACATCTCTCACTACCTGTCATAGCAAATAGAATACCATAGGCTTGGGAAAGAATCAAACCTCCACCATTTGGCGTAAGCACCTAGGATAAACTATCAAAGAGGTCTTTTAAAGGGTTATAACGTTAGGTGTAGGGATATGGAAAACACGGTTTTGTTGGATAAAAGCAATATTTACTAGTGGCGAGTTAATCATCTTGGTTAATTACATGTACAATATGGCGTTGCTAAGCCAAGACTCGACTTGACTTAAGCTAATAGATCAAAAATAACAAAAACTTAAAACAAACATAGAATGAAACGGAATGGTAGTCCTTATGTTTTTTTTTTCTCTTTTCTTCTTTTTCTATTTTTTTTCTTTATTTTTTCGATTTTTTTATTTTTATTTTTTGCATACACTTTTACCCTACCATCCAAAATAGAACTTCATAGGGAATGTACATTCCCCTTACATTTGAATTTTTACATACTTTACAATAAACTACTCTAATGACTCGAATCAAGATAATCAAAACACTTGGAGTACTCTTTAAGATTAATGCATATATGAGGGTAATATATGATGTTCTTCCCCATTTACTCCATAACACTAGTACTTTACCCATGAGTCCCAATCGTCCCAAAACAATATGTACAAGATATGACTCGACTTAGCAACCATGTAATCAATTAGATAATTAACTAAGGGTTTAAACATGTGACAATAGTTCACTAAAGATGAGTGCATACAAGGAAGGCTAAGGCGATTTGGTTGCACATTTGGGGTGGGTTGTAAACAAATTCTTCCTTTAAGTAAGATGCTTAAAGTTAGAAACGAAAAGATAGGCTCGGAGGGGTGTACTAGGGGTTTCGTGTACTAAAAATGAGTACAACGCTAAGGTGTGGGAGAAATTAATTGACTTTACTAGTCAAGTAATATGACTTAAATGGTCAAGTAATTATGATACGGGTTTAAACACAAGGGTGATCCTAATGCCTCTTATCATGTAGTAAATCCTACTACACGAATGTAGTCTCACTAGCGGTCTCGGGATGCATCACTAACGCAAGTTCTATAATCTAAATGCTACTAGTACACTCATAAGCACTAATAATGAATGCTTTTCCTATCAAATCTAAAGGTGAACCTCACATATTTAGGTGGAAAATTTTTCTGAATGGTACGGTTTTGTGCTAGTCATACAACTCCTATCCATGAGACGCTTACTAAGGCTAAAGTTTCATTCCTAAATGTTGTAAAAAAATTTTTAATTTGGCGCTAAAATTACACTAACAAATATTTCTCTTAGTTTTATTACACACCTACCATTAAACAAACAAACTCAAGTGCAATTGTATCCTATATGGTATCATCATTTACCCTCCCCTTACACTTAGGATGAACATTGTCCCCAATGTTCAATTAAAGAATGTAAAAGTAAAATAGGTAAAAGAATGAAAACAAATACTCCCCTGATTCGTTCGGTGTGGATAGTGTGTCAACAAGGTTAGATCTTCCTCCAAGAAAATGAACGTTGAAAGCTTCCCTCCAGAAATATAAATCATCTTCTTTTCATATATAACCTGTTAAACCTGAGAAAACAATCAAGGCAAACCTCGCGTAAAATCGGCGGCAATCTATATATATAAGGATATAATGCTTGTGGAATGAATGTTTGCAGATTTCCTGGAGTTTATAAAACTAAAGAATTAACAAAAACTTTAAGACTCCGGTATAAACAAAACTCGCAAAAAATTTCAGAATTTTGGTACCTGACGCCGTCAGGTTGTAACTCCTGACGCCGTCAAAATGTTCCTGGAAAAATCTTATATTAAGTTTCCGGAAAATTTCTGGAAAAACTAATGCCTTATTTCCTGGAAAATCCTGCAAAACATCATTATGACTCGATACAAGCATTTGACTCTAACAATTACTAATATACATGCTCATTTAATATTGTGGCGAATCATGATCATTTTCGTTCTTATAAACAAATTTGGGTCTCCCCTTACACTTAGCTTTTGCAAAATACCTTTATATGTAATTAAGACGAAGTTAAAAACAAAATAAAGCATTTTTACAACTTAGTTTGAAACATGATTTAGCAACAATAAAAACAAAACATGCATACGGAAACAAATAACGTCAAACAAATAAAAATCAAACAAATAAAAACACACAAAGCATGGGTTGCCTCCCAAGAAGCGCTTTTCTTTATTTACGAGTCTTGTAGCTAGACTCAAGGTCATGGGCAATTACGTGATCTCATCATTGGTCACATTCTCTAGGTCATCTCCAATCTTAGTTTCGTATTCCGGACCTAGTTGCAAACATTCTTGTAGAAACCGAGTATTCTACTCATGACATAATCTACTCATCTACGTCTATCCTCATCATTCCTATAGTAAACCGCTTGCTTGTGTTCCTTTTCAAGGTTTGTTAGAAGACGGTATTGTTCAATCTTATAGGGCATTTGGTAAGCAATTTCATCGTTCTCATCCTTGAATCTAACTATCCCTAGGGACGGGTCATAATTCATCTTAGAAGCTTCGACAAACGGTTTTTCGAATACTACTTGACTTAGGCAACCATCTATTACCGGACGAATATCCTCTACAATCACAAAGTCGGTAACATAAGTGAAGTTTCCTACAAATACATGTAATCCTTTCACTCTTCCTACAAAGTTTCTCATCCAATTCGTGTTGGGCATCATCCTATATTCAAGTTGCTTCTTCATTACCCAATTATAATAGGTCCTAGTCATAATGTTTATAGGAGACCTAAGATCGATGTAAACTTTCCACACATGCATATGACCAATGTTGCATGGTATGTTGATGTTAGAGGGATCACTCGCTTTGATAAGTGGTGAACCAAGGACGTATGGTGTCTCGGGGTCATCGAATAGATCCTTATGATATTCCCATTCTTCCTTGGTGGGTAACTTATCAAAGTATTCCTCTACGTTTTCTACTTCCTCTAACTTTTCGTCCTTAATATCCTCAACTTCCTTAATCTCATCCTTAGTCCTGATTTCTATTCCAACTTCATCGTTGTCACTTTCTTCTATATTCTTATCTATTGGCTTAATGGTGACAACATTGACAAAGTGGACGTGTTTGGATGATGAGGGGTCCTTAATTTGGATTCCGCTACTAGTGTCCCTAGTGTCCTTTCTAGGTGTAGTTAGTACTTGGTTGTTGAGGGCTTTCAACAAGTTGTCAATTTTATTGGTCATCTCCGTTTGTTGTTGATTGAATTCAGTTTCAAACTTAGCTATGCGAGCTTCTTGAGATGCCATAAATTTGGACATCAATCCTTCAAGATTATTGTTACTACCATAGTTATTGGAAGGATTGTTGTTGAAAGTACGGTTAGAGGGTGGACCGTTTGGTTGGTAATGATTAGGTGGATTGGAAGAATTGTCTTGGGGCATGTTTTGGTTTTGTTTCCACATAAGGTTTGGGTGATTTTTCCAAGAAGGGTTGTAGGAATCACCATAAGGGTTTGGATCGGGTTTGAAAGTGTACCACTTGTCTCCCGCTTTGTCGGTACGCGAGGATGCGTAATCCGCAAAACCTTGTCCGGGGAGTTCCATGCAATCACGAGTGTCATGGGGACCACTACATAATTCGCATGAAGAAGTGATTTTGTTCACTTGGCTTGAAGGCTTAGGAGCTTCATAGGATTTCATGAGAAACTTGACTTGGTCCTCAAGTTCCATGATCCTACGATCGGGAGTGCTAGAATTGTTCGAAGGCAAAGATATCGCCTTGACCGTTTTGTTCAAATCACGGGGATCATTCCAACTTTCGTTGTCATAGAGAGCAAGATCTTCTATGAGTTCCCATGATTCTTCCGCACTTAGATCACGTAGCTTGCCACCGGCCGATTGGTCTATAGTTCGCCTCGTGGAGAGATCGATATGGTCATAGAAGATTTGGACTTGGAGCCAAAAATCTATGCCATGATGAGGGACTTTTTGGATTAAGTCCTTGAAACGAGTCCATGCTTCATATAGAGTTTCACCTTGACGTTGTTGGAACATCAAGATATCATTTCTAAGCTTGGTAGTTCTCCCCGGTGGGAAAAATTGAGGAAGGAAATGAGAAGTGAGAACATCCCATGAGGTGATGGATCCCGCGGGTAAACGTTCAAGCCATTGACTAGCTTGATCACGTATAGAGATGGCAAAAAAATCCGTACCCGACGAGGACCCGATCCCCAAATCCGATTTGACTGGGGAATCCCCGAGTTGACTGGGGATGGGATGGGGACGAGGAATCCCCAAATTATAAAACCGGGGATGGGGGCGGGGATGGGGATAACAAAAATCCCCGACCCCGACCCCGAACCTGAACCCGAACCCGAACTTTTAATGTATAAGGAAACACTGTATAAGTTATATGTATATTAATACTACATATACTTGTATATGTATATATTAGTGAATAGTGGCAAGTATTATACTTGAAGTATATATGTATGTATATATGATATTTAGTGGATCAAATACTTTAAAAATGTTAAGCACTAACTACATATTATTCTACCAATATTTTGTCCGAATACACACATTCGATACAGTTTATTTTTGTATTATATGTGATGTTTCAGTATTTACAATATTTTAAAGTTGAATGACATTTTAATTAATCCAACTATGTACGATGTAAGCTTTTTAAGACATTTATAAATCAGTTCTTTATAATTTCGATTACTTATGTAATTTTTATGCTCAATTTATAAGGCCGGAAAATCCCCGAATCCCCGTGGGGATCCCCGATCCCCATTGGGGACGGGGATGGGGATGTAAAATGATTCTCCGATGGGGATGGAGGCGGGGATGGGGATGGGGAGTGAGAAACGGGGATGGGGATGGTAAATACAATCCCTGATAATCCCCGCCCCATTGCCATCCCTAATCACGTAGAGAGAATTGGAATAGACGTAATCGGGTCGACTCTCTAGTTGCATCAAGGTCTATGGAATCTACGACTTTTAGGAAATCCTTGAGATGCTGATTAGGATCTTCGGAACGAAGTCCATGGAATGCACATCCGCTTTGCACCAACCGGATGGTGTCGGATCGCAAGGGGGACACATTGGCTGATTGAGTGAGCTCAATGGTGTTTCGATAGCCTTGGTGGCTAGGACGGGAATACTCTCCTAAAGTTTGGGGTCTAGGAGGTTGGTTTGCTAGTAGTGGGTTTTGTGGGTGGTTTTGTTGTGGTGGGTTGATGGGATCAAAGATATTACCACCTACCATGATGTCGGATGATAATGGTTACGAACAAAGAAACGAAGAAATAAGATAGACTAAAGAAAACCTAAAAATAAAAATAAAAATCTTACTAGAAATGAATCTATCAAGTAGACCTAATAAAAAGAAATTCTAACCTAGATAATAACTATTCCCCGGGCAGCGGCGCCAAAAACTTGATACGTGGGAATTGCGCCCTCGCAAAAGGTTTTACCTCTCAAGGGATCTTAAGAAGCTTACAACCCCCACTAGGCAGTGTACCTGATCGTTGTAGTATAGTATAGTGACAAGTACCGGGGGATTGATCGTTCAACTTAGGAATAGTGTCGCTAGGATTTGAAAGCCTACTAAACTAGGTCTAGAGGTAAGGGATGATTCTTTTTGCATTTTTTATATTTTATGAAAGCAAGTAAAATCTCGGGTTTTAAAGGAGTGGGCGGAATTAGTTGCTAGCCAACTAACCCAATAAACTAAGATGCAATCAAAATAAAATAAAAGAAATGAAAATTAAACTAATGTACTAATGTGGTGGAAACAATAATGAGAAAAGTTGTGTTTACTTAGATTTCACTACTCCCTAGATATCCTTTACCGGTTGATTAGCTTGTTACAATTGCATGGATGATGGGTTATATTTCTTAATACTAGTCGTAGGGCCGTGTACAATATTCCCTAACTCTATAAGATCCTACTTCACTCCTATGTCGAGCCGTTAAAAGCTCCTAACATGGGGATCATTAGAATTCACTTATGCATTAAATACAACCAAAAATCGTAGTACACCTCCGATCATGTTTCTTAAGACGTTCAAGCAAGTTAACAATGGAAGTCTGCCAGTTTTCTTAAGCCTAACATCGAATACAATCATTCGTAACAATTATAAACAAACAATCAACCAATAATCAACATCTAGGTTTCACTACATCTAAGCAAACACAATAAAAGCCTAGCCTAACATGTTAAAAGAAAGATAAACATAAGATAGAATCAAACAATACATAGACATATTGAATGATTATTGAAGTACTTATCTTTATTAAAACATGGAAGAAAGAAGGGTCTGAAACCCCTTCAATATGCAGGAAATTCGACCTAGGGTTTATGCACAACTTGTTCCACACTTTACAATGAAAAATTGGAAAATATATATAGACTAAGCATCCTGACGGCGTCATGTATTATCCTCTGACGCCGTCAACTCGCCGCCAAGTTGAAATCCGTATTGCTTAGATCCACTTCTGACGCCTTCATGTGCAAATCTACTCTGGGCCATCACGTGTATTTGGACCCTTACGGCCTTTGTGACGCCGTCAGGCCATTAACAAAGAAAATGTTCTGGGCCGTCACGTTATAAGTTTCACATCCACCTCTTTTGTCACTCTTGACGCCGTCATGTGCTATGGCTTGACGTCGTCAGGTACTGTTCCCATCAAGGAATTTGAGACTTTGCCGTTTTCTTCACTATTATGCTCCAAAGACGTAAAAAATGCTTACTTTTCCAGATTTCTCCTCAAAAGTACCTAAAATGACAAAAGGAACGATTTAGGGCAATAATTGATCAAATAATCATGAATTCGGGCTTAAATGACCCCTTAAAAGCGGCACACTTTTTGCCTCATAAAAACGCATCCTTTCCCACTTGGGTTATGCTTTACATCAAGGCAAAGCACTTAACTTGTTTGAACCAAGGTATTAGTTGAGAACGTCGAGTCGTGGAAAGTCACGAGATATGAAACTATGGATTCTCGACGTTGTGTTACTTGAACTTAGAAGTAACCTATGATTTTCTCAACTCATAATCTTAATTGTCTAAACTTTCTCTTCTTTATGAGAATTAGATTACTTCTTAATCTTCTCTTAATCTCATTTTTACAAAAGACAAATACCACCAAATCTCCCACAATGCTTCCCAAATATCCCTCTCCAACATTCTCTTACAACATTCCGTTACACTTCTTATACAATGTGTACCTTGTGTCTCCCTATACTCACACGCAATATTCCCTTTCCCATACAATCTTTATACACACACTTATAAACCTTGTGTACACACACTTGATTTCAAAATACACACACTACTCACAATTAACTCTTCTCTAAACACACTTGCCAACTCACCAAGATTTCCATATCCAATCCAATCCACATCTCTTACACAACTAAAATCCAGGCCATCCATTTCAAACCAACTCATCTATTCTATTCCTTACACACTCTACATCTCAACCATCCTTTCCCTTACAACACATCTCAACCCTCTATTTCATCACATGGGAATAAATTTGAAACCCAAACATAGGGTCCCTTTGATCCTAGCCATCCATTTCAAATAAACACATCTCAACCCTCCATATTCCCCACATGCCAATTAATTTGAATTCCAAAGGTGGCTCCCTTTGATCCTAACCATCCAATTCAAACAAAACCATCTCAACCATTGATTCACCCTTTCCCCCCAAGCAAAGCATATTCCTTTGGAATATCCCTTCTTAACCCTTCTCACCTAACCATGGTTAAACTCTAAACCTTTAACCTAACCTTGGTTATATCTTAACCCAACCTTCCTCACACTTCCCTTGAGGAATATACCTTGGCATATTCTTTCTCTCTTTTCTATGCCAATTGAGGAATACCCAATCTACCCCTACCACATTACCCTTTCTACCTTTCTACCCTTGGTATTTGGTTTTCTCATAAACAATTCACAAAACATTTTTGAAATTGGCTTTTTAAGTTGGTAAATCTTAGATTTATTAATGTTAAGGTTTAGTGTGAAGTACAATTGGGGGTTTAGCAAGGTAAGGTATTTAAAAGGCCAAACACCCAAAGCTTTGGGATAATTGTTACTTGGTGTCTGGCGCGTCACCCACGCGTTGACGCGTGGGCAACACGCCAGGCTCGGTAAAATTTTCCCAAGTTGGGTTTTTGCCTATAAATACCATGCCTTGCCTTTTGTATTCCTCACCCCTTGCCATTATTCTTTCTCTCTACATTCTTTCTCTCAAATCTCTCTATCTCTAATCTTGTGTTCTTGATTTTCACATTAACATCTTTGAAAGAACACATCTCCTTGCAAGGGAAGAATCACAAGAACCTAATCCACTCTTGTGATTGTGTCGAGGGTCTTCTTCTTATATCCTTTCTATTACAATCGAGTCTCAAGGTTAGGTTAGGGCTTGATTGTAAAAAACACTTATTTATTCATTCAATTGTTTGTAAGGGAAGTCTTGTGTCTTGGTGACCGAGCCTAGATCATTGGGGATCTAGTTGGGGTTTGATACTTCTGGTGGGAAGTCTTGGTAGTGATCTTTGTGATCCTTAGGAGAAGTCGAATCGTGAGATTCTTTTGGGTGGTTTCCGAGGGCGGAATACCGTGGCAGTAACTCCTTCTTTGTGAGCATCAATATTGGTGAATATTTGTGGAGTGAATTGTAACGGTTTGTAGTCCACCGAAAGGATTATACTAGTGAATAGTATCATGTCGTGGATTCGCAACTGGACGTACGGATGGTATAAACCCCCCATCCCGAACCCGTATATATCATGGTGTCTTTTACTCGCTTTATATACTTTGGATTGTGCTTGTGATAGTGGTAGTTCTCTTCTAGACCACTTGGTGTTCTCTTTGGCTTAAAGTTTTTAAACTTCTAAAAAGCCGAAGAAACCGTATTCACCTCCCCTCCCCTCTACGGTTATACAATTGGTATTGGAGCGGAATACTCAAGTTTTTGAGCGTTAAAGCCTTCCCGAGAAGTCGTTATAAGTCAAAAACTTCTTTTCCAAAAAATCTAAAATCCTAACAAAGATTTTTGGTAAAGTTGAGTATTGATCCATGGCTCTAGAGAACTATGTAGAGGGATGTTCTATGCAAAGACCACCTTTGCTAGAGACCGATGGGTTTTGTTTTTGGGAAACCCGGTTTGAGACCTATGTTAGGTCCAAAGATCTTGATTTGTGGGAAATCATCCAAAATGGCAACTTTGAGTTCATGATGGAAGACTCAGAAACAAAGTTGTTGGTGAAAAAGCCACATTTGGATCTTAATGATGATGAGAGGAGAAAGCTTGGTAAGAATGATGAAGCCAAGATGTTGATCTATAATGCTCTACCTCGAAGAGAGTTCGAGAGGGTTCATGTTTGCAAGACCGCCAAGGAAATTTGGCACTCTCTCATCATCACTCATCAAGGCAACTCTCAAGTGAAAGATTGCAAGATCGACTTACTCATACAACAATATGAGAAGTTTATGGTCTCGGATGAAGAAACCATTGATAATGGTTGCACAAGGTTCAATGCTATTATCACTAGCCTCACGGCTGTAGATCCTAGCTTCTATAACAAGAACCATGTGAGGAAGTTTCTTCGAGAACTTCCAATAAAGTGGAGGCCAAAGGTGACGGCCATAGAAGAAGCCAATAATTTGGCGGAACTACCTCTTGACGAGCTCATTGGAAATCTCAAGGTCTATGAGATGATTCTTGAGAACGACAAGATGAGTACCATAGACAAAAAGGAGAAGGTTAAGTCTTTGTCTCTTAAGGCTAAAGTCACTAGTACTCAAGCTAGTGATGATAGTGATAGTCAAGATGATAGCAATGAAGAAGATGATATGAATGACGAAGAATACAATCTCATGGCTAAGAACTTTCGGAGGTTCTTTAGGAAAGGTGGTAACTTTGGTAGAAGAAATAGGTTTGGAAACTGAGATAATGGTGGAAGGAACAACTTTGGGGGAAACCGAAGTAGTGACAACAAGGTTGGTGAAAGCTCAAGACGCACCCAAGGATGCTACAATTGCGGAGAGAAGGGTCACTTCATCAATGAATGCCCTAAGCCTAGAGTGAACAAGGCATTCGTTGGAGGTGCGTGGAGTGATAGTGAAGATGAAGAACAACCAACAAATAACGCTACGTGTCTCATGGCTCAAGAAAAATTTGAGGTATCTCTAAACTCTTCTTCTTCTAATAACTTAGATATTATCAATTTGCAAAGGGAGAATGAGGAACTAGCTAAATTTGATTATGATTTTGGATAAACCCTTGAAAGAGTCCTTAAAGAAAAACGTCTCCTTGAGGTAGAAAATGTTAAATCTAAAGAAAGGGTTTGTGAACTTGAAAGTAAAGTGAAAACACTAGAACAGTGCAAAGAGGTGGTTGAACCTTGTAAAAGTTGTGAAGCACTCACACTTGAGGTTAACTCTTTGAATGGAAAAGTGTTGGAACTTCAAAAGGAGTCGTTAAGCTTTTCAAAATATAAAAAGAGCTCAAATGATTTGGATGACATTTTAAGTCATCAAAAAGTGTCCCAAGATAAGGGAGGTCTTGGATTTTCAAAAATTGGAAAAACCACTCCCATAAGCCTAACAAAACCAATAACATTTGTAAAGGCTAAAGAACACGAGGCCCCAAAAATCCCCGAGGCAGATGCGCTGGCTGATGCGTCAACACGCCATCAGCGCGCCAGGCCTCTGAGGAAAATTGGATCTTCATCAAACAATGTCATTAAACCAATTACTCCTTAAGCTCCTCTTGCAAGTACTCGAGGTAATCAAGCTCCCATTGCAAGAAGAGAAAACCCAAAACAATTTTATAACTCAAGTTCTCGCAATGGACTTGGATACTCACAACCACGAGTAAATCATAGACCATTTTTACCTACACCCAATATGAGATCTTCTACCTCATACAACCAAAGACCATCTTTTCAAAATAACCAAAGAAGAAATTTCTCTAACTATGGTCAAAAGTCTTCTCAATACCAATATAACAATTACCAAAGGAGAGAAAACTCCTATTCAAACCAAAACTTCTTTAGACCTCAAGCATATCATAACTACAGACCAAGTTATCAAATTCAAAATGTCTATCAAAACAATCCTTGGTCCGCTTTCTCTAAATTTGGTATTGAGAAATTATGTGTCTTGCTTCAAGACCCAAGAATTTTTAACTTGGGCACTTTAAATACTAACCAAAATGGACCCAAGAAATAATGGGTACCAAAGGCATGAGTTGTACTTTTGTTGTAGGTTTGTCTCAAAAGTGATCTACAACTGGATGAGTGGATAGTGGATAGTGGTTGCACTAAACACATGACTGGGAATAGAAGATTCTTCACATCATACACGGCGTATAATAGCAATCATGTCATTTTTGGGAGCGAACTTAACGGTAAAATTGTCGGCAAAGGTAATGTCCTTTATGACTCCATAGAAATTACCAACGTTGAGCATGTTAATTAGAGGTCTAAACTTTAATTTGATTAGTGTGAGTCAACTTAGTGATGATGATTGTGAGGTAAAATTTACTAAAGTAGATTGCTCTATTAGTAAAAATGGTGTTGTACTAGCTAAAGGTCGTAGGCGAAACAACTTGTACACCTTTTAATCATAGATTAGTTGTAACAATATATGCATTTCAAACATGGTAAACAACCCAACACCTCGGCTTAGGAAGTTAGGTCTTGCCGACAAGCTAGTAAGCAATTTACCATTATTGAGTTTTGAAAGGCATTATTGTGATACATGTCTAGGGAGTCAAGGACAAGCAAGCAATAGAAATAGGCATGAAGAGTCAACAAATAAGGTTTTAGAATTGATACACTTAGATTTGTATGATCCATCTCCAATTCAAAGTTAAGGAGGAAACTTCTACACTTTAATGATTGTAGATGGTTATCCAAATTATCTTGGATAGTGTTTTTAGAGAATAAGGATGAAGTCTTAAATAAATTTGATATTTTACGAAAGAAACTTGAAAACCTACTTGATTGTTCAATTGTCTCAATTAAAACAAATCATAGTAGTGAATTTGATAAAATACAATTTGGAACCTTTTGTGAACAACATGGAATATCTTATAACTTATCGGGCCCGTTCACTTCTCAATCGCTTAAGATTGTTGAAAGAACACATCGTGAGTTAAGAAAGATAAATCGTGCAGTACGAGCAATCCATTCCACAAAAGTTTTGGTGTCATTGACTCCTCCCAAACCAACCAGTCAATCGGGTGCAATTGATAGGCCCACCTGGGAGAAAAAGTAAAGTGTTTAAAATCCGTGAAAGTACAGGGAAATCCCCGGGTCGTTAAGTCCCAACGAGATTGAAATTGTATTTGTTAACGTTTTTGGGAATGAATGGTACTGAGGACAATAACCAAAGATGAAGTGGGTTTGATTTACACTACTGATATTATTTGGATAACAATATATAACAAGCACAGTAAACAAATATGTATACAAGTAAGCAATTTGTAAATCAGAAATGCTTACAGACAGAGAAAAAGGTGAGTTTTAAACAATTTAAAACTACAGGGAGTGCAAATGAAAATTTTACAAACTTAACTATAAAAGAAAAAGAAAATTATTTTTTTGATTATTTTATTATTTAATATTAATTATTTAAATAAAAACTTTTTAACTATTTAATTAAAACTAATTAACTTAAAAACTTAATAATACAAATTTAAACTAGAAAATTGCAAAATTAATTTTTAAAATTCTATAATAACTTAAAATAAATTTAAAAAATAAAAAATATGTATTTTTGTCTTTTTATAGAATTTCTATTAATTAAATACTAATAATATTAATTAAACTATTTAAATTAATTTAAATTACTAATATTACTAAAAATGACTTAGAAAATTATAGAAAAAATTATAAATCTAATTAACCATCTCAGGGATCCTAAAAAATTATAAAAAGTTTACAAAAATTATATTTAGACTATTTTACTAATTAATTACTTATTTATTAATTAATATCTAATTTACCTAAATTAATTAAGAAGATTAGAAAATGAACAGTAGTAATTAAGAGAATATTTTATAAAAATACTTAATGATTTATAAAACCTAGGAAAAATATAAAAAGGTATTGTTATTAATTAAAAATCAATAAAACTATTTAATTACTAATATTACTTAATTATTTAATTAAACTAATTTTAATTCTAATAATTACTAAATTAACAGAGAAAAATCTAGAAAAATTACTGAAAATACTTTAAGGTAAAAGAAAATTAAGAAAAATATAAAAATGATGAAGTGCTTAAGAATAAGCTGAAAAGAAAAATTAAAAAGATAAATCATGTTAAATAGAAGCTATCACTATTTTTAAATTTGGTTTTTCTTTTTGACTACTGATTATAAGCTAAAAATAGAAAATTTTTATGAAGACACTTTTGTTATAGCTTATTAATAAGCTATGTGCACCCCCTTGTGCTTAAAAGTTGACAAAATAGCTTATTACGACTTGTGAATTTGTGAAAAAACTATCAAATGAACAAATAAGCTCAAACAGATGGAGAACAACTTGAAATAAGGTAAATGGTACAAATAAGCACACTGAATAAGCAATGGTAACCAAATAAGCACTTATCAAACTATTAGGCCAAGATAGGCTTTAAACAAGGACTTTTGGACCTCTGTGGGGTCCACAGAAGTCAAGGGAAGTCCAAACTAAGACTTGACCTTCCAAGTTTACCTAGTCAACTTCAAAATAAGCCAATAAGCTGGGCTTATGGCTTAGTAATAAGCACTAGGGAGGGCAAAGAACTTGGGTGCAAATACTGAGTACTCAGTGTACTCAGTGATATGGGACAAGGTTTAAGCTGCTTGCAGCCCTATTAAATAAGCTAGAAAAAGCAATGTAAGCCCTGATCTTAAAAGTTGGACTGATAAGCTTCTCAAAAAGCTAAAAAGCTTGCAATGGGGTCCACTAATGAACACAGGAGAGGCTTTGGGAAATTTGATCACTTATACTGATGACTCAGTATATATCTCCTATGGTCAGGTCAACTTTATGGCTCAAATAAGCTAAAAGCCAATAAGCTGAAGTACAAAATAAGCCAAGAAATATCAAGATCTACTGATAAGCTACCTATAAAACTAATGATGAGGTCTGGGTCCCACTAAATAAGTCAGAAAGAGCTTATTAACCTTGGGTGAAAAACCTGTACACAGGGCATGCACTTGCCCTGCAGCTCACTTTGAGCAAGTGTGGGGTCGACAGAGAAATTCACAAAAATAAGCTAAACACAGATCTTTGTAGATAAGCTGAGGGACTTATATATGTGAAAAGCTCAAGGTCTAGATTGCAGTCTAAAATTCAGGAAAATTCCTACAAATTTTAGATTTCTGCAAAGAGGTCTAATTTGACTTTTTGAGATTTTACAAAAGGTTGACTTTGATGAGTTTTGAACTTGCTTTTCTGAATGATTGTGTTATAATAAGCTATGATGAGACTGAATTAAGCAAAAACAACTACTAGTGGAATGTTTTGATGAGATTTGGACTCAAAATGCTTAACAGATGACAAATAAGGTGAGATCAAAAGGTATTTTGACTTTTTGTGAAAGACTAATGGTTTTTATGTTTCTGATGTTACTCTAAACCCTATTGAACTTTGTTTTAATAACTAACATCAATCAAAACACCCTGGAACTTAGTGAAACTCACTGATCCAAACAAACCTTATATCCACTGATTTTAGGTTCTCTTAAACAAATGAATAATTTAAGCCATGAACCCGATTTGTATTGATTAATTATGATTAAGGAAACTTAAATAAGCACAGAAACATGAGTTTAAACCACAAACACTTATTATTTTATACTAAGCTTATTTAGGTAGTTAACTAAGAAATATTGAACATAATGAAATCTAATAAACCACTACACAATATTAGGTATTAATCTGTTTTAAATGAACGTATTAAGCACAAAGAAGCATAAATAAGCAAAGAAAAAGCACCGGCACAGTAATAAGCTAAAATTAATATATGAACTTACAAATTGCTTTCCAGCTAAAAACCATGAACCAAAGGACCACAGATCAATCCTATAGGTTTCCATAAACCTCTAACCCAGGGCAATCCAAAATTGACCCTGCTCCAACTTGAATCACCATGAAACTTGGAATTTGACTTTTGTTGACTTTTTCTTGTATTTTTGATTTTATATAGCTAAACTATTTTTAAGGGTTACTAATAGCTTTTATAAGCTATATGGGAGCTTATGTCAGCTTGTGAGTCTCTACACAACTACTAAGAACCAACAGAAGCTTAAATTGTAAATTTAAATTGTAAACTTAAAATTTGGAAAAGAAACTACGGATTGATTGCTTAATACTGAATTCACATTCACTGAAAATGATATTACAAGTTTTGAAAACAGAGGATTACAACTAATTTAGGAATTACAATGAAAACGAGACTAAAATTAACTAATTTAACTACTACTCTTTCCTTGTTGCTTCTTCTTCTTTATATAGGGGAGAATTAGGGTTTAGGAAGGCCTCTGAAACTTTCCCACTTGGATTGTGAGCCCTTGGATGGCTTAAATTTAATCTGAGCCCTTAATTGGGTTTTGGCGCCAAAACAGAAATAGAGCAAATTGCTCTGTTGCGTGTATAGGAGGGGACATTAATTGGGGTTGTCTTGTTAGGTAAGGGGTAGTGGATTGGGCGGTTTGATGGGATGGTGATGGTGGGAGTGTGAGGTGATGGCTGTTGCAAGTGGGGGAGAGGGAAGGGAGGAGGTTTGACTTTGGTTGACCGGGGTATTATTTAAAACGGTTTTGAGGGAGTTGGCTTAGGGATGGGCTTTGGAAGGGGTGTTGGGCTGGGTGGTGTTTATTTGTTGGATTGGATTTGGCTTGGGTTTTTAGTAATACAAAGGGTCCGGATGGTTAAGTATTAATACAAGGACCAATTTTGCAATATGCTGAAATTTGAGGGACCTGATTTGCCTATTTCCCAAAGTACTTACAAGGGTGTTTTCTGCCAAGTTTCAATTCCCTAAGGACCATGATGATAAATTCCACATTTGACTTTTCTAGGGACTAAATCTGCCAAACTTGAAACTTCAAGGACCAATCATGTAATTTCACCAAACTTTCCAACCAAGGACCATTCCTGCCAAAGATGACTAGCACAAGGACAAAAATTGATTTTCTCAAAGTTTTTACATCCCAGGGACCATTTTTGTCAATTTTGCAAAGTTGCGGGACTAAACTTGTAATTTTGTGAAACTTTGCACCAAAGGACTAATTATGTTTATTTGTGGTTCAAAAGGACCTTTGGTGACTTTTTCATGTTTTTAGAATAACCAGGGACTAGATTTGACAAGTTTTGAAAGTTGAGGGACTGAAACTGCCAATTATGCAAACTTTGTTCACTTTTCATTTGTTTTTGATCATTTTGCATCTGAAATATATAAAACACACTTCTGGGATAATTTCAGTATTTTGATGCATATTTGAGTGTTTTTGGATGTTTTGGTAGCTCAGATTAGATAAAAATGATGAGTATTTACACACTCATCAATCCCCCACAGTAAAATATTGCTAGTCCCTAGCAATCTTTTGAGAAAACTTAATGGATTTGAAGTCTCTTTACCAAAATCCATTATTTCTGGAGTAGCCAAATGTTTTAGCTCAAGTAAGAACTATGGTACACTGATAACCATATGATTTTGAGCAAATCATCAGCTGTCAACGGATTTGATTTGTCTTTACCAAAAGCCGTTTGCTTCTGGACTAGCCAACTCTTTGATGGAAATAAAGTCATCATCTTGGTGAATTGATTACCAATTATTGTTTTTCCACTGCCTTTACCACAAGCCATAACCTTGCGGGCTAGCCAACTCTTCACGATTAAAGATATGGTGAGTTGAATCCCATACAATTTTGGGCAAATTGTCAGCCATCAACGGTTTTGAGATATCTTTACCAAGAGCCGTTTGCACTTGGATTAGCCAGTCCTTTTGTGGCTTAGACAAGGCGGACTGATAACCATAAAATTTTTGAAATAAAGTGAAAAAAAATTTAAAATTTTGGCTAAAAACGGGGGTACTAGAAGATATAATGTGATAAAATTCGCTAGAATTCCCCCTCCCCCCCCCCCCCCCACTTAGAGTTGAATATTGTCCTCAATATTCAAAGTCCCAGCTATCATACCGAATCTTTGAACGGAAAGGGATAATATTACAAGCTAAATGTGGAAATAACATTTTTCACTTTATTTATATAGATATATACACATTTTTTTTAAAGATATATACATGGTGAACCATAGCAGGGGTAACTTCCCCCACACTTAGGGTGAAAACCCTTTATACATGCTACTATTTTTGTTTATCGAGTCGCTAGCTTGACTCGATCCCCGAATTCATTGGTTCGTGGGGAAAGTTTGGAGATCCGGGACAACCAATGGTGGTATGTCCCCTCCAAAGTAGTGTTTTAACCGATGGCCATTCACTTTGAAGTTGGAACCGTTAGGTTAAGATAATTCAACAGTTCCGTATGGAAATACTTTTGTTACAGTAAATGGCCCAGACCAGCGAGTTTTAAGCTTTCCTGAGAATATCTTCAATCGTGAATTGAAGAGAAGGACTCTGTCACCGATGCTAAAAACACGGTTCTTAATTTTTGAGTCGTGAATCTTCTTGGGTTTTTCCTTGTAAATCAAAGAATTCTCATAAGCTTGATCACGAAGTTCGTTTAATTCGTTTAGTTGAACCTTGCGGTGATCACCCGCTGTCTGAAGGTCGAAATTTGCATGTTTTAAGGCCCAGTAGGTCTTATGTTCTAATTCGATCGGAAGATGACATGCTTCCCGATACACTAGCTTATATGGAGTACACCCGATGGGTGTTTTGTAAGCAGTGCGGAAAGCCCAAAGTGCATCATCCAACTTATCCGACCAAGAGGCACGATTTTCTCCCACCGTCCTCTCCAGAATTCTCTTAATACCCCGATTCGAGACCTCCACCTGCCCACTTGTTTATGGGTGGTATGCAGTAGAAAGACGGTGAGTCACACCATATTTCAGCATCACTCTTGCAAATTGTTCATTGCAGAAGTGTGTTCCATGATCACTGATAATGGCACGAGGAGTCCCGAATCTGGCAAAGAGAGACTTTAAAAATTTAACGACTACTCGGGCATCGTTGGTGGGTAAAGCTTTTGCTTCAACCCATTTTGACAGATAGTCGACAGCCACGAGTATGTATTTGTTCCCTCGTGAAGACGGGAATGGCCCCATAAAATCAGTGCCCCACATATCAAATATTTCACAGACTTGGATGGCATTTTGCGGCATCTCATTCTTTTTGGAAATATTCCCGTGACGCTGGCAAGCCTCACATGTTTTGATAAGTTCATGGGCGTCTTTGTAGATTGTGGGCCAAAAGAATCCTGAATCAAACACCTTTTTAGCGGTGTAGTTTGGGTAATGATGTCCCCCCGTGGGTCCATCATGACAAGCTTTAAGAATTTCCATGGCTTCTTGGACATGGACACACCGTCGGATGACTTGATCCGCACAGATTTTGAACAAGTAGGGATCGTCCCAGAAGTAATGTTTTACATCTTTAAAGAATTTTCTTTTCTGTTGGGACGACATCCCTTTCACAACGAAATTACCCGCATGGTAATTTGCAAAATCGGCAAACCATGGGGTAGTGGTATCATCCCGGGTAGAGATTAGATTGAGAGACTCTAGAGGAAAAGTTTCATTAATCTCTTTTCTCTCGAGAATATCCTGATGAGGATTCTCTAACCGGGATAAGTGATCAGCAGCAAGATTCTCTGCTCCTTTTTTGTCTCGTATGATTATATCGAATTCCTGTAGGAGCAGGACCCAACGGAGCAGTCTTGGCTTTGCGTCCTGTTTAGCAAACAGGTATTTCAAAGCCGAGTGGTCCGTATACACCACACATTTGGTTAGGATTAAGTAAGGCCTAAATTTCTCAAAGGCATATACCACAGCTAATAATTCTTTTTCTGTGGTGGTATAGTGCGTTTGAGCTTCAGTCATGGTCTTACTTGCGTAATGTATTGGCTGAAAATGTTTTGTTTTGCGTTGCCCCAGAACTGCACCAATAGCGAAGTCGCTAGCATCGCACATAAGTTCGAAGGGTAAGTCACAGTCGGGGGCAACAAGGATCGGTGCCTCGGTGAGCCTTTTCTTTAAAGTAGAAAAAGCTTCAACGCACTCGGGGGAAAAGATGAAAGGAGCTTCCTTTTCAAGAAGATGAGTCATGGGCCGGGCTATTTTGTAGAAATCCTGAACGAATCTCCGATAAAACCCGGCATGGCCGAGGAAACTTCTTATGCCTTTAACAGTGGTGGGATGAGGTAGCTTAGCAATAACATCAATTTTGGCCTTATCGACCTCAATCCCACTTTTTGAAATTTTAAGGCCGAGGACAATGCCCTCCTTGACCATAAAATGGCTCTTCTCCCAGTTTAGACAAAGATTTGTGTCTTTACAACGTTGAAACATCTTTTCTAAATGGGAGAGGCATGAATTGAAAGAATTCCCGATGACTGAGAAGTCATCCATGAATACCTCCATGGTTTTCCCGATCATGTCGTGGAAAATAGCCATCATGCACCTCTGGAAAGTGCCCGGAGCGTTGCATAACCCAAAAGGCATGCGACGATAGGCAAATGTCCCGCAAGGGCATGTGAAGGTAGTCTTCTCTTGATCCTGTGGATCAATGGGAATCTGGAAGTAACCCGAGAGGCCGTCGAGGAAGCAATAATACTCATTCCCCGCCAGTCTCTCGAGCATTTGATCCATAAAGGGTAGAGGAAAATGGTCCTTGCGGGTGGCTTCGTTAAGTTTTCTGTAATCGATACATACTCGCCACCCCATAACCAACCGAGTTGGAATCAACTCGTTATCCTCATTTGTGGCAACAGTAATGCCACCCTTTTTTGGAACACAATGTATGGGACTAACCCAAGGACTGTCGGATATAGGGTAAATCAATCCAGGGTCGAGAAGTTTTAGAACTTCTTGCTTGATAACTTCGTGGATTTTTGGATATACCCGTCTTTGATGTTGCACGGCAGGCTTAAAGTCATCCTCCATTAGGATTTTGTGTGTACAAAAATCCGGGTCAATACCCTTTATGTCTGAGAGCTTCCAAGCAATTGCTTGTTTGTGGGGCTTTAAAACCTTAAGCAGCGCAGTTTTCTCCTCATCCTTTAAATCTTTCGCAATAATGACTGGTAATTTATCGTTACCTTCCAAGAATGCATATTCTAGATGAGGAGGCAGGTCCCTAAGTTCGACCTCGGGGAAATCATCATTTTTCTCAACATATTTGATTTCCGCGTTATGAAGTTGTTGAGGCAGAACAGGAAGAGGAGAGGGATCTTTGTTCAATAATTTCTCAAGGAGAAAGATATCCCCCTCCGGGTCAATCTCTTGGTTATCAATTCCTTCGGGAACCGATTCACTTTTGAGAAAGGCCTCTATTTTCTCAAGGACGAAATCACTTCCCTCAAATGGAGTGAGGGAAGGAGAAGAATTAGTGATTATGGGGTGAGAAGAGGGAGTGGGGTTGCCACTCGGAGAACTATCAGCGAATCCAAGGATTTCCTGAGCATACTCCTCAGATGCAATGTCAATGACATCAATTCAGTTGACCGATTTAGCATCATAATTCGAGGAGTATCTCGAGGTTTGATCAAGGTTGAACGTTATCGCTTCAGTGCCAACTCGTAACGTGATTTCCTCATCGAAAACATCGATCAATGCACGACCCGTCCTTAAGAATCCTCTCCCAAGAATGAGAGGAACTCTTGGATCCGCATCGAAATCAACTATGACAAAGTCTGCCGGAAAATGGAACTTTCCCACTCTTACAAATACGTCCTCGGCAATACCAAGGGGACGTGAAATTGAACGGTCTGCAAGCTCGAGAGTCATGCATGTGGGAGTGAGTTCCTAAAGAGAGAGCTTTTTCCAAACTGAGTGGGGCATTAAGTTGACGCTTGCAACAAGATCGGCTAAGGCAAAGCACTCAACCATCCCCGGGAAAATACATGGTATTAGAAATTTCCCGGGGTCTCCTAGCTTCTCGGGAAGCTATTTCAATAGAACTGCAGAGCAGTTTTCATTGAGTGGAGTTCGTGCCATCTCAAACAGTTTCTCTTTATTGCTCAATAGGTTTTTGATTGTCGATGCGAATTTGGGCATTAAAAGAAGAGCATCCGCAAAACTAATATCAAAGTGTAGATCTTGAAAAATTTGAAAGAATTTTTCCATCTGATGATTAGCTTTTTCACGGAGCTTCTGGTCTTGCAATCGTGAGGGATATGGAAGTGATGGTTTTGGGTTGGCTTTTGGATTTTCAACAGGACCTTCGGGAGTTTCAAACATGACTCTTTTAGGGGGAGTCTGGATCGGGAAAACTGGAGGAGGGACGTCATTGGTACTTCCGTTATTAGTAGGAAGTACCGTGTCCGTAGTATCCTCAGTTTCACATTCCTCTACCTGGACAAGAGAAGAGGTAGACAGAGCTGTTGGCCCTTTATAAGAAACTCCACTTCTTGTGGTGATCGCCTTTACATCGCCCCTCGGATTAGCGATCGTGTTGCTAGGTAAAGTACATGAGCCCGAGGGTCGATCATTTAAAGACTTCTTCAAATCAGAGATCTGACTGACCAGCAATTTGTTCAGTTCATCTTGGGATTTCATAAACTGTTTTAATAACTCATCAGATGATGGTCCAGTTGGAACAATGGCTTGATTTTGATTTGGAAAATTTTGAGCCCGATTGTTCTGGAAATTCCCATGTTGCTGGTTGTTATTACCCTGGAAGTGATTTTGTTGTTGAAAATTACCCTGATGGTAATTGTTCTGACCCTGATTACGGTTATAATTCCCTTGGTTTTGATTTTGTTGAACCTGGTGTTGACCAGAGTTGAAATTCCCTTGGTTGTTAAAACCTTGGTTCATTCGGTTCTGGTTCTGATTCTGGTTAAAATTCTGGTTTCTGTTTTGACCATTTTGGTTCTGGTACTGATTAAATCCCGGTGGTCCAATGTAGTTATTGGAATGATAACTCAACAGATTTCGGTCCCCTTGCGGTTGGTAAGAATTACCTCCCGTATTGTAGGAACGTTGGGCTACGAATACGTTCTCTTGAGTGAAGCCACCGGAGGCTGGGCACTCATGGTATGGTGTGGACCACCACATGTTTCACAACTGATAGTTTTGATCTGCTGATTGTGATTTGTTTGGTGAATTCGGAGAACCGCAGCAGACAAATCATCAAACTTTTTGGTAAGGGCAGCTATTTCATTATTTGCCGGAGTGACTGACTTACATGAGTCATTCCTCTCTGAAGAGAAGTCCCAAAAATTGTGATGGGCAGTCATGTTTTCAATTAAGTCATAACACTCTTCAGGGGTCGTTTTCATAAAGGTGTCCCCGGCAGCAGCATTGATGGTGTCACGATGACGAAGTGTCAAACCATTGTAAAAGGTATCAATAATGGTGACAAGAACCATGTTATGATTGGGACACCGATCAATAGCAAGTTTGTAGCGTTCCCATGCCTCAAATAAGGACTCTTCGGTAAGCTGTCAGAAGTTACTAATATCATTTCTCAGCTTTGTAACCATGGATGGTGGAAAGTATTTAGCCAAGAACTTAGTAACCATCTCATCAAAGGTATGGATCGAATTCTTAGGAAGTCGATCAAACCAAGCAGTCGCATGATGAGTGAGAGAATATGGGAACAGGTATAAACGCAGGCCGTCTTCGGTGACGCCATTTTGTTTCATGCTCTGGGTGACGCTTAAATATTTATCGAGATGCTTGTTAGCATCGTCACCCGGCAAACCGTGGAACTGATACGAATTCTGGACCTATTGTATCATGTTGTGTTCTAGTCCAAAATTCGAGGCTCCAATTGTAAGTGGTGCAATGGGTCCACCCCTCCCGTGCATGGTAGGCTGACATAGTTCATCCATTGTTCGGGTGTCAGGAACTATCTCATCCTTGGGAAGGTTTGGGGGCTCGTCGTCCATTTTTATCGTGTGTTCTTCTTCAACGGTACGTAACTCGGTTACGTTTCTATGACGATTACGTCGTGATTGTGAACGAGTGCGCATGCACTAAAAACAATTTTTCAAAACAAGATCGAGGCAAAACCACAGTGAACTTAAACCAATAATAACAGGTGAATGGCTTCTTTATGAAAGGTATACCACTCACAGGGATACAATGGCAAGTTTTTATCTTATGTTTGGGAACTTATTATGTTCACACCCCCAGTTGGTAGGTGTTCTGCCTTGGTTTGCGGTGGTAATCTTTTATGTAATTATTCACAGTAAAATATTTTTGGCTTTTCGTGTATGGGTGAAAAAAACTTGGAAAATATTTTTGGAACTGATTCGTTAACCGAAATCATTCCTTTAAGATTACTCGCAGGGTGGCGCAAGAGAATGAATAGATCTCTTGTCAGTTCGCAATTTAATGTCAGAACTTCGGTATTCCACCTGTGTAGGTTGTAATCTTAAAGTAGACGAAGTAATTTAACTTCACAGTTTGTTTTGTTGTTTATGATTTTTTTTTGCTGTTTTTAACACTTCAGGAAAAGTGTTAATGAACTTTTTCAGTTATGATTTTTATTTTCACAAAAATTTACAAAGTGATGATATTTGTACAGGAGGGGTTTTGAAAACCACTAAACCTAAAAACGTTTTGAAATACGCAAAAACCTCCCCGGCAGCGGCGCCAAATTTTGACTCCTCCCAAACCAACCAGTCAACCAGGTGCAATTGATAGGCCTACCTAGGAGAAAAGGTCAAGTGTTTAAAATCCGTGGAAGTACAGGGAAATCCCCGGGTCGTTAAGTCCCAACGAGATTGAAATTGTATTTGTAAACGTTTTTGGGAATGAATGGTTCTGAGGACAGTAACCAAAGATGAAGTGGTTTGATTTACACTACTGATATTATTTGGATAACAATATATAACAAGTACAGTAAACAGATATGTATACAAGTAAGCAATTTGTAAATCAGAAATGCTTACAGACAGAGAAAAATGTGAGTTTTAAACAATTTAAAACTACAGGGGGTGCAAATAAAAATTTTACAAACTTAATTAGAAAAGAAAAAGAAAATTATTTTTTTTGATTATTTTATTATTTAATATTAATTATTTAAATAAAAACTTTTTAACTATTTAATTAAAACTAATTAACTTAAAAACTTAATAATACAAATTTAAACTAGAAAATTGCAAAATTAATTTTTAAAATTCTAAAATAACTTAAAATAAATTTAAAAAATTAAAAATATGTATTTTTGTCTTTTTATGGATTTTCTATTAATTAAATACTAATAATATTAATTAAACTATTTAAACTAATTTAAATTACTAATATTACTAAAAATGACTTAGAAAATTATAGAAAAATTTATAAATCTAATTAACCATCTCAGGGATCCTAAAAAATTATAAAAAGTTTACAAAAATTATATTTAGACTATTTTAATAATTAATTACTTATTTATTAATTAATATCTAATTTAACTAAATTAATTAAGAAGATTAGAAAATAAATAGTAGTAATTAAGAGACTATTTTCTAAAAATACTTAATGATTTATACAACCTAGGAAAAATATAAAAAGGTACTGTTATTAATTAAAAATCAATAAAACTATTTAATTACTAATATTACTTAATTATTTAATTAAACTAATTTTAATTCTAATAATTACTAAATTAAAAGAGAAAATCTAGGAAAATTACTGAAAGTACTTTAAGGTAAAATAAAATTAAGAAAAATATAAAAATGATGAAGTGCTTAATAATAAGCTGAAAAGAAAAATTAAAAAGATAAATCCTATTAAATAGAAGCTATCACTATTTTTAAATTTGGTTTTTGTTGGTTTTTCTTTTTGACTACTGATTATAAGCTAAAAATAGAAAACTTTTATGAAGACACTTTTGTTATAGCTTATTAATAAGCTATGTGCACCCCCTTGTGCTTAACAGTTGACAAAATAGCTTATTTGGACTTGTGAATTTGTGAAAAAACTATCAAATGAACAAATAAGCTCAAACAGATGGATAACAACTTGAAATAAGGTAAATGGTACAAATAAGCACACTGAATAAGCAATGGTAACCAAATAAGCACTTATCAAACTATTAGGCCAAGATAGGCTTCAAACAGGGACTTTTGGACCTCTGTGGGGTCCACAGAAGTCAAGGGAAGTCCAAACTAAGACTTGACCTTCCAAGTTGACCTGGTCAACTTCAAAATAATCCAATAAGCTGGGCTTATGGCTTAGTAATAAGCACTAGGGAGGGCAAAGAACTTGGGTGCAAATACTGAGGACTCAGTGTACTCAGTGATATGGGACAAGGTTTAAGCTGCTTGCAGCCCTATTAAATAAGCTAGAAAAAGCAATGTAAGCCCTGATCCTAAAAGTTGGACTGATAAGCTTCTTAAAAAGCTAAAAATCTTGCAATGGGGTCCACTAATGAACACACGAGAGGATTTGGGAAATTTGATCACTTATACTGATGACTCAGTATATATCTCCTATGGTTAGGTCAACTTTATGGCTCAAATAAGCTAAAAGCCAATAAGCTGAAGTACAAAATAAGCCAAGAAATATCAAGATCTACTGATAAGCTACCTATAAAACTAGTGATGAGGTCTGGGTCCCACTAAATAAGTCAGAAAGAGCTTATTAACCTTGGGTGAAAAACCTGTGCACAGGGCATGCACTTGCCCTACAGCTCACTTTGAGCAAGTGTGGGGTCCACAGAGAAATTCACAAAAATAAGCTAAACACAGATCTTTGTAGATAAGCTGAGGGACTTATATATGTGAAAAGCTCAGGGTCTAGATTGCAGTCTAAAAATCAGGAAAATTCCTACAAATTTTAGACTTCTGCAAAGAGGTCTAATATTACTTTTTGAGATTTTACAAAAGGTTGACTTTGATGAGTTTTGAACTTGCTTTTCTGAATGATTGTGTTATAATAAACTATGATGAGACTGAATTAAGCAAAAACAACTACTAGTGGATTGTTTTGATGAGATTTGGACTCAAAATGCTTAACAGATGACAAATAAGGTGAGATCAAAAGGTATTTTGACTTTTTGTGAAAGACTAATAGTTTTTATGTTTCTGATGTTACTCTAAACCCTATCAAACTTTGTTTTAATAACTAACATCAATCAAAACACCCTGGAACTTAGTGAAACTCACTGATCCAAACAGACCTTATATCCACTGATTTTAGGTTCTCTTAAACAAATGAATAATTTAAGCCAGGAACCTGATTTGTATTGATTAATTATGATTAAGGAAACTTAAATAAGCACAGAAACATGAGTTTAAACCACAAACACTTATTATTTTATACTAAGCTTATTTAGGCAGTTAACTAAGAAATATTGAACATAATGAAATCTAATAAACCACTACACAATATTAGGTATTAATCTGTTTTAAATGAACCTATTAAGCACAAAGAAGCATAAATAAGCAAAGAAAAAGCACTGGCACAGTAATAAGCTAAAATTAATATATGAACTTACAAATTGTTTTCCAGCTAAAAACCATGAACCAAAGGACCACATATCAATCCTATAAGTTTCCATAAACCTCTAACCCAGGGCAATCCAAAATTCACCCTGCTCCAACTTGAATCACCATGAAACCTGGAATTTGACTTTCGTTGACTTTTTCTTGTATTTTTGATTTTATATAGCTAAACTGTTTTTAAGGGTTACTAATAGCTTTTATAAGCTATATGGGAGCTTATGTGAGCTTGTGAGTCTCTACACAACTACTAAGAACCAACAGAAGCTTAAATTGTAAATTTAAATTGCAAACTTAAAATTTGGAAAAGAAACTGAGGATTGATTGCTTAATACTGAATTCACATTCACTGAAAATGATATTACAAGCTTTGAAAACAGAGGATTACAACTAATTTAGGAATTACAATGAAAACGAGACTAAAATTAACTAATTTAACTACTACTCTTTCCTTGCTGTTTCTTCTTCTTTATATAGGGGAGAATTAGGGTTTAGGAAGACCTCTGCAACTTTCCCACTTGGATTGTGAGCCCTTGGATGGCTTAAATTTAATCTGAGTCCTTAATTGGGTTTTGGCGCCAAAACAGAAACAGAGCAAATTGCTCTGTTGCATGTATAGGAGGGGGGCATTAATTGGGGTTGTCTAGTTAGGTAAGGGGTAGTGGATTGGGCGGTTTGATGGGATGGAGATGGTGGGAGTGTGAGGTGATGGCTGCTGCAAGTGGGGGAGAGGGAAGGGAGGAGGTTTGACTTTGGTTGACCGGGGTATTATTTAAAACGGTTTTGAGGGAGTGGGCTTAGGGATGGGCTTTGGAAGGGGTGTTGGGCTGGGTGGTGTTTATTTGTTGGATTGGATTTGGCTTGGGTTTTTAGTAATACAAAGGGTCCGGATGGTTAAGTATTAATACAAGTACCAATTTTGCAATATGCTGAAATTTGAGGGACCTGATTTGCCTCTTTCCCAAAGTACTTACAAGGGTGTTTTCTGCCAAGTTTCAATTCTCCAAGGACCATGATGATAAATTCCACATTTGACTTTTCCAGGGACTAAATCTGCCAAACTTGAAACTTTAGGGACCAATCATGTAATTTCATCAAACTTTCCAACCAAGGACCATTCCTGCCAAAGATGAGTAGCACAAGGACAAAAATTGATTTTCTCAAAGTTTTTGAATCCCAGGGACAATTTTTGTCAATTTTGCAAAGTTGAGGGACTAAACTTGTAATTTTGTGAAACTTTGCACCAAAGGACTAATTATGTTTATTTGTGATTCAAAAGGACCTTTGGTGACTTTTTCATGTTTTTAGAATAACCAGGGACTAGATTTGACAAGTTTTAAAAGTTGAGGGACTGAAACTGCCACTTATGCAAACTTTGTTCATTTTTCATTTGTTTTTGATCATTTTGCATCTGAAGCATATAAAACACACTTCTGGGATAATTTCAGTATTTTGATGCATATTTGAGTGTTTTTGGATGTTTTGGCAACTCAGATTAGGTAAAAATGATGAGTATTTACACACTCATCTGTCATGCCATTGATGTCATAGAGTCTATATTAGAAAGGTCCTAAATAAATCACCGTATGAAATACTTAGGAATTGAAAGTCATCTTTAGAATATTTTTGAGTATTTGGTTATAAAGTATTTATACTAAACATCAAAGTGTATCTCAACAAATTCTACCCAATGTCGTATAAAGGTGTGTTCCTAGGATTCTCTCATAATAATAATAAAGCATACATAGTGCTTAACAAGGAAACAATGAAGATTAAGGAATCTCTCAATGTGGCCTTTAATGAGAGCATACCCAAGCCTAAATCATCTCCTTCGGTAGAAGATGAAGTGATCAACGAACAAATAGTTCTTGATTAAGAAAGGTCGCCATCATTGCAAGTTAATGTTTTGGATGAAGGCAATCCTAAGGAATTGAGAGATGCGAGGAGTCATCCCATAAATAAGTCATTGATGACTTGAATAAAAGGACTCTTAGGTCATAAAATAAACAAGGTTAAGTTTTGGCATGACATTTTTCAATAGTCCAAATTGTTTTAGGATAGGTCTAGATGGTCATGGTTGACATGCATCTTAAGAGAACAATCCATAAGATATAATGAGTTGTCTAGAAGTCATTTGCACGTCCTTTAGGTGTTCCTAGTGGTTATATGGTTGTATGACTAGGTCTTATGTGAAGGCATGGGAGGAAGATCAAATAAATGACTTCCAAGAGGAAAGATATGTATCAACTCATTATTCAAACAATGATTGATAATATCCAAGATTCTACTTGTCTATACTATGTGCATTGAACAAGAAAATTTGACACAAAATTATCTTGCTTAATCTCGATAATATTGATTTTGTCAAAATTTCCAAAATTAGATATGATATTTATCACAACTCACACTTGTGTTGAAAATCATATGTCTAGCTTTCTTGTTCTCTCAATATGACAAAACATATGTTGCATGCATAATTTAAATAGATAAAGTTGTTTGACTTCAAAATGATGTCCTAGTAAAATGTCTTATTCAACCATAATTAAGAACCTCATGCATGGCTGAACAAATTATGGTGCATGCATGATGTGGGAACTAGCATGATAAACTAGATCATCCAATCTCTACTAAACATAAATGAGCTTTCTCTTTTATCTCTTACACCACCACATGCCTTATATCATCTTAAGTACATGATTTAGATGTGTTGAACATCTCTTCAAGCATCTTTGTACATTGACTACATCATGAGCATGAAGAACTCCTCTATTATCATACCTAACACCTTTCTCCTTCCCTATATAAATCACTTAAAATTGTGTTTCACTTCACACCATCTTCTCCTTCTCTAAGTATTAATCACTAAGAAAATTTCTTCACCTAAAATGAGTAACTCTTCAAGAAATGACTACGAGGGAAAATCCATTGTAGTAGATGAAGAACCAAATGATGAGTGGGAAAACCCATCATGTAATGATAATATAATCCTTAGAAATTATGTTATGAAGTGTCTTTGGAGTGATCCCATTTGGTACAAAACGGGGTACCCTCTCCCTCCTAAGCTTGTATGAAATCCATCAAGATTGAGAATGAGGTCAAGGACCTCTAAGAGGAGTTGAGAGAGTAGCACCTTGCCTATAAGAACAACTTCATGATGATGGCAAATGTTGTGAAGGGTCTTGCAAAGGTGGTGGCTCAAAGACGCAAGAAGTGAGTTTGCTTAGGCAAACTTGATCTTAAACATGAGTGATATAGTTGATCATCATGTGTAGGCCTAATCTTGTGCTAGAATAAAATGTTGTAATCATATGCTTCTATCCTGTTTTTAGTAGTTCTATGTGTTGTATGTTCTTCATGTTATCTTGAAATGAAGTAAATTCTGTTTTATATGATCATGTGTGCTCATGTTTGTTGTATTATACATCATGCTCAACAAATGGTTATTGGAGTCACATTGGACATATATATATTGTTGTCGACTAACCCTTGATGCAAGTATCCAAATGGTAACCTAACCTATTTTTGGAACTTTCACATGTGAGGATTTCTCGTTTGCTGCATGTTGTGATTTCTATGTGTAGCTAGGCCACCACAAAGGTGAGGCTCTTGACCCATGGATCCCCGCCTTGAAACAAGGGGGAGCAAAGATCTAGGGGGAGCTATGTTCAAGGGGGAGCACGCTCGGGTGCACTTACAAGCTACTTTCCCATTCAATGGAAGTCCCGCCTTTTTGATTCGACAAAAGGGGGAGAAAGAAAGCAAGAGCGTGAAGACCAAGTTAAAGAACAAACAAAGGCTTCACTAAATTACACGGCAAAGGTCAAGACGCAAGCTACACCAAAGGCGCGCTTTGTCTTCGCTACGTTTTGTAATTTTATTATCTTTCGGATTTTATTTATCATCATCAAAAAGGGGGAGATTGTTGAAGCCCATATCTGCTCCTGGCGCGCTGCCCGCGAAGGGTGACGCACCAGGCCACTGTATGGCTTCGGGTGAATTTTCAAAGTCGGCTTTCCCCTTACCCGACAAATGTGGATCTTTCAATACAGGTATGAATATGTTATGTGCTTAATTGAGAACACTCGAAACGAGTTTTGGGATTAGAGAGATCCAAATTTTAATGCATCCATTTAGGGAAAACGCCAACTCATGTTTTCTAACTATCGCCTCTAGCCAAGGCTTTTATAAACTTAGGGAGCTTATATATTTCACGTAACATCATGTGAAAGCATCCATATGCTCATATCCCGTGCTTACATCTTCTCTAATTACGTAACGGGTTTACTCCCTTATTGGTCAAATTAAGTCCAAGGTCTCTTTGCGTAAATGCATCCTTTCCCACTTGGGTTATGCTTTACATCAAGGCAAAGCACTTAACTTGTTTGAACCAAGGTATTAGTTGAGAACGTCGAGTCGTGGAAAGTCACGAGATATGAAACTATGGATTCTCGACGTTGTGTTACTTGAACTTATAAGTAACCTATGATTTTCTCAACTCATAATCTTAATTGTCTAAACTTTCTCTTCTTAATGACAATTAGATTACTTCTTAATCTTCTCTTAATCTCATTTTTACAAAAGACAAATACCACTAAATCTCCCACAATCCTTCCTAAATATCCCTCTCCAGCATTCTCTTACAACATTCCCTTACACTTATTACACAATGTGTACCTTGTGTCTCCCCATACCCACTCACAATATTCCCTCTCCCATACAATCTTTATACACACACTTATACACCTTGTGTACACACACTTGATTTTAAAATACACACACTACTCACAATTAAATCTTCTCTACACACACTTGCCAACTCACCAAGATTTCCATATCCAATCCAATCCACATCTCTTACACAACTATAATCCAAGCCATCCATTTCAAACCAACTCATCTCAACCATTCATTCCCTTACAACATCACATCCCTTACACAATCCAACTCATCTCTTATATTCCTTACACACTCTACATCTCAACCATCCATTCCCTTACAACACATCTCAACCCTCTATTTCATCACATGGGAATAAATTTGAAATCCAAACATAGGCTCCCTTTGATCCTAGCCATCCATTTCAAATAAACACATCTCAACCCTCCATATTCCCCACATGCCAATTAATTTGAATTCCAAAGGTGGCTCCCTTTGATCCTAACCATCCAATTCAAACAAAACCATCTCAACCATTGATTCACCCTTTCCCCCAAGCAAAGCATATTCCTTTGGAATATCCCTTCTTAACCCTTCTCACCTAACCATGGTTAACCTCTAAACCCTTAACCTAACCTTGGTTACATCTTAACCCAACCTTCCTCACACTTCCCTTGAGGAATATACCTTGGCATATTCTTTCTCTCTTTTCTATGCCACTAGAGGAATACCCAATCTACCCCTACCAAATTACCCTTTCTACTTTTTTACCCTTGGTATTTGGTTTTCTCATAAACACTTCACAAAACATTTTCCAAATTGGCTATTTGAGTTGGTAAATCTTAGATTGATTAATATTAAGGTTTAGTGTGAAGTACAATTGGGGGTTTTGCAAGGTAAGGTATTTAAAAGGCCAAACACCCAAAGCTTTGGGATAATTGTTACTGGGTGTCTGGCGCGTCACCCACACGTTGACGCATGGGCAACGCGCCGGGCTCGGTAGAATTTTCCCAAGTTGGGTTTTTGCCTATAAATACCATGCCTTGCCTCTTGTATTCCTCGCCCCTTGCCATTATTCTTTCTCTCTACATTCTTTCTCTCAAATCTCTCTATCTCTAATCTTGTGTTCTTGATTTTCACATTAACATCTTTGAAAGAACACATCTCCTTGCAAGGGAAGAATTACAAGAACCTCGTCCACTCTTGTGATTGTGTCGAGGGTCTTCTTCTTATACCCTTTCTATTACAATTGAGTCTCTAGGTTAGGTTAGGGCTTGATTGAACAAACACTTATTCATTCATTCAATTGTTTGTAAGGGAAGTCTTGTGTCTTGGTGACCAAGCCTAGATCATTGGGGATCTAGTTGGGGTTTGATACTTCCGGTGGGAAGTCTTGGAAGTGATATTTGTGATACTTAGGAGAAGTCGAATCGTGAGATTCTTTTGGGTGGTTTCCGAGGGTGGAATACCGTGGGAGTAACTCCTTCTTTGTGAGCATCAATATTGGTGAATATTGGTGGAGTGAATTGTAACGGTTTGTAGTCCACCGAAAGGATTATACTAGTGAATAGTATCGTTTCGTGGATTCGCAACTGGACGTACGGATGGTATAAACCCCCCATCCCGAACCAGTATATATCGTGGTGTCTTTTACTCGCTTTATATACTTTGGATTGTGCTTGTGATAGTGGTAGTTCTCTTCTATACCACTTGGTGTTCTCTTTGGCTTAAAGTTTTTAAACATCTAAAAAGCCGAAGAAACCATATTCACCCCCTCTACGGCTCTACAACATCAATATCAACGCATCTCGAAATCAGAAACCAATATATATATATATATATATATATATATATATATATATATATATATATATATATATATATATATATAGGGGGACTTTCTTGTGAGAACCATCTTATCTGCAAGAACTGAGAGAACCACGAAAAACATACATGCACGCCCTTTAAAATAAAATAAAAATACATGCAAATCATCAATAATCGTAAGCATTCACCTATGTTCTTCAATATCATCATGAACTCATCATCTTTTTTCACAAAAACCTTACACACGGCCGCAATATTGTCATTGCACGCCTTATAAGAACATACATGCACACCTTCAAAGAAAATTTTTGTATTTCCAATTTCTTATCCAATTCTTTAGAACAACTATGTTTTTTTAAAACATATATGTTGTTTCTAGAACATATGTGCAAAAATACAATTATTGATAGCGTGCATGTATGTTTTTGGAGGTTCTCTCAGTTCTTGCAGATAAGATGGTTCTCGCAAGAAAGTCTCACTATATATATATATATATATATATATATATATATATATATATATATATATATAGTGAAGCGTTGAAATAAGAAGCCTAAATTTGGTAAAAACGCGAGAAGCAATCCTAACCACTCATTTTTTCTTCCTTTAAGTTTGATCTAATAACTAATATTAGTTAACCAACTTTTTGAAAATTTCTAAAAAAATTTTGAAAATTTTTCAAAAAATTTTCGAAATTTTTTAGAAAATTTTTGAATTTTTTTTTCAAAAAAAAATTTTTGAAAATTTTTTTGATTTTTTTTCGAAAAAAAAAATTCAAAATTTTTTTTTCTTAAAATTTTTTTTCGAATTTTTTTTCCGAAATTCATTTTTTCCGAAAATTTTTATTTCCGAAAATTTTTTTTCCCGAATGTTTTTTCGTCACATGTGAAAAAAATTTGGAAATTTTCACGAAATTTTTGTCACGTGTGAAATAAAAATTTCGTCACATGTGAAAAAAAAAACTATCGCATGTGAATTTTTTTTTCGTCACACGTGAAAAAAAAATTTCCTATACATGTGAAATTTTTTTTCGTCACATGGGCAAAAAAAAATTCGTCACATGTGAAATTTCGCAAAAAAAATTTTCAATTTTTCTAAAATCTTTTGAAAATGTTTCAAAAAAAATTTCGTAAATTTTTCCAAACAATTTTCGAAATTTTTTTGAAAATTTTTCGAAATTTTTTTGAATTTTTTTTTGAAAAATTTCAAAAAGTTTGTTGAATAATATTAGCCATTAGATCCAAGTTAAAGAAGGATAAAATGAGTGGCTAGGATTAGTTCTCGCGTTCTCACAAAAATTAGATTTCTCTCATGAATGGCTATATATATATATATATAACTAAGCGAGTACCCGTGCATGGCAGCGGTTCCTAGCGGTAGACAATTAATGATATGCAATATTGTGGTAAGTGTTTTGTATAACGTTCTAAATTTAAACATGAAAAGATCAAAATGAAATTGCAAAACAGTTGTAACATATGATAATTCAACTATAGCAAAAATTCTTAAGAAGTATCAAACGACATATAAAAATATTTAATAAGACTAAAAAAGAAAAAATCACATCAATTATGATACACTAACTAAAAAAGAAAAAAGAGTCAGGCAAATAGACACCCACATTTGAGCTTTATAAATAGTCATCTCAAAGCTAAGGTGAATAGGGAATTGTGTTCTCTTTAGTTTGAAAGGGAACATTTCTTTTTCAGATGGAGCAAGAAAAATTCTTGGCAAGAGCACTCTAACTTCAGCGTGTTGTTCGACCGCAATTTCAACATTGATGACATTAGGGTCAAAACGTTTACATATCAACCTCGTGCCATTACATAAATTAGTAATGTTTGACAATTATGTGTATGTTTCAAAACTTGAAAGAAAAATATTTTATACGTGTTGTATGTCAATGTCACCTATTATATGTAGTTAAGATTAAGATTAAGATATAGTTCAATCTTCAACCCGTGAATTATCCAAACTACTCATAAAAGAATACATCCTCAAGTATCAATGTATTCCATAATGTTGTTCAGTTCTAGCTTATTGCAAAAACATTTGCATAAAATTTAGAAAGTGAAAATATAAGAAAGCTAAATGAACATTCAGATCAAGATAAAGATAGAAACATACAAAATTTGTTGAGTGTCAAATTTTGTTTATCATAAAGTATATACTGTAAAAGACTGTCTCATTAAAAGTTGAATTGCAATGTTTAAGGAAGTGCCAACCCCCTCTACATCAGTAGTTTCTGATAATTAACTCAACAAGATACTTACAACAAGCTATGTAATAAAGGTGGAACCTAAATATAATACATGTATACTTCCAACAATTTAAATGAAATTAGACAAACACTTGAAACAACCAAATCCAAACAGTTATAAGTTTAAACCACCAAATTCAAACATGTCTCAGATCTCATATACACACCATAAACAAAAGATCTTAGATCTAAGAAACAACATATCGGCTAAACCTCTGAAAGAATGGCTACAATTACACGGTTTCATATTTAAATACCATCCGGCTATTGCCTCGCCAAAAAACAATGCGATCTTCATATAATTTCAAGCTATACTCTTTTGTTCATAAACAGTTACTACGTTTTTCAAATAAATTTGGAAAAAATGTTTTCCGCAACAAAGTGACAAGCCATTCCGTTTGTACACCTATTTGTAGAATATCAAGATCTAGTTTTACGTTTGATTTTATGGTGTCTATGAAACCTGCAACTTCTATTACTTTAAAAGAAAACTTGTCTTGCTATAACAACAAAAGATTCCGGTCTCAAATAACCTCAAAACAATAGATACGGCATAAAAATCTCGTTTTCAAAAAGATCCACCATTCAAACATAAAAATAGCTAAACAAATATCATTGTTCGTCCAAAATCTTATATACAACAATGTCAAAGATCTCGAAAGATCTGAAAACTGAAAGTGAAAAAAATACGACTAATTAACAAACTCAAATTACAAACCTTATAAGCCTATTTATCGTTTTTTTGTTAACCACCAACACTCAATTTGACGGAATCTGTTTAGCACCATCACCTTCGTCAAACACCAATCCATATCGTCACACACCATTCAGCCATTTTATAAACAACCAAAACACCGACACCACCAAACCCAACCCACATTTTTTCACCACCAAAACCACTACCAAAACTACAAGATCTATCACCAAAACCACCAGATCTACCACCGAAACTACACACAACCGAAAATACAACAAAACCTACGGAGGTTTCTGCGAATTCAGAAAATGCTAGTGGTGGCCAAGGTGGTAGCGGCGGTAGTTGTAGCAACAGTAGTGGCGGCACAGAGGTGGTATATGAACCCAAAACCACCCGGAAACAAAAAACATACAAATTATAAGTGATACTTACCAATTTTTCGGTTTAGCCAACAACAAAACCACCGACAAAGATTGAACTTCTTATGGTTGTTGTTAATGGTTGAATGAAAGATATATAGACCAAATAGTTATTTTTGGATATTATTTGAACGCATCGGCATTAATGAGTGAATTGAAACCGAGAATTCAAAACCAATTATTGTGAGTGTGTAGAGGAAGACTCAAAGCCTTTTGAGGATTGCAGTGAAGAAGTATTCAATACTTTCCTTTGATAGGTTTTACGGATTTAATACTTTCCGTAGTCAGATTCAGCCCCATTCATTTTATCTCACCTTTGACCAATTTCAACATTTCCACTTTTCAAGTTTGACCATACACCTATTATATATATATATATATATATATATATATATATATATATATATCTATATATATATATATATATATATATATATATATATGTTCTCTCTTTATAAGTACTCTTTTACTTTTATCATCTTCTATGTGAGAAATATAAAAAACATTGTTTTATAGAACTAAATTTTCTTTGTATAATGTAAGTGATTTTTAAAATTTGCCTTGGTATTACTACTATTATTTAGTGATTACTTATGACTACATGCTATGTCAATTACTTTATCCTCATACCTTTACAATATATACCAGCTACCAACTCAGTATTGTCACAATATCACGTGGATAATCTACCGTTTTTATATGAAAAATATTGTTATTGCATAAAATTATTCAAAACTAAAATTGTCGTCATCCGTATATCTATGTATTGTAAAATATAGAAATAGAAAAGATTTTCGCTAAATATTACAATTGCATGGTATTCACCGCTGCAATGCGCGGGTACCCTTCTAGTCATCTAATAAAGGAGGCACGACAAGTGCAACAGGAAACCAAATTAAAGATTATAAATCTGAACATTGTATAAAATACTTAATGAGTAATTGCATTTTAAATTTGATTCCTAAAATGGCAAAGACATGTGACGTTTCGTATTTGGTTATGTTTCAGGAGAAATCAGAAACGGAATTTAGAAGATTACGTCAAAGCTTTTGCTTTAAAGCTCGGCCATTGCCCACCTTTTATAAGGAAGTAGAAACACCCAAAAATCTAATGAAGGTACCAATCCAACACTGATGAATCTATGACCTTGATAGATCTTCTGAGCACTCTAGGATCGTTAGTAATGTTAATGTAATCACCAACACACTAACAGACAATCTCTGTAACTTGTATTTTAAAGCGGAAACAAACATAAGTTTTAATACTAAGAACAATCGATCCTCTATGGATCTTTTCAATAATAATAAAAGTGTTTTCTAAAACGTAACTCAATACATAATCATGTGTTCCTTTTATACACAAGGAACCCTAAACCATTTTACGAGAAACATATATTCTAAAACTTCTAAAAGATATGCATTATCACTTCCTAAATAAACTCATGCATATCCTAACTATATTACATAAAACACGAAAAAAAAACTATATCCGCAGAAACTAAACTTTAGCAGAAACAATCTATAAGCAGAATCTATCTCTTCAGCAGAATCCATCAGCAGATTCTTCAGCAGAATTCTATCTTAGCAGAATTCCCAACAATCCTCCCCTAATCTTGAATTTGACATGGTTAAGTTCAAGATTCTTGATAGATTTTTAAAGTTACATACCAAAAGGATTGAAATCGAACATCATCAGTAAAGAATCATCATCAGCAGGATCTCTATGATCAGCACATACTTGAAAACTCCATTCTTTGCAGCAACAAATGACAAAATGTACATCAAAACAAATTAGTTTCATACTATTCTCATCACAACCAGGTGTGTGAATTCCTGTGAGAGGTGAATCATTGAAAATAATATATTTGATGTCTCTTTACCAATAGCCATCACTACTGGAGTAGCCAAATGTTTTAAGTTCGAAAACTATGGTACACTGATGACCAAATGATTTTTAGCAAATCATCAGCTTTAAACGGATTTGAGATGTCTTTACCTGTAGCCGTTTGCTCAGGACTAGTCAATTATTTGATGAAAAATCATCTTGGTCAACTGAATACCAAATATGGTTTTCCACTGCCTTTACCACAAGCCATATACATGTGGGCTAGCCAATTATTGGGAATCCATAAAGGAAAAATCCATGGTCAATTGACAACCATTTCAACTCTCAGCAATGAAGCATGGGTGAGTTGGTACCCTATAGTTTTGAGCAAACTATTACAGCTATCAACAGATTTGATGTGTCTTTACCAAAGTTGTACCCTATGGACTAGCCAACTTTTTGATGGAATAGTCAACATCAGGTAAGTTGATAACCGGAGAATGTGTGATCAACACCAAACCTGCATACAACATACACAATACTATACAAAATTGTTAGTTTTTTTTCTTTCTTTTTTATTTTTTATTTTAATAATAAAAGAAATAAATATACAACAATATACCATCAAATAGAAGCTACTCTGGAAGTCCTAATCCTGAGTTTGAACACTTTCACCAGAGATTCAGCAAACAACCTAGCATTCCCAACTGGATCAGGAGGAATCTCCAACTTTTGTTGAAGCATTTTCTCCATCAGAGACACTGTAAGAGGATACCTTTTGCCAAGATCCATAAGAAGTCTGAGTCCAGATGTAGTTTCCAACACATGAACATATGGCATAGGGTAAAACTTCCAACTCTGAACCTTCCATCTCTGATTGTTTTTCCATATATCATAACCAGCACCAGTGGGAGTAGAAGAATCAAACAGTACTCTAAGGTCACCCGATAGATACAATCCAGACCCTGTAGGAGTATGAGTTGCATAATATTTGTGAACCAAATCATTGAGAGTGAGCAAATCCTGATGATCCACAAGATGTAGTATTTCTTGTAGAAATGTAAATGATAGAGAAGTTTTATCCAGTCTATAAATGGTATTGATCTGTCCATTTTTAGACAACTCCCAGTGAACTAAAACATCTCTAACTGCCTTAGGCCAATCATCAGGATATCCTTCTTTGATAAATGAAGCATCAGAAGCATTCACATCTATTAGTCTTTGTGCTGAATGTGAAGTTCTAACTTTAGCCATTCTCTTAACTCTTCTTCTAGGAACATAAATTGCATCATGAGGTAAAGAAGATTCATCAGGAACTTCAGCTTCAGTAGATACACCTTCTGCAGCATCAGTTTCCACTGATGGATTATCCAATTATTCATCAGTAGAATCCTGAGAAGAATCAAGTGCAGCAGATGCATATTGTTCATCCATAGCCTTCCTCATCTGTTTAGCTCTAGCAGCTTGAAGCTCTACTTCTCTTTCCTTAATCTTATGAAATCTTGCCATTTCAGCATGTTGTTCATCATCTAACTTCTTAGCAGCCTCTTCACCCAACCTTTCCTCCTCCATTTGTTTCCCGGTTCTCTTTCTAGATGGAGGATTGATGAGTGCTCAAACACTCATCATTTTTGGTCAAATACGAACTGCAAAACATACAAAAACACTCAGTAATGCATCAAAATACTGAAAATATTTCAAAATTGTGTTTTATATGTTTTAGATGCAAAATGAGCAAAAACAAATGAAAAACGCACAAAGTTTGCAAGATTGGCAGTTTCAGTCCCCCAACTTTTATAAAATTACAAAACTAGTCCCTGGATATTCAAAATATAGAAAATTATCACCAAAGGTCCTTTTGAAATCATAAGTTGTCATATTTAGTCCTTTGGTGAAAAATTGGAAAAGTTTTGGAAATTTACAGTTTAGCCCCTGAAGTTTCAAATTTTGGCAGATTTAGTCCCTGGTAGGATATTTTTGAAAGAAAAATCATTTTTGGTCCTTAAAAATCATAAATTATCAAAAATGATCCTTGGGTGAGGATTTTGAGGAAATTACATGTTTAGTCCCCAAGGTTTGGAAATTTACATAAATGGTCCCCGGGAATTTTAAAAAGTACAAAAATTGTAAAAATGGGTTTTTGATATTTAAGCTATGCATGAATGGTCCCTTATGATAACTTTGGATTTTGTACATTTTCAGTCCCTTAATTTTAAGGACTTTACAAATATAGTCCTTGTGATTTTTGAAAGTTACAACCAAATGGACCCTTATGATTACTAAACCTAAACCAATCCAAATACAAACCAAACCCCTAGCCCAACTGCTACCCCAGCCCACCAAGAAGCCCACTCCCATCCGTTTAATATTACCCCAGTCAAACCCCAGTCAAATCCGTTCACTGTTCATCTCCCCTAACCTCCCATTAACACCCCTAATTCCAGGTTCATGCCCCCCTCCTCACCAAACCTCACCCACTATCATTAATATCTTTCACCTACACCCTCACCTTCCCCCCTCCTCATTTAATGCTCCCACCAATACCACAACTGCCAATCCCACCTTTCCCGCCAAAAGCAGATTCAAAGGCTGTGATCAACCTAGCTCATCCTATGGCTCAGATGATAGTGGGAAAATCATGAGATACTTCTGGGACCTATAAAAGTGAAGAAAAATCAAGGAAGAAAGTGTATTAGAGTAGTAATAGTGTAGTGGTAGTTTAGTTGTTGTACGAATTTAGTATAATTAAAATTCAAAGTGTTCTCTTTCATTTCCAAGTGTAATTCCAAACTTATTATTGTAATTTTAAGTTGTTTTAATTATGTGATTAAGCTTTCATTTTTCAATTTTCAGTTTTTTTTATTAAAAATCCTCAAAATCTTAATTTAGCTCTAAAGTTGTGAAAAGCTTTTGTTTACTGCTTGTTTAAGTTTGTTTCAGTCCACTTATAAGTTTTTGAAGTATTCCAAGCATTTGAAAAAGACTCAGTGTATAAACACAAAAATTTAGAAAAATAAAATTAAATAGAAAAAAATTGAAAAATCAAGGTGCAAGAAGGAAGGAGTAAGAAACATAATTGGATTTGGATTTCAATGGGTATTAGAACCCCAAGGGGGGTGTAGGTTGTGGTTTGGTTAACCTGGCTACCTATCTCAGTTGTAAGCATTTGTCCATTTTTTTTATATAATCTGTATTAGTATTGTATGGTTAATTATTGTTAAATCTTATTTATTCATGTTCATTATTGGTTAACTCAAGCATCATATTCAGTTTCATGGTTTAGTTTGTGAGTTTGCATCACAAAATCTCCAAACTGCCTCTTAAGGGAGTGTTTGGCACAGGGGATCACCCTGTCCATTTGTGACTTTTAGTGGTAAAAACTTGTTTTGCCATCTCATATTAGGTTGTCTTAGAGTAGTAGAAGTCTCAAGTTAGGTCCCTTTTTGCAAAAAAGTCAAATCATCCAAGATCCCACCACCACAGTTGACTGTGGTGGTTTTTGAGTTCCATAGCCCATCATTTCCTTATATAAGTGGTTCTTTTAACTTAATTTGGTTTTAAATTAACTTATAAACATGTCTTCAGTAGTATAGAAGCAATCAAAGTTGAAAAAAGTCAAGTTTTAAGTTTTTCACAAAATAGTCAAATGTGCATGTTCAGGTTTTTCCCATAATTCAAAGATTTGTTTTGATTTTTGTGTGTTAATTCAGATCATGAAACTTGTTCCTACTCAAAACCTACCAGCTCATCTTTAAGATCTCACCATTTCTATATTTTTGTGAATTTTACACTGGGCCCCACATTGCCCAAAAGTAGCTTGCAGGGCAAGCTGACCCCTGCATCAGCAGACTCTGTCCCAAACACCACCCTTTTGTGGTGGTTTCCAGCCACCACAGTGGGCCCCACATCCCAAAATTTGTTCCTTCCATCCCCCCTCCTACCAGGGTGCATGGTTTGACCATTGGGTTGACCTGAGATCCACTGGGCCCCACCTGAATTAGCCCACATAATCTGTCCCCATTTTCAGTTTCAACACAAAGTCCCAAGTGCTTATTTATAGCTTATAGCTTATTCTGTGGTCCCTTTTGGCTTATTCCAGCTTATACAAGTTAACATAGCTTATTGGAACCTGATTCATCCAGAGTGGGTCCCACCTAAGCTGATTTAAGCTCATTTTCTCTTGTAGTCAAACAAAGTCAACAGTCTTGACTTTTAGCTTATTCTCAGCTTAATTTTAAGTTCTAAAAATCTTGTTTTTACAAAAGTTTGTTACTTTTAGGTATAAATCAAATTTCCAAAAAGAAAATCCAGAAAATCAAAAGTAATTTTTAAGTGATAGTTTCTATTTAATGTAAATTAAATTCTATTTTTCATTTTTATATTTTTAGTAAGTACTTAGTTATTTTATATTTTTCTTAAATTTATATTATATTAAAGTATTTATAATAATTTTCTCAGATTTTTATTTTATCTTTTAGTATTTATTAGAATTCATTTTAGTTTTATTAATTATTAATTAATATTAAGTTTAAAATAGCATAATTAGTTTTTATAAGGTAAAACCTAGTTTTTATATTTTTCCTAGCTTTTATATAATATAAAATAATTTTAGAAATTTTATTAGAATTTTTACTGTTCATTTTCTATTTTCCTTAATTTAAAATAGTTTAATTAGATAATTAGTAATTAATTAATAGAAAAAGCACAAAAAGACAAAAATACTTATTTTTATTTTTAAAACTTGTTTTTAGTTATTTTATAATTTTAGAAATTTTATTTTCATTTTTCTAGTGTTTAAATAATATTGTATTATATTTAAGTTGTTTAAATATTAATAATTAAGTATTAAATAGTATTTAATTAATATTAAATAATTAATTAGTGTTAAAAATTATTTTCTTTTTCTAAAAATTTTCTTTTATCTTTTAGTTTGTAAAAAAGTCATTTTCACCCCCTGGGTGTTTTCAGATTTCAGTTTTTACGTTTTATCTCGTACGTTTACGTTTTATTTAAACGTAACGTACGTGTTTTTAGGTTTTAATCGTTTCTGGTTTTTCATACTTTCAAGTCTTGTTCACATAGCTTATTTAAGCTATTTCTTCGTATATTCCTTAGCTTAATCACACTCAAAACCCTTTTCCCATCCAGATTTACCCGATCACGAAACCGTTTGATTACAATTCACACCTCGTCGGGACATAACGACCCGGGGAAACCTTATACTTCCGTGGAGCATTGATCTAGGCTATTTGACTTTGTTGACCATTCCTTTGTCAATATAAGTTAGGTGGTTCGGGCTCAATCAAGGATCTTCTGCTATCACTTTAGCTTTACCTTTATCAATACTTGATGAATCAACAACAGGTGGTACATTAGCAGAAGTGGCAGGTAAAGATACCTTATCAGCAACAACAGGAATATCTATATGAACAGAAGAACCAGCATCAGCAAGAATGGTAGGAACAATCTTAGGAGCACCCATTCCATCTTTGTCACACCTAGACTTGATTCTATTATACATCTGAACCAATTTTTCATCTGAAAGTGCCCACACTTGTTTCCTAGTCCAAGCATTGTTATATAAAGCACTGCTTTGAATTTTCACATAGGTTCCCATATAGTCCCTTTGCTGTGCTTGAGTCATGGGTTTATCTCTTTTTGCTTTGACTTTTTGCTCATCTGCTTCTTTCTTCCTCAACTTCATCTTTTTCACAATTTCAGAAACCCAGTCCTTTTTATCCACCTTATTACCAAGAATTTCTGCAGCTAAGTCAGGAGCAGCAATCACTTGTTCTCCAATATGCTGCCAGTCTGACTCATCAAAATTTTGAACAGCAGCATCCAATTCTCTCTATCTTTCAATAGCCCATCCTCACATACTTCAACCCCTTCAGCAAAATCATCATGACGAATATCCAAATCTTCCATAGGATCAGCATTTAACTTATGAACATCTGAACCAAGTAGATTATCAGCAGATCCTTGAGGCTTGAGGGTTTCAGTGATGTCATCAGGAGAAACTTGCTTAATAACAGATGGATCATGAACAGGGGAATTCAAATACTCTTTTCCTGCTACAAAGAATGTATCTACTGATGCATGAACCCCATCAGTAGTCTTGTCAGCAGCAATGGCACTAGATGGTTGTGTCTCCTGAAGAGTATCATCAGCTTCTGCCATAAGAATGTCATCACCACTTGACATCTTAGAAGATTCAGCAGCTTTCTTTGCCAAATATTGTCTTCTACTTCTTCTGCTGAAATGAATTGTTGGCTTAGGTTGAGATACTTCATCAACTTTGGGATAAGAAACATGTGACTGTCTAGCAACTTCAGCCAAAATTTCAAGAGAGTCCAAATTTCCCTCCTGAGGTACTTCAGCAGTATCCATTATCACCTTGCTTTGCTTCTGCTGAGTCAATTTTGCCTCCAAATCCTGAACTTTGCTTTTCAGCTTCTCAATCTCACTACCAAGAGTAGACTTGGTATCAGCAAGTTCCTTTTGGAGATCATAAGTCTTTCTCATATAACTAAAAATCAAATCATATACAGAAGTGAGAGTAACAGGGTCCTCTGCTCCACCAATAGATTGCTCAGTGGTAAATGGAGCTTCATTGAACCTAGCAGGAGAAACAGACTTATGTACAACATTGGGAGAGCCTTCATCAACTGGCTCTCTCATAGGACTAGGTGTTGGTAATCTAGTGGTCTCAGACTCAAGAGGCATTGGTACATGTGTACCAAGAGACTGTATTGTCTCTGCAACCTCAGGAGTTTGCTCAACAGGAGCAACCTGAGATGGTGAATTAACAGGACTAGGTGACATATGGGCAGGGGAAGGTGGTGGTAGGTCAGAAGAAACAGGGAATGGTTCAGCAGTTGTAGCTGGCTCTTCCTCATTTACCACTGAAGGATTACCATCAGCAGCAACACCAGAAGATGATGGATTACCATCATCAGCAGCATTTTGAGTAGGCAAATTGCTAGCATCATCACCCTCAACTACATCATCATTGCCATGTGGCAACATAGCATCTAACAGTGGGCGATGTTCCCCATTATAGTTTGTTTTCATTGAGGCAAACAACTTAGAACCAAGACTCTTAATAGGCACATGAATCCTATCCTCAGTGGTTATGTCTAAAATTATTTGTAAAAACCTAGGGTACATTAAGAAATTATGATGTTGTTTCTCAATATTTTCTATCATATTTTCAAAAATGAACTTTGAGAAATTATAAGTTAGACCCTTAGAGAGACAGACAATACCACAACCTAATTGTAGAGAGAATTGATCCCATCCACCACACTTGTTGCTTATACATTGGAGCAGCAAATGCACCAAATACCTCCACTTGGGACAAAACTGATTCTTCTGCCACTTAGTTGTGTCACTGCTTTGATATCCAGCTTCCCTCAGCCCAGCAAGTATCTCTTTAGTATTGGAGTGGTAAACACCATTCTCATCATCCAACTGAAGCTTTGTCCTAATCAAACCTTCTATCACCACATACTCAACACCTTCAATTTCAGCCACAATCTCTGTGTCAGATCTCTTCACTGCAGATGCCCAAAATTGCTTCACCATTGATTCATATATGACATTGGGATAGTGTGTCAAAGCATAATGAATCTTTGAACGCTGTAGAAACTCCACCATTAAATCAAACTCTTCATGACCCTTAGCCTTGTTCAAAATAGCATACTTGTTATGATCTTTCTTCAATTGAAGTTGTGCCATTTGAATGATTTTGTATGAGACGGTTATGAATTATGAAAATAATGATGGGTTTAAATGGAGTGATGGGAGAATAATTTAGTTTAGGCAAAGATATGCAAAGTAGGTTATATTTGGAAGTTCGCCAATTGTGGTCAAAATTATCGGAACTAACTATTGACCAAGTCTGACGTGTAATGTGAAATCCTCCAAATTCAAAATTACGCTTCAGCATAAATGAAGGTCAAATCTGCTGATGAATGGTCAATATCAGCATAAACCAAGCAAGAGTAAAAATATCTTCAGTGAATATCTTGATTTTACTGTGCCACCCAACTCGCATTAATTATCATAACGCCTAGACTTTGCTTATTTAATAACCCCAAATTACACTTCTCAGACATCAAATTAACCCCAAATCATCTCAAAACCCTAATTTCACAATTAATCCCAATTCACCCTCAAATAATGTCTTCCAAGCCCGAAATTATAGACTTAACCTCCTCCTTTTCCTCCTCATCCGATGATCTTCCACCATATCCATCATAAATGGATGATTCTGATTATGCACGTGAATTGGAAAGGCGATGGAATGCCTTGGAGAAGGGGGAACCAAGTAATGCCCCCATTCCTGCTGAGAGACAATATGTCTCTCCCTTCATTTTCACTTCTGATGAAGACTCTTCAGAGGATGAAGACGAAGATCCCTCATTTCTTCCTCCTTCCACACCAGGGAGACCCCAACCAAGGCCTAGGAAGAGAAATCCATCTCTTCCAACATCACGGGGTGTGGTGTTGGGTCTTCCTGCTCCAGGACCTGGTTCTTCATACCATGGATGCAGGGGAAAGGGCAAGAGGACAGATGTCGTGGGTAAGGGGAAAGGGAAAATGGTGTAATGTAGGTGATGAGGTTCTTGAGCATCTTCATCGTCGTTTTCATCATTCTTCCTCCTCTTCTTTTTCCATTTTCACCTTCAGCTTCTTCATCATACTGGTTATGCATCAATCAGCTTTTGTAATAGATGATAGGAGCTTGACTAATTAGACTAGACTTGTATAGGGTTGCATCTTGTAATTTCATTTGAAGTTGTTTGTAAGCTGCAATATGTTCTCAGAATGAATGAAAAAAAATCATTTGCTAATTTTGATCACTTTATATCTTTAATCAGTAGAAATCAATCTCACCATCCATTAGACTTCTGAAGAAACAAATCTCAACATCCATATTAACATATCATGGTGAAAATCAGCAACAACTTGCAATGGCATCTTGCAAAATAGACACAGACTAGCAAACAAACCAAACAAGCTTACAATACATTAGTTGGTTAGTGTTAAAAACTCAAAAAGTATACAAATTATACAAAGTTTACAATCACAATCCTCCCCTGAAGCATATGCCTCCCCTGAGGCTTATGCCTCCCCTTAAACTTTGCAGTCAAGGGTTAAGCATACCAATATGGACCACTAAATGTTGAAACCTAGGTCCATCAAAAGCTTTAGTTAACAAATCTGCTACATTATCATCTGTGTGGATTTTGACCACTTTAATTAAACATTTCTCATAAGCATCCCTGATAAAGTGGTGCCTGATTTCAATATGTTTGGTTCTATTATGAAAAACTGGATTTTTAACAATGCAAATGGTACTTTGATTGTCAATGAAAATGGTGGTATTCATGAAATTATACCCATAATCCAGCAATTCATTCTGAATCCATAGAACATGTCCACAACAATTGGCAGCAGCAACATACTCTGCTTCAGTAGTAGAGGTAGCAACAATGGTCTGTTTCTTGCATTGCCAAGAAATCAGTCTTCTTCCAAGGAATTGGCAACCTCCAGTTGTGGATCTCCTATCCATATTGGCACCAACATAGTCACTGTCACTGTATGCTGCCAGCTGAAAGGGAGATTCTTTTGGGTACCAAAGACCTAATTTGGGTTAGCCTTTCAGGTACTTAAAGATCTTTTTTACAGCATTCAAGTGAGAGGTAAGTGGAGTGACTTGGTGCCTTGAACAAGCACTCACAGCAAATGTAATATCAGGTCTAGAAGCAGTCAAATACATCAAAGAACCAATCATGGACCTGTACAAATGAACATTCACAGGAAGATCAGGTTCAAGAGTGTTCTTTGGTTTGGGAGCTTCATAGGGAGTAGTGGCAGTCCTGACATTCTCCATATCAAACTTTGTTAACATATCCTTTACATACTTATCCTGACTAATAAAAATACCATCAGGTTTCTGTTGAACCTGTAAACCCAAAAAGAAAGTGAGCTCCCCCATGGCACTCATTTGAAATTCTCCCTTCATCAAATCCTCAAACTCTCTACACCATTCTTCTTTTGTGGAACCAAATATAATGTCATCCACATAAACCTACACAAGAATGATATCCCTGGAGTCTTTCTTTAGGAAGAGAGTCTTGTCAATGGCACCTCTTCTGTAGCCATGCTTCAGCAGAAATGTAGAAAGCCTAGCATGCGAGGCTCCGGGTGCCTGATGAAGTCCATAGAGAGCTTTGACAACCTTATACACATAATCAGGATGATCAGGGTCTTCAAATCCCTTGGGTTGAGTCACATAAACCTCCTCTTCAATCTCACCATACAGGAAAGCACCTTTTACATCCATCTGATAAACCATAAAGCCCATATATGATGCATAAGCCAAGAATATCCTGATTGCTTCAACTCTGGCCACTGGTGCAAAGACCTCATCATAGTCTATGCCTTCCTCTTACCTAAACCCCTGATCCACTAACCTTGCTTTGTTTTTCACCACAATACCCCTTGCATCTCTTTTATTCTTCAAAATCCATTTTGTCCCAACGGCATATTTACCATCAGGGAGAGGGACCAATATCCAAACCTGCTGATTCTTAAATTGCAGCATCTCTTCTTGCATTACTTCAAGCCAACTTGAATCAGCCAGTGCTTGAGGAACACTGGTTAGCTCTATCTGAGAAAGAAAGCATGCAAAAAGACAATGTTTGAAGTCTATGTGATTGTCCCTCTTTTGATTGTAGACATAGGAAATGAAAGCAACTTCACCATATTTAGTGTTCTTCACAGTGCTTCTAGTTCTAACAGGTGCTTGAGGATCTCCAATAATCTTTGATAGGGGATGAGCATTATTGATCCTCTTTGTTGCTGTGGGGTTGACATTAATTGTGGCATCAAGGTTGTTGACAGTAGGCCCAAACTCAGTATCATAAGAAGCTGAGTTAAAGAGACCAGGCTTGGGCTGATAATTACCAAGATCAGAAGGCCTTGGAAATCTTGTAAATGGCTTCTCAAAGTCTATAGATACTTCAGTAGAAATGGGAGATTGTGCAGCAGGACTATCAGCAGCTTTGATCACATCAGTAGGAATAGGAGAGCCTTCAGTAGAACTGTCAGCAGCATCCTTGTTTCCACTGACTGCTTGTGCTGATTGTTGAAGTATGGCATCAGTCTCTTGTGCAACCTTTTCACTGAGTCTCTAAGCTTCCTGAGTGGCTGCATGTTCTTGCTTCTTAAGTCTAGCAAGATCCTCTGCATAATGTGACTCATCTTCTTGTTCAACAGCAGAATGATTACCTACAAAATGGTTAGGTGGAAAAGAAGGTACAACAATGGTTTGTTCATCTTTCTAAGAGTCACTCTCTGAGTCATCATCCATGGAACCTGCAGGGTTAGAAATTAGATCTTTGGTACCTGTATTTGGATTAGAAACATGTCTAGTGTACCCCAAATAATCAGTCAAATAATCTAGGTCAAAATACCAAGAATGGCCCTGTCCCTGAGTATTAGGTTGATCTTCAAGAAATCTTAGGTTAAGGGTCTCCTTTATCCTTTTGGCATTCAAATTGTAAACCCTATAGGCCTTTCTATGAGCTGAATAACCCACAATGTATCCCTCATCAGCTTTCCCATTAAACTTTCCCAGTGTATCAGCAGTAATCAAGATGGTCACTTTACAACCAAAAGGTTTTAGGTAATGAATGTCAGGAACTTTCCCAGTGAGAAGTTCATAAGGTGTCTTGACATGATGTCTAGTGATGGATACCCTGTTCAAGACATAGCAAGCAGTACTTACTGCTTCAGTCCAAAACATAGTGGGTAACTTAGAGTCTGCAAGCATGGATCTTGCTGCCTCAATTAAGGTCCTATTTTTTCTTTCAGCAACCCCATTTTGTTGTGGGGTTCTTGGAGTACTATAGTCCCTTTTAATCCCTTTAAACTTACAGAATTCTATGAAAACAACATTTTTGAACTCTGTCCCATTGTCACACCTAATGCCTTTAACCTTTTTATTTAGCTGGTTTTCAATTAGGGTAATGAATTCTTTTAAAATATGAGTTGTTTCATCTTTAGTTTTCAAAAAGAATACCCAGCAAAACCTGCTATAATCATCAGTGATAACCAGGCAGAAGTACTTATGATCAATACTTCTGATAGGAGTTGGACCAAAGAGATCCATGTGCAGCAACTGAAGAGGTTCTGAGATGGTGCTCATAGCTGTTATGGCTTTGTAAGAGGCTCTGTGTTGCTTTCCCTTGTTGCAAGCAACACAATTGTGTTCATTGGTGAAGAGTTTTGAAGGAAGGCCCTTAACAAGACCAAGTTTACACAACTTGTTGATGGTCTTGTAGTTTACATGAGCCATTCTCCTGTGCCACTTTGTAGATTCATCCTGTGAAGCTTTGGCCACCAAACATGTTAGATCACCTTCTGGCTTAACATCATTCAGATTGAATGTGTACAAGTTGAAGGTTCTAGGAACTCTCAGCAAAACAGTTGTATCTTCTGGAAGTTTGAAGTCCTTGGAGAGCACTAGACATTCATCCTCAGAGAAGAAAACTTTATTCTTGGTGTCACAGATTTGTGATACAGAGAACAGATTAAAGTGCTCAAGTACCTTCACATAATAAACATTCTCAAAATCTAACAAAGGTGTTTTGATAGTTCCTTTCCCAGTGATTTTGCCATCTCCACCACCAAAAGTCACACTTCCTCCTCCTTCTATGGGCACAAAGTCATGCATCTTATCCTTGTTCCCTGACATACTTCTGGAACAACCACTATCAACTATACCTACTTCAGTACTTTTCAAAGGATGATCCTACAACAACAACAAAAATTATACAAGAGTTAGTACACATTGGAGACTCAAGTCATTGCTGACTTTAGCATGCCTTGTGGATCATAAGAGGTAGGCCATGTAGATGCTTTAGATCCACCATTGTTCTTGGGCCTGTATTGCAAATTAGGTCCCTTCTTTGTCCAAGAACAACCTGCTGAGGGCTTCACACCAGTATCCCAATACTTTCCACCAACATACAGAGAGTCAAACTGTCTAGGCCATTAACCATTAGAAAAGAAAGATCTAGTGGGTCGAACATAAGGTCTAGTACTGGTTCTTTTCCATGAAGAATGTTTTTCAGCAGAATTGGGTTTCTGCTGATGTGGAATAAAAGAGGGTATTTCATTAACATTCTTCCACATTTGCCTAGGTTTTCTTTAACTAACACATACACCCATTCTTTGCTCATGAAAAGTACAATCCTTAATCAAATGAAATTTACTTCCACACACAAAACATTTCTTCTTTTTAGAAGATTTATTCACTATGAAAGATGTTCCAAAACATGAAAAAGCATTCAAACCACAAACATTAACAGAATTGTTTTTAACAGAACTAGAAACATTGTTTTGCAAAGAATTATAAAACAAGTCTTCAGAAGAAACTGTCTTGGAATCAGCAGTAACTCTAATAGGCTTGTGGAGAGTCTTGGGTGATGTGTTGGGTGTGGTCTTGGGAAGGTCTGACTTCTCACTTGAATCACAACTGGCATATGAAGTAGACCCTTCATCAGAAGACTTGTCACTGTCAGAACAAGAGACAAAGTCAGTAGATTTAATAATAGGGTCTGGCAAGTCACTTGAATTTTTGCCATAAAGATGGTGTGATCCATTAAAGTCAATAGGTATAGACAGGTCTATTGGCATATGTTCTCCTCTAATGGGTCCAGGTACAGCATTCATTCCCCCTTCCTTAACAAACTTTATAGGTGTTTGAAATTCTAAGGCTGGTTCAGGGTCAAAAACACTGGACATATCAGGATAAGTTAATTCCTCAGGATCTATATATTTCTCATATCCTAATGCTTTTCTAGACCTAACAGATTGACGACCATCAATCAATTTATTTAAATTAGAGGTACCTTCTTGCCACTTCATACGACCAGCCACTTCATTATCTAACTTTACTTGTAACTCTTGTTTTTCTTTTTCTACATCAGATTTTTCTTTTTCAGTACGCCTTAAATCTATCTTTGCACATTCTAAATCACTTTCTAAAACTCTTATCTTTTCATCATATTTAAGTTGATTCTTTTGAAACCAAACCTTTTGTTTTTCTAAAGTTTTTAAAGCCTTTTTATAGGCCTCAACTTCTACATAACACTCATTGTACTTAGGTTTCAATTCATCATATTCTTGTTTGAGTTCATTGTATCTTACACTACATCCAAAAACACAATTGTGTACCTAAGAGATGCCCATCAAAGAGACTTGTTCCTTCTTATCCTCTAAGGGGGAGTATGCCAGCATATTCACTTGTTCAGAAGTAGAAGCTTCCTCTTTAGGAGGTTCATGAACAGTCCAATCAATCTGATTATCCAGAGTCACCAAAGCTTTGGAAGGTGCAGCTTTAGAAGTCCCTGATTCCAATAGATATGAGCCATATCTAACTTCATCACCAGACTTTCTTTCCTTGCATTCTCTAGAAAAATGGCCCATCTGGCCACAAGTGTAGCACTTAACCTTCCTCCTATCAAATCTTGTTGCATCTCTTCCATTAAAGCCAAACTTTCTCCCAGACTTATTCTCAAACCTTTTGATGTTCATAGAAATCATTGCTAACTGCCATTTCAAGTGCATCTCCTCCATCTCCAATGGATCCACCTGTTCAAAATCCTCATAAGCAAGAAATTGCTGGTGTTCATATTCAGCCACAAAGGAATGAAGAATATCTTCCATTACACTACTGGATTTTGATTTAGGAGTTGATTTAGTTTGGGTTTGAGAAGATGCTCCTGAGGTGTAAGAACTTGAGGCATGGTGCACAGGTTTTGTTGTGGTGCTTACAAAGGCTGAGTGAGTGGATGGTCGAATGGGACTTCTAACATCAGGCTCAAGAGATTTAATCCTGTTGTAGAGGTCATCAAAAGAAATCATGTCCAACCCTCCTTTAGCTTTGAGAGCAATGCTGACTTGCAACCAGGATGGTGGCAACGATCTCAGAAACTTAGCATTGCAGTCCTCATTATCTGGCCTAGCCTTCAGCTGATTAAGTTGACTCAAGATCTTGTGGAACCTGTCATAACCTTTGTGGATTCCTTCTTCCTCAGATATCTGAAACTCTTGAAACTGTTGCTTCAGCATTGACCTCTTCATCCTTCTTGATTCTTCATTCCCACCAAATCTAGCCTTGATTGCCATCCAAATGTCTTGGCATCCTCCATGAAGTGGAAGTCACCCATGTGGTCATCTGGTATAGCTTGGAGCAGAATTGTTCTTACCTTATTCTCCCTTAGCACGGCTAGAACTTCTTCAGCAGTTTTGGGACCTACAATAGTAACAATCCCATCAGCATCTTTGACATGTTTCTTCAGGCTGTTACCCTTACGGACAACTTCCCAAAGATTCCAGTCAATGTTTGTGATCCAGTTTTGCATCTTCATAGACCACAAATCATAGTCTTCAGCATTCTTCAGGTATGGGAATTTAGCATTACTGTTTGAGAGATTGAGTTGTTGGAGAGAAGTGGTGTTTTGGTTTTGGGTTGTATCAGCTTCATCATCTGATCCAGGCATTTTTATTGATTGTTTTTTATTGAGAGGGTGTAAGATTTGTGCTTCTTAGTATCACAGAGACTCTCCCGAGGCTCTGATACCACTGGATGAATCTAAGACCTTGATAGATCTTCTGAGCAATCTAGGATCGTTAGTAATGTTAATGTAATCACCAACACACTAATAGACAATCTCTGTAACTTGTATTTTAAAGCGGAAACAAACACAAGTTTTAATACTAAGAACAATCGATCCTCTATGGATCTTTTCAATAATAATAAAAGTGTTTTCTAAAACGTAACTCAATACATAATCATGTGTTCCTTTTATACACAAGGAACCCTAAACCGTTTCACAAGAAACATATATTCTAAAACTTCTAAAAGATATGCATTATCATTTCCTAAATAAACTCATGCATATCCTAACTATATTACATAAAACACGGAAAAAAAACTATATCTGCAGAAACTAATAATGCTGAAACTAAACTTCAGCAGAAACAATCTATAAGCAGAATCTGTCTCTTCAGCAGAATCCATCAGTAGATTCTTCAGCAGAATTCTATCTTAGCAGAATTCCCAACAAACACGATCATGTTATAGTGACTTGTAATTTGTGTGTTACTAGCTGCATATATGATTCATGTAGCTGTGCTTTTTTGTGCAGACTCCTGAAGCAAATCTAAAGACGTTCACACCATGAAGAAAAACTACATCTTCAGCGAAAAAGAAGTCCTCCAGAAGACTTTGGAAATATAATGATTAAAATTCAACTCAGCCCTGTCTCTTCTGTAGCATGAATGATGAGGCATGAGTCAACCGGGCTTGGGTAACATATTCAATATTCCAATCTAATAGTTGTGTGTTGCATCTCGACATTAACAACTTGTTTTGGTTTCACATGTGGTTCTGCATTTGGCTACGTCTGTCTGAATCTACTATGCATCTGCATGTCTATTAGGGCTGTAAAAGAACTAGAGGAACACGAAGGGAGCCTTGTTCAAGTTCATTCATTTAATTTTAACCGAAAAAATAAACGGACAAATTTTTTGGTTCATGTTGTTTATTAAGAAAATGAGTTGTTCATGTTCGCTTATATTCGTTCATTAAGACATTAAACGAACATAAACCATCAAATATAAATAAACATAGAAAAACAAACATAAGCTTTATTAAATTATGCATACTATTTTGTTTTGTTTAAACAAACAAGTTTTACAAATACACAATTAAAATATATGATATACAAACATAAACAAATAAATAAACATACACGAACGTTAAGAAACACATAATCGGACGTTCAGAAACATAAATGAACGTACGCGTTCTTCGTTCATGTTCGTTCATTTAACTAAATGAACATAAAATATTGTTCATGTTCATTCATTTAATAAATAAACGAATATAAACGTGCTTTTTACCAAACGTTTCATAAAATGTTCACTGAATGTTCGGTTCATTTACAACCCTATTGTCTGCATTTTTCTCTCTGAATTTGCTCTGCCTGCCTGAATCTACTCTCGTTCATCTCTGTAATTGCGTTGCTCTGCTATGATTTTTGAGAGCCTACATGAATCTCCTCTCGTTCATCTTCGTAATTATGTTGCTCTACAATGACTTTGGTCCATCTGTTTCAGACTTGATTGTTGTTGCCTTATTACAATTTGGATTGCATCGGATTGAGACTCCTTCTAGCACCGAGTTTACACTTTGGGACACTCCGAGTTTTTCATTTATTTTTCAGTTTTAGTATATTTTCTGTTTGGCAAGCTCTCAATGTTTACCGCTGCAGCATTGTGAGTTTGAGAGACGATAGTATATAATAAACGCCTATAGGCCTAACCCATTGGTTTAGGCCCGTTTAGCATTTAGCATTTAGCATTTAGCATTTACATCTCTCTCTTTTCTATTTAATGTCTTTGTATTATAACTACTTAGTTGAATCTGATCAATATATTGTTCGTTTTCCCTCTGATTTACATATTCACATGTCTCTAGCACATACGATGTATCACAATTAAGAGCATCTACATTGTTAAAATTTTACAAAGATTTATAAACATTGTATAAACCTATTTTTGTTACGGATAAACCTTTTACAAGTTTATAAAATCTTCAATCATAACACAAACTTCAAATTATAAATAGGTCTATGATCATGAACCTTTTCATGTCACATAGGGCTATATTTGAAGAGAGGATTGTATTTTGAAGAGAGGTTTATAAGAGATTATAGAACTTTAACCTTTTAAGATAAGTTTCATTTGACACACAGTTAAAAGCTTATAGAAAAAAGTTGAGCTTAAAATAAAAGTTCTTTGAAAGTAGTTTTTAAACAGACTTGAGCTTATGAAGAAGAAATTAACATAAAAAAGCTAATGGTCTATATCTTGGGTATGTTTTGCGCATAACTTATTAGAGCTTGTAGAAACTTGAGTTTTTTAGAATAAGTTATCTTATAATGTAAGTTTTGTTTGACACATAAACTTGTAAAAATTTTAACATTCATAAGCTATTAAAATAGAATCTACATATGAGGAGCCTTTATAAGAAGTTTAGGAGGCGTTTGGTTGACCACCTTGGATTGGCTTTACATGTGATGTGACATTAGTTAATCGTTTGGTTGAAATTCGTGGGATTTAAAAAGGGGATTGAACCCCAAACTGTAGATGAGTGAGAAAACCAGTCAAGTAACACTACTTTTGTCTGACACCACATTTTGTTTCATTTTTTATATTAATTTTATCCTATATTGTTTCTTATATTTAAAAAGGGGACTTAAACAATGTTGGATGGTGTGAATGAGAAATCTCCATTGAGGCGGAAATTGTGGTTTTTTAAAAGTTAAGTTATCATAAGTTAACCCATATCCCATATAGGAAAGATTTAGGAAAAGTTCAGTATTTGGCAATGAACTGATAGCACCATCATCTGCTAGTTTGAGATGCCTCCTAATAGATGACTCAGTAATGGCCATGGCAATGCCATCAACTGTAGCATTTAACTCTTTTTCACCATTATCAAGTGTGCTGACATTGGCAGTGCGCCAAAACTAATTGATTTGAGAAACATATATAGTAGGATTCTTTGTAATAGCATACCTTATGTAACTGGAATTGAGAAAATCGACTATCTGGTGAAACTGTTGACTTCCCTCTGGTTTCTGTAAGTAAGCAACCATGTTGTGTGCCTTAGAATGATCCAAAATCGCCATTAAGATTGGAAAAATTTTGATTAGGATTCTGGGTTATGATCGTTTAGAAGATTATGTGTGGTTGGTAAACACGATTGAGATGATATAGATTTAATTTAGGGTTTTGATTTGATCGAGTGCATAAATATTATGTTTCTCTTGAATATATGTTTGTGTAAACTAAGATAATGAATTACCCAATTTAGTGCCAAACACTATGAAATGTAACCAACCCGTCCTAAGTTTTTGCCTGCCAGTACCAAGGGTAACCGACCCGTAATAAGTGTTACCCTACCAGTACCAACCATAACCGACCCGTACTAAGTTTTAGCCTACCAGTACCAAATTCACCGAACAGTACAAACTATGATTCCCAACATTATGAACCCAAACTGTTTGAGATAATGTCATTTAAAGATTCCATGGTTATGCTTCATGAAAATCGTAAAATTTTCTAACTGTTGTGTTATACAATTACATTTCCAAACTAACTTCTTTGAATGTGTAACTACAGTCTGAAAATGCATCTCCAGAGATGCCATAAACCAATAGACAAAAAAATGGTCATGTGTTGAATTGACTTTCATAATTCAGCTAACAAAAGAAAAACATTGAAAATTACTAGACTTAATATTACTTTATTAATAAGTTGATTATAAACATACCATACACCAACAACAATAGGGAAATTTTGGAACATTTAACCATTACATAAAGTACCATCGACCCACAAAATAAATTGTTTACCGGCATGTAGCTTAACCAACCATGAAGTCAACTTCAAAACACTGGACTTTCTAACAGACCATGCAGAGGCAACCACTTGAACTTTAACCAAAAATAGTTCAGTTTGCTCCTACAACGAAAACATAAGCTCACTGCCAACCTACAATACTAATGAGTGGTCAAACACTCATCATTTTTGGTCATTCTGAACTGCAAAAACATACAAAAACACTCAATAATGCATCAAAATACAAAAAATATTCCAAAATTGTGTTTTATACGTTTCAGATGCAAAATGAGTAAAAACAATGAAAAAACGTACAAAGTTTGCATAATTGGCAGTTTCAGTCCCCGAACTTTCAAAAATTAACAGAATTGGTCCCTGAGCATATATTTTTGAAAGAAAAATCGATTAAGGTCCTTGGGTATTCAAAAGTTGTCAAAATTAGTCCTTGGATGAAAAAGTTTGAGAAAATTACAATTTTGGTTTCTGAACTTTCAAAATTGGCAGTTTTGGTCCTTGAAATTTAAATTTGGAAAATATTCAATTAAGGTCCTTTGGTAACTCAAACTTGGCGATTATGGTCCTTATGATAACTTTGGAACAGTATCAAAACCCACCCTCAACTTTTCAGTATTTACATACTTGGTCCTTGTAAATTATAAGCTAACAAACAAACGGGTCCTATGTAATACTACTTAACCCAACTTACCCTTTCTACCCAAAAACAAAAACCACCCCACTTATTAATCCTAATCCATATTCCCTAGCCCACCACACAAGCCCAACATCAAATAAAAACCTTTACCCCGTTTTTTTATTACTCCACCCCAGGGTCAACCTTGGTTTGACAACTCAAACCCTAACCCCTCCTTTTCCCTCCACCATGACCTGCTACCCCTGCCAACACCATCATCACCTCTACCACCTCCACTCCATCCAAACACTCCAAGACAAACCTTACCAACCATTGCCAAGTTGGCAATCCTAGTTATTTTATGGGTACCAAATCACATCAAGGGGCTGAATTCACTCCAAAGTGATCCAAGGGCTGGAATTGGATGCAAAGAAGCACAAAGTTGTCCAAGCTGTCTTTCCTCTCAGACAAGAAACACAGAAGAAAAATACAAGAAGAGAGGAGACAATTGCATTTTTTTTCTTTCAATAATATATAAGCAGTGTGGAACCCTTTTTGTAATTCAGTAGGTAGTAGTAGTACTGAGTAGATTGTAGTAAGAAAATGGCTTTAGTTTAAAATTTTAGCTTATGTATTGTAGCTTTTATATTCAATCCTGTACTCTCTCTTTATTCAAGATTAATATAAGTCCATTGTTATTATTGAGTTACTTTAAGCTTTCCTTTTTTTTACTTTCATTGCAAAGTTTCTAGTCTTCATTTTGTAAGCTTTTAGAACAGTTTCCATAAGCTAATCTAAGCTAATATAGCTTGTGGTGAGTTCTTTTTCTTTTCATCATAAACTGTTTTCAACCATTGGCCTTAAGTTTTCAAAAAAAATAAAAATAAAAAATAAAAAAAACAGAAAAACACTAAAAAAAAAAAGGAAATAAATAATTGAAACAGGTGTTTAGGATACACAAGCCTGCATAAGCTTGTGTATCTGTTTCTATAAGCTCGTTCAGCTCTCAAATAGCTTCTGTGGGTTTATGGGAGCCTCAAACAGCTTTTGTGAGCAAATGGTATGACCTCCTTCTCATATTTTTTAGCTTAATCATGCACTTTCCTTATTAGCAGCTTATAGACTGATCCAGTAGCTCAATCTTATTACTTACGGCTTATTTTCATTATTTGTAGCTTAATTTCTATACATCTTATGCCTCATCAGTTTTCCTGTCTAAATTCTGTCTTAATTTTAGTTAAATGTCTTATAAATTGTTCCTGTTAAATATTGTTGTTAATTGTTGTTCACCTCAGCTTATATGTATTCATATAGTATATTTGGTACAGGTGCATCAGTAGTTTGGCTTCTAATGTTCATTTGCACACCAAAATCTAAAAACAGTTAGTATGTAAAGGGGTGTTTGGATTAACCTGCAAGTCAGTGTTCCTGTGATTGTGGTTAGTCAACAATGGTTTAGATAGCATACTTTAGGTTATATTAGAGCAGTGCAAGCTTAAAACCTGTAGGTCATTAGTAGAATAGTCAAACTTAGCTTAACTCCTAGTATTTTCATAACTGTCAGGTTTTTAGAACTCTTAATCTTCTTTTTAGTGATAAAAAACTGTTTAGCTAGCTTAGTTTAGTCTCATCTCAGGTTAAAACAACATTTTTAATTACTGAGGATCAATTAAAACTCACAAAAGTCAGCAAGTTCATTATATCTCAAAAGTCAAATTCACCCCTTGTCAGGAAATCCCAAAAATTGCATGAATTGTTGTGAATTTTGTGGTGAGATTCAAGCTTTGAGCTTTTTACATCTTATAGTCCCCCACCTCAAATTCAAGGATTAGCCTTTTGCTTATTTCTTAGATTTTTCTTTGGGGCTTTTGAGTGTGCTCAAACAGGCCTGCAGGGCAAAGACATGCCCTGCACCCTAAAAACTAACCAAACAGGCCATCTTCATTGTACCATATACTATTCCATAGTGGACCCCACCCCATGGTTTTGGTTTTTTAGAAAGCAAATAAGCTAGTCTTGGGGATTTTGGGCTTATTCCAGGCTTATTTACTCATTTACTAGGGCTGCTAGTGGTTTCAAGTTTGTACCATTTCATATTCATGTTTAGATCTCAGCATGTTCACCAATCTTCCAAGCCCTCCATAGTCCTTATTAGTGGGCCTCCTTGCTTGATCTTTGGCTTATTTAAAGGCCCCCCTATATGGCTTTTTGGTTCAAGGTTCATAGTGGATCCATCAGCTTATTTATGGGCCCCATCAAGGGCTGCAGCAAGCTCAATAGGCCTGCATAAGTGACCTGTGAGGTCTGTTTGTTCTCAGCTTAGTTTGGATCTACTTATTTTGCTTTGTAGCATATTCCCTTAGGTTCTCCTTGTTGCTCTAGCTTAATCTAAGTTCATGTGATTTTCTTCAATCTTATGTCACTTTTGTTTTATATCTTGTTGCTTATTAGAAGCTTGTTGAAGCCAAAAATCCAAGTTGAGCTTGGAAAAGCTTAACTGTTGGATAATTAAGCTTATTCTCAACTTATTTGTGAGTTCTAAAAAGTTTGTTTTTATAAAAGTAACTTATAATCAGTAGTATAAAGATTTTATAAAAGAAAAAAGCAAAAAGAAAAATAAAAAGCAAAAATGGGGGTTTATGGGAATCGAACCTGAGCCATTTCATTCACAGACACAACACAACCACACCTTCACCAACTGCCCTTGGGTCTTTCCTCATTATATCCTTGCACCCTTAGTTATTTATATAGCATTTAGTTTATTTAGCTTATTTAACTTATTTAGCTAGTAAACTGCTTATTAATAAGCACCTTAGGTTTTTCTTAATTTTCTTAGCTTACTGTTAGTGTAAAGTAATTTTATAAAAATTTTCATATTTTTCCAAATTAGTTTAGTATTTTTAATAATTAATGTTAGTTTATTTAGTAATTAATTAATAATAAATAATTAAAAAGTCAAAAAAATAATTTTCTTTTTTCTAAAATTTTCTTTGATTATTAGGTTCGTAAAAATAAAATTTTTACATCCGTAGGGTTAGCGTAGCTCAAATTTCACTTTTTATTTCGCGCACTCACGTTTTATTTAATAAACTTTTACGTTTTTAAATTTAGGTTACGTTAGTAAAAGTAGTTTGTAAAATAAAGAAAAACCAAAAATAAAAAAAGTGATAGCTTCTATTTAAGCCCTCTTGGCTTATTTTTCTGCTTATTTATAAGCAAACTCTGATTTTAAATTTTTAGATTACGTTTTAGGTTAACTAGGTTTCACGTTATTGTTAATATAGTTTGTTTAAATCGTTCTCATTCGTATTTACTTAGTGTAATCACACAAACCAAATTTCTTACCTTTTCTGTCCAAATTTACCCGATTGATTATTTACTTAGTGTAATTACAAACCCGTTTGATTACCATCCACACCTCGTCGGGACATAACGACCCGGGGAAACCCTGTATTCCACGGAGATTGACTCTGAGCAGTTTGACCCTGTTGACCACTCACCTGGTCAATTAGGTTGACCGTTTGGAGCCAATCAAATACATAACACATTTAGTAAGCAGACACGTACACAGGCGCCGTAAACACTATCACAAACAGTTCAGCTGATACATATAAACGCATATTTAATAATCATTGAATGCCTAATTGGAACCTAAGTACAACCCTGTGGAAACCTAGAGGGGGGGTTGAATAGTTTTACGTCAATTTATATTTTAAAAAAATCTTTGTTTGATAAAAACTTCTATTCTTATTTATGTGAATTTCAACACTTGCACAACCCAAACAATTTAATCTAACTAACTAAATAATTATAACTTAAATATGAAAGTAATGAAAAGATAGAGATAGAGAGATCAAACCACAACACACGATATTTATAGTGGTTCGGCTACGAAGCACCTCTTCGCCCTACTCCACTCCTCGAGTCACCTACTCGAGAGTTTACTTCACTATGTCAACAAACTCCCTTTTTGGCGGAGAAATCTTACACAACTTTCGCTTACACCAATTAACGACACAAAGCTAGATGTCGAGTCCTAATAGTAGCTAGAACCAATCTCACACCACTACACGCCTTCTTCACAACTTATACACACCACTACTTCACAACTACACACTACTACTTCACAACTACACACTACTTCTACTTCACACCACAACTTCTTCTATACTAGATTACAAACCCACCTAGATCTACCAATTACAATCACTACACAACTTTACAATAACTACAAGGTACACAACTAATCTTCAATACTTCTTGATTTGAGATGAAAGGAGTATTCTTCTCTTGCACTTTGAATGAGGATGGATAGTATCACTTGAAAACAAGAACTAATATGTTTATGATAAAAGGTTTTAGAAAGATGATTTGAGAGAATTAGAACAAAAAATTTTAGTGCAAAAGGTGAGGAAAAAATTCAAATTTGAACCAGTATTTATAGGCAAAGAAATCTGACACAGGAGCGTATGTCGGCCCCCTTAATTGTGTGCCGGCCCCCTTAAAATTAAGGGGGCCGCCCCTTATAATTAAGGGGGCCGCCCATTGAAACGGCCAGATTTTTTTGTCTTTTCTGGGGAAAGTTTATTTGGTGAAAATTTAACTGAATTTAGTTAAAATTTTGAATTCATTTAATTATTATGAAATAAACATTTTCCTTTAATTACCAAAAATATTTTTCTTAAATATATAAAATGTTTATACATTTCATATAATTTGTAATTAGTAAATAAACCTTCCTTTGATCATAAAATGTATTAGGCACTTGTTTATTCATACCTTAAGTGAATTAGTTGGATATAATGATATTTTGTCACTAAATACTTATTTACGTAATGATTTTATATTTTGTGATCGTCAAAACATAGGGATATCGAAAAATATTAATAACGATTTTACGCATTATTTATATCAACAATCTCCCCCTTTTTGATGATTACAAAATCTAAACTCATTAAATCAAAAATTATTATATATGCAAGTATTTAGTGAGTTTTATATCACTTCTCCCCCTTTTTGTGAAAATCAAAAAGGTTGTCCCGAAATTGGATGAGCTCCCCCTTGATGTGTACTCCCCCTCGTTTTATGGTTACAAGACAAGTCGAGATATGGAATGCTTGCAAAAATATTTAGAACATACAATATATATGCATGCAACAAATATATATATATATATATATATATATATATATATATATATATATATATATATATATATATATATATATATATATATATATATATATAGGGGAAAACATAGCTACATTACAATGTAGCCAATTGGCTACATTTGTAATGTAGCCAACATTTTCCTATATATATATATATATATATATATATATATATATATATATATATATATATATATATATATATATATATATATATATATATATATAAGGCAAGCAATATAAGCATGGAAGACAACACTTCATGAAATTGATAAAAATACATACATCATACATCCAAGATGCATGAACAATACAACTAATAAACTAAAGCCTTAAGGGCTTTCATTCAACCAAAACTCTAATAGAAATGTTTTTCCTAGAGCTTGTCATCAAAATGATTTAAACAAATTTATTTTCCAACCATGAGTCACGCTTAATTTGGGAGGAGCAATGTTGTAGGTGGAGATGATGGAGTTGATGAAGGTGTATTTGATGGAGGTGGAGGTGTGGTTGATGTTGGTGGTGGAGGAGTGGATGTTGTTGGTTAAGGTTGAGGAAACAAGCTTTCAATGTATGAAAACATGTAATGTATTTCATCTCTTAAGCCAAAGATGATGGTACGGTTATGGATGCAACAAAGGCAAGTGTCACCATGGGCTTCAAGTAAGCTCCATGGGATGGGGTTGTAGTTTGGTTGGTTGAGTGGTGATGGTGAAAAATGTGCATCAAAAGGCGTGATGGGTAATAGTGAAAAAGTGATGTCTAAGGATGCATTTTCAATAGGTGGTGGTGGTACTCTTAGTGGAGGTGACAGGTGAGTGTTGATGTAGTCATTGATGGATGATGATGATGGTATGGAAGAGGTGGAGGTTCCATCTGTTGATGGTGTTTTGGATGGTGCATTTGGAGCACTAGGAGATGAACATTGAGGAGGTGGTGATGGAGTGTGATGAGGCGAAAAATGATTCATTTTTAGGGGGTCATTTAAGCCCGGAATTGAATTTATTTGATCAAATATTGCCCTAAATCGTTCCTTTTGTGATTTTAGGTACTTTGGGAGTGAAATCTGGAAAAGGAAGCAATTCGGACGTTTTTGGAGCATAAAAGTGAAGAAAACGCCAAAGACTTAATTTTCCATGCTGGGAACAGTGTGTGACGGCGTCAAGAGTACTTTCCTGACGGCGTCAAGAGTAAAGATCATGACGACCCAGTACATAAATGAAGGCGTCACAAAGTAGAGCGTCAAGAGTTAAATATGTGACGGCCTGGAAAAATGGAATACATGACGGCGTTAGATGTAGATCAAGGCAGTCCGAGAATTATTTTGGCGGCGAGATGACGGCGTCACAAGGTTGTTCTTGACGCCGTCAGCCTCTTATATCTATATATAGTTTTCTAATTTTCATTCATTAGAGAGGAACAAGTTTGGAGAAACCCTAAGGCCGAACCATATACGAATTTTACAGCTTTTCAAGGGTTTTCAACCCTTGAATGCTTACAGGTGCTATTGAGATAAGTGTTCTTTTAATTCAATCTATGTCTATGTGTTGGTTGTCTATATCTTGTGCTTGTCTTGATTCCACCATGCTAGGCTAGATTTATCTTGTGTTTGCTTAGATCTAATGAAACCTAGATGTTGATTATGTATTGATTACTTGTTTATGGTTGTACTGGATGAATGATTTCAATGTTAGGCTTAAGAAAACTGGCAGATCTCCAAATGGTAACATGCTTGAACGTCTTAGGAAACATGAACCGATGTGTACTAGGTTTTATTGGTTGTATTTAATGCATGAGTAAATTCTAATGATCCCATGTTAGGAGCTTCTTGCAGGCTCGACATAGGAGTGAAGTAGGCACTCATAGGATTGGGGAAGTAAGTACGCCACCCCATGAATGGTATTAAGGAATACAATACGTCATCCACGCAACTATAACAAGTAATTAACGTGTAAAAGATATCTAGGGAGTAGTGAAATCTAAGTAAACACATTTCTCCACTTATTGCTCACAACATTAGTATAATTAGTTTATTTTCATTTTCAGTATTTTATTTTGATTGCATCTTTAGTATTGGGTTAGTTGACTAGCAACTAATTCCGCCCAAATCCTTCAAACCCGAGATTTTTACTTGCTTTCTAAAAAATATAAAAAAATACAAAAAGAATCATCCCTCATCTCTAGAACTAGTATTTAGGTTTTCTAATCCTAGCGACACTATTCCTAGCTGAACGATCAATCCCCCGGTACTTGTCACTATACTATACGACAACGATCAGGTACACTGCTTGGTGGGGGTTGTAAGCTTCTCAAGATCCCTTGAGAGGTAAAGCCTGGTGCGATTCCCACGTATCAAGTTTTTGGCGCCGCAGCCCGGGGAATAGTTATTGTCTAGGTTAGAATCTCTTTTTATTAGGTCTACTTGCTAGATTCCTTTCTAGTAAGATTTTATTTTTATTTTTAGGTTCTCTTTAGTCTATCTTATTTCTTTGTTTCCTTTGTTCGTAAACTATTTCGATGGACAACAATAACATTGATCGTTTGATTCCTGTTATTCATGTTTTTCATCGTAGGATTTTCCAAATGCCCGCCCCACTCCCTTTAGTCGAGAATGAGAACCTACCTAACCTCTCGCCCAACCACCACTTTGATAATAATTCTGAGTTAGAAGAGTCTGATCATGATGATGACCGTAGGGCTTGTCCTTTTTACTATTCAGACTCCGATGAGGATCTTGATGATGGTGATGTGATTAATGAGAATAGGATGGAAGAGGAAGTGAACCCTCTTAGGTATATCGACCCTAGAACAAGGATTGAGAGTGACAGTTCATTCAACATGCAATTTCCTTGTAAGATCGGATTTAGGAGCTTTAACGCCTATCTTAACTCATCTCTCCCAATGAACATAATCTCGCGTAATGAATATAATAAAATCATGGTAGATGAGTTAGAATACAAAGGGGAAAATATTATTGCTAAGACAATACCATTGCATGTGTTTGTAGAAAGTTTGGTTTATCTTGTTGAGTTCATGGTTATGGAGAATCTAGGAGAATTTATTGATAGTAAGTTGACCCAAGTTGTGTTTGGAAGACCTTTCAAACGGTTGACCAACCTCGATGAAAAACTTATAGAAGGGTTAATTACATTCTCGGATGGGGGTGAAGATTTTGTCTACCAAATGCCCCGCACACACCCTAGGTTCAAGGATTTTTCCATGAAGAAGTGTAGTAGGTATCCACCCATAGAACTTCTAAGTGAGAATGATAAGAGAAAAGGGCTTAAGTATACTCATGAAAAGAATAAAAGATACTATCGCGGATGTTTAGAGTTAGGAGATGATTATAAGAAAGATGAGGCGACTATTAGATGGCTCACGCTTGGTTATGTGAGCATAAGCGACACACGGTAACCCATGACCTTGAGTCTAGCTACAAGACTCGTAAATAAAGAAAAGCGCTTCTTGGGAGGCAACCCATGCTTTGTGTGATTTTTATTTTGTTTGTTTGATTGTTATTTGCTTCCGTATGCATGCTTTATTTTTATTGTTGGTAGATCATGTTTCTAAACTAAAAAGTGGAAATACTTTACTTTGTTGTTTGGCCTAGTCTTAACTCCACCCAAAGGTATTTTTGCAAAAGATAAGTGTAAGGGGAAACCCCAAATATGTTTTTAAGAAACAAACCGATCATGATTCTCCACGATATTAAGTGAACATGTATATTCGTATTTGTTAGAGTCAAATGCTTGTATCGAGTCATAATGAAGTTTTGCAGGACTTTCCAGGAAGTAGGACCAAGTTTTTCCAGAAATTTTCCGGAAACTTAACATAAGAATTTTTGCAGGTCACTTCTGACGGCGTCATGAGCTTGCTCTTGACGGCGTCACGTGTAAAAATCTGGAAATTTTACCGGTTTTGTTTTTCTAACAGAGTCTTAAAGTTTTTGTTGAATTATTAAGTTTTATAATCTCTAGGAAATCTGCAAACTTTATTCCACAAGCATTATATCTTACTTTGTTTTCTAGGATTTAGTAACTTATGTAGATTGCCGCCGATTTTATGCGAGGTTGCTTTGTCTATTTTCTCAGGGTTTACAGGTTATGTATGACAAGAAGATGATTATTTTTCTGGAAGGGAAGCTTTGATTGTTCATTTTCTTGGAGGAAGATCTAACCTGGCCACCTTATTATCCATACCGAGCGAATCAGGGGAGTATTTGATTTCATTTGTTTTACTTATTTCACTTTTACATTCTTTACTTGAACATTGGGGACAATGTTCATCTTAAGTGTAAGGGGAGGGTAAAATGATGATACCTTACAAATACACTTTCGCTTGAGTTTGTTTGCTTGAAGGTAGATGTGTAATAAAACTATGAGAAATACTTGTTAGTGCAATTTTAGCGCCAAATTTAAAATTTTTTACAACATTTAGGAGTGAAACTTTAGCCATAGAAAGTGTCTCATGGATAGGAGATTGTATGACTAGCACATAACCGTATCATTCAGAAAAATTTTCCACCCAAATATGTGAGGTTCGCCTTTAGATTTGATAGGAAAAGCATTTACTATTAGTGCTTATGAGTGTACCGGTAGCATTTAGATTCTAGAACTTGCGTTAGTGATGCATCCCGAGACCGCTAGTGAGACTACATTCGTGTAGTAGGATTTACTACATGATAAGAGGCATTAGGATCACCCTTGTGTTAAACCCGTATCATAATTACTTGACCATTTAAGTCATATTACTTGGCTAGTTAAGTCAACTAATTTTTCCCACACCCTTAGCGTTGTACTCATTTTTAGTACACGAAACCCCTAGTACACCCCTCCGAGCCTATCTTTTCGTTTCTAACTTTAAGCATTTTACTTAAAGGAAGAATTTGTTTCACCCCACTTAAATGTACAACCAAATCGCCTTAGCCTTCCGTGTATGCGCTCATTTTTAGTGCATTATTGTTATTTGTTAAACCCTAAGTTAACTTTCTAATTGATTACATGGTTGCTAAGTCGAGTCATATCCTTGTACATATTGTTTTGGGACGATTGGGACTCATGGGTAAAGTACTAATGTTATGGAGTAATGGGGAAGAACATCATATATTACCCCCCATATATGCGTTAATCTTAAAAGTACTCCAAGTGTTTTGATTTTCTTAATTCGAGTCATTAGATTAGTTTATTGTAAAGTATGTAAAAATTCAAGTGTAAGGGGAATTTCCATCTCCTATGATGTATTATTTTGGATGGTAGGGTAAGAGTGTATGTAAAAAAAAAAAAAAAAAAAAAAAAAAAAAAAAAAAAAAAAAAATCAAGAAAAAGAAAAGAGAAAAACATACGGACTACCATCCCTTTTCATTCTTTGTTCATTTTATGTTTTTGTTATTTTTCATTTATTAGCTTAAGTCTAGTCTAGTCTTGGCTTAGCAACGCCATATTGTACATGTAATTGACCAAGATTGTTAACTCGCCACCAGTAAAGATTGCCTTTATCCAACAAAACCGTGTATTTCATATCCCTACACCTAACGTTACAACCCTTTAAAAGACCTCTTTGATAGTTTATCCTAGGTGCTTACGCCATGTGGTGGAGGTTTGATCCTTTCCCAAGCCTATGTAATCTATTTTGCTATGACAGGTAGTGAGAGATATCTTCCGTTTCCATATTGTAATTTATACTTTATTACACCCGAGAGATGTGAGTATCTAAACACTATTTATGAGGTGCTAGTATATGACCTCCGTGCTTGTCTTTGGTCTTTAGTGGAACGATTATTTGTTGTAATTACTTTTATATTAGTGCTAAATGACCCCTAACTTGTATTTTGACTAGAATAAAAGCGCATTTGCTTGAGGACAAGCAAATCTCAAGTGTAAGGGTATATGATGAGGCAAAAAATGATCCGTTTTTAGGGGGTCATTTAAGCCCGGAATTGAATTTATTTGATCAAATATTGCCCTAAATCGTTCCTTTTGTGATTTTAGGTACTTTGGGAGTGAAATCTGGAAAAGGAAGCAATTCGGACGTTTTTGGAGCATAAAAGTGAAGAAAACGCCAAAGACTTAATTTTCCATGCTGGGAACAGTGTGTGATGGCGTCAAGAGTACTTTCCTGACGGCGTCAAGAGTAAAGATCATGACGACCCAGTACAGAAATGAAGGCGTCACAAAGTAGAGCGTCAAGAGTTAAATATGTGACGTCCTGGAAAAATGGAATACATGACGGCGTCAGATGTAGATCAAGGCAGTTCGAGAATTATTTTGGCGGCGAGATGACGGCGTCACAAGGTTGTTCTTGACGCCGTCAGCCTCTTATATCTATATATAGTTTTCTAATTTTCATTCATTAGAGATGAACAAGTTTGGAGAAACCCTAAGGCCGAACCATATACGAATTTTACAGCTTTTCAAGGGTTTTCAACCCTTGAATGCTTACATGTGCTATTGAGATAAGTGTTCTTTTAATTCAATCAATATGTCTGTGTGTTGGTTGTCTATATCTTGTGCTTGTCTTGATTCCACCATGCTAGGCTAGATTTATCTTGTGTTTGCTTAGATCTAATGAAACCTAGATGTTGATTATGTATTGATTACTTGTTTATGGTTGTACTGGATGAATGATTTCAATGTTAGGCTTAAGAAAACTGGCAGATCTCCAAATGGTAACATGCTTGAACGTCTTAGGAAACATGAACCGATGTGTACTAGGTTTTATTGGTTGTATTTAATGCATGAGTAAATTCTAATGATCCCATGTTAGGAGCTTCTTGCAGGCTCGACATAGGAGTGAAGTAGGCACTCATAGGATTGGGGAAGTAAGTACGCCACCCCATGAATGGTATTAAGGAATACAATCCGTCATTCACGCAACTATAACAAGTAATTAACGTGTAAAAGATATCTAGGGAGTAGTGAAATCTAAGTAAACACATTTCTCCACTTATTGCTTACAACCTTAGTATAATTAGTTTATTTTCATTTTCAGTATTTTATTTTGATTGCATCTTTAGTATTGGGTTAGTTGACTAGCAACTAATTCCGCCCAAATCCTTCAAACCCGAGATTTTTACTTGCTTTCTAAAAAATATAAAAAATACAAAAAGAATCATCCCTCATCTCTAGAACTAGTATTTAGGTTTTCTAATCCTAGCGACACTATTCCTAGCTGAACGATCAATCCCCCGGTACTTGTCACTATACTATACGACAACGATCAGGTACACTGCTTGGTGGGGGTTGTAAGCTTCTCAAGATCCCTTGAGAGGTAAAGCCTGGTGCGATTCCCACGTATCAAGTTTTTGGCGCCGCAGCCCGGGGAATAGTTATTGTCTAGGTTAGAATCTCTTTTTATTAGGTCTACTTGCTAGATTCCTTTCTAGTAAGATTTTATTTTTATTTTTAGGTTCTCTTTAGTCTATCTTATTTCTTTGTTTCCTTTGTTCGTAAACTATTTCGATGGACAACAATAACATTGATCGTTTGATTCCTGTTATTCATGTTTTTCATCGTAGGATTTTCCAAATGCCCGCCCCACTCCCTTTAGTCGAGAATGAGAACCCACCTAACCTCTCGCCCAACCACCACTTTGATAATAATTCTGAGTTAGAAGAGTCTGATCATGATGATGACCGTAGGGCTTGTCCTTTTTACTATTCAGACTCCGATGAGGATCTTGATGATGGTGATGTGATTAATGAGAATAGGATGGAAGAGGAAGTGAACCCTCTTAGGTATATCGACCCTAGAACAAGGATTGAGAGTGACAGTTCATTCAACATGCAATTTCCTTGTAAGATCGGATTTAGGAGCTTTAACGCCTATCTTAACTCATCTCTCCCAATGAACATAATCTCGCGTAATGAATATAATAAAATCATGGTAGATGAGTTAGAATACAAAGGGGAAAATATTATTGCTAAGACAATACCATTGCATGTGTTTGTAGAAAGTTTGGTTTATCTTGTTGAGTTCATGGTTATGGAGAATCTAGGAGAATTTATTGATAGTAAGTTGACCCAAGTTGTGTTTGGAAGACCTTTCAAACGGTTGACCAACCTCGATGAAAAACTTATAGAAGGGTTAATTACATTCTCGGATGGGGGTGAAGATTTTGTCTACCAAATGCCCCGCACACACCCTAGGTTCAAGGATTTTTCCATGAAGAAGTGTAGTAGGTATCCACCCATAGAACTTCTAAGTGAGAATGATAAGAGAAAAGGGCTTAAGTATACTCATGAAAAGAATAAAAGATACTATCGCGGATGTTTAGAGTTAGGAGATGATTATAAGAAAGATGAGGCGACTATTAGATGGCTCACGCTTGGTTATGTGAGCATAAGCGACACACGGTAACCCATGACCTTGAGTCTAGCTACAAGGCTCGTAAATAAAGAAAAGCGCTTCTTGGGAGGCAACCCATGCTTTGTGTGATTTTTATTTTGTTTGTTTGATTGTTATTTGCTTCCGTATGCATGCTTTATTTTTATTGTTGGTAGATCATGTTTCTAAACTAAAAAGTGGAAATACTTTACTTTGTTGTTTGGCCTAGTCTTAACTCCACCCAAAGGTATTTTTGCAAAAGATAAGTGTAAGGGGAAACCCCAAATATGTTTTTAAGACACAAACCGATCATGATTCTCCACGATATTAAGTGAACATGTATATTCGTATTTGTTAGAGTCAAATGCTTGTATCGAGTCATAATGAAGTTTTGCAGGACTTTCCAGGAAGTAGGACCAAGTTTTTCCAGAAATTTTCCGGAAACTTAACATAAGAATTTTTGCAGGTCACTTCTGACGGCGTCATGAGCTTGCTCTTGACGGCGTCACGTGTAAAAATCTGGAAATTTTACCGGTTTTGTTTTTCTAACAGAGTCTTAAAGTTTTTGTTGAATTATTAAGTTTTATAATCTCTAGGAAATCTGCAAACTTTATTCCACAAGCATTATATCTTACTTTGTTTTCTAGGATTTAGTAACTTATGTAGATTGCCGCCGATTTTATGCGAGGTTGCTTTGTCTGTTTTCTCAGGGTTTACAGGTTATGTATGACAAGAAGATGATTATTTTTCTGGAAGGGAAGCTTTGATTGTTCATTTTCTTGGAGGAAGATCTAACCTGGCCACCTTATTATCCATACCGAGCGAATCAGGGGAGTATTTGATTTCATTTGTTTTACTTATTTCACTTTTACATTCTTTACTTGAACATTGGGGACAATGTTCATCTTAAGTGTAAGGGGAGGGTAAAATGATGATACCTTACAAATACACTTTCGCTTGAGTTTGTTTGCTTGATGGTAGATGTGTAATAAAACTATGAGAAATACTTGTTAGTGCAATTTTAGCGCCAAATTTAAAATTTTTTACAACATTTAGGAGTGAAACTTTAGCCATAGAAAGCGTCTCATGGATAGGAGATTGTATGACTAGCACATAACCGTATCATTCAGAAAAATTTTCCACCCAAATATGTGAGGTTCGCCTTTAGATTTGATAGGAAAAGCATTTACTATTAGTGCTTATGAGTGTACCGGTAGCATTTAGATTCTAGAACTTGCGTTAGTGATGCATCCCGAGACCGCTAGTGAGACTACATTCGTGTAGTAGGATTTACTACATGATAAGAGGCATTAGGATCACCCTTGTGTTAAACCCGTATCATAATTACTTGACCATTTAAGTCATATTACTTGGCTAGTTAAGTCAACTAATTTTTCCCACACCCTTAGCGTTGTACTCATTTTTAGTACACGAAACCCCTAGTACACCCCTCCGAGCCTATCTTTTCGTTTCTAACTTTAAGCATTTTACTTAAAGGAAGAATTTGTTTCACCCCACTTAAATGTACAACCAAATCGCCTTAGCCTTCCGTGTATGCGCTCATTTTTAGTGCATTATTGTTATTTGTTAAACCCTAAGTTAACTTTCTAATTGATTACATGGTTGCTAAGTCGAGTCATATCCTTGTACATATTGTTTTGGGACGATTGGGACTCATGGGTAAAGTACTAATGTTATGGAGTAATGGGGAAGAACATCATATATTACCCCCCATATATGCGTTAATCTTAAAAGTACTCCAAGTGTTTTGATTTTCTTAATTCGAGTCATTAGATTAGTTTATTGTAAAGTATGTAAAAATTCAAGTGTAAGGGGAATTTCCATCTCCTATGATGTATTATTTTGGATGGTAGGGTAAGAGTGTATGTAAAAAAAAAAAAAAAAAAAAAAAAAAAAAAAAAAAAAAAAAAAATCGAAAAAATCAAGAAAAAGAAAAAAAAAATAGAAAAAGAAAAGAGAAAAACATACGGACTACCATCCCTTTTCATTCTATGTTCATTTTATGTTTTTGTTATTTTTCATTTATTAGCTTAAGTCTAGTCTAGTCTTGGCTTAGCAACGCCATATTGTACATGTAATTGACCAAGATTGTTAACTCGCCACCAGTAAAGATTGCCTTTATCCAACAAAACCGTGTATTTCATATCCCTACACCTAACGTTACAACCCTTTAAAAGACCTCTTTGATAGTTTATCCTAGGTGCTTATGCCATGTGGTGGAGGTTTGATCCTTTCCCAAGCCTATGTAATCTATTTTGCTATGACAGGTAGTGAGAGATATCTTCCGTTTCCATATTGTAATTTATACTTTATTACACCCGAGAGATGTGAGTATCTAAACACTATTTATGAGGTGCTAGTATATGACCTCCGTGCTTGTCTTTGGTCTTTAGTAGAACGATTATTTGGTGTAATTACTTTTATATTAGTGCTAAATGACCCCTAACTTGTATTTTGACTAGAATAAAAGCGCATTTGCTTGAGGACAAGCAAATCTCAAGTGTAAGGGTATATGATGAGGCAAAAAATGATCCGTTTTTAGGGGGTCATTTAAGCCCGGAATTGAATTTATTTGATCAAATATTGCCCTAAATCGTTCCTTTTGTGATTTTAGGTACTTTGGGAGTGAAATCTGGAAAAGGAAGCAATTCGGACGTTTTTGGAGCATAAAAGTGAAGAAAACGCCAAAGACTTAATTTTCCATGCTGGGAACAGTGTGTGATGGCGTCAAGAGTACTTTCCTGACGGCGTCAAGAGTAAAGATCATGACGACCCAGTACAGAAATGAAGGCGTCACAAAGTAGAGCGTCAAGAGTTAAATATGTGACGTCCTGGAAAAATGGAATACATGACGGCGTCAGATGTAGATCAAGGCAGTCCGAGAATTATTTTGGCGGCGAGATGACGGCGTCACAAGGTGGTTCTTGACGCCGTCAGCCTCTTATATCTATATATAGTTTTCTAATTTTCATTCATTAGAGAGGAACAAGTTTGGAGAAACCCTAAGGCCGAACCATATACGAATTTTACAGCTTTTCAAGGGTTTTCAACCCTTGAATGCTTACATGTGCTATTGAGATAAGTGTTCTTTTAATTCAATCAATATGTCTGTGTGTTGGTTGTCTATATCTTGTGCTTGTCTTGATTCCACCATGCTAGGCTAGATTTATCTTGTGTTTGCTTAGATCTAATGAAACCTAGATGTTGATTATGTATTGATTACTTGTTTATGGTTGTACTGGATGAATGATTTCAATGTTAGGCTTAAGAAAACTGGCAGATCTCCAAATGGTAACATGCTTGAACGTCTTAGGAAACATGAACCGATGTGTACTAGGTTTTATTGGTTGTATTTAATGCATGAGTAAATTCTAATGATCCCATGTTAGGAGCTTCTTGCAGGCTCGACATAGGAGTGAAGTAGGCACTCATAGGATTGGGGAAGTAAGTACGCCACCCCATGAATGGTATTAAGGAATACAATCCGTCATTCACGCAACTATAACAAGTAATTAACGTGTAAAAGATATCTAGGGAGTAGTGAAATCTAAGTAAACACATTTCTCCACTTATTGCTCACAACCTTAGTATAATTAGTTTATTTTCATTTTCAGTATTTTATTTTGATTGCATCTTTAGTATTGGGTTAGTTGACTAGCAACTAATTCCGCCCAAATCCTTCAAACCCGAGATTTTTACTTGCTTTCTAAAAAATATAAAAAATACAAAAAGAATCATCCCTCATCTCTAGAACTAGTATTTAGGTTTTCTAATCCTAGCGACACTATTCCTAGCTGAACGATCAATCCCCCGGTACTTGTCACTATACTATACGACAACGATCAGGTACACTGCTTGGTGGGGGTTGTAAGCTTCTCAAGATCCCTTGAGAGGTAAAGCCTAGTGCGATTCCCACGTATCAAGTTTTTGGCGCCGCAGCCCGGGGAATAGTTATTGTCTAGGTTAGAATCTCTTTTTATTAGGTCTACTTGCTAGATTCCTTTCTAGTAAGATTTTATTTTTATTTTTAGGTTCTCTTTAGTCTATCTTATTTCTTTGTTTCCTTTGTTCGTAAACTATTTCGATGGACAACAATAACATTGATCGTTTGATTCCTGTTATTCATGTTTTTCATCGTAGGATTTTCCAAATGCCCGCCCCACTCCCTTTAGTCGAGAATGAGAACCCACCTAACCTCTCGCCCAACCACCACTTTGATAATAATTCTGAGTTAGAAGAGTCTGATCATGATGATGACCGTAGGGCTTGTCCTTTTTACTATTCAGACTCCGATGAGGATCTTGATGATGGTGATGTGATTAATGAGAATAGGATGGAAGAGGAAGTGAACCCTCTTAGGTATATCGACCCTAGAACAAGGATTGAGAGTGACAGTTCATTCAACATGCAATTTCCTTGTAAGATCGGATTTAGGAGCTTTAACGCCTATCTTAACTCATCTCTCCCAATGAACATAATCTCGCGTAATGAATATAATAAAATCATGGTAGATGAGTTAGAATACAAAGGGGAAAATATTATTGCTAAGACAATACCATTGCATGTGTTTGTAGAAAGTTTGGTTTATCTTGTTGAGTTCATGGTTATGGAGAATCTAGGAGAATTTATTGATAGTAAGTTGACCCAAGTTGTGTTTGGAAGACCTTTCAAACGGTTGACCAACCTCGATGAAAAACTTATAGAAGGGTTAATTACATTCTCGGATGGGGGTGAAGATTTTGTCTACCAAATGCCCCGCACACACCCTAGGTTCAAGGATTTTTCCATGAAGAAGTGTAGTAGGTATCCACCCATAGAACTTCTAAGTGAGAATGATAAGAGAAAAGGGCTTAAGTATACTCATGAAAAGAATAAAAGATACTATCGCGGATGTTTAGAGTTAGGAGATGATTATAAGAAAGATGAGGCGACTATTAGATGGCTCACGCTTGGTTATGTGAGCATAAGCGACACACGGTAACCCATGACCTTGAGTCTAGCTACAAGGCTCGTAAATAAAGAAAAGCGCTTCTTGGGAGGCAACCCATGCTTTGTGTGATTTTTATTTTGTTTGTTTGATTGTTATTTGCTTCCGTATGCATGCTTTATTTTTATTGTTGGTAGATCATGTTTCTAAACTAAAAAGTGGAAATACTTTACTTTGTTGTTTGGCCTAGTCTTAACTCCACCCAAAGGTATTTTTGCAAAAGATAAGTGTAAGGGGAAACCCCAAATATGTTTTTAAGACACAAACCGATCATGATTCTCCACGATATTAAGTGAACATGTATATTCGTATTTGTTAGAGTCAAATGCTTGTATCGAGTCATAATGAAGTTTTGCAGGACTTTCCAGGAAGTAGGACCAAGTTTTTCCAGAAATTTTCCGGAAACTTAACATAAGAATTTTTGCAGGTCACTTCTGACGGCGTCATGAGCTTGCTCTTGACGGCGTCACGTGTAAAAATCTGGAAATTTTACCGGTTTTGTTTTTCTAACAGAGTCTTAAAGTTTTTGTTGAATTATTAAGTTTTATAATCTCTAGGAAATCTGCAAACTTTATTCCACAAGCATTATATCTTACTTTGTTTTCTAGGATTTAGTAACTTATGTAGATTGCCGCCGATTTTATGCGAGGTTGCTTTGTCTGTTTTCTCAGGGTTTACAGGTTATGTATGACAAGAAGATGATTATTTTTCTGGAAGGGAAGCTTTGATTGTTCATTTTCTTGGAGGAAGATCTAACCTGGCCACCTTATTATCCATACCGAGCGAATCAGGGGAGTATTTGATTTCATTTGTTTTACTTATTTCACTTTTACATTCTTTACTTGAACATTGGGGACAATGTTCATCTTAAGTGTAAGGGGAGGGTAAAATGATGATACCTTACAAATACACTTTCGCTTGAGTTTGTTTGCTTGATGGTAGATGTGTAATAAAACTATGAGAAATACTTGTTAGTGCAATTTTAGCGCCAAATTTAAAATTTTTTACAACATTTAGGAGTGAAACTTTAGCCATAGAAAGCGTCTCATGGATAGGAGATTGTATGACTAGCACATAACCGTATCATTCAGAAAAATTTTCCACCCAAATATGTGAGGTTCGCCTTTAGATTTGATAGGAAAAGCATTTACTATTAGTGCTTATGAGTGTACCGGTAGCATTTAGATTCTAGAACTTGCGTTAGTGATGCATCCCGAGACCGCTAGTGAGACTACATTCGTGTAGTAGGATTTACTACATGATAAGAGGCATTAGGATCACCCTTGTGTTAAACCCGTATCATAATTACTTGACCATTTAAGTCATATTACTTGGCTAGTTAAGTCAACTAATTTTTCCCACACCCTTAGCGTTGTACTCATTTTTAGTACACGAAACCCCTAGTACACCCCTCCGAGCCTATCTTTTCGTTTCTAACTTTAAGCATTTTACTTAAAGGAAGAATTTGTTTCACCCCACTTAAATGTACAACCAAATCGCCTTAGCCTTCCGTGTATGCGCTCATTTTTAGTGCATTATTGTTATTTGTTAAACCCTAAGTTAACTTTCTAATTGATTACATGGTTGCTAAGTCGAGTCATATCCTTGTACATATTGTTTTGGGACGATTGGGACTCATGGGTAAAGTACTAATGTTATGGAGTAATAGGGAAGAACATCATATATTACCCCCCATATATGCGTTAATCTTAAAAGTACTCCAAGTGTTTTGATTTTCTTAATTCGAGTCATTAGATTAGTTTATTGTAAAGTATGTAAAAATTCAAGTGTAAGGGGAATTTCCATCTCCTATGATGTATTATTTTGGATGGTAGGGTAAGAGTGTATGTAAAAAAAAAAAAAAAAAAAAAAAAAAAAAAAAAAAAAAAAAAAATCGAAAAAATCAAGAAAAAGAAAAAAAAAATAGAAAAAGAAAAGAGAAAAACATACGGACTACCATCCCTTTTCATTCTATGTTCATTTTATGTTTTTGTTATTTTTCATTTATTAGCTTAAGTCTAGTCTAGTCTTGGCTTAGCAACGCCATATTGTACATGTAATTGACCAAGATTGTTAACTCGCCACCAGTAAAGATTGCCTTTATCCAACAAAACCGTGTATTTCATATCCCTACACCTAACGTTACAACCCTTTAAAAGACCTCTTTGATAGTTTATCCTAGGTGCTTACGCCATGTGGTGGAGGTTTGATCCTTTCCCAAGCCTATGTAATCTATTTTGCTATGACAGATTGACAGGTAGTGAGAGATATCTTCCGTTTCCATATTGTAATTTATACTTTATTACACCCGAGAGATGTGAGTATCTAAACACTATTTATGAGGTGCTAGTATATGACCTCCGTGCTTGTCTTTGGTCTTTAGTGGAACGATTATTTGTTGTAATTACTTTTATATTAGTGTTAAATGACCCCTAACTTGTATTTTGACTAGAATAAAAGCGCATTTGCTTGAGGACAAGCAAATCTTAAGTGTAAGGGTATATGATGAGGCAAAAAATGATCCGTTTTTAGGGGGTCATTTAAGCCCAGAATTGAATTTATTTGATCAAATATTGCCCTAAATCGTTCCTTTTGTGATTTTAGGTACTTTGGGAGTGAAATCTGGAAAAGGAAGCAATTCGGACGTTTTTGGAGCATAAAAGTGAAGAAAACGCCAAAGACTTAATTTTCCATGCTGGGAACAGTGTGTGACGGCGTCAAGAGTACTTTCCTGACGGCGTCAAGAGTAAAGATCATGACGACCCAGTACAGAAATGAAGGCGTCACAAAGTAGAGCGTCAAGAGTTAAATATGTGACGGCCTGGAAAAATGGAATACATGACGGCGTCAGATGTAGATCAAGGCAGTCCGAGAATTATTTTGGCGGCGAGATGACGGCGTCACAAGGTTGTTCTTGACGCCGTCAGCCTCTTATATCTATATATAGTTTTCTAATTTTCATTCATTAGAGAGGAACAAGTTTGGAGAAACCCTAAGGACGAACCATATACGAATTTTACAGCTTTTCAAGGGTTTTCAACCCTTGAATGCTTACATGTGCTATTGAGATAAGTGTTCTTTTAATTCAATCAATATGTCTATGTGTTGGTTGTCTATATCTTGTGCTTGTCTTGATTCCACCATGCTAGGCTAGATTTATCTTGTGTTTGCTTAGATCTAATGAAACCTAGATGTTGATTATGTATTGATTACTTGTTTATGGTTGTACTGGATGAATGATTTCAATGTTAGGCTTAAGAAAACTGGCAGATCTCCAAATGGTAACATGCTTGAACGTCTTAGGAAACATGAACCGATGTGTACTAGGTTTTATTGGTTGTATTTAATGCATGAGTAAATTCTAATGATCCCATGTTAGGAGCTTCTTGCAGGCTCGACATAGGAGTGAAGTAGGCACTCATAGGATTGGGGAAGTAAGTACGCCACCCCATGAATGGTATTAAGGAATACAATCCGTCATCCACGCAACTATAACAAGTAATTAACGTGTAAAAGATATCTAGGGAGTAGTGAAATCTAAGTAAACACATTTCTCCACTTATTGCTCACAACCTTAGTATAATTAGTTTATTTTCATTTTCAGTATTTTATTTTGATTGCATCTTTAGTATTGGGTTAGTTGACTAGCAACTAATTCCGCCCAAATCCTTCAAACCCGAGATTTTTACTTGCTTTCTAAAAAATATAAAAAATACAAAAAGAATCATCCCTCATCTCTAGAACTAGTATTTAGGTTTTCTAATCCTAGCGACACTATTCCTAGCTGAACGATCAATCCCCCGGTACTTGTCACTATACTATACGACAACGATCAGGTACACTGCCTGGTGGGGGTTGTAAGCTTCTCAAGATCCCTTGAGAGGTAAAGCCTGGTGCGATTCTCACGTATCAGAGTGGTATTGTCTTCATTAGTGAGATCAATAAAGAGTTGTTTTGGTGGGATGATAACAAGTTTTTGTTTCTTGGCTTTGTTGGAGGTGGTGGTTTTTGGTGATGACATGATGAATTGGTTGAGGTTGATGATGATAAGGGAGTGTGGATGAAGGTGTAAAGGGTTATATAGCATGAAATCATATTTAGAAATTGTATTAATTTGAAATTGCATTGTTAGATTCCAAAATCAGTTTAGTTTTTAAGGGAAATGGTAGCTGGGACTAGCGAAAGAATTCACAAGTTGCAAAAGAAAACAGTGTAAAACTTTTCCAGATGACCGGTCCCCTTAATTCATGGCCGGCCCCTTTAAAATTAAAGGGGCCGCCCGTGTTAATTATGGGGGCCGCCCATCTGGTAAATTCCCAGACGACCAAATTTTAAAAATTTTCTAAAAGTGGTTTATTTTGGTTTTGTGTTTGCAGCAAGCTCTATTGGAACATTTTATTTTAGTTTTGGTCTATTAGAGAAGCATATATATATATATATATATATATATATATATATATATATATATATATATATATATATATATATATATATATATATATATATATATATATATATATAATCATACACAAATCATGCAAGCATAGATTAAAAGCAAGTATAAAAACATGCATACATGTAGAGCAACTAATAACAATAAGTTAACTAATAACATAGTTTAAGTGTATCTAAAATCATAGCAACAAATATTAATTTCCGAATATATATCGGAAATATAGCACACAAGAAAAAATTATTCAACAAAAGTAACAAACTACTAGTTCAACAAACACGATCATCCAAAGCAAATAAAAAGACCCCGTCACTTCTTCTTCTTGAACAATCCTCCAATCGTCTTAGCAATGGATTTGAAGCCTCCTCGCATCTCCTCGTGTATCCTTCAGTTTTGATTGAGCAAATCGGTTTGTCGCTCAAATAGTACTTGGTTAGTTTGAGAGGAAGGAGATGGCACTAGGTAATCGTCTTCTTCAAGTTCTTCCAAGTCTTCAAGAAACGTATCGGGAGAGGGAGCACGATGAATAAATTCATCCTCTTCGTCATCCTCTCGACGAGATGATGAGCCATGGAAACTGTGACGACGGGATTTACCCTTATCACTACGAGGTTTACGGGTTTGTTTAAGAACGAGAGGATGTAAGGTCGGATAGATGGACTCATAGATGCTACCATCAAGATCGGGATAGTGTTGGATAACATGACGATAGAGACGAGTGAGGAACATTCCATACGGAAGATTTGCTTTAGGAGTAGATCTTGCACGTTCAATGCGCTTGATAAAGAAATAAGCCAAATTGTAATGTTGTTCGGCAACAATACAATACAACATATGAGCGAGGCTAGCCGGGAGATGGTCACGGTGGCCTCCGGTACCAAACGCATTCTCACGAATGAGTTCTTCCCAACGCTTCATGTCGGGGCTTAATTCTTTGAGTGGTGGTTTCACGGGTTAACCCGAGCATTTGACGAATTTCGAGTGGAGAAGGAATTTCGGAGAAATAAGGACCAAAAGTTGGACGAGAATATTGAAGAGAACCAAGATCCCATTCGTTTGAGAAAACGGATTGACCGGTGAAAGGAATTTGGAGGATTTAACCAAATTATGCAAGAGTTAAAGTGATGAATTCATGTTGGATCATGAATGAGATGAGAATGGAACCAAAATCATCGGTTTGGACCTTGACTTGGCTATAAAAGTCGAGAATAAAGCGAGGAATAATGGGTTCATTTATTTGGAAGAGACATTCAAAACTAGGGGTGGAAACGAGCCGAGCCGAGCCCGAGCTCGCCAGAGCTCGAGCTCGGCTCGTTTCGAGCCTTAAATTTTAAGCTCGAGCTCGGCTCGTTGTATATTATATAGGCTCGGGCTCGGCTCGAGCTCGGCTCGTTTATACGATTTGCCCATGAAAAGTTAAAGCTTGGCTCGAGCTCGAGCTCGGCTCGTAATATATCTTTATTAAGCTCGTTAATAAGCTTGAGCTCGGCTCGTATATATGTTTAATACCATGGGCTCGTTTAGGCTCGCGAGCCTAAACGAGCTTTCTATGTAAAGCTCGGGCTCGAGCTCGATTAATAAACGAGCTGCAACTTAGGCTCGAGCTCGAGCTCGAGCTCGTTTAGGCTCGGCTCGTTCGAGCTTTTTACCGATTCGATCCCGAGCTTTTCACGAGCAGCTCGGCTCATTTCCACCCCTATTCAAAACGGATATTTGTGAACATACGATCGATGAAGTCGGATTGATAGTAAGAGGGATGTACGACACGACCTTCATGAATATTTCTATCTTCAATTTGACGATAGGAATGAGCAATGGAAGGAGAGGTGGTGGGAAGTTGTGAAACTTTGGGAATATAGTTTTTGGTTAAGGAAATGTCTTCGGTAATAACTTTGGGCATTTTCACCTAAACATAATAACAATAAAACAAAATTAAAATAAAGTCAACGTTAAAATATAGTGCTTATATTTTTATGACATATGTGGAACGTAAACGTACTTCGACTCTAAAGACCTTTAACTTAAGAAGTAGTTTATCATGTTCCTTATTTTTATTTTTAACTTGTGTTGGATATATTTTACGATGTTTATCAAGTTGTTATGCGATAATCTAAACGCCCCTTTAAACATCTTAATATATCATGAAAATTTGCTAGATGTACATTAGATTGTATAACTAGCTATTTCCAACAAGTTTCTTATGCAAATGATTTGTTTTGAAAAAAATAGTTTATAATTTGACTCAAAAATACTATTTTTCTAGTTAAACCAAACGCTTCCTTATCTAGAATATTTACTACGAAAATGTCAATCTATATATGAATTATATATCTTGACAACTCTAAAATGCTAGTTTTATACTTATATTCATGAGTCATGACGATGTATTATAGAGGTTATATTGGATAATTTTTTACACTATTTGGACATGATCCAAACACCCTCTTATCAAACAAGGAAAATATTTTTACTTCATCGAAAAACTTGTTTTTGTGATTAATAAGTTATAAAACCATAATGTGATATGTTTTAGCAAGTTTTTGTAGCATTATTCAACAATGTATAAGCAAAATTTGAAAATGAGTGTATGAACTTTTTCAAAAATTTTCGACAAGAGGGTTTGTAATTTTTAGTTTCTAGTGTTAATAATACAGTCTAATCCTAAAGGAAGCATTTAGTTATGGAATTTCTAGACTCAATTTGAAAGAAAAGGTGAAATTGAAGAAATTGAAATAAAATGCTAAATCATGATTATGACCAAATTAGTTGAAATTAAAAGAAATGTGTTATGAAAAACTTACAATACTTGTTGCTAATCGTGTTGTAAGTATTTGCCCTTTGTTAATTGACCTTGATATGAAGATTTGAGAATGGATTTTGGATGGTTTTGGGTTTAAAAATCGTCACAGCAGCAGCCTGAGTGAAGGGAGGAGAGAAAATGGAGTGTTTGGTAAGTGGAATAAGGAAGAAAAACGGATGGAATTCGTCAGATGGCCGGCCCCTTTAATCATTAAGGGGGCCGCCCATTTTTGTATTTCCGGTCCCCTTAATTTTAAGGGGGCCGCCCAATCAATTTTGATTTTTTTTTTCGCGGTTTTGATACTGAAAATAAAAATAAGTAAATATATATATATATATATATATATATATATATATATATATATATATATTAGATTTATTTTTAATCAAAAATATGTTGGAGAGAGTTCGCACGAAGAGAATTACTTGACATTTTATTTGACATCTTGTCAACTAAAATTTCCTTGATAATTTTGGATAAAATTAATCAAGTCGTCAAGTTGACGATGGAGGATGTGGAAGGTATGTATATATATATATATATATATATATATATATATATATATATATATATGGGTTTATAGGACGAGAAAAAGAGAGGGAGACGGATGCAAAAGATGACGGGAGTTTGTTTCATCCATAGGTTCTTCAACTCATTTCTCTACATCAACATGAGTATGTTTGAACGTTAAAGTTCAAGAAGGCCAAAAGAGGGGAAAAGAAAAGGTTCGTAAACGAACAATTTCTAGTTCTAGAAAATCAACTAATGAGTTTTCTAGGTTATAAAGGCATATAGTATGTATAATAATAATATGTATATATATATATATATATATATATATATATATATATATATATATATATATATATATATATATATATATATATATATATATATATATATATATATATATGCTATAAGAAAATAAGTATGTGTATATATATAAACAAAAAAATTAGCTAAGAGTAATTACGAAATAAGCTATAGCAACAATGAACTAGATACTAGACTAAGCATGCAATCTTGACATGGAAATTTAAAAGAGACGTGTACCTTTTTGTCTTCAACAAGCAAACCTTCAAAGTCTTCAAGAGATTTCACGACCATGTGAAATCGGATAGAAAATCAAGCTTGCCAAGGTATGACTAATTCATCTTGTTGGTCCCCATTGTCTCATTTGACCAAAGTTGTTTGGTCCAAAGACGTTATGCATTTGACTTGGGTGCATGTATGGTGGAATCATTCCCCAAGGATTGAAGTTCCACATTTGATGATTATTGTGAAAGTTTCGTCTATTTTGGTTTACTCTAGGTTGAGGAGTTTTAGACCTAGGATGAGGACTATTTGGTTTTCTAGGTGGTGGAGTTTTAGATCTTATTTTTGGCTTAGGGGGTTCTACTTCAGGTTTTAAAGATGATTTATGAAAACTTTTAATTTCTTCAACACTTGCAATAGGTACTAATCTATCTTTCAAAAGTATATACTTTGGTTTTAACTCTAAAGGTTTTAATTCACTAGTTTCACTTTTAAACTTTACATTTTTAGATTTACTATTTGATGTTTCGGTTGAGTCGTATCCTAAACCGGTTTTATCTTTGGCAATTCTTGAGAGCCAATTATTTTACTAAGTGATTGACTACTATTTTCAAATTTCTCAAATCTAATAATTTCTTCCTTAAGTTGTTTATTCTCATTTTTAATAACTAGACATTCTTTACATTCTATAATACTTTCTTTTCCTTTTTCTAGCTTTTGTAGTTTTATTTTTAACTCAAGTATTTCATCATTTAATTTATTATTGGTGTGTTTTAGTAGTTTATTTTTAGCTATGATTTTTTGTCCTAGTTTGCATAATCTACTATATTCACTATCTAAATCTTCTTCATCTAACGATAAATTATCATCACTATAGTATTCGGTTTCGGAACATACCTCATCGGAAGACCTTACCATGAGACACTTTTCTTCTTTTGTTGTGTCTTTTTCATCGTTGTCACTATCACTCCATGCTCCTCCTACAAAGGCCTTGTGATTTTGACTTCTTGATAATTTCGGACATTCTCCAATAAAATGATTTGGATCTCCACATTTGAAGCACTTTCTTTCATTCTTGCTAGTCTTGTCGTCCTTGTTTCTTTGGAATGTTTTTCTTTTATCAAACGGTTGTCTAACGTATCTTCCTCGTCTTTTGAAGAATTTCTTGAAGTCTCTTACGGCCATGGCATACTCTTCATCTTCACTTTCGGAGGTTGAGCATTCTTCATCACTAGAGTCTTTTTTTGCTTTCAATGCGATTGACTTGGTTTGCTCTCTTTTTTCTTTGACCATTTCGGAATCTTTCTTTATTATCACCTCATACACTTTCAAGTTTCCAATTAGCTCGTCAAGTTGTAGAGTTGATAGATTCTTTGACTCCTCAATAGCCGTCACTTTAGCACGCCACTTCGGATGGAGAGCCCTAAGAAATTTTCTTACAAAATTCTTGCTAGAAAAATTCTCATCAAGTACTTTTAAACTTGTAATGATAGTGTTAAATCTAGCAAAAGCATTATCAATTGATTCCTCTTCCGGAATCGTAAATTGTTCATATTGTTGTACAAGAAGATCTATTTTATTATCTTTAACTTGACTATTACCTTGGTGAGTGATTAGTAAAGAGTTCCAAATATCTTTTACGGTTTTACACATAAAAATTTCTTTGCGTGGTAACGCATTATAAATAACCATTTTAGCCTCATTATTTTTAGCAAATTTCTTTTTTAAATCATCATTTTATTTTTCAAAAGGTACAATTTCATCCCTTTTGATTTCGGGATTATTTTGTATAGGAGGAAAACCACCATTAGTAATAACATGCCAAAGATCTAGATCTTTTGATTTCACATAAGTTTCGAATCGATTTTTCCAATAAAGAAAACCATCACTTTCAAATAGTGGTGGTCTTTGCATAGATTGACCTTCTAAATATTTTTCAGATTCCATAGATCGTTTCAAGTTTTAAAATACAGTTTATTTTAAAAATCTTGTTTAACGTAGCTCTGATGCCAATTGTGGAAAACTAGAAGGGGGGGGGGTTGAATAGTTTTACGTCAATTTATATTTAAAAAAAACTTTGTTTGATAAAAACTTCGATTCTTATTTATGTAAATTTCAACACTTGCACAACTCAAACAATTTAATCTAACTAACTAAATAATTATAACGTAAATATGAAAGTAATGAAAAGATAGAGATAGAGAGATCAAACCACAACACACAGTATTTATAGTGGTTCGGCTACGAAGCACCTCTTCGCCCTACTCCACTCCTCGAGTCACCTACTCGAGAGTTTTCTTCACTATGTCAAAAAACTCCCTTTTTGGCAGAGAAACCTTACACAACTTTCGCTTACACCAATTAACGACACAAAGCTAGATGTCGAGTCCTAATAGTAGCTAGAACTAATCTCACACCACTACACGCCTTCTTCACAACTTATACACACCACTACTTCATAACTACACACTACTACTTCACAACTACACACTACTTCTACTTCACACCACAACTTCTTCTATACTAGATTACAAACCCACCTAGATCTACCAATTACAATCACTACACAACTTTATAATAACTACAAGGTACACAACTAATCTTCAATACTTCTTGATTTGAGATGAAAGGAGTATTCTTCTCTTGCACTTTGAATGAGGATGGATAGTATCACTTGAAAACAAGAACTAATATGTTTATGATCAAAGGTTTTAGGAAGATGATTTGAGAGAATTAGAACAGAAAGTTTTAGTGCAAAAGGTGAGGAAAAAATTTAGATTTGAACCAGTATTTATAGGCAAAGAAATATGACACAGGAGCGTATGCCGGCCCCCTTAATTGTGTGTCGGCCCCTTTAAAATTAAGGGGGCCGCCCATTGAAACGGCCAGTTTTTTTTTGTCTTTTCTGGGGAAAGTTTATTTGGTGAAAATTTAACTGAATTTGGTTAAAAATTTGAATTCATTTAATTATTATGAAATAAACATTTTCTTTTAATTACCAAAAATGTTTTTCTTAAATATATAAAATGTTTATACATTTTATATAATTTGTAATTAATAAATAAACCTTCCTTTGATCATAAAATGTATTAGGCACTTGTTTATTCATACTTTAAGTGAATTAGTTGGATATAATGATATTTTGTCACTAAATACTTATTTACGTAATGATTTTACGTTTAATGATTTTATATTTTGTGATCGTCAAAACATAGGGATATCGAAAAATATTAATAACGTTTTTACGCATTATTTATATCAACAAACCCCTTGGTATTTGACCATTTAAATAGAGTGTTTTGTATACGCGTATATCAATGGTTATGACCCTAGTTGACTCAGGCCGGTCTATCATTAACCCCATATTTTCAGTACAGTTTCCAGCTTACAAGTGATAATACGTTAACAACAAACACCTCTCAACTAAAGTGGATAAATTCGGGGCTTATCAAATACAAACTATAAACACAAATGAAATCATAAACCACATAAACGGTTAAAAATTGACACACAAACTATAAAACAACGAAAAATTGTACAATCAAATACTTTTGGTATCAATCAGGGCAATACAATAACACAATTAATAAACTCTGTTATACCACATTCTAACTGATAACATCAACCATCATTGGTAAACTTAATTTTGTGTAATCACTGTTCAAGGAACAGTGATTGCGTGTGCGAATCAGCGAAACATACAAATTAACCGGAATAGATTCAGTAAGTGAAATAATATTGTAAGAACATTGGATATTGAATATTGGAGACTCAAATAATAGTGAGTCGATATGGAGGGAAGAAGTGGTTAATGGTGATACAGGAAAGATTGTTTGTTTTTAAAGTTTATGATTATTTTCCTTCGTATTAGTTTGTTTTCGTATACGGTCCTAGCAAAAGTCAATGGGCAAAATAGTGTATAATGTGTAAAATGACCAAAAAACCAGTTGCCCTATTACGGTTGCCAACAAAAAATTGTTGCCCAAAATACATATACGCGACACGTGTCTCCATTAGATGAAAGTTGCCCAATCTTAAAAGTTGCCCGGGCTAATACAGGAATTTTCAAAAAAAGGGCTAGATATGCCTAACCGTTGGGCAACTGGGCTATTGTACTATTTATCCCTTATATTAATTTTAATATTTAAACAAAATTTCATATAAATAAAATTATATAAATTATATATTTTCTCTCTCCCACATTAAATCCAAATCCTAATCCAAATCCAAATCCAAATCCTAACCCCACCTACAAACCAAACGAGCCCTTAAGCTTTTGGTGTGTTCAATTATATAAGCATCTTTACATTTTATTTGTATACCGATATATTTTATCCTTTAATGTCATTATACATATATAAGCTCTAACTTCAGTTACTTAGGCTATGTTTGGCACAAAGCTTTTTGGAGTTTTTTTGGGCAATGAGCGGTGAAAAATCAGCTTTTTGGAGTTTTTTTGGCTACTGCTCACAGCTACTACTCACAGCTCACTGCTACTGCTCACAGCTACTTTTGTCAAACATAGCCTTAACAAAACATATCTGATAATAAAAGCTTCAGCTTAACCAACTCTCATAAGCTCTAGCTCTTACGAGCTTTAATTCATCGAGCCAAACATACCGCATATATTGATTTGTTTATCATTTTTCATTACTTCACAATTATATGCTTCAAATCCATCTATTTTAACAAACATATCTTAAAATAAAAGCTCCAACTTCAACTCTCAAAAGCTCCAACTTCATCTAATTCTGCAAGAAATACCCATAAAGCTCAAAAAATAAAATGAAAAATACTATGCTTAAAAAAAAAAAAAAAAAAAAAAAAAAAAAAAAAACTTTATAAAATCTTTTAGACCTTTTCTTTCATTTTGGTTATTATTTTATTTTTTTTGTCTTCCATACTACTAGTTCTTCTTCTTCTGAAATCAATCAAAGATTCAAAAGAGGCAGACCCCCTCTTCCAATCATCCAAACATTTCATCATCAAAATCCCAAAAAAATGGCAACAACCTCAATCCTAAAAAAAACATTCTCCACATCCTTAAACCCTTACAAAACACCAATCCTAAGATCCCTATCCACCTCAACAGCAGCCGCCCCACAACAACAACCTCAACCCGACACAGACAACACCACCTTCACTTTTTCAGACAAAACAAACACCAACGATGAGATATTCATTAAAGGAAGGAAACCAGCACCAGCAACATCAGTAACGATGCCGATGTCGTTCATGACTGGTTCAATTGTTGGAAAAAGGTTTTATAAACAAGTGACTACCAGGGAATCTGATGATGGTGTTGGTTGGTCTGTTATGCTTGATTACAGGACTCTTAAAACTCCCTCCAAGAGACCCTTGAAGTGTTCGAGTTTGTTTCTTGCGAAAGCTATTGCTGCTGAATGGGATTATCAGGTTGATTATTATTCGCGTGATTCTAGTAATATTTATATTTACCTCTAGGCTAATTGTCTTGATGTTTGGGAAGACTAGAACGGTTATTTTGCGTTATTTGGTGACACGTTTAGTTGTCTTCATGCTTTATAAGTAGAGATATTAGAGACGGTTAAGCCAAATAATTTTAGTTTGAACAACTTCCTAACCAACTTGCTTCCTAACAAATTAATTTTGAAATGTTTCCATAATAAGCAAGAAAAAAGTCTGAATTTTAAGCCTTTCTAATTATAGAATAGTCCCAAACGCATTATAATGTAGTATAGATGATATGGCGTGAGCCAAATGAGATGTAGGATGTACTAACTTAAGGTATGTTTGGTAGCAAGCATTTAGGAGCGTTTTGAAGCAACTAGCAACTAGGGGTTAGCGTTTTGCACAAAATGCTTGTTTGGAAACAAGCAACTAGCATTCCTAATCTTTCTAATTATGACTGTACACCTATGTTACCAAACACTTTATCAAAACAAACAGCTATCAAAACAAACAGCTGCTACTGCTTCTTGCTACCGCTATCTTTGCCAAACATACCCCTAATATAGTTGGTTAGGAAGTTAGAGCATCACGTGTCAGTTTATATATGGTGTTCATTCATGTACTCGATTACACGTGATAAGATAGTAGAGACCTTTGAGTCAGGCCTGTTGATTAGTTTTGCAGAGTAGAAACAGAGGAAATGCAGCACTTTGTTCATTATTGGAAAATTATTGGAAAATGAACACTCTGATTTTACAGACAAACATAAGGATTCCAAGGAACAAAACCTCTTATAAAGACTTGTATCTTTGAAACTAACTACTCATAGATACTAATCAGTAACTAAAAGGCCACCTAGCATAAAATGCATTGTATATTGTTACATTTTGGTTTTTTTGACACTTGTATATGTTTGCCTGTTTTATGCTAGGTAGCCTTTTACAATGTATAAAACACATAACAATAGAAAAGAAGTGTCAAAAACGCATTGCATAAAACGCTGTATAAAACGCATTGCGTTCCTGAGTTTTCTTTTTGAAATAAGAGGAAAGAAGTGGGAAGAAAACAAAATAAGTTTGTGTTCTTGAAGTTTTTTCAGGAGAGAAGAGGAGAGGAAATTTGGCTAATTTTCTCTCCAAAACTTTCTTCCCAAAAGTGGGAGAAGTTATACTTGGAAAGTAGGAAGCTTCTAAGAAAGACAATTACTTGAATGGCCTAATATAAAGCATAACTTTTATATACTAACAAAGGGTATAATCGTAAAATCATCAGTCATCTCTTCTTTTCTCTCCTAACTCGGGAACACGATATACAAAATCAAAATGTCATTCCTCTCATCTTCTTTTCTGCACATTTTTAACTTCGTACGTCAACTGTCATGACCCTTGGCGCCTTGTACAATCTGATATATAAGTTCTATTGAAGAACAATATGATATATAAGTTCTGTTGAAGAACAAAAAATGCCAAACAGATGCGAGTACGCTATATAACTTTGTACCTCAACTGTCAGGACCCTTGGCGCCTTTCCGAACCAAGGTTCTAAACAAAATGTCGACTGATCCTCACAAGTGGTCTCATATCATCTAGGATTCATCATGCATATAAGCCATAAATAATTCATAACTTTGATAGCAACTCATATGGTAGCTTAAATTACAATAGTTTATGTTTTGGGTAAACCGTGTGACATTTTTTTTTTTTTTTTTGGTTGTAGCTCGCAGATGGAATCAGGCCATTTACAATGCCTTTAATGAAACTTGCATGTACTGCGTTGGAGAGAGTTCCCCTCATTAGGTCGAAGATTATTGATAGTTTAATGCAGAGGTTTAATCAAGATTTAGTCTTTTGTCGGGCCCCAGATGATGATGTGTTGACAAGTGGTGTCCATGGTATTTATTATCTCTCAAAGTCTTTCATTGCAAGTAGATTTTGTTCTTCTTTGTGCAATATTGAGATGATAGGATTTGACAAAGTTAGTATAGGGAATGTAATAGAAAGTCTGTTTCGTAGCATACAGAGTTACAGACATCAGGCCTTGTTTGGTGATCTTTTTTTTCTTTTTGTGTTTTTATATTTATAAAAATTGATAACTGTAGAGAAAATTATGTCGGGGAAACGTTACCTATCCAAAATACCAAGACCAATATAAGGTCAGAAGGTTTTATACATTGTTGACTGTAAACTTAATATTAATGTTTTCAAGGTTCACGAATACAATTCATGTTGACTCTTTGAGTTTAATGAGCTCTTAGACATAAAAATAGAGCACATTAATGTTAGATTTAAACTTTTCATCTTACCTTTTTTCTTCAAAGTGAATCTTGCCAAACCTGTTTTTATTATGCTGTCGAACAAAATTTACAACCATGTTCACATTACGAAAAAAGATGTAAAATAGAACATCAAACACAATTTGCTACAAATTTGTCAGTCCTTCGTTCCTTTCCCATTGTAATACAGAGTAATAAATAATTAGCTTTCCTGCTTACAGTTATGTCTTATGTTACTGTGTTTTACCTTAGAGTTAGTTATAACTGTTAAAATTTGAATTTGCAGAATTACAAGTGAAGAAAATTGATCCTCTTCTTAAGTGGGTAGAATCAGAGTTTGGGATTAAGCCCGTTGTATATTCCAGTTTTTTTGGGGGCAAACAGGAGGATGGCCTCGTAAAAGCTGTAGAGAACCTTCTTAAGAAAACAGATGACAATGAGTTAGCAGCAATCGATGCGCTTGCTTCAGCATCACATTCATTAATAATTTCAATTGCAATCTTTCGTGGGAGACTACAAATTGATGAAGCAATTGAATTGATTAGACTCGAAGAAGATATGCAGGTTTGTTTCCATCTTCTTAATCAAGCTGATATTCTGTAACGGTTCAAACCGGGTAAAAAGATATGGTCTGGGTCAAAACATGTTGTACTGAGTCTGGTACTCTGATTTATTTTTTCCCCCTAATAGTTAGCGTGTCAAGATTAGAAAAGGTATATTATTTCAAATTTCCAATTGCAAAAAGGTATAATATTTCAATGATAATCTACTATTTATTTTAGTTTTGACATGTTTGACCCGTCTGACCCATTTTCTCTAGATAAACTTATATTACTAGTTTGACCCGTTAACTATAAAAAGTGAAACACAGAGCTTTTTTTTTAATATCTCCAGGTTGAAAAATGGGGTCTGGTAGAAGGAGGTCACGATCTTGATGTTGCAGACCTTAAGGTGCAAATCTCATCTGCAGCGGTTTTCCTTGGACTTACAAGACGGTTTCCAAGTGGTGTGTAGAATTACTTTTAACCCTTGTCTCCGCTTTATCAATGTTGTTTATCGTTCGCATTTAATTATAGGTGACTAAACTAAGCATCAAGTAATAAGAGGTAAACTATCATATCATCATTTACAAAATTTTGTAACATTGTTAAAGTTCCAGTATTACAACTCTAGTAGAATGGGCTCTCTCCATGTAAGAATTTTTTGATGTGATGCTGTATTAGGATTTAGGACTTTAAGTAACTTGCCAATGAACAAGAATCGAACATAGTTTACACTTGTATGGAAATAATAATGACTGATGTGCTGTGTTGGATCTTAACTTCACACCTTCACTTTCTGTAGCGGCATTTTGGTCTTATCTGCGTTAACGTCATGAATTTGAAACGTGATAAGTGGGCTAATATGGTAGCTTATAGGAACTGTATTTTAAGTATGTACCATAGTTTAAGGTTCTTCATCCTCCTCGCAACATTGGATGCAAACTGGTGGCTGTTTCTTGATGTCGCAGTAGCAACATGATATATCACAATCACTGCTGCATCCTATCATAAGATGAAAATTATGCACCCTTTTATAAGTCACATATTGGTTTAGAATAGAAGCGGTGTATAAATAGAAAGACAAGGAACTGCAATACTGTATACCGCCTTCTACCAAACTAAAATACAGAACCTGCATTAATAGATGTCCGAGGTTTGGGCTAGATGAGCTGGATCGTGATCAAGGATCGAGCATGGTTAGTTGGTTAGAGTCTTAGACTAGACACAGGTTTGATAGTTATACCACTTGAATGTGGGCTAGATGACTGGGTTAGTCATCTACCGGGCTCTCAACCCGCTATACTTGAAAGCTTTGCTCAAACAGGTTATCTTAGCAACATGAATTCCAAGGTTATGAGTCGGTTTAGTTAATGCTATATTTTTTTGGTATGTTGCTAGAAAATAATTTGGTTTTCAACAACCGGGTTGACCGATGAAGTTGTGTTATGTGCTGAATTGTGTTAAATGTGGTCTGGAATGGAAGTTTGTTAAATCTGGGCTGAAATTTGTGCTTATAAATGAGCTGAAAATTTCATTAATGTCGGCTGGGAATTTTGTTAAATTGGGCTAAAATTACCACTTTGGTTCAAGCCGCAAGCCCTTGACCAAGTCCAAACCGAGATTTAACGATATAAATGGGCATGGTTTGGTTTGGGGCAAAAACCGGCTCAAACCAAACCTTGCCCTAACCACATCAACCAGACCCCACCTATAAATCCAACCAATCAGTTTGACAGCATAAACAAAATATGCCAGGCATGCTTTTTGGAGAAAACAAATGTAAATCTAACCGAGCTCACCCCTATTTCTATAAATGTAGAAGTTATTTATTTACAAGAAAGGCCAACCATAAAGGCTAAAATTCCTGGAAGAGTAAAAGGTGCTTTGTACCAAACCAAAATAAAACCTTTTGCTGTGTACTAATTACATGCAAAAATAAATAGATGCAGAACACAAATAAATGTAACAAGAACACCTGGATTTCTATTGATTAGGGAAGATCTTAAGTTGGTTGTCAACGATAATATATTCGTTGCCTAGATATAAAAAAAATGGTTTATGTTATTGGTAGGATGAGATTCGAACACGGTACCTTCTGGATAAAAGCAAAGCTTCTAGCCACCCTACCAGCCACCCTACCAGTAGACATAAACATAACTCCTCTATATAAATAATCTTAACTACATTATAATGTATTTAGGCCATTTCTAAAAAAGAAGTCTTAAAAAATTAAGACCAAAAATATTTCTTTAATTGGAAGGATTTCAAACTAACACATATTTATAAATAGGAGTTACATTACATTATGAATTTTAATCTCATTAATTGTAGGAGCCACTAATATTTATAAACTTCATTAACTTGCAATAGCTTATTTAATCAATGTGATATAACAACCCAATTAAAAAAAAAAAAAAAAAAAAAAACAAAAAACCTCTGCAATATGATTTAAAAAAGGAAACGTCTATACTATAATTACCTTTTAATGCATATTTTATATACATAAAGCCTAAAAACTAACCACAAACTAACGAAGTTTAATCTCAGCCTCTAAACACACATTACACTATAGTAATAATTTAAATGTTCTACTTTTAAAAAACATATATCTACTACGTTCTAAAGTATTCAGGACAACGCTAAATAAGGAAATGTTTAAAATGAAAAATATTTGCTCGCCACAAATATAGTCATCGAATACCCGCCGCCGCATTGCGCGGGTACCCTTCTAGTTTATATAAACGACAGGCACTAGTTAACTATGATGCCTGTTGCAAGTTACTATGTAGTTTTCTTCTTAATTTGAAGTTGACTCTTAAGTATTTTTTTGGTATGCAAGCCTCATATATGTACTACAACAATGAATGTTTGATAACGAGTATAACTTACCGTGTGTTACGACGGGGCTTTTAGTTATACTTTTAGGTGAGGCGTATTATTATTTAGAATTGTGTGTGATTCTGGCAATAAACGTGATTATTTATAAGTTTATGTAGTGCGTGTTTCAATAAAAATAAAATAAAAATCCTAAAGTTGATAATAGCATATGGTTAATTTAGGAGAGATTTAAAGAAAGAATTATAGATAAGTAATATAACTTAAAAAATATGAGAAAAACAATATCACAATGGGTGTTAACTACTTTATAATCGTTTATCAACCATAATTGGGAATGCTGTATTTTCAAAAAATAAAACCAGGTTCGTTAAATTGGCATTTACAAAAGTTACACTAGCCAAATATGGTTATTGTAGTTGTTTGAATCTGTTTCAACAATTTAATGAAAATCACATGCCATGTTAGTTGCACTTAAATGAACCATGCACAAGTGTTCGATGGGTGCAACTTTAGTTATTGCTTAAACAAGGTATTTGAAGTATAAACAACACCTGTGACAATGAAGTAGTCTAATGGGTAGATTTGGTGAGGATTGATGAGATATGGTGAGTGTGCTCTTGCTCCAACTTGTAACCAGACCAGGATCAAGGCAATTGCTAATAATGATAACTTCATGGCTTTCTAGATGGAGAATTTAGCATGGATTGCATGGAAGATTTGGGATTGGTAACATGCACAACTTATATATATAAGCTTTGGTTAGAATTGCAGTTGAGAGTTAGGAGTGTGAACAATCTAGCTCTCAAATGACATGATTGCCCAAAATTATGGTACTTGTCTTTAGTATAATCTAAACTAATTGGTGCATGAGTCATTCATTGATGATGTCTATTTCTGGAAAAGCAAGAATGTTTATCAACATTATAATGCAAAGACCATGATTCTTACATATATGTAATTGACCTCAAAATGGATTAGATGATAGAATAAACACAAGTGGTTAAGATTGCCGTACAACTCTCTGCACCTAATTAATAAGTTCGCCAAAGTAATGTACACTCATAAAGCGTGTCCATTTTATGTCCATTCTTAATAAGATTGTCTGACATAAATTTTGGATGCAACAAAATTTAGTTCAAAATTTAGTTTTTGGCTTGTGTTACAATTATAGGGAGGACGATCAACATGCATAGAAAATGATACATTTTGGCCGTTTTGAACGAGAAACACAAGGCTATAGTACAAGGCTTTGATGGGTTGTTGTTTTACGACTTTGTTCTACATTACCTATTTCCTCCTTAAGTTTAGTTAGTGTGATCCGACAAGGTACATATATGGTATAATACTAGAACGGTACTCGCACAATGCGGCGGCGGTACCTTGTGACTATATTTTGCGGTCTGTTACACGTTTAATTGTCTTCATGCTTTATAAGTAGAGATTTTCTGCTTTTCTGCTTTTACTTTCTTGTTTATTGTTTTTAGTTTTCTGTTTTCAGGTTTTCAAGTTTCCAGTTTTTCAATTTTTTAGGTTTTCAGTTTTTTAGTTTTTTAGTTTTTCTAGTTTTCAGTTTTTCTGTTTTTCTAGATTTCAGTTTTTCAGTTTTCCAGCTTTCCCGTTTTCTAGTTTTTCAATTTTCCGGTTTTCCAGTTTTCATTTTTTCAGGTTTTCTGTTTTTTAGTTTTTCAGTTTTTCAATTTTTAGTTTTTTTTGTTTTTCTAGTTTTTCAGTTTTTCAGTTTTCCATTTTTCATTTTTTCATTTTTTCTGTTTTTTAGTTTTCAGTTTTTCTGTTTTAGTTTTTAGTTTTCTGCAATTAATGTTTGAAATCTTTCTTCAATCAATATTTGAAATCTTTTTATAATAAGAAATAAAAAGTCTGAATTTTAAACATTTCTAATTATAGAATAGTCCAAAATGAATTATAATGTAGCATAGATAATGGTGATACTCACCATAGTCTTGCACTTTCTTAGAAATCGCGAAAATCACATCATTTCATATAGTGCTCGTACAAATATGTATAAACAGTTGTGCCTTCAATGTTCTTAAGAAATCTAAATTTATCAGAACTTATACACACTAAATGATAAATGATACCACAGATGACCGGAAAAGATACTTTAATGGATCACCTTTCAATTCAAAGAATTACGGTAGTATCAGCTACGTATATATGGGTGGAGGAAACAATTTACAGTATTCTTGTTCAACTAAATGCAACTTTATAAACAAAGTGATTGATCGATTACAACAACTTACAAGTGTGTAACCACTAACCATGTCAACTAAACATAGTGATGCGTGGTTTCACAACCTTGCAAAAGGTTTTACCTCTCAAGGGATCTTGAGAAGCTTGCAATCTCCACCAGACAGTGTACCTGACCGTTGTAGTATAGTATAGTGGCAAGTACCAGGGGATTGATCGTTCAACTCAAAGAATAGTGTTCGCTAGGGTTAAAACTCAATTAAACTAGGTCTAGAGGTGAGGGATGATTCTTTTTGTATTTTTGTATTTTATGAAAAGCAAGTAAAAATCTAGAGTTTTGGAAGAATGGGCGGAATTAGTTGCTAGTCAACTAACCCAAATGACTACGAATGCAAACAAAATAAAATAAAATGACACTAAAGTAAATGTGGCGAAAACAATAATAAGAGAAAATGTGTTTACTTATATTTCACTACTCCCTAGCTATCTTTTACTGGTTGATTAGTTTGTTACAATTGCATGAATGACGGGTTATATTCTTTAATACCATTCGTAAGGCCGTGTACGATCTTCCCTAACTCTATAAGCTTCTACCTCTTCCTATGTCGAGCCGACTACTAGCTCCTAACATGGCCTCATTAGTAGTTACCTATGCATTAAATATAACCAACTTATCGTAGTACACATCCGATCATGTTTCTTAAGACGTTCAAGCAAGTTACCAATTGAAAGTCTGCCAGTTTTCTTAAGCCTAACATCGAAATCATTCATCCACAATAATTATAAACAAACAACCAAACAATAATAAATAACTAAGTTTTATTACATCTAAGCAAACACAAAGAAAACCTAACCTAGCATGTTAAAGTGAAGACAAGCATAAGATAGAATCAAACAACACATAGACATATTGAATGATTATTGGAAAACTTATCTTCAATTAAGTATGGATGAAACAAGGGTTTGAAACCCTTAAAAATACTATAAAATTCGTCTAGGGTTTCTCCTCTCAAAGTTGCACCACAATGAATGAAAAATCAAAAACTATATATAGAGTATTGGGTCTGACGGCGTCAAGAGTAAGTTCTTACGCCGTCAACTCGCCGCCATAACTATCATCGTATTGCCTAGATCCAATTCTGATGCCGTCATGTGTAAACTTGATCTTGGCCGTCACATGTAATTTGCTCTTGACGGCCTTGGTGATGCCGTCACGTGTAATTCCTCCAAAAACTCTCTGTCGCGTCACGTGTAACTTGATTATCCACCTCTTTGTCAAAGGGTGACGGCGTCATAAGCAAATCCTGACGCCGTCAGGTACACTTTTCAGCTTAAATTGGAGACTTTGTCGTTTTCTTCACTTTTTCGCTCCAAAAATGTCCAAAATGCTTCATTTTCCAGATTTCTCCTCAAAATTACCTAAAATGACAAAAGAAACGATTTAAGGTAATATTTGATCAAATAATCTCGACTTTGGGCTTAAATGACCCCCTAAAAGCAGTGCACTTTTCGTCTAATTACATAGACAAGTAGTAATGATGATTTACAAACATGACAACCAATAATTATCATGTCCAGTTTCTTTTTTTTTTTTTTTTTTTTTTTTTTTAAATTGTTTGTAATATGCATATGGTTTGATGTTAATATATTGAGAAAAGTCCAAAATACATCCCTGTGGTATGCCGAATGACTGATTTACATCTTTTTTCTTTTTTTGGCTCAAAATTCATCCATCCGTTAGTAACTTTGGAACAAATACATCCCCCAGTTAGTAATATCAGTTACTATGGACTAAAGATGCAAATGATTTTCCGTTATCTCCTAACAAGAGTTAAAATAGTTGCAACGTTAGTCCTCATTGAGTTAAAATATTTGCATCGTTAGTCCTCTTTGACTATAGAGTTAAAATATTTGCATCGTTAGTCCTCATTAAGTTAAAATATTTGCATCGTTAGTCCTCATTGAGTTAAAATATTTGCATCATTAGTCCTCATTGAGTTAAAAACGGACGAAACGTAAGAAAAACGGACAAAAAAGGATAAAAACGTAAGAATAGTCAATGAGGACTAACGATGCAAATATTTTAACTCAATGAGGACTAACGATGCAAATATTTTAACTCAATAAGGACTAACGATGCAAATATTTTAACTCAATAAGGACTAACGATGCAAATATTTTAACTCTATAGTCAAAGAGGACTAACGATGCAAATATTTTAACTCAATGAGGACTAACGATGCAACTATTTTAACTCTTGTTAGGAGATAACGAAAAATCATTTGCATCGTTAGTCCATAGTAACTGATATTACTAACTGGGGGATGTATTTGTTCCAAAGTTACTAACGGAGGGATGAATTTTGAGCCAAAAAAAAAGAAAAATGATGTAAATCGGTCATTTGGCATACCACAGGGATGTATTTTGGACTTTTCTCTAATACATTTGCACCCTTTGCAAAAAGAAATTAAAAAAAAAAATAAAAAAAAAAAAAAAGGAAAAAAAAAATCCCAATCTTCAAGTTTAATGCCAGTTTAAGACAACTGTGAACTTTTGACATTTAGCTCTAAAACTCTTGATCTTTTATATCTGCTTCCCAGAGTTCCGGCCCTTTAATTTAGGCAGGTATGGTGCACGTACACAATTTAAGATCATATTTCAATGATACATATGTTGATATATGGTTAAGGTTGGGCATCCATGACAAATAAGTGTGTGACGAATTTATCCAAGAGTTACTAAATAACTAATTTTATTTCTTAAACGGTGAGTTTAATAGTAACTAATGTGAATAAACAACAATTCTCTAAACATGGGAACTATATATAGATTTATGTGTGCCAACACGCGCGCGGACACACACATCATAAAAAAATTTGGGAAGAGATAGACAGAGCTGGGAATTGAACCTTTTTACATGCTAGATTTCCTTTGATAACCTTTTACTTGGCCCCCTTTGTTGGCATGACTGAACCTTGTTAGTCAGCTTTTAATTGATGATTTGAGTTTATTTAGTATCCAATTTTCATCTAGTCTTTGAGTCTCCACTATATAGACGAGATCGTAAGGTCAAACAATGGCAAGAGCAAATCTCCATTGCATATTCGGTTATCAGATCAAACAAACCAAAGATAGTCCACTAAAACTTTAGCACAGTGTTGGTTCTTTATTACACATTAGCTTGAACTGAAATTTCGTCTACTTATATTTAGATATCTAATTGAAATACACTTCTTTATAGAATTTTGAAGAGACTTATCTGATTCTATTCCACTTTTAATCTTTTGTAAAACATATGTTGATCAATGAGATAATATTAATGAAAATAAACAATATTGAGGACTCAAATATGATTTAGATCATGCATGGTACATCTAGTTCGAGAAAACTTTGCTTCTTTTTTTTGGGGATGGCACACCCACCTAATCTACAATTTTGTCTCAGATGCACCTGAACCCTCAACCACTTAGTCAATGCACCTAAGTTACACCAAGATATACTTTTCTTACCTTCACTTGTATTAGGTTTTGTTACATTGTTTTATCAGAATACTTGGAAAGGGAATGCCCGAGAGTTTAGATTCTCATAATATATAACATCAGATTATTACTCCTTCCTGTGCCTACTTTCACGAATCTCATGTAAAATCTTGAGTGGATCACAAACTTAAGTAAACTCGATCTTTTCAACATTTGTGTAATTTTGCCCAATTGAAGCATTAATGTCTCAAATTGGGGTAGCAAACACAAAGTATTCTTCTAGACAACAACAAGAGAAGCATGTTTACAAAAAAAATCTAGATCAAGACACACACGTTAGGTTGTTTTAACATCAACATTCCATACTGAAACAAACACTTAACAACATAGCGCCACTAGGAATTATGGAAAAACAGAAAGAGCGAAATTTCAGACACAACTAAACTACACGATTGTAGCATAAGATAGACTTATTTATATGTCAAGATCTTCGGCAGAACCTAAAAACTTATTCATGGAAAGCACTATTCTACTCTTGGGTTTCCGGCGTTATACCGTCAAAGTTTACACGTCCAAACTTGAACATGACATTCTTCTCGTTATTCCCACTTACACCATTTCCCTGAGAAGTTCAACCATAAAAAAATTAGTATCTTAGCTTCTTTATGTATTTAACAAAACACATAAAAACAGTAGCAAACCATGTTTTGAACTTTGAATTCGAGCCAACCTTTTTCCACTTTTTAACAACAAATAGGAAATACACACATATTTAAAGACTAGGCGAGAAGCTAGGAGTTACGTTCACCTTCACAATTAGTAAAACAACTATCTTATTAAATTGACTGGGAAAGAAATATCAATAATTATCATCATACATTATAATAGATTCGTTTTCTACTCAGATGAATCACAAAGATCCAAAAATAAATAAGTTAAAGATGAGCATGAATACATGCACTTTATGTTGTTATATTAATAGTATGCACGTTGTACAAAGATTATATTGAAGTTTTTATGATCAAAAAACGCCCTGTTACATTTACATATATAAACGGCTATTAATTTGAAACCATATATCATATATGTATGAATTTCAGCTAATGGCCTCTATATTATCATACATTCATACCTGGTTTCCACTCTGTACATGCATTTTTGAACCATATGCTCCATCATCAGTGACTTTTGAAGATCCAGCGTCATGCAGTTCAGGGTGATTAAACTTACACCCTGATCCATATCTACAATCACCGTTGCGTAGGTAGTAGAAGCACGGTTGCTCATTCTGGTAAAATAAATATTCTAATTAATAATATTTTATAATACACCAACAGTATTTAACCATTTCCCAGATTTTAGTATTTAAGAATATTGTTCTGCCTTGATTATTGTGGTTGGGAAAACATATGATAGCTGCATATAAAACATGTGAAGAAATACATTACCGGTCGCAATGGTAGTCCAATTGAGTTGTATTGCGGTTTGGGATCTGTGGGTCCTGAATGATCATACTTACAAAATGATCGATACTTGCACGTTCCAGCTAAATAATACTGCAACAAGTATCATTTTTGTAACCATCATAATGATATCCATTTCGGCATAATTATAAATTAACTCAGTATGATAATCTTATTATCTATAGAAAATCTATCATGAAACATAATATAGATGCTTATACTCAACCAGTCTCTCGACGTTACTATTTTAGTTTGCCTCAAAACATTATCCATTTTCTTAAATAAGATGTCCGAATCTATTAATTTTCCAATTTTAGTCATCCAATTCATTTTTTAAGAAAAAATTTTGCTATCTTTATTTCACCTAAGGGTATACTTGTCATGCTAATAATCAATTGCTACATTACCCATGTATCATAAATTGAAAAAAATTGTTTGTGCATTTACCGGGTCTTTTAACCTTTTACCCAAAAAAAATTGTTTGTGCCTATAACAATGAGACGGAGGAGTGAGGGTTTGTAAAACTAGTTAATTAATCCCTTAATCTAAGGAAAGGTTACACTTTTATCATTTCTTTAAATGTCCATTTAAAAAAATATATTAAGAGCGTCTAACATCACACAAATAAATAAATAAAGATAGGGGTGTTTGATCGTATATATATGGATCGCAACAAACCCTGAAACCCAGAAAACATCCGTGCTCAAAAACCTCAACCTCAACCGGCCACTTACTAATTTTCAACAACTTTAAATGCAAACTATACTTATGCATTTTAAATTATTTGTCTACTTTATCATTTTGGTTGTACCAAATTTTTTATTTACTATTTATAGTAGATAAAGAAGAGTTATCGTGTTTTATGATTTAAAATAAATAAATAAATAAATTACTAGTTAAACGTAAAGTTGTCATTATGCAAAAAGTATTGAAAAACCCAAATATAATTATGTTTTTCTTAACTGTGTATTTTATGTCACGAGACAATTATTTTGGACTGGAGGAAGCACAAATCAGTAGAAACAATTTTAAAAAATTAATTTGAAATATTATATTTCTTACAACATTGTAAACAATCATACATTTTTATGTGAAATAATTATTTGTTATACATTTTGATTCAATATGAAAATATAGCTGATCAAGTAAAAAGTAAGTCATAAAAGCTTTGTAGTGTTCGGATGAAACAATGTATATTTAAGTTTATTTAATGGCACGTAAACACTACAAACTGTTGCGTTTATAATTTAATTTATCAGCACATTATCATTAATTACTAAATGTATTCTTGAAGTTGTGCCAATATTGCGAAAACTACAAAAATTATAAAATTACAGACTTGTTTATTTTAAATAACAATATAAAAAAGAAATCTATAAAAAAAAACCCATAAATCTTAAGGGTGCGTTTAGTTGGAGAAAAAAATCTCTTGTTTTCTATCTCTAATTTGTAAAAATTTGGAAGGGAAATTTATCTCCACAAAACACTTGAAAATATGAAAAATGCATTTAGTTGATATTCGTATTTTCTATTTTCAAGAAGGGGAGGGAGGGTTTTGGGTTACAAGGGAAAACAAGGAAAACAACTAAAATTTGTTTTGTGGTTTTCCTTGTTAAGTTAGGAAATATGGGATTTTGTGTTTTACAAAATATTTTGTTAGAAAACACTTATTTGAACGCGATCTCTGTTTTACTTGTTTTCCACAAAACATTTTGTGGAAAAAAAAGGGTATTTTCCCCCAACTAAACGCACCCTAAATATCGCAAAACCTAATTGTTTCTAATAAATTCCAATATGATACACTATAATTGATTTTAAAATTAAAATAACTCATTACTTCTTTTGAAATAAAAGTACTCCAATATTAAGCTCACTGTAATAGAATTATAGTGATTTTTTTTATTGACTTTTTTTTTTTTTTTTTTTTTTTTTTTTTTTTTTTTTAATTTAAATGTTGCTAAGTATTCTTTTTAATATTAATAATACATGTTTATTGAATATTTTTAATAATATATAAAAAATTATTAAAATAATAAATGTCAAAAATAAAAGTGTTGGTTTATTTTTTTTTATACTGTCACTAGTACATAAGTGAAGGTGTTAGTTTGATATTTTGTAACTTAATGGAAATTATAATAAGGTCTTCCTGAATATACAGATATATCAATTATATAACTCGTGCGCCTATTTTCATATTTATAACCTTTTGCGTATATGGTTAAATTGAACTAACGTGAAAGTTATGTTAGCTTAAAACAATTTACAAAGAAATTTTGATTTGATCGAAACTTTGAACCATTGAAGATTACCAATTTTGATCGCTTAATTGTATTACTCTATCAATCTTGAAATCATTTACCCATAATTCACAAATTAATTGAAATCACAAATCATAAACATCACAAAAATCTATTCAAAAGTAATATCATATCAATTATACCTTGCATGGAGCATTCGAACGACCACTTTTCTGAGCTTTCTCATCAACGATCTCCTGAAAAACACAAATACATATACATCAATTTTCAACATTGTCAAACAATCAAGAAATTCACGTATATCATAACTCGATCATTATTAAGAGTATACCATCTTTCGTGGAGCTGCAGGGTGATTGAACTTGCAACGTGGATAGTAACTACAAATCCCGTAACCAAGAAACATCACGCAATTGGACTTGGAAGCGTGAGATTTGTTAGTGTTCAAGTTCGACTGCCTGTTCAAAGTCTTTTCTAAATTTGGACTTGCCATCAATGTGGTTAATTTAAGTGTATGAAAGAAGCTAAAGGTGGTAGTAAGCTTCAAGGGGGAGGAATGTGTTGTGTGAAAATAAGCATGAGTTCATCCAGCTTTATAGAAGTAAATAGTCATTGACATCAATACTACAACAAATGTGTATTACGTAGGACAACCTAAAATTAAACCTTAACAAGTTATTCTCTCTGTCTCTCTCTCTGTGTGTAATAAATATTATGAGAAATAAATGCAACAACTTCTTTAGAGAGAAGGTTTATTAGTTTAAAGGGAAAACTGTAAAATTGGTTATTAACGTATCGCGAAAGTGTAAAAAAGGAACCGAGTTATAAAGACATGCAAAAATATCACTAACGTTACGCGAAAGTGCAAAAAAGTCACCGAGAGCCAAATCCCGTTAGTTTCCTCGTTAAGTGTCATGTCACTGAGGGCATTATAGTCATTTTGTTGCTTTAATGATTAAAATGTCCACGTGTCATATCACTATTGTTTTAGGGACTAAATTTGCAAAGTAATTTTTATCTTTTATTTCACAGCCACCACCACCACTCTCTACCACCACACAACCAACACCACCACCTTCTACCGCCACCACCACCACCACACAACCACCACCCTCTACAAACACATGGGAAATATCTATCAGATGCCCTATTTTTGCTTTTCTTTCTTATTTCTTTCTTTTTCTTGAAAATGGTTTCTAAGGGTGATTGCCCTCCTCTGTTCCAAATCAAAGTCTGTCTTTTGACTTTATTATTTAATCAAAATCATTAGCCACAAAGAATGAAGTTTGACTAAATAATAAAGTCAAAAGACAGACTTTGATTTCGAATAGGGGAGGACAACCACCCTTAGAAACCATTTTCAAGAAAAAAGAAAGAAATAAGAAAGAAAAGCAAAAACAGGGCATTTGATAGATATTTCCCATGTGTTTGTAGAGGGTGGTGGTTGTGTGGTGGTGGTAGTGGCGGTAGAGGGTGATGGTGTTGGTTGTGTGGTGGTGGGGGTAGTGGCTGTGAAATAAAAGATAAAAATTACTTTGCAAATTTAGTCCCTAAAACAATAGTGATATGATGTGGACATTTTAATCCTTAAAGCAACGAAATGACTATAATACCCTCAGTGACATGACACTTAACGAGGAAACTAACGGAATTTAGCTCTCGTTGGCTTTTTGCACTTTCGCGTAACGTTAGTAGCATTTTTGCATGCCTTTATGACTCGGTGTCTTTTTTGCACTTTCAGGATACATTAGTGACCATTTTTGCAGTTTACCCTAGTTTAAATTTGTACAAAAAACTTGTGTCTCAATGGTACCTCATATTGTATGACAAACTCTCCAAACAAATGATTGTGAGTTCAATTCCTGCTTAGAGCATTGAGATATATTTGTGGTATAAATGTTATGAGATATTTAAAATTGTCGTTTAAATAATAATAATAATAATAATAATAATAATAATAATAATAATAATAATTAAATTTATGTGATGGCTCATATACAAAATCAGGTTATTATATTTTAGATATTCTAATTAAATTAATCTACATTTGACACAGATATCTCAACACAGAGTAACTTATACAAAGTTGATCATGTAATGGGTCGGGAATATATATATATATATATATATATATATATATATATATATATATATATATATACACCCCGTACAACTTACACGCATGATGATTGACTTTAAAATTGCACTCACAATAAAATCTCAAGCTCCCAACTACAAGATGACGGTATGGTAAGATTAATGAAAGTCAACCCATCCAAAAAAAGTAGATGACGGTAAGAAATAAAAAACTAAGGGATGCTTGGTAAGGAAATTATGGAGGGTGGGGAATAGGTAAGATATTTAAAAGGGCTAACATCATTTAATATATGGTGCTTCGTTAGGGATAGAGATAGCAAAAAAAACCCGAACCCGACGGGGAAACCCGAAACCCGAACTAATTACGGCGGGACGGGGCATGTTAATCGGGTTACGGGACGGGTTTAGGGATTAAACGGAGATTTTAATCGGGTTTGGGGCGGTGAGCGGGGAATCCTCGCCCCGCCCCGCCCCACCCGATTAATATATACACATATACAAATATATCTATACCTATATACGTAGTAGTATTTTGTTAGTTTTTACGTAATAAAAAATATTACTCTAATATTGTTAGTTTTTTAATATTTGTAAGAATACAAAATTGTGATTATAGAAACTCGTTTAGTGTCATATTTTTAAATTTTAATTTTTGGAGGTATAATTTATTATTATTTATGTATAATACTATCATTGAAAACTTAATATGGATCATTTGTAATTGATTATTAATAGGTTCATTATTGCTAACAGTAAAAAAATAACAATAAATCTGAAATGATGCGGCTTTGATCGAGAATTGCACCTAAAGAGGACACCCCGATAAGATCCCCGATTAATACGGGGCGGGTTTGGGGGACTATCACCTCCCAACGGGGCGCCCCGATTAGATCCCCGATAAGGATTGGGGCGGGTTTGGGGAGAACTTTGGTAATCGGGTTTGGGGATGGGGATGGCCACCCCGCCCCAAACCCGCCCCGTTGCCATCCCTAGTTAGGGAGTGCAAAGGTATTGATTACCCCGTAGTGGTTAATCAACTATTATAGAGTAAATTGGGGGTAAGGTATTGATTACCCACCTCACTCATTCTTTTGCATTCTCTTTCCCTTTCCTTTTCTCTTTCCCCACTTTAAACCAAGCGGACCCTTAGATAGGTATAGTTAATGAACACAAACTCTTTTAATTAATAAAAAAATGCATTAAATACATACAATCTCCGTCCCAAAATATAAGTCCAGTTTGACTTTTTAAATCAAACTTTGACCTTAAATATTATCGTTTGTATTATATATCACTTCATAAAAATTATACCAAATGAAAATTCATTTAAAACAGTATCTATTTATATATTTTGCATCAAGTGTTATATAATACAAACAAAAATATTTAAGGTCAAAGTTTGGTTTAAAAAGTCAAACTAGACTTATATTTTAGGACGAAGTAAGTAACAAATGAACTTGTAAATTATTATATTTGAACATAATTTTCACTTGAATAAATTTACATTCCGTTTATAAATAAATTAATCCGTGTCAACTGAGTAGCGAAACCTAAAAAACAATATCGTACTTACTGTACAAGAGTTAACTAAATAACAATTGCTCGTAATACATTTTTCTTATGTTTTGACGTTATCTATCTATTTCACAATAATAATTACACTAATAAATTTAAACAAACGAGCTTTAAGTCTAGTGGTACTGGTACCAAGGTGAATATTTTAAATTTATTTATTATTATTATTATTATTATTATTATTATTATATATATATATATATATATATATATATATATATATATATATATATATATATATATATATATATATATATATATTAACGGCTAGTTAGTAGTTAGTGATTCGAGTCACAGTAACATCCAATTGAGCAATATGCAAATATCGAACCTTTCTCATTAGGGGATAAACCCCACTCTTGCTTCTACTTTTTCTAGCCCCTAAAGGTCAATAGTGTTATTCCTCAACAAAGGAATCATATAACAGAGTGAACGAGTGAGTTTATCGTTAAAATATATTTTAGTTGTCAATTGATGATAATCACAAATAGTACATTTATAAGATTTTTAAGAGTTATTTCTATGAAAACTTTAATCATAAATATTTGTAAATTGAGTTTAAAACATAAGAACAAAAAGTTATTTATGTTGGCAAATGTAGTTATTGGTTGAGAGTAAATATAGGACCATTTATTGTTGGAGTTAAGCTCAAAAAACAAATAAATAAAATAAAATAAAAAAATAAAAATTGTAGCTGGTGTTATTCAATTGAACTCATGTATTATTGAAAAAAAAAAAAAAAAAAAAAAAAACCTCATGTATTAAATTAGTTATTCTTAGAGCATGAGGTACCTATCCGTGCAGTCATATAGTGTCGTGGGTAAAATGTTGGCAAATTCAATAATTCATCACACATTTCTTCACAAGTCGATCCAAATATAATGTCATCGACATATATTTGAACAATGATAAAATTTGGGCTTTTTCTTTTAGTGAAAAGAGTGTTATCTTTCATTCCTATAGAATAATCATGTTCAACAAGAAAAGCTTTTAATATACCAAGCCTTAGGAACTTGTTGAGTCCATATAAAGCCTTCTTGAGTTTATAAACATAATCAGGTTTTGCGAAGTCAATGAATCCTGGAGGTTGTGCGACATATATCTCCTCATTGATAAAACCATTAAGGAATTCACTTTTCACATCCATTTGAAATAACTTAAAGTCTAGGGCGCATGCATATGCAAGAAGTATTCTTATATATTCTAATCTAGCTACGGGGGCATAAATTTCACCATAATTAATTCCTTCTTGTTGATTATAACCTTGGGTAACTAACCTAACTTTGTTCTTAGTTACAATTCCATTTTCATTTAACTTATTTCTATATACTCATTTAGTTCCTATGATGGTCATGTTCATTAGATTTGGGACTAATTCCCAAACATCATTTGTCTTAAGTTGATTTAGTTCTTCTTGCATGGCCATAATCCAACTTTCATCTTTTAAGGCTTAATTTATATTTTTAGGTTCTATTGTAGAGAGGAAACAAAAGAAGTTGTTTTTATCTTGGGCTTGTGATCTAAGAGTTCTTTGATTTAGGTTTTCTATTATGTTATCTAATGGGTGTGATTTGGATTCCTTAATATTTACTACTTCGTTATCCTCTAGTGTTATATCATCATTATCATCTCCTAAGGGTTTTGTTTTACTAACCTCAATGGCTTCTTCTTTAACTAGGTCATTATCTTCTAGGGGCAATGTTTTAGGAGTTGGTGGTGTTTCATCAAATGTTACATTTAATGATTCTTCTACTTTCATAGTGTGTTTGTTAAGTATTATATAAGCTTTACTATTTTGTGAATAATCTAGAAAAATTCCTTCGTATGATTTTGAGTCAAACTTAGTAAGATAATCCCTAGCATTAAGAACATAACATTTACTTCCGAATACCCTAAAGTAATTTAAATTAGGTTTTCTACCTCTTAACAACTCATATTGAGTTTTTCCTAAAATTCTCCTAATTGACACTCTATTAATTATGTACGTTGATGTATCTACAGCGTGACACCAAAATTTCTGTGGGATGGATTGTTCATTTAGCATTTTTATACTTATTTCTTGAAGTAACCTATTTTTTCTTTCTACTACACCATTTGATTGGGGAGTGCGAGGAGCGGAGAAGTTGTGAGATATTCCATTTAAATCACAATATTTTCCAAAATGTACTTCATTATCAAATTCCATTCCGTGGTCTGTCCTAATAGATACTATGGAACATCCTAATTTATTTTGGATCATTTTACTAAACATCTCAAATTTTTCAAAGGCTTGGGTTTTATCGCTTAGAAAACTAGTCCACGTGTATCGTGAATAGTCGTCTACTATTACTAAGGTATAGCGATTTCCTCCATAGCTTCGCACAGCAGCGGATGCACCGAAGAGATCTATGTGTAATAATTCTAGGCACCTAGTAGTGGAGACTATATTCTTAGCTTTGTGACTAGCATGTGCTTGTTTTCCAATTTTACAAGCATCACAAAAATGTTTATCATATCTTAGGTTAGTCAAATTTCTAACTAATTCCTTAGAGGATAAAGATTGTATTTGTTGCATGTTTGCGTGACCTAATCTCCTATGCCACAATGTGGAGTTTTCGTCTAAGGTTGCTAGGCATATCTTATCTTCCGGTTTATTTCCTAGCTTCATAACGTATACACCTCCTTTCCTAATTCCTCTACCTATGACTTTTTCATCCTTAACTATTTCGCTATCTTTTTCGGTAAAGATAACCCTACACTTATTATCACATATTTGTCCTACACTAAGCAAGTTATAAGTTAAATTATTCGCATGCTCAACATTTTCAATAGTTAGGGAGTCCTGAGAAATCGTACCTTTGCCAATGATTTTTCTATGCAAGTCACTACCGAAAATAACATTACCTCCGTTATATGCCTTGTATGAAGAGAATAGCTTGCGGTTCCCCTTCATGTGCTTTGAGCATCCACTATCCTTGATTCATTCGTCGGGCTCCAAATTTATTTCTAAGCATATTTCATCGGTCGCTTGAGCTACATGACATTTTTCATCGTTTGATTTTTCAATTTCGTCTTTGTCACTATCACTCCATGCTCCACTAACAAAGGCGCTTTGATAATCGTAACCCGGTGGCTTTGGACATTGGCCAATGAGATGATTTGGACTTCCACATCTAAAGCACTTTCTTTTCCCATAATTCTCATTTCTGTTTCTTTGAAATGACTTTCTTTCGTCTCGTGATTGTCTTGTGAATCTTCCTCATCTCTTGAAAAATTTCTTGAATTCTCTAACGGCCATGGCGTATTCTTCATCTTCACTATCATCACTTGAATCATCATCACTAAGTTCCTTTTTGACTTTTAGCGCAATAGATTTTATTTGATCCTTCTTGCTCTTGACCGTTTTCGAATCTCTCTTTTTAATTTCTTCATGGACCTTCAAGTTGCCAATAAGTTCGTCAAGTGGTAACGTCATCAAATTCTTCGATTCTTCTATTGCCGTGGCTTTTGCGCGCCATTTTGGATGTAATGCCCTAAGAAATTTCCTAACACAATTCTTACTAGAACAGTTTTTATAATTATTTTATATATATATATATATATATATATATATATATATATATATATATATATATATATATATATAAAGAAAAAAAACCTACAAAACTTATTTTTATTTACAAAAACAGTTTTTATAATCCTAAAACTATTACCCAACTCATCCTAAAATAAACCCAACCCACACCAATTACTAAACCCATAACCCAACTCACATTTAAACCCACTAACACAACACAGAACTAATAAAAGTATTTCTACCCAGTCAAATCCAACTCCAGGTCAAACAACGCATCTTCTTCCTACCCTCCTTTACCCACCATACAACCCCCTCCTCAACCTTTTCTCTGCAACACTCCATCTCCAAACACCTCAAAAGCTTCACCTCCTTCACGGGTGTCCCCCCTCCAAGTCATCAATCCAAGTCCCCTTTTCCATCCAACGACTCAGATTCATGGGCTTGGGCACCAAGTTGAAACTGATGGTTGAGATTGCATCAAAGAAACACAAACATGCATTCAAGCCTCATTACTCTCAGAAAACAAACACAAGAGCTACAAGACAAATGGGTGAAGACCTCTCCTCAGTAGTATAAATATAGAACAGTTGTAAGCCAATTTTTGGGCATTAGGACTTAGAATTAGGAGTAAGGTTTTAAGTAGGAGTAGAGTAGAATTAGTTGGATAGTTTATGCTTTATGTTTATTTAATTTTAAATCTTTCAATTCAGTGTTGTAAAACACATTTCCAGTTTTATTTAAACACAATTGCTTTTCTAAATTTCTGTTTCAGCTTATTCATTTGCTTATGTAAACTGCTTTTTTTTCAGTGTGTTATTTGGTTTAATCATGGATTTGGGAACTTAGTGTAAGCTCAGTAATCACTGAGTTTAATTGAAAAGAAGTTCTATGGCTTAAAATTTTATTTTATGCATATAAGAGGGTGTTTGGGATAACTAAATCTTTGTAGTTTTTGGTAAATTTGGTAGCTTGAAATTGTCATAGTATGATGCATTTAGCTGTTTAGGATCTTATTTAAGGTAGTTTAAGTAGTTTACAAGTATTTAGGTGAGTTGTCTATTTTTCCTATTAGTTAATTGTTCTAATTAAGTAGCTAGGCTAGACTTAGTTTACGCCTTCTTTAGTTGTCCCCTTTGCTTAATTTTAGTTCTAAATAGGTTAGTGCATGTTTCTAAGGCCTGGATTTGGACTTTCAAAGTCAAAAACTTGCATTTTGACCCATTAGGGCTCACTGCATAACAGGTACCCACAGCCCAACTCCCCCTTTGATCACCATTTTTAATTTACTCGTCCTTTGGAATTATGCCTTGAAATTTGGTTTACACTTTATTTGGCAGCTTACCTTCATGGCCATATTTTTACTTCATTTTTATGAATTTTTTTGTAGCTTATTTCAGCCCCTAAAGTAGCCCATCTGACCACTGTTTCACTAGATCTGCAGCCACTAAATGTCATTTTTAGCTTGCTCAAATTTTCTTTTAGCTTATTTATGCTTCTTACTACTACTTATTTAGACTTCCAGGTAACTTGTTTAGGTCTCCCTTAAATTCATATGGCTTATTTCCCTTTAGTACAATTTTTTGTAGCTTATTGATGATACGGGGGATTGCGCCCTCGCAACAGGTTTTACCTCTCAAGGGATCTTGAGAAGCTTACAACTCCCACCAGGCAGTGTACCTGATCGTTGTAGTATAGTATAGTGACAAGTACCGGGGGATTGATCGTTCAACTCAAGAATAGTGTCGCTAGGATTAGAAAGCCTACTAAACTAGGTCTAGAGGTGAGGGATGATTCTTTTTGTATTTTTTATATTTTATAAAAGCAAATAAAATCTCGGGTTTTGAAGGAGTGGGCGGAATTAGTTACTAGCCAACTAACCCAATTAACTAAAGATAAAATCAAAATAAAATAAAATAAATGAAAATTAAACTAATTTACTAATGTGGTGGAAACAATAATGAGAAAAGTTGTGTTTACTTAGATTTCATTACTCCCTAGATATCTTTTACCGGTTGATTAGCTTGTTACAATTGCATGGATGACGGGTTATATTCCTTAATACCAGTCGTAGGGCCGTGTACAATATTCCCTAACTCTATAAGATCCTACTTCACTCCTATGTCGAGCCGACTAAAAGCTCCTAACATGGGATCATTAGAATTCACTTATGCATTAAATATAACCAAAAATCGTAGTACACCTCCGATCATGTTTCTTAAGATGTTCAAGCAAGTTACCAATGGAAGTCTGCCAGTTTTCTTAAGCCTAACATCGAATACAATCATCCGTAACAATTATAAACAAACAATCAACCAATAATCACCATCTAGGTTTCACTACATCTAAGCAAACACAATAAAAACCTAGCCTAACATGTTAAAAGAAAGATAAACATAAGATAGAATCAAGCAATACATAGACATATTGAATGGTTATTGAAGTACTTATCTTTATTCAAACATAGAAGAAAGAAGGGTTTGAAACCCCTTCAATATGCAAGAAATTCGACCTAGGGTTTGTGTTTAATATTCCACAACTTGTTCCACACTTTACAATGAAAAATTGGAAAAATATATATAGACTAAGCATCCTGACGGCGTCATGTATTAGCCTCTGACGTCGTCAACTCGCCGCCAAAGTGAAATTCGTATTGCCTAGATCCAGTCTTGACGCCTTCATGTGCAAATCTACTCTGGGCCGTCACTTGTATTTGGACCCTGACGGCCTTGGTGACGCCGTCAGGCCATTAACAAAGAAAATGTTCGGGGCCGTCACGTTATAAGTTCCACATCCATCTCTGTTGTCACTCTTGACGCTGTCATGTGTGATTGCTTGACGTCGTCAGGTACTGTTCCCAGCAAGGAATTTGAGACTTTGTCGTTTTCTTCACTTTTATGCTCTAAAAACGTCCAAAACGCTTCCTTTTCCAGATTTCTCCTCTAAATTACCTAAAATGACAAAAGGAACGATTTAGGGCAATACTTGATCAAATAATCACGAATTCGGGCTTAAATGACCCCTTAAAAGCGGTACACTTTTCGCCTCATCAAATACCCTTACACTTGAGATTTGCTTGTCCTCAAGCAAATGCGCTTTTATTCAAAATACAAGTTAGGGGTCATTTAACAAATAATCGTTCCACTAAAAACCGAAAACAAGCACGGAGGTTATACACTAGTGCCTCACAAATAGTGTTTAGATACTCACATCTCTCGGGTGTAATAAAGTATATATCACAATATGGAAATGGAAAACATCTCTCACTACCTGTCATAGCAAATAGATTACCATAGGCTTTGGAAAGGATCAAACCTCCACCACTTGGCGTAAGCATGATGAGTGTGTAAATACTCATCATTTTTATCATATCTGGACTGCCAAAACATCCAAAAACACCCAAATACGCATCAAAATACACAATTTATCCCAAAAGTGTGTTTTATATGTTTTAGATGCAAAATGTTTAAAAACAAATGAAAAACGAACAAAGTTTGCACAATTGGCAGTTTCAGCCCCCCAAGTTTCAAAACTTGGCAAAACTAGTCCTTAGAAGTTTTAAAACGAAAGAAAAGTCAACCCAAGGTTTTATAAAGTCAAAAGTTATCAAATTTGATCCTTGGGTAAAAAGTTTGAGAAAATTACACAAATGGTCCCTGCAGTTTGGAAAACTACAAGTTTGGTCCCTGAACTTCATAATTTTGTCAGATTTGGTCCCTGGGAAATATTTTTGGATGGAAAAGTAAACATTGGTCTTTGGGAATTTACAAATTGTCAAAATTGGTCCTTTAAATGAAAGTTTGAAGAATTTACACTTTTGGTCCTTCAAGTTTCGACATTTGACAGTTTCAGTCCCTGGGAAGTTTAAATTGGAAAATTAACTTTCATGGCCCTTTGGTAAATGGAACTTGGCAAAAACAACCCTTGGAATACTTTGGAACAGTTGCAAGATCAGTCCCTTGAAAAATCAGAAAATACACCTTTGGTCCTTGTAATATATTAAACAAACCATTTGGACCCTTTTGTTACCTAAGTCCAAAACCTAAACAAACCAAACCCAAAATCAACAGCCCACCCCCCAAGCCCACCAAAAATAATATAAACCACTCACCCCGTCCATATTGCTACCCCTCACCAGTCAACCCTAGTAAAACCCCCTTTTCCCTCTCCTCACGTGAAACCTAATCCCCCCCTCTGCTACAACCCTGCAAACCCAACATCCCATCATTACACTTCAACCTCTGCCACACCCCATCTCTACTACCTTTCCACCACAACAATCCAACCTACCTCTGCCAAAGGCTAAAAGCCAAACCACTTGTATTACTCTTTCCCGCCAAAAGGAAGTTGAGGGCTGAGATTTACCTAAACCATCCAATGGTCCAAAATGAGAGCTCAGAAGAGGACAAGAAACAAGATGGAACCCTAGTTTATTTTTTATGAGTATAAATAGTTCAGTTGTAGCCATTTTCATGGCAGTTAGATTTTTAGAAGTAATCTTAGTAGTAGTTAATCAGTAGTAAGGTTTCTAGTTTGTAATTCCTGTTTTAGTTTCCTTGTACTCTTTACTTAAATCAATCTAAATTTGAGCTTTTTAATAAAAATTTCAAATCAGTACTTTCTTATTATATCTGCCTAAATTAGATAGCTTATTGAATTGTTTATTCTGAGTTTGAATCTGCTTATTAGTGAATTTTATGCCTTTTAATGTTGATGTTAAAGTTCAGGTACTGTTGCTTAAGTGGTGCTTCTCAATTGCCATTTTAGTTCAAAAGTGCTTAACACTAGTTTGCTTCTCCCCACACTGCTACCTGTATGATTATCTCTGCTTAGCTTGGCTTATATAGGTTTTGTGTTACTTATTGAAGTCTGTTCATGGTCCATTACTCCTTAATAAAAAAAAATCGTTTGTTCACTGTTTAGCATTGCTTATATAGCATTTGTGATAGCTTATTGTGACTGCTTGTTTAGAATAGAATCATGCTTGTTATAAGTTGCTAGAATCAATACAGAGTTGTTGTTTAAAGATTTTACCACTTATAACTTTGTTGCTTTTGAAAACCTCAACCGACAACCCACCTTAAGGAGTGTTTGGTTTAGGTTGACTTTCATAGTCAAACTTAGTGTAAGTTAAAACTTAGAATTGCATTAGCTGTAATTTGCATATAGGATTAGTTTTCTAGTAGGTTGATTCATTTTCATATAGTTTATCAGCATAAGCTTTAGTGTCTTGAATTTTGAAAGTGTAATTAGTGTAATTCTGCATTTATGGAATTAATTAGGTTAGGTCCTTATTAGCTGCATAAAGACACCCAACTTTATGTTTTAAAACATGGTGTGATACCTGGCTGTGAACTTTTATGGTTAAAAATCTTAACTTGTCTTGTCCATATGCCCTACTGGTTCATCAGCATATCTGGCCACCTAGCCTTTTTCAAATCTGGTTTTAGCACTCATTAGTGGTTCAAATTCCATAATTTTTGTTCCTAAGTACTCCTTGGTAGCTTGATTGATTTATTATATTTTTTTTCTTATTTTTGCAATTTTTTCTTATAGCTTATTATTAAGCTCAAAAACACCCCTTAGGCCTGCAATTTGCCCTGTATCCAGGTTGATGTAAGATTTCAATTAATAACAAGTTGGTTAAATCTGAGCCTAAGTTTGTGTTATTAGATGATTTAGAAAGCCTTTTAGGTAGTATTTAGGATTTAGGATTTGGGTTCCCCCCATGATGCTTATTTAGTTGCTTACTTTGAGCTTCTTTGTTGATTATTGGACCCCTTTTTTAACTGTATGCATAGCAGCAGCCCTGAGCTTGTTGATTTCATTTTTTTTTCTTGATCCTTGTAGTGTTATTAGTTGTTATCGGTTGTTTAGTTTTTTATGTGATCAAGTTACTTTGGCTTGTTGGATATTTGCAAACCTAAACTTGTTTGTGGAACTGCCTAGTTGATCATCATCATACCCTGCACCCAGGTACTCTATCTCAGATGCAACTTTTCAATTGCATCTAGCTTGTTCATTAGTTGATATTAACCTGAGATTTTGATTAAGTTGGATAGCCTGTTGCATACTCTCTTCATTCATGTGCTTATTGTCTCATTTAAAGCTTATTTACCACTTAATTTTTGTCTCCAAAATCATACAACTGAAACACTTACACTGATCCATCAGTGTAAGTGAGTGCCTTTCATAAGCTCTTTTTGAGCTTAATAGTGGGTCCCAGCTTGTACTTTGTGGCTTATTATGAAGCCCTCCAGGTCAGCTTCTGGGTTCAAAGCTTATTTTGAATTCTTGAGCTCATTTGTAGGGCCCACATAGGGCTGCAAACTACCTATTGGACTGTTTGGTTGTGCAGTAGGTATTGGATTTGCTTTTTAGCTTATAAGCTTGTTCCATAAGCTTTTCTCTTTTCTTTGGCTATCTTTATGCCCATCTAACTTGTCCTTCGCCTGTTCTATCTTTTTGTTCCAGCTTTTAAGCTTATTAGAAGCTTTTCACTTTGAAAATTCCAAGTTGAGCTTTTCAAAGCTCAACTGTTGGAGTATATAAGCCCTACTGAGCTTATTCTTGTGATTCAATAAGTTTGTCTTTATAAAAGTTATCTTATTTTGTTGTTATAATATGTTGGTAAAGAGAAAATCAAAAATAAAAATGTTTTGTAAAAAGGGTCATTAGCCTGGTTCGAACACTGGACCTCTAGGGTTGACTTGGTCAACCCCAGACCAAGGGGGTGCACCATCTGGGCTAGGGCTTACTTAGTGTTTATATTTTCCATGCTTGTTTATATAGTACTCAATCTCTTTTAAGCTTAATAAGCTTAACAGCTTATTTTTCAGCTTATTTATAAGCTTTTCCTCACTTTTATATTTTTCTTGGTCTTATAATAGTATTAAGTAATTTTAGAAAAAGTTTTGTAATTTTCAAAAATAGTTTAGTATTTTTTATAATTATATTTAGTTTAATTAGTATTTAATTAATAATAAATAATTAAAAAATCAAAAAAATATTTTTCTTTTTCTCAAAATTTTCTTTTATTATTAGGTTCGTAAAAATATTATTTTCACGTCCGTAGGGTTTGCATAGCGTAAATTTCACTTTTTATTTTACGCACTCGCGTTTATTTTAATTTTAACTCGCGTTTTGTTAAAATAACTTTTACATTTTTAAATTTAGGTTACGTTTGTAAAAGTAGTTTGTAAAATCAAGAAAAACCAAAAACATAAATAAAGTGATAGCTTCTATTTAAGCCATTTGGCTTATTTTTCTGCTTACGTATAAGCAATTTCTGATTTTAAGTTTTCAGTTTGCGTTTTAGGTTAATTAGGTTTCGCGTTATTGTTAATATAGTTTGTCTACATCGTCCTCATTCGTATTTCCTTAGTGTAATCATTTTAACCACTCAAACCCCTTTCCCGTCCAAATTCACCCGATCACGAAACCGTTTGTTTACAATTCACACCTCGTCGGGACATACGACCCGGGGAAACCTTATACTTCCGCGGAGCATTGATCTAGGCTGTCTGATTTTTTTGACCATTACTTGGTCAATATAAGTTAGGTGGTTCGGGCTCAATCAACTTTTGGCGCCGCTGCCGGGGAGGTCGTGCGCGTTATTCTAAAACGGTTTTCAGATTGGTGAATCTGGATATACACTCATTGTATATTTACCATCCTTTGTTCATATTTTCTCATTTTAAAAACAAAACCGTTCCCGAAAACTTTTTAAATCAAGTTTTCAACGAACACAAAAACACAAAAACATTTTCTTTCTCATTTGTACAAAATGTCTTTCCAAAAACCCAAAAATATCCTTCTTCACCCTCCTATCCTTTTGATTCTCATTTCCTCACCCTCTATACACATTTGATTCTTTCTATGTCTCATCCACACTTTCTGGTTTGCCATTGGTGTGGTAATCCTTATAATGGTGGCAATTGCCCCAGTTGTGGCATGGTAGAATCAGGAAACGGGTCTGTCTATAACCCAGATCCCTATTCCTACCATGACACGACTGATTCATTCCATCAGTTACCACACCATGATACTCAGCAGTTTTACTGTTGTGAGTATTGTGGTGGTTCACACTACAGTTCTGATTGTCAATCGGGAAACACGCTTGTCTATGAGCAGTTTCCTGATAACAGTTATGACTTAAGCACATACGACTCACAGCCTCAACAGTTTTACTGTTGTGATTACTGTGGAGGTCCACACTTCAGCTCAGATTGTCAATCGGGGAATCCATACCCTTGTGACAATTTTGACACACCTTGTTATGACCAACCTCTACAGTACGACATGAATCAAGCACTTCTTCCAGAAATGCAAAATATGATGAAAATCGTTGATGAGCTTAAGGGTTTAGTTCAAGACTTTGCCCAAAGACACACTCATCAAAAATCCATGGAAGAATTGCTTGCTGAAGAGCAGGCTGCTAGAATAAATTCCCAAGATGCATATGAAAAATCTGTGAGGGAATCCATTGCAAGAGAAAAAGCAGCCAAATCTAGCTCTTTGTTCCGTTTTATTCCTGATGACAGTGATAATGAGGATACACTTGACATCCTTGAATTTTATAAAACTTCATCAAGTTCATCAGATGAGATTCCATCAGTTGAGATTCCATCTCAACCCACTCTTATCACACCCGAGGTTTCCACTCACTCTCTGAACATGGGGGATGAGCATCTTAGCACTGTTCCTAATAAGGAATCGGACGAATTAATAAAGTCTAGTGTTGAGATCCTTGTCCCAATCCCAGGAGAGTCACAGGGAACTTTGGATGATATGTGTGATATTCCTTCCCCCATTGAGTGTCCTAAAGATCAATTTGAGACTTTCTCAGATTTTAGCAATGATTGCACATCTTATGGAGACATTGAGTATATCGAGGCACCACTGCCTCATTCTGATGTTGATCCTCTTCTTGAGGAGTTCGCTGATGAACTTGCTCACATCGATCCACTTTCATTGGAAGGTGATGATGGTCTCCTCGATTTCCAAGCCGATCTGGGAGAAATTGAAAGTCTCCTATCTCATGATCCGTCACTCACTTCTTATCCCAGCAGTCCAACAGAGAATAATATTCACTTTGTTCCCGAAACATTCAATACCACTCTCACCAATCCTCTATTTGAATTCGAATCTGAATTCACTTCGATTTCTGATAATCCACTCTTTGGTACTCAGATTGAGGATTGTGATGAGTCTATTCCGGAACATGAGTTCCCAGATTCACATCTTGTGAATGATTCTCTTCATGAGGAGTTCTCCGGTGAACTCGCTCATCAGTTTGATATCCCGGGGGGAGATGCTCTCAATCATGAGAATTTGCAAATTCCCACCCACCCTCCCGGGTTGTTTACGAGCTTACCTTTTGAAATCCAAACTCAGGCTACGGAACCTGCTCTCGAGGAAGAAGATCAAATCATGCTTTTTATCATGATTTTCTTCCTTTTCTTCACCTACAGGGTGACTTCTTCTCTTCTTCACTCCTTCGGGAGTGAGGACACTATCTTTGATCCCGGCATTTTCATGTATCATTATCTTGAGCCGGACACTTATCTCATCGGTGTGGAACTTTCACGTGCTTCATATGTTTGTCCAAACATTTTGAATGAAAGTCCGATGGAGATCACTTCTTCCACATTCCCTAATGACAAATGAATTAGGGGTCGAGTCAAGCTAGCGACTCGGTAAACAAAAACAATAGCATGCATATAGGGTTTTCACCCTAAGTGTGGGGGAGTCCCCCATGCTATGGTTACAAGAGTGAAAAAAAAAACAAAATGGTGTTTTCCACGCTCAGCTTGTAATGTTGCCCTTTTACGTTCAAAATGTCGGCATAATAGCCGGGATTTTGAATATTGAGGACAATATTCATGCTTAGTGTGGGGGGGTATTCGCTATTCTAGCGAATTTTATCACATTTTACTATATAATACCCCCGTTTTTGCCAAAATTTCAAAAATTTTAAAATTTTTTCACTGGTGCTTCAAAATTTTTGTGGTAATCAGTCCGCCTTGTCTAACTGACAAAAGGGATTGGCTAGTCCATGAGCAAACGGCTCTTGGTAAAGACAACTCAAATCCGTTTATGGCTGGCAATTTGCCCAAAATTGTACGGTTCCTCAACTCCCCAAAAACAAATGAGTTGGCTAGCCCGCAAGATTATGGCTTGTGGTAAAGGCCGTGGAAAATCCATAATTGGTAATCAGCTCACCAAGATGTTGACTATTCCATCAAGAGTTGGCTAGTCCAGAAGCAAACGGCTTTTGGTAAAGACTAATCAAATCCGTTGACAGCTGGTGGTTTGCTCAAAATCACACGGTTATCAGGTGTGCCACAGTTCTTACACCTGGCTACTCCAGAAGTGATGGCTTTTGGTAAAGAGTTTAAAATCCATCAAGTTTTTCTCAAAATATTGCTAGGGACTAGCAATAGTTTAGTGTGGGGGATTGATGAGTGTGTAAATACTCATCATTTTTATCATATCTGGACTGCCAAAACATCCAAAAACACCCAAATACGCATCAAAATACACAATTTATCCCGAAAGTGTGTTTTATATGTTTTAGATGCAAAATGTTTAAAAACAAATGAAAAACGAACAAAGTTTGCACAATTGGCAGTTTCAGCCCCCCAAGTTTCAAAATTTGGCAAAACTAGTCCTTAGAAGTTTTAAAACGAAAGAAAAGTCAACCCAAGGTTTTATAAAGTCAAAAGTTATCAAATTTGATCCTTGGGTAAAAAGTTTGAGAAAATTACACAAATGGTCCCTGCAGTTTGGAAAACTACAAGTTTGGTCCCTGAACTTCATAATTTTGTCAGATTTGGTCCCTGGGAAATATTTTTGGATGGAAAAGTAAACATTGGTCTTTGGGAATTTACAAATTGTCAAAATTGGTCCTTTAAATGAAAGTTTGAAGAATTTACACTTTTGGTCCTTCAAGTTTCGACATTTGATAGTTTCAGTCCCTGGGAAGTTTAAATTGGAAAATTAACTTTCATGGCCCTTTGGTAAATGGAACTTGGCAAAAACAACCCTTGGAATACTTTGGAACAGTTGCAAGATCAGTCCCTTGAAAAATCAGAAAATACACCTTTGGTCCTTGTAATATATTAAACAAACCATTTGGACCCTTTTGTTACCTAAGTCCAAAACCTAAACAAACCAAACCCAAAATCAACAGCCCACCCCCCAAGCCCACCAAAAATAATATAAACCACTCACCCCGTCCATATTGCTACCCCTCACCAGTCAACCCTAGTAAAACCCCCTTTTCCCTCTCCTCACGTGAAACCTAATCCCCCCCTCTGCTACAACCCTGCAAACCCAACATCCCATCATTACACTTCAACCTCTGCCACACCCCATCTCTACTACCTTTCCACCACAACAATCCAACCTACCTCTGCCAAAGGCTAAAAGCCAAACCACTTGTATTACTCTTTCCCGCCAAAAGGAAGTTGAGGGCTGAGATTTACCTAAACCATCCAATGGTCCAAAATGAGAGCTCAGAAGAGGACAAGAAACAAGATGGAACCCTAGTTTATTTTTTATGAGTATAAATAGTTCAGTTGTAGCCATTTTCATGGCAGTTAGATTTTTAGAAGTAATCTTAGTAGTAGTTAATCAGTAGCAAGGTTTCTAGTTTGTAATTCCTGTTTTAGTTTCCTTGTACTCTTTACTTAAATCAATCTAAATTTGAGCTTTTTAATAAAAATTTCAAATCAGTACTTTCTTATTATATCTGCCTAAATTAGATAGCTTATTGAATTGTTTATTCTGAGTTTGAATCTGCTTATTAGTGAATTTTATGCCTTTTAATGTTGATGTTAAAGTTCATGTACTGTTGCTTAAGTGGTGCTTCTCAATTGCCATTTTAGTTCAAAAGTGCTTAACACTAGTTTGCTTCTCCCCACACTGCTACCTGTATGATTATCTCTGCTTAGCTTGGCTTATATAGGTTTTGTGTTACTTATTGAAGTCTGTTCATGGTCCATTACTCCTTAATAAAAAAAAATCGTTTGTTCACTGTTTAGCATTGCTTATATAGCATTTGTGATAGCTTATTGTGACTGCTTGTTTAGAATAGAATCATGCTTGTTATAAGTTGCTAGAATCAATACAGAGTTGTTGTTTAAAGATTTTACCACTTATAACTTTGTTGCTTTTGAAAACCTCAACCGACAACCCACCTTAAGGAGTGTTTGGTTTAGGTTGACTTTCATAGTCAAACTTAGTGTAAGTTAAAACTTAGAATTGCATTAGCTGTAATTTGCATATAGGATTAGTTTTCTAGTAGGTTGATTCATTTTCATATAGTTTATCAGCATAAGCTTTAGTGTCTTGAATTTTGAAAGTGTAATTAGTGTAATTCTGCATTTATGGAATTAATTAGGTTAGGTCCTTATTAGCTGCATAAAGACACCCAACTTTATGTTTTAAAACATGGTGTGATACCTGGCTGTGAACTTTTATGGTTAAAAATCTTAACTTGTCTTGTCCATATGCCCTACTGGTTCATCAGCATATCTGGCCACCTAGCCTTTTTCAAATCTGGTTTTAGCACTCATTAGTGGTTCAAATTCCATAATTTTTGTTCCTAAGTACTCCTTGGTAGCTTGATTGATTTATTATATTTTTTTTCTTATTTTTGCAATTTTTTCTTATAGCTTATTATTAAGCTCAAAAACACCCCTTAGGCCTGCAATTTGCCCTGTATCCAGGTTGATGTAAGATTTCAATTAATAACAAGTTGGTTAAATCTGAGCCTAAGTTTGTGTTATTAGATGATTTAGAAAGCCTTTTAGGTAGTATTTAGGATTTAGGATTTGGGTTCCCCCCATGATGCTTATTTAGTTGCTTACTTTGAGCTTCTTTGTTGATTATTGGACCCCTTTTTTAACTGTATGCATAGCAGCAGCCCTGAGCTTGTTGATTTCATTTTTTTTTCTTGATCCTTGTAGTGTTATTAGTTGTTATCGGTTGTTTAGTTTTTTATGTGATCAAGTTACTTTGGCTTGTTGGATATTTGCAAACCTAAACTTGTTTGTGGAACTGCCTAGTTGATCATCATCATACCCTGCACCCAGGTACTCTATCTCAGATGCAACTTTTCAATTGCATCTAGCTTGTTCATTAGTTGATATTAACCTGAGATTTTGATTAAGTTGGATAGCCTGTTGCATACTCTCTTCATTCATGTGCTTATTGTCTCATTTAAAGCTTATTTACCACTTAATTTTTGTCTCCAAAATCATACAACTGAAACACTTACACTGATCCATCAGTGTAAGTGAGTGCCTTTCATAAGCTCTTTTTGAGCTTAATAGTGGGTCCCAGCTTGTACTTTGTGGCTTATTATGAAGCCCTCCAGGTCAGCTTCTGGGTTCAAAGCTTATTTTGAATTCTTGAGCTCATTTGTAGGGCCCACATAGGGCTGCAAACTACCTATTGGACTGTTTGGTTGTGCAGTAGGTATTGGATTTGCTTTTTAGCTTATAAGCTTGTTCCATAAGCTTTTCTCTTTTCTTTGGCTATCTTTATGCCCATCTAACTTGTCCTTCGCCTGTTCTATCTTTTTGTTCCAGCTTTTAAGCTTATTAGAAGCTTTTCACTTTGAAAATTCCAAGTTGAGCTTTTCAAAGCTCAACTGTTGGAGTATATAAGCCCTACTGAGCTTATTCTTGTGATTCAATAAGTTTGTCTTTATAAAAGTTATCTTATTTTGTTGTTATAATATGTTGGTAAAGAGAAAATCAAAAATAAAAATGTTTTGTAAAAAGGGTCATTAGCCTGGTTCGAACACTGGACCTCTAGGGTTGACTTGGTCAACCCCAGACCAAGGGGGTGCACCATCTGGGCTAGGGCTTACTTAGTGTTTATATTTTCCATGCTTGTTTATATAGTACTCAATCTCTTTTAAGCTTAATAAGCTTAACAGCTTATTTTTCAGCTTATTTATAAGCTTTTCCTCACTTTTATATTTTTCTTGGTCTTATAATAGTATTAAGTAATTTTAGAAAAAGTTTTGTAATTTTCAAAAATAGTTTAGTATTTTTTATAATTATATTTAGTTTAATTAGTATTTAATTAATAATAAATAATTAAAAAATCAAAAAAATATTTTTCTTTTTCTCAAAATTTTCTTTTATTATTAGGTTCGTAAAAATATTATTTTCACGTCCGTAGGGTTTGCATAGCGTAAATTTCACTTTTTATTTTACGCACTCGCGTTTATTTTAATTTTAACTCGCGTTTTGTTAAAATAACTTTTACATTTTTAAATTTAGGTTACGTTTGTAAAAGTAGTTTGTAAAATCAAGAAAAACCAAAAACATAAATAAAGTGATAGCTTCTATTTAAGCCATTTGGCTTATTTTTCTGCTTACGTATAAGCAATTTCTGATTTTAAGTTTTCAGTTTGCGTTTTAGGTTAATTAGGTTTCGCGTTATTGTTAATATAGTTTGTCTACATCGTCCTCATTCGTATTTCCTTAGTGTAATCATTTTAACCACTCAAACCCCTTTCCCGTCCAAATTCACCCGATCACGAAACCGTTTGTTTACAATTCACACCTCGTCGGGACATACGACCCGGGGAAACCTTATACTTCCGCGGAGCATTGATCTAGGCTGTCTGATTTTTTTGACCATTACTTGGTCAATATAAGTTAGGTGGTTCGGGCTCAATCAAAGCACCTAGGATAAACTATCAAAGAGGTCTTTTAGAGGGTTATAACGTTAGGTGTAGAGATATGGAAAACACGGTTTTGTTGGATAAAGGCAATATTTACTGGTAGCGAGTTAATCATCTTGGTTAATTACATGTACAATATGGCGTTGCTAAGCCAAGACTCGACTCGACTTAAGCTAATAAATCAAAAATAACAAAAACTTAAAACAAACATAGAATGAAACGGGATGGTAGTCCGTATGTTTTTTTCTCTTTTCTTTTACTTTTTTTTTTTTTTTTCTTTTTTCGATTTTTTTTATACACTTTTACCCTACCATCCAAAATAATACATCGTAGCGAATGTACATTCTCCTTACACTTGAATTTTTACATACTTTACAATAAACTACTCTAATGACTCGAATCAAGATAATCAAAACACTTGGAGTACTTTTTAAGATTAACGCACATATGGGGGTAATAATTTGATGTTCTTCCCCATTACTCCATAACACTAGTACTTTACCCATGAGTCCCAATCGTCCCAAAACAATATGTACAAGATATGACTCGACTTAGCAACCATGTAATTAATTAGATAATTAACTAAGGGTTTAAACACATAACAGTAATGCACTAAAGATGAGTGCATACAAGGAAGTCTAAGGCAATTTGGTTGCACATTTGGGTGGGTTGTAACAAATTCTTCCTTTAAGTAAAATACTTAAAGTTAGAAACGAAAAGATAGGCTCGGAGGGGTGTACTAGGGGTATCGTGTACTAAAAATGAGTACAACGCTAAGGTGTGAGAAAAATTAATTGACTTTATTAGTCAAGTAATATGACTTAAATGGTCAAGTAATTATGATACGGGTTTAAACACAAGGGTGATCCTAATGCCTCTTATCATGTAGTAAATCCTACTACACGAATATAGTCTCACTAGCGGTCTCGGGATGCATCACTAACGCAAGTTCTTGAATCTAGATACTACCGGTACACTCATGAGCACTAATAATGAATGCTTTTCCTATCAAATCTAAAGGCGAACCTCACGTATTTGGGTGGAAAATTTTTTAAGTAGTACGGTTTTGTGCTAGTCATACAACTCCTACCCATGAGACGCTTGTTAAGGCTAAAGTTTCACTCCTAAATGTTGTAAAAAAATTTAAATTTGGCGCTAAAATTACACTAACAAGTATTTCTCTTAGTTTTATTACAAACCTACTATCAAACAAACAAACTCAAGTGCAATAGTATCCTATAAGGTATCATCATTTACCCTCCCCTTACACTTAGGATGAACATTGTCCTCAATGTTCAATTAAAGAATGTAAAAGTAAAACAGGTAAAAGAATGAAAACAAATACTCCCCTGATTCGTTCGGTGTGGTTAATGTGTCAACAAGGTTAGATCTTCCTCCAAGAAAATGAACGTTGAAAGCTTCCTTCCAGAAATATAAATCATCTTCTTGTCATATATAACCTGTTAAACCTGAGAAAACAATCAAGGCAAACCTCGCGTAAAATCTGCGGCAATCTATATATACTAACAAATCCTAGAAAACAATTTAAGATATAATGCTTGTGGAATGAATGTTTGCAGATTTCCTAGAGTTTATAAAACTAACGAATCAACAAAAACTTTAAGACTCCGGTATAAACAAAACTCACAAAATTTTTCAGAATTTTAGTACTTGACGCCGTCAGAATGTTCCTAGAAAAATCTTATGTTAAGTTTCCGGAAAATTTCTGGAAAAACTCATGCCTTATTTCCTGGAAAATCCTGCAAAACATCATCATGACTCGATACAAGCATTTGACTCTAACAATTACTAATATACATGCTCATTTAATATTGTGGCGAATCATGATCAATTTCATTCTTATAAACAAGTTTGGGTTTCCCCTTACACTTAGCTTTTGCAAAATACCTTTATATGTAATTAAGACGAAGTTAAAAACAAAATAAAGCATTTTCACAATTTAGTTTGAAACATGATTTACCAACAATAAAAATAAAACATGCATACGGAAACAAATAAAATCAAACAAATAAAAATCAAACAAATAAAAACACACAAAGCACGGGTTGCCTCCCAAGAAGCGCTTTTCTTTATTTACGAGTCTTGTAGCTAGACTTAAGGTCATGGGCAATTAAGTGACCTCGTCATTGGTCTCATTCTCTAGGTCATCTTCAATCTTAGTTTTGTATTCCTGACCTAGTTGCAAACATTCCTTATAGAAACCTAATATTCTACTCATGACATAATCTACTCCTCTACGTTTATCCTCATCATTCCTATAGTAGACCGCTTGCTTGTGTTCCTTTTCAAGGTTTGATAGAAGACGGAATTGTTCAATCTTATAGGGCATTTGGTAAGAAATTTCATCGTTCTCATCCTTGAATCTAACTATCCCTAAGGACGGGTCATAACTCATCTTAGAGGCTTCAACAAATGGCTTTCCAAACACTACTTTACTTAGGCAACCATCTATTACCGGAGGAATATCCTCTACATTCACAAAGTCGGTAACATAAGTGAAGTTTACTACAAAGACATGTAATCCTTTCACTCTTCCTACAAAGTTGCTCATCCAATTCGTGTTGGGCATCATCCTATATCCAAGTTGTTTCTTCATTACCCAATTATAATAGGTCCTAGTCATAATGTTCATAGGATACCTAAGATCGATGTAAGCTTTCCACACATGCATATGCCCAATATTGCATAGTATGTTGATGTTAGAGGGATCACCCGCTTTGATGAGTGGTGAACCAAGGACGTATTGTGTCTCGGGGTCATCGAATAGATCCTTATGGTATTCCCCGTTCTTCCTTGGTGGGTAACTTATCAAAGTATTCCTCTACATTTTCTACTTCTTCTAACTTTTCTTCCTTAATATCCTCAACTTCCTTAGTCTCATTCTTAGGTACATTTTCTATTCCAACTTCATCCTTGTCACTTCCTTCTATATGCTTATCTATTGGTTTAATGGTGACAACATTGACAAAGTGGATGTGTTTGGATGATGAGGGATCCTTAATTTGGATTCCGCTACTAGTGTCCCTAGTGTCCTTTCTAGGTGTAGTTAGCACTTGGTTGTTGAGGGATTTCAACAAGTTGTCAATTTCATTGGTCATCTCCGTTTGTTGTTGATTGAATTCGGCTTCAAACTTAGCTATGCGAGCTTCTTGAGATGCCATAAACTTGGACATCAATCCTTCAAGATTATTGGTACTACCATAGTTATTGGAAGGATTATTGTTGAAAGTACAGTTAGAGAGTGGACCATTTGGTTGGTAACGATTAGGTGGATTGGAATAATTGTTTTGGGGCATGTTTTGGTTTTGTTTCCACCTAAGGTTCGGGTGATTTTTCCAAGAAGGAATGTAGGAATCACCGTAAGGGTTTGGCTCGGGTTTGAAAGTGTACCACTTGTCTCCCGCTTCGTCGGTACGCGAGGATGCGTAATCTGCAAAAGCTTGTCCGGAGTGTTCCACGCAATCATGAGTGTCATGGGGACCACTACATAATTCGCATGAAGAAGTGACTTTGTTCACTTGGCTTGAAGGCTTAGGAGCTTCGTAGGATTTCATGAGAAACTTGACTTAGTCCTCAAGTTCCATAATCCTACGGTCGGGAGTGCTAGAATTGTTCGAAGGCAAATATATTGCCTTAACCATTTTGTTCAAATCACGGGGATCGTTGATGCTTAGGGATTGCACCAGGCTTTACCTCTCAAGGGATCTTGAGAAGCTTACAACCCCCACCAGGCAGTGTACCTGATCGTTGTAGTATAGTATAGTGACAAGTACCGGGAGATTGATCGTTCAGCTAGGAATAGTGTCGCTAGGATTAGAAAACCTAAATACTAGTTCTAAAGGTGAGGGATGATTATTTTTTTATTTTTATATTTTTTAGAAAGCAAGTAAAAATCTCGGGTTTGAAGGATTTGGGCGGAATTAGTTGCTAGTCAACTAACCCAATACTAAAGATGCAATCAAAATAAAATACTAGAAATGAAAATAAAACTAAATTAAACTAAGGTTGTGAGCAATAAGAGGAGAAATTGTGTTTACTTAGATTTCATTACTCCCTAAATATCTTTTACACATTAATTACTTGTTATAGTTTCGTGGATGATGGATTGTATTCCTTAATACCATTCATGGGGTGGCGCACTTAATTCCCCAGTCCTATGAGTGCCTACTTCACTCCTATGTCGAGCCGGCTAAGAAGCTCCTAACATGGGATCATTAGAATTTACTCATGCATTAAATACAACCAATAAAACCTAGTGCACGTCAGTTCATGTTTCCTAAGACGTTCAAGCATGTTACCATTTGGAGATCTGCCAGTTTTCTTAAGCCTAACATCGAAATCATTCATCCAATACAACCATAAACAAGTAATCAACACATAATTAATATCTAGGTTTCATTAGATCTAAGCAAACACAAGATAGATCTAGCCTAGCATGATGGAATTAAGACAAGAACAAGATATAGACAACCAACACATAGACATATTGATTGAATTAGAAGAACACTTATCTCAATTACACATGAAAGGGTTCAAGGGCTGAAAACCCTTGAAAAACCTGTAAAATTCGTACTAAGTTCGGCCTTAGGGTTTCTCCAAAACTTCTCTCCTTTTATGAATGAAAATTAGAAAACTATATATAGGAAATTGAGGCTGACGGCGTCAAGACCAAATAGGTGACGCCGTCATCTCGCCGCCAAAAGAATTCTCGGACTGCCTTGATCTACTTCTGACGCCGTCACGTTATAACTTTTTCCAGGCCGTCGCGTATTTTACTCTTGACGCTCTTCCTTGTGACGCCTTCATTTCTGTACTGGGCCGTCATGCAATTTACTCTTGACGCCGTCAAAAATTTGCTCTTGACGCCGTCACCTACTGTTCCCAGCATGGAAAATTAAGTCTTTGGCGTTTTCTTCACTTTTATGCTCCAAAAACGTCCGAATTGCTTCCTTTTCCAGATTTCTCTCCCAAAGTACCTAAAATCACAAAAGGAACGATTTAGGGCAATATTTGATCAAATAAATTCAATTCCGGGCTTAAATGACCCCCTAAAAGTGGTTCATTTTTCGCCTCATCATATACCCTTACACTTGAGATTTGCTTGTCCTCAAGCAAATGCGCTTTTATTCTAATCAAAATACGAGTTAGGGGTCATTTAACACTAATATAAAAGTAATTACAACAAATAATCGTTCCACTAAAGACCAAAGACAAGCACGGAGGTCATACACAAGCACCTCACAAATAGTGTTTAGATACTCACATCTCTCGGGTGTAATAAAGTATAAATTACAATATGGAAACGGAAGATATCTCTCACTACCTGTCATAGCAAAATAGATTACCATAGGCTTGGGAAAGGATCAAACCTCCACCACATGGCGTAAGCACCTAGGATAAACTATCAAAGAGGTCTTTTAAAGGGTTGTAACGTTAGGTGTAGGGATATGAAATACACGGTTTTGTTGGATATAGGCAGTCTTTACTGGTGGCGAGTTAACAATCTTGGTTAATTACATGTACAATATGGCGTTGCTAAGCCAAGACTAGACTCGACTTAAGCTAATAAATGAAAAATAACAAAAACATAAAATGAACATAGAATAAAAAGGGATGGTAGTCCGTTTTTTTTTTTTTTTTTTTTTTTTTTTTTTTTTTGCATACACTCTTACCCTACCATCCAAAATAATACATCATAGGGAATGAATATTCCCTTTACACTTGAATCTTTACATACTTTACAATAAACTAATCTAATGACTCGAATCAAGATAATCAAAACACTTGGAGCACTTTTAAGATTAACGCACATATGGGGGTAATATATGATGTTCTTCCCCATTACTCCATAAAATAAGTACTTTACCCATGAGTCCCAATGGTCCCAAAACAATATGTACAAGGATATTGTTAGCATTAAAAAATATATATATAGAAGTGATGGTCATTCTCATATTGTAACTTTGTGTCGTTTGTTAAGTTTAGTACGTAGTAATTGTTTAGTCATTGGGCTTTGGACTTGGCAAGCTAATATGTTATGTGCTATGTTTCATAAGCCTTGTTATCTAATCATGTAACCAAGTCCAAGCCCAAGCCCATAGGGCATCTCATGTTAAGAACTATTTAAACACCTCAAAGGCTCATTTGAGGTGTGTGCTTGTGTGTGTAAGTGTGTGTGTTTATTAATAAAAGCTCTCTTATTTCATCTCGTATTCTCTCATATATACACGACATATACATAACATCAAGTCACCATCTTTCCTTCTTCTAGTGCTTAGATTTGTGATAAAGTTGATAGATTTAAGGTCTTACAAGTGGTATCAATCGCCTAACAATGATTTAGGAGTGTGTGAAAAACGTTTTTATCAAAAATTTTCATAAAAAGTTGCGTTCTTTATAAAAAACGTGCACTTTTTCTTTAAAAGTTTTGATTTTTACGTGTTTTTTAGTGCTAAAGTTGTTGGTTTTATTGAAGTTTTAGTGTTTCTAAGTGTTTTGGGAAAGTTTTGATCAAAAGAATCAAGTGGAAATCAAGTTTTTTGGTGAAAAAATCGGATTTTTTGAAGTTTTTGGCAACCTTACGCGTAACTAGTACACAAGGACAAGCACTATCCCACTTTTTGGCAGAAATAGTACTGTTTACGCGTAAGATTGAGGTCAAAACCCCTTTTCTACGCAAAACATTGGTCAAAACCCTCTTCTTACGCGTAAGATCAAATCCTACGCATAAGTTCAGATCCTACGCATAAGATCCTACGCCTAAGTTGAGTTTATACGCAAAAGATTGGATTCTACGCCTAAGATTGGAGTTTACGCATAAGATTTACGCAAAAGTTCTTACGCAGAAGTTGTACTCAGTACTTCCCTGACTTGGATAAGTTTGTGGAATACTTCGACTTGGGATATCTTACTCACTTGGATAAGTGTGAAAGATTTGGTTACATACCTTTCGCGTAAAAATCTTACGCATAAACTAAACCTTACGCGTAACATAAATCTTACGCATAAACACATAGTTTACGCATAAACAACTAATTTTACGCTTAAGATTTTCTTACGCATAAGATTACTGTTTACGCATAACTTTATGTTTACGCTTAACATTTGCTTTACGCCTAAGATTCTGTTTACGCCTAAGTTCACTTTTTACGCGTAAGATTCACTGTTTACGCATAAGTTTCTGGGTTTTACGCATAAGTTTTTGACTTTTGACAACCAAACTTCAAACGGCCATAACTTTTGAACCGTAACTCCGTTTTCGACGAATCAGCTGTCAAAACGACCGTGAAACCGAGAAGAAGGACACGTTGAATCATCAAAAGATCATTCAAGCCAAGCTTTGAGGCCCGAATCCACTCCAAACGGAAGTTATTGAGGTTTTGAGGTTTTAGATCAAATTTTTCACCATAAAAACTTGCATCAACTTACACTAAACACAACTCCTACTTCGTTGAATCGATCCAAGAATCAACTTTATCAATCTACACTTCATCAATGGCAACTCAGCAAGACATTCATGCAGCCGGTGCGGAAAACCGACCTCCAATGCTTGAAAAAGGTGGATATCTCACATGGACAAGCCGCATGCTTCGTTACATCAAAACAAAGCCTGATGGTAAATTAATGATCAACTCCATTACAAATGGTCCATTCAAGCCAAGACAAGTTCAAATTGAAGGTAATCCAAATACAACACCTCCTACTCAACCATTCGTGCGTGAACAAACAGAAGCAGATTACACAGAGGAAGACAAGAAGCAGATCGCCGCTGATGATATGGCAATGCATTTAATCCAACTTGGATTACCACGGGAGATCTTTGCTGCGGTCGACAGCTGTGAAACTGCTTATGCTATGTGGGAACGTGTTAGAAGGATATGTCATGGAACAGAGATTGGACAACAAGACGTTGAGAACAAACTTCTTACTGAATGGGAGAATTTCACATCCACTAAAGGTGAACAAATTGAATCTTACTACACAAGGTTTTGCACTTTGATGAATGAGTTAATCAGAAACAAGTTGACACCTCGAACAATTGCAACAAACATCAAATTCATCAATAACCTTCCAGAAGAATGGGGTCGTTATGTTACAATTGTCAATCAAACAAAGGACTTACATAAGGTGAATTATGATCAACTCTATGACTTTTTAAAGCAAAACCAAGCTGAGGCTAATGAAGTAAGGAAAGAAAGATTGGCAAAGAATCATGATCCTCTCGCATTAATTGCTACTACACCAACACCGCTACCAGTGAACACACAACAACCATCATCATCTTCCACTCAAAACTACATGCAACCATCATACGTTCAACAACCAACACCGGTCTACCAACAACAGTTCTACCCACAGCAACAACAACATGTTATTCTACAACAGCAATACCAACAATTCCAAGAACCAGAATTCACTGAAAATGATGAAGCTACTGCAGCATTGACCCAAGCATTTGCTTTTCTGTCAAAGGCATTCCAAGGACGCTATTCTACACCAACAAACAACAACCAAAGGATTTCATCGAATACTCGCAACAGGCAGATCACTCAGCCGAGTTTCAATATGGGCAACGGAGGCCAAATGGTTGGAGTTTATGGGAATCAGCAAGGATATGCTACTGGATTTAATATGGGCAATCAGAATATGCAGAATGCAGGTCAGTATGCAGGGAATCAGTATGGTCAGAATGCAGGGAATCAGTTGGGTCAGTTTGTTGGAAATCAGAGGGGTCAGAATGTTGGTAATCAGGCAATGGGTAATCAGAATAGAAATGTTGCAGCTCCAGTAGTTGGGAATTTGGGAAATGTGAATCAGGGTAATCCGGTAAAGTGTTTCAACTGCCAGGGTGTAGGTCATATGGCACGGAACTGTCCTACTAAGCCAAACAAGAAAGATCTAGCGTACTTGCAGAAAGCAGTGATGTTGGCACAAAAGGCAGAGGCAGGATTTCAGTTGAACGCAGAGGAGAATGACTTTATGGCTCTTATGGATGACATGGAAGATAGAAAGGATATCGATGCGAACTGGATATTCATGGCGAATCTTCAGGAAGCTAAGTATGACACGGATTCTGACACACTTCCTGTTTATGACACCAATGCACCATCTGAGGTATCAAATTTCAACACATGTCACAATAATGATATATTTGATATGTCTCCTCATGAGGAACAACATTCTGAGAAGCTAGCACCCACTTATGATACATACCTGGACACGCCAAGTAGTAGCAATACTCCTTCAGCAACTCCAGATGCGAATCATAATGGAGGCTTCGTTTCACAGCATGCTGAGAATGATGAGGAAACACATGCTTTATTTGAATCATTATTGAATAATTGTCGTATTGAAATTGAGAATGTGAAAAAGGTCAATCGTGATGTTAAGGCCGCGAATGTTAAATTGACCACTGAGCTTGAGAGTTACAAAGAAAACGTTAAAGCTTTTGAATTTCATAACAAAAGATTGTCTGAATTAGAAACTGGTTATCAAAATTCCGTTTCAAGGGAAAAACAATTGCAACTCAAGTTTGATACACTTGATGTTAATTCTTTCAAAAAGATAAAATCTTTAAACGCGGAAATTTCTGATTTACAAAACCAACTTTCTAAACAAAAATCAGCTTATACCAATCTTGAAAAAGAAAGGGACGAGCTGAAAAAGGACTTTGAAAAGAAAGAAGACAAACTTTTGGCCGAAATCGTAGAGTCAGAACACATGATTGCACATTTAGAAGAATTAGTGGTTAAGTCGGGTCAGTCAAGTCAAACAATGAAAATGATTTCAAATCAAACTAATCCGATTTACCATACGAAACATAAAGTGGCTCTTGGTAACAACACCCCTAGTAATCTCAAGAAAGCTCAGCACGAACAGAATGTTTTGTACAATGGTAATGTGATTTACACCAAACATGATCCTCCCGTCGTTCGGGATTCTGTGCAAACGATATAACATGTCGAAGAGAGCATACATAAAATGAAACAAAAGGATTTGAAACCCATTGATTACAACAAATTGAACAAACTTTCGGGAATTACTTTTGTTCCACAAAAAGAACCATCTGTGTTTTCCATAAAACGACCATTCTCAAAAATGTTTTCTAAGAAAGTAATTGCTTCCAAATCTCTTTCAAAAATAGAACAAATGTCTTCTAACAACACTTTTAATACAAGTGAGGCTAGAGACATTCTGGATGACGTTAAAAAGAGAATTCAAGAACTTCAAAATATTGTTGCTTCTAAAACTACAATCAATATTAACAACTGGCATTCCAGTTTTCATATTGAGCAGAAAAAAGTTTTTGAAAACGAAATTACTATCCCACTGAATAACGTCAGTGCGAGGGTAATCCATTTTGAACAAGCTTTCTTAAAAGAAACGGCCGACTTTGTCAAGGACCACAAATCCCTGGTAAACGAAGTAAATGATACTCGTGAAAACATGAATGTTTTGGAAAACCTAAATGATTCTCTCTTCGAAGCTGTTATGACCACTGACATTATGTCCATCATTTTACAAACATATTCTGTTCAAGACGATGAACGACTAAGAGCTGAGACCTCCGCAATTGTTTCAAAATATGAAAATGCTCTTATAAAGCTTGAAAAAGAAAATGTGTCATATTTTAAACAACTTGATCGAAAAAAGGAAGAATGCAAGTATGACAAATTGTCGTATGAGCGTGCCTTAAAGAACATGAAAGAGCAAAATGATTTTTTGAGGGCTCAGCTTGAAAGTCACAAAGGAAAGGGTGAAGAAACTAAGTTTGCAAAACCATTGACTTCGGAGAAACCAAATGTTTCAAACACGGTTCAAAAACCAAAGATGTCAATTTCAAGGTTTGCTCCAAAAGTCGATGAGAAAAAGAACTTGACAAAACCAGTCACTCCAACACCCTTGCCCAAGAAAAGTGAAAATGAAAAGATTGTTGATAAAGGAAAAGCGGTTGTCGAAACACCAAAAGTGATAGCACCTGGCCTTTATAGGATTAGTCCCACTAGTGCGTCTGCCTCAACATCTAAGACAAATGACAAGTGCATAAAGGCTAATTCTAAAGAATCTAGGGATGCTAAAAAGGACAACAATATAAATCCTAATGTGTGTGCCTTACCTTCTACAGGATTAGAAAGCACCTCTAGGAGCAGCAGACTAAAGCCTAGGAGCAATACAAGGAACAATAGAGTCTCGCCTGTTTCTAAGAGTAGTAGCAAGAATAAAGCTAAAGAAGTAGAAGAACACCCTAGGAATTTATCGCTTTGTAATAAGAGACATGTTTCATCTGAATGTAATGTCGAAAGTACTGTTTCTAATGCATGTAATGACTCTGTTTGTTTAATATGCAAGAAATGTTTAATTAATGATGTTCATGATGAATGTGTTTCTAAGAATGTGAATGTTACGCCTGAACAGAAGAATGTTCCAAAAAGACCTAGTGCTAGATCCAGATCTATAGAATGATTAGTTGCACGATTTAGGACTACCACTATTAGTCGAATGCCTAGGAACTATCTTAAGTTTTGTATGTGGATTCCAACGGGTAGAGAGTTCGCTCTTCAGAACGGCAAATTAGAAATAGCTCAAGCTAAACAAGAAGCAACTGTCTATGAGTGTGACTCTGCTTTTACTCCTAACTCCATGGAACCAAATTCAAAACGGTTTCCAAATACAAACTCTTCTGTTCTTGGCAGGTTATCGAAATATGTCTTTGGATCGTCGACTCGGGTTGCTCCAAGCACATGACTGGGAATTTAAAGCTGCTGATCAATTTCGTCTGGAAATTCATGGGAACTGTACGCTTTGGAAATGATCATGTAGCAACTATTCAGGGTTATGGAGATCTTCGGTTTGGGAATTTTTTAATCACTCGGGTTTACTACGTCGAAGGGTTAGGACACAATCTGTTTTCAGTCGGGCAGTTTTGTGATGCTGATTTAGAAGTTGCATTCAGAAGAAACACGGTTTTTATTAGAAATTTGGTTGGTGATGATCTCTTAACTGGTAATCGTGGTACAAACTTGTATGCTATCGACATCAACCAAATGGCTTCTACATCACCAATTTGTCTTATGACAAGGGCAACCGAAACTAAGTCCTGGCTGTGGCATAGACGTTTATCCCATCTCAATTTCGACACCATCAACAAGTTAGCCGAAGACAACATCGTCACCGGACTTCCTAAGTTCAAATACACCAAGGAACACCTATGTCCATCATGCGAACAAGGAAAAAGTAAAAGAGCATCATATAAACCCAAAACCGTACCTAGTTCGGAAGCAAGGTTACATATGTTGCACATGGACTTATGTGGCCTAATGAGAGTTGAAAGCATTAATGGGAAGAAGTATATTCTTGTTATTGTTGATGATTATTCAAGATATACTTGGGTAAAGTTTTTGAGATCAAAAGACGAAGCACCAGGCATCATCATCACCTTTCTGAAGCGTATTCAAGTTCTACTTCAAGCTCCAGTAAGGATTATAAGAACAGACAATGGCACAGAATTTACAAACCAGGAGTTAAGAACTTACCTTGAAGATGTTGGAATCACACATCAAACATCAGTTGTTAGAACTCCACAACAAAATGGGGTAGTTGAAAGAAGAAATAGAACTCTTGTGGAAGCTGCTCGCACAATGCTGATTTACTCTAGTGCACCACTTTTCTTATGGGCTGATGATGTTGCCACTGCTTGTTTCACTCAGAACCGATCCCTAGTACATCCGAGTTTCAATAAAACCCCATATGAGCTAGTGAACAACCGTAAACCTGACATCTCTTACCTTCACGTGTTTGGCGCTTTGTGCTATCCGACGAATGACAGAGAAGATCTAGGGAAGTTAAAAGCTAAGGGTGATATTGGTATCTTCAGTGGATATTCAGAAAACTCGAGGGCATTCAGGGTGTATAATAGAAGAACGAAAAAGATAATGGAGACGATGAATGTGAAGTTTGACGAGATTTCACAAATGGCTTCTGAGAGATACGCTCTAGAACCCGCGCTTAATCCAATGGCTTCTAATCAAAACGGATTAGGACCCGCACTAAACATGCAGACTTCTGGACACATCAGTTCAGGACTCGTACCTCAAGGAGCTCAGTCAACAAACACGGATAAACCTTCAAAACAAGAATTGGAAAATTTCTTCGAGTTAATGTTTGATGAATACTATGGTGGAACTTCGACAAATGCATCTCAACAACATTCCGCTGCACCCGCTCAAAACCGTCAACCACCACCATCACAAGATGCATCCACAACAATCAAAGCTGAAGCACCAACTACATCAACATCATCTACATCTACTCAAGCAACTCCAGTACTTGAAACTGTACTACCAAGAGTTGATGAGCAAAATCAAAACACTAATTTTCAAGAAGAACCTACAAATAATTCAAACGATGTTGCGTTAGATGAAGAAGAAGAAAAAGTATTTGAAAACCCGTTTACATCAGACTCTGTTGAATCCTCTTCAAGGTTACAAGAACCATCTAACACACATTCGTTAAACCTAAGGTACCCTTCTACGTTTCAATGGACAAAAGACCATCCAATAGACCATGTTATTGGTGAACCTTCAAAGCCAGTTCAGACGAGGAGACAACTTGCCACCGATCTCGAATTGTGCATCTACGTTTGCTCAATAAGCCTCAAAGAACCTAAGAACATTCGGGAAGCAATGGCAGAAAACCCTTGGATTGAAGCAATGCAGGAGGAATTTCTTCAATACCTGTTACATGATAGTTGGGAACTTGTTGAACGACCACTTGATAAACGAGTTCTTGATCTCAAGTGGTTGTGGAAGAACAAACTGGATGAGGAAATGACTGTTATTCGCAACAAAGCTCGTCTTGTGGCTAAAGGTTATCCACAAGAAGAAGGGATAGATTTCGAAGAATCATTCGCGCCTGTAGCTAGACTTGAAGCAGTCCGGATTTTCTTAGCCTATGCAGCTCACGAAAACATCACAGTCTATCAGATGGATATTAAGACTGCTTTCTTGAATGGAACTCTGAAAGAAGAAGTGTATGTGAGTCAGCCAGAGGGATTCATCGACAAAGATCATCCAGACTACGTCTACAAGCTTAAGAAAGCAATTTATGGTTTAAAACAAGCTCCAAGAGCATGGTATGACGAACTATCATCTTTCTTGCTCAAAAACAATTTCACAAAAGGAACGGTTGATGACACCTTGTTTATCAAAAAATTCAAAGATGACATTTTGATCGTTCAAATTTACGTGGACGACATTATATTTGGATCAATCAATCCTAACCATTCAAAACATTTTGAAAATCTCATGAAAAGTAAATTTGAAATGTCCATGATGGGGGAACTAAAATTCTTTCTTGGTTTACAAATCCATCAATCCCCTCGTGGTATTTTTATCAATCAAGCTAAATATACAATAGAGATTTTGAAAAAACATGGAATGGAAAATTGTGATTCTGTTGGTACACCAATGGTCACTTCACCAAAAATAGGTGCTGATTTGTTTGGGAAACCTATCGATCCGAAGAAATATCGGAGCATGATCGGTTCTCTCATGTACCTGACTGCTAGTCGACCTGATATTCAATTTGCTGTATGTTTATTAGCACGGTTTCAGGCAAAGCCTACCGAACTTCACCTCAAAGAGGTTAAACGGATCTTTCGGTACCTACGAAGCACCATTAACATGGGACTTTGGTATCCGAAGGATTCGGGGTTTAATCTAACAGCATTTTCAGATGCATACCATGCCGGTGATCAAGTTACAGCAAAGAGTACATCAGGTGGAGCACAATTTTTGGGTGAAAAGCTAGTAAGCTGGTCGTCAAAGAAACAGGATTGTACTACGCTATCAACCGCCGAAGCCGAGTATGTGTCTCTATCTGCGTGTTGTGCCCAAGTTCTTTGGATGCGGACACAGCTCACAGATTATGGCTTTACTTTTGACAGAATACCTATGTATTGTGACTCAAAAAGTGCCATAGCCATCTCGTGCAATCCCGTACATCACTCTAAGACGAAGCATATCAAAGTCCGCTACCATTTTATCAAAGAACACGTGGAAGAGGGTACTGTTGAATTATTTTTCGTTAAGACTGATTACCAACTCGCCGATCTGTTTACTAAAGCCCTTCCAAAAGAACGGTTTGACTATTTAGTTCGACTAATTGGCATGCGAAGCCTAACTCCTGAGGAGCTAGAACGTCTTCTCGAATCGTCTTGAAAAATGTTTTCAAAATCGCTTCGCTGTAAATATTTTTGAAAAAACAAAATACAAAATTTGAAAAATCAACAAAAACAAAATACAAAAATATAAAATTTTTCAAAAAATACAAAAACAATATAAAATCAAAAAAATCCAAAAATATTCTTCTCACGACATGTCTCTCGTATAAATCAATATTCTGTACGTTTCTAGAAATGTCATTCAAAAATGATACGGACATGTACAGATGCTTGAACGGGAGTTCTTTAAAATGTTTTTCTAAAACATGTCGTTTCTCAAAAGTTTCTTCACAATGGCTTTTGTATACTTCAGTACGAAACCCGTGCTTCAAAGTGAAATCTTTTCAAAAATTAAGTCCGGGTATAACAACTCGAAAAGATTTCAAATAAGGACTTAAACGATGACTTCTGATTATTTTCAAATCAAGAACTCGTACGTTCAAAAATGAAATCATTTTCAAAAAGTTCAAGTATAAACAAACGAAAAGGATTTCAAACATAAACTCGTTTTTCAAAATATAATTCTTGAGCACTTTTTCAAGAATTGTTCAAAAGACTTCTCAAAATCTTTCAAATGAGTGCTCAAGATAACTCCCTCTAAATCCTTAATTGATTTTAAATGTGTTATCATTAAGGGGGAGTACAAAAACAAAAATGTTCCGTATTCATGCAAAATGAAATCTGTCTTTCTCTCCAAAAAGCTTTTTTTTACTCAGTTGATATAAAAAATATCACAATATGCTATTTTTGAGGGGGAGAAGACATGATTAAAATGTGATCAAAGATGTTTAAAGATTATGGCTGAATCTCAAAAGAGCTCGACTCAGTAAGTACCAATGAATTGACGAAGCTTAAAATGTCAGTAATCGAAAAGACTTGTCCTGGACGGGTAATAATTTCAAGCTAGTCTAACTAGTTATGTAAGCGTGTCTCGAATATGACTTGTCTGAGTAGAATGTACCGTATCGAGAGACTTTCTTTGGACTTAACCAGGACGGATAATAATTTCAAGCTAGTCTAACTAGTGATGTAAGCGTGTCTCGAATCGGTCATGTTCACTGAAAGTGGATCAATTCAAAAAGTGCAAAATCCTCACGCATGTGCAAATTTCTTAAAATTCATGAGCACATGTGAAGGGGGAGTCCTTCAAAATAGCAAAACTCTCAAAGTGGTAACAACAATGTGTTTTATTATCATAAACACTTTGAGAGATTTTCAATAAACGGTTTCATGGCAATGATAGGATAGTCATGGAGCTATAAGGTGACTAAGGTTAGGGAAAACCGTCCTATGATCCGCCAGATCCGGAGGGATCTACCCAAGGACAATTCCAATAGAGTAGAATTAGAAGTCCTTAGGTATGATTGAAAAAAGGAGAAAATGAGAAAGGAGAAAGAAGGGGTTGAAGAATTAAAAAGAAATGTTATGAAAAAGGGTGAAAAGAAATAGCCCTCCAAATGTTCAAACTTAGGGCAGACACCGGGTACAATTCGTATGCTACTGGTTGTTACTAAGGTGACACCGGTATTGAATACAAAGACGTCATGGACCCAGTGATGCACTGCACTAAACCTTCTTAACCACTCAAGTTCTCTTAAAAGAGCTTGTTTCATTCTCACGGGGAACCGGTGTAATCTATCGACCTGTCTCTTAGAGATGGTTGATATTGAAGCAGGAGACCTCTCCCTAATCTCCGCATAGGAAACCAAATGTGCACTTATCGAGTCTAGAGCCCCGAGATTCATCAAAAGATCTCATAGGAACACATGATATTCTACACTGGTTGTTCATCAATAAGGACGACAGATGTAAACTTTAGAGTCCTACGCAGATCTTAGCAATCTGCCAGAACATTTATGAGAGGATTCACACTTGTGATTCTCAATGATTGAATGGAAATTCCTGCCAGGGTCAACATCAAGCAGCCCTGACAACAGGTCACTTCGGTAATTCTTTATGGGTTGCGCTTAGTGTTCGCGGTGGTTTCAAACGGTCTACAGTCGTGGAGTGATCCCCAGTGACTCACCCAGTCATTGAGCTACTAAGTAGGTCTTGTAAGCTCTCTCGAGAGTATCTGACATGGGAACGGCCTTGATAGGGATTAGAAGGAGTCTTCACACTATGCTGTTGATGATCTCTAATTCCTTATCTGTAAGTACCGGGCATTTTATTGCTAACTGTTTATATGCAGGGACACTTCTGCTCCATGGCGACAGATTCCACGTGCTCATACATACATCTGGAAGTTAAAGAAAGCTCCCTCAAAGATCTATACAACACAAAGTTCAAAGAAAGATTCTACGCCAAAAAGAAGAATCTACAAAGTATAAAGACTAAAGATCAAAGTGAAAGAAAGGGAACTACGTGCAAATGAAAATCAAAGTCCAAAGACGTATGAGCATGTTGGAATGGCAAACAACCACCACAGACGCAGAAGTGACGAAAGGCAGATTGCTCCACATCACAAAGGAACAAAGAACGATGAAAAGTCAGTCATCGAAGATCGCAAAGCATGAAGGAACAAAGACTAAAGACTATTCTACAACGACACACAAAGTTAAAGACAAAGAACACGGAAGACCCACTCACGTGGAGCATCATTCGAATGACCACCCCTTAGGGGGAGATTGTTAGCATTAAAATATATATATATAGAAGTGATGGTCATTCTCATATTGTAACTTTGTGTCGTTTGTTAAGTTTAGTAATTGGTTAGTCATTGGGCTTTGGACTTGGCAAGCTAATATGTTATGTGCTATGTTTCATAAGCCTTGTTATCTAATCATGTAACCAAGTCCAAGCCCAAGCCCATAGAAAGCCCATAGGGCATCTCATGTTAAGAACTATTTAAACACCTCAAAGGCTCATTTGAGGTGTGTGCTTGTGTGTGTGTTTATTAATAAAAGCTATCTTATTTCATCTCTTATTCTCTCATATATACACGACATATACATAACATCAAGTCACCATCTTTCCTTCTTCTAGTGCTTAGATTTGTGATAAAGTTGATAGATTTAAGGTCTTACAGATATGACTCGACTTAGCAACCATGTAATCAATTAGATAATTAACTTAGGGTTTAACAAATAACAATAATGCACTAAAAATGAGCGCATACACGGAAGGCTAAGGCGATTTGGTTGTACATTTAAGTGGGGTGTAACAAATTCTTCCTTTAAGTAAGATGCTTAAAGTTAGAAACGAAAAGATAGGCTCGGAGGGGTGTACTAGGGGTTTCGTGTACTAAAAATGAGTACAACGCTAAGGTGTGGGAAAAATTAGTTGACTTTACTAGCTAAGTAATATGACTTAAATGGTCAAGTAATTATGATACGGGTTTAACACAAGGGTGATCCTAATGCCTCTTATCATGTAGTAAATCCTACCACACGAATGTAGTCTCACTAGCGGTCTCGGGATGCATCACTAACGCAAGTTCTAGAATCTAAATGCTACCGGTACACTCATAAGCACTAATAGTAAATGCTTTTCCTATCAAATCTAAAGGCGAACCTCACATATTTGGGTGGAAAATTTTTCTGAATATACGGTTATGTGCTAGTCATACAATCTCCTATCCATGAGATGCTTGCTATGGCTAAAGTTTCACTCCTAAATGTTGTAAAAAAATTTAAATTTGGCGCTAAAATTGCACTAACAAGTATTTCTCATAGTTTTATTACACATCTACCATTAAACAAAACATACTCAAGCGAAAGTGCATATGTAAGGTATCATCTTTTTACCCTCCCCTTACACTTATGATGAACATTGTCCCCAATGTTCAAGTAAAGAATGTAAAAGTGAAAAAGTAAAAAGAATGAAATCAAATACTCTCCTGATTCGCTCGGTATGGATAATAAGGTGGCCAGGTTAAATCTTCCTCCAAGAAAATGAACAATCAAAGCTTCCCTTCCAGAAATATAAATCATCTTCTTGTCATACATAACCTGTAAATCCTGAGAAAACAAACAAGGCAACCTCGCATAAAATCGGCGGCAATCTATATAAGTTACTAAATCCTAGAAAACAAAATAAGATATAATGCTTGTGGAATGAAGTTTGCAGATTTCCTGGAGATTATAAAACTTAATAATTCACAAAAACTTTAAGACTCCGTTAGAAAAATAAAACCGGTAAAATTTCCAGATTTTTACACGTGACGCTGTAACACCCCCAAATTTGGGATACGCAGCGGAATTAAAGCTGGGTGTTACTCGACGGCACAACAGTTATAATAATAGAAAACAATCTCTAATTGAGTTGTTTTAAAAATTTTATTATTCAAATATCAGAGTTTACAAAATGAGGTCCCAGTAGTTTTACAATCTGTTAAATACTTGATCAAAGAATAATAAAATTTTAGCCTTCCTTCCGTATCCATGCTCTTCCATGCCATCCTTGTTTATTATGGACCTGAGATAAACATGCTAAAAGCGTCAACACAAAGGTTGAGTGAATCCATAGAGTTTATAAATAAGTAATGGTTTGAACACAAGTCAAATAGTTATAAAACGTAGTGTATTGCAATGCAGCGTATTGCCCTAAGCCTCATGAACTCAAACCTTAACAGTTTGGCCATTATAGTAATGAGCTATAATGTAATGTTACTAACATTATAATAATAATGTGAGTAATAGAGCCCTCGAGTAGGAGCTTGCCAACATCCTATTGTTCTTCAAATATAATGCATTTGGCCACTTATCCAGTAACACAAATGGGGCGTCAACTGCCAATAGATCTATTCACTATATTCGCGTTCACTCGCAAGTGATTAATGGTTCATGATATGAGGGACTTTTAATGGCAAAACGTTTAACTTAGGCAATACCAGATCAGGATAGCATACAGAAAATACTTGTGTTCGATTTTGTAGCATGTATCTCCCCACAAGTTTGAAAAACAGTATAAAAAATAGTGGGACTATGAACTCACCTGGGATGATACGGTAGTCTGGAAGAAAAACAACTTAAATAAAGTTGATAAACGTCTCCGATACAAAACCTGAGTTGATTATGTCAAGTTTTTAGTATTCGTATTCATCTATATGTGATTTTAATATTTGTTATTGTAATGGTTTTGTTAACGATTATTCTTTTAGTTATTATGACATGAAGTCTCTTCAAAAGTTATTGGTATTAGGATTTTACTATTTTTCCAATTTATGGTTAGTTATTCGATTTCGGTATATTACCTATATAAGTTTTTATTACAAGTCCTGAATCGTTATAACGTTAAATATATTTCATATATATGTTTAATAAAAACTCGTTCCCGACGTATAACTATTATATATACGTTTTATAAAATAATCCAAGCCATTTAATGTGTTAAAACATATTCCCGAATCATTATATAGCGAAAATATATTATCGAAACTTATATGAAAATATTACACTTTTCGCCCTTGTAGTTTCTATAATGACACTTTATACCCACAACTATTGATCATTGACAATTTCAGCCCTTGTATTAAATACTTTGTAAAAATTACATTTTTGGCCCTAGAAAACTCAATCTTTCATTTACTACAAAATATACCCTTTTAGTTTTTCAAAAATAATTATAAAAGTATTATTTGTATGTATTTCGAGACAAAAACGAGTTAAGTTTTAGAAAATCCGTACAATGTTTTTACAATGTTCTTGATATATTCAAAAGTTTGCCAGGTGGTCTATCTAACGGTTCAGACTAGAGGTCATGAGCTCTTATGGTTTGCTCGTAGTAGTTTTCTAAAGTTGGGTCTCTAAAACTAAATTTTTAACGTTAAATACTAATTATTTATTCTAGGTTTTAGTGGACGATGGTCCAGAATTAGGACTCAATATAATCAAGGTTACTTAATCATTTTCCTACATTCTTGATCCTACTTAATCTATGGTAGGTGGTCTTCATTTTGCCCCTGAGTTTAGGTTCTTAGGTGATCGTTTGATAGTCAAATTAAATACACAAAGTTAGCACCTTGGAGCCTAGTCTCGATAATAAACAGAATGCAAAAATGAGTTGGTTCTTGATTTTAAATCTTGTGACCTGATCTTTTAAGCATTATAACATGTATACAAACCTACCTAGTGTATTCTTGAAAGGTTCTAAGGTCTCTTGTTTAGAAAACATGTCGAAAAAATTTAAATACGGTTGTTTGGTCTAGTGACTCACTACAAGAAAAAGACCCAAATAAAAACGTAGAATGTGCATCTTTTGGCCAGGTCTTGGGGGCAAATTGAAGTGTGCTAGGTGGTGATTAAAATGGTCTAATAGCTCAGCTTAAAGCTCGAAGCTCGCAGGTTAAATCTTGGTCCCAAGTGAGGCGTTTAAGAAAAGATTTTTGGAAATTCATGTCTCGGGTTTAAAAATAGTCCGCACCTACAGCTCTTATCGTGCGTTTTTAGGACCCGTACCCCTGAGTTTTTAAAGAAAATGTCGTTCCGGACAACTTTCATGATTTAACTTTTTGATGAATCGGAGTAGAAATGCCTCTTTTTGTGTGTTCGATGTTTCTGTAACAGAATATTTCTATCAGCTTTTAGGGAAGGTTTTGGTAATTTCATTTGGCCGTATCTTTTGACTCGTGTACTCGTTTTGGGTGATTCAAAAGCCTAGATTCTCGTTTTTATTTCTCCTAACTGATTTTTAAGTTTATATATGCTCATACAATTTAGAGTATAATAGAGAGGATGTTTGTTTACTGTTAACATCAGAAAGAATGAAAAAGAAAGTAACCATGGTTTTTGATCTAAGCTAGCTATTAAGACTTGTTTAGTAGTAAGTTTAAGGGTATCTAAAGTTTACAAAAGTGATTGAAAAGGGCTAGAGTACTTACTTGAAATAAATCCGATTATGGAAGGATTTTTGGGCAAAGTGACTTTGGAATTGAAAACTATCCTTGATCCTTCTCCTAGGCTGCTCTAAACTCTCCCTTGACTTCTACTTGGACTCTAGGATCAGCAGATATTAGTGTGTAAGACTGTGTAATCTGTTTCGTGTAGGGTGTGAGTACCAGTGAAGGATAAGTGTTGATATTTATAGATGGAGTAGTCTAGGCTTCTAGAGAGTATCATGGTCATCATGTTTATCATAAAGGGGCAAGGTGAAGTGTATGAAAGATGTCCATGAGCTGGTTAAATAGTTCGAATGGATTAAAAGAGAACACATAAGTGTATACTTGTTCTATCGTAGGCTGCTACAACTTCTTTCTTTGGCTTCTCTTAGACCTCTAATATCAGTAAGTTTATATGTGTATGGTTGTTTGTGTGGTTTTCAAAATAAGATGAAGAAAATAGGAAATGGGGTTCGATTTATATAGTGTGAAGGATGTAGGGATTCTTGAATGTGTTAGTCACCATGTTTTGCATGTAGGAGACATGGTGAGGTATATGGGTTCCCCTTGGCTGCCATTTGTAACGTGTGGGAGTATATACAAGTGTGGAAGTATCCTAGCCAAGAAAATCATATAAGCATGAAATATTTCTAGAAACAAGACTAGGTGGTTCGATCCTAAGCCAGAGAGTCTACCTACCATGGATAAATATTTAGGAAACATGTTGATGTGGCTTCATGTGAGACTGGAAGAAGGTTTATGGTTAGGGATTCTAGGGAGTACTAGGTCATGTTGTTGTGTTATGGGAGACATGATTATGTAATGTTAGTTCCTGGTTTTTCATTTGTAACGTGGGGAAGTATATGAGCATGTGAAATTACCTTAGCCATTTATCCTAACTACTATCTTAGACTTAGGTAAGAGCTTCTAGAGATTAAGTGAGGTGGAGGTTCAAGACACCATTGGATATATCTAAGGCTAGGGAGTTTACACATAATCATGTAGTACTAGGTTAGTTGGTTTCCAGTTGAGTTCGAACTAAAAACAGGTTGTGGGATCGACCATGCCTAAACACTTGTACATAGGACTTATCAATCTATACCTAGGGTTTATTTAGTGTAGGTAACTTAGTCTAGGTTGTAGGCTAAGCAATGTTTAAGTAAGAATGTAATTAGGATTTGTCACATAAAATCATAGTTTTGAAAATTAAGGTTTTAATCGGATTATATCATAAAGTTAGGGTTTTGTGCTTTAGAAACTTGTACATTAGCTTTAGAGTATTGTACTTTATGGTTTATGATTTATTTACTTAAAGTCATAGTTATAATAACTTCGGGATTTGGGAAAATTCTTATAGATTAGATAATGTTTAGGTCGAATGTTTAATTATCGTATATTGACGAATTTAATATAAGTTGAAAACTTTTAGTCTTGACGTATACGAAATGTTTATTTGAAAAGAACTCAAAACATGTTGATATTAAAGATACGAGTTATGTTGTATTAGTTAGTTGTTGTCATTAGTTTGTTTAAAAAAAATAGACGTGAAAAAATGGATAAGTATAAGTTAATTTAAGTGGAAATTTACCGGTGGTTACAGTCTCACCCCATTAACGGAATCCCGTCCCGGGATTCAATCTATATTAGATGTAGAAATGATGAGGACGAAATATTTAATTTATGAAATCTATAATTTAGAATTACGTGTGTAAGCATTATTCTGAAGGTCATATAAACGTAAGAAAAACTTTATTTTAAATGAAGATTGTTATTTATGAAATTTATCCTTGAACATAACCTGATTTCAAATTTATCGTTTAGTAAAAATCAAATTTTTGACATCGAAAAGCTGTCTTTTAAATAAGAAAATTTCGGATGAAAACTTGATGAATGTAAAGAAAATTTTTAAACTTTTGTTGATGAAAATTTTAAAATTTTCAAATGTCATGAATAGTAATTGCCAACGGCTTGTGAACAGTGATCCCAACGACTAGTGAACAGTGTTTTCTAATGGTCGTGAATAGTGATTTCTAACGGCTAGTTTTCATCTTATAAATACCCCATTTTAATTATCATTTCTCCATCACCCAAATTTCTCTCATTAAATTTTCAAAATGCCGCACATTATTACCATTATTGCGATCGTGTACGTTGTTATTACTTCTATCTACATGACCTACGTTCCAGAAGAAGATTATGTATTCTTGGATGGGATTTTAGCGTTTCTTATACCACTTTTGGTTCTAGCATTTGTTATCGATGAGGTTTGGAAGTAATAAACAGTATCGTGGTAGGAGCGTTGAAATAAATTTTCTATGTAATCCTTAGTGAATGTGTTATAAGATTTGGTTGTTTTATATATAAAACCATGTTTTGCGTTGATAATTTGTTTATTGTACAAAATATTCAATGTGTTATATCCGATCGTAGTTCTCGTTCTTGTAGGTGTAGTTGTGTTCTGGATCAACCTATTGGCGATTCTATTATTTACTTAGTGATTTTTGTAACCTTAGCACCACCGATGTTAATTATTTCATTGTGTATTAATATTTTTGGATTCTAATAAAATTTTACGTTATTCGTATTTTATGAATTTTAGTGATCCTCGGATTTTATACTCATGCTATTTCAGATACAAATAAGCCCACTTATTTGTATTTCATTATTTACATAGCGAGGCGTCCCAAAACAATGTAAATAAAGAAATATAAACTTATGGTTCGGTGATTCATAATTTCTTTATTTAAATAAAAAGGCGTCCCAATTCATTTAATCAAAGACATTGCAAATCATCCTACTTAAGAATTTCTGACTTAACATTCGTAATCAATCGATGAATTAAGTATTATGGGAGTACGGAGAGAGTATTTACACTCATTTTTGGATATGAGAGTAAGATAATCAAGGTGAGTCGACATAGTTTTTAAAATAGTGGAGAGTATATTTTTAACGCAAACAGGGTAAAAATTTTGCGAACCACAATATCTTAAGAAGATTTCGTAATTTGAAAATGTTGAAGTAGATACATGCTCAGGGAAATAGGATTAAAACGTAATGCCTTAGAATAGGCATCTGCAGATATGTTTATTTATATAAAGTGGTCAGAAGTATATCATAAATGTATATACCAGTTTACTAAAGTTTTTGAGTAAGATAATTACCTAGAAGTCACATAATCATCCGGAGGCTAGAAGGCACGGACAATGAAAGGCTATAAAACATTTTTATGAAAAAGTGGTTATAGTTCGGATCTCAATTAGATCCGTTTCTCTATAACTATAGCTCTGATACCCATCTGTAACACCCCCAAATTTGGGATACGCAGCGGAATTAAAGTTGGGTGTTACTCGACGGCACAACAGTTATAATAATAGAAAACAATCTCTAATTGAGTTGTTTTAAAAATTTTATTATTCAAATATCAGAGTTTACAAAATGAGGTCCCAGTAGTTTTACAATCTGTTAAATACTTGATCAAAGAATAATAAAATTTTAGCCTTCCTTCCGTATCCATGCTCTTCCATGCCATCCTTGTTTATTATGGACCTGAGATAAACATGCTAAAAGCGTCAACACAAAGGTTGAGTGAATCCATAGTGTTTATAAATAAGTAATGGTTTGAACACAAGTCAAATAGTTATAAAACGTAGTGTATTGCAACACAGCGTATTGCCCTAAGCCTCATGAACTCAAACCTTAACAGTTTGGACATTATAGTAATGAGCTATAATGTAATGTTACTAACATTATAATAATAATGTGAGTAATAGAGCCCTCGAGTAGGAGCTTGCCAACATCCTATTATTCTTCAAATATAATGCATTTGGCCACTTATCCAGTAACACAAATGAGGCGTCAACTGCCAATAGATCTATTCACTATATTCGCGTTCACTCGCAAGTGATTAATGGTTCATGATATGAGGGACTTTTAATGGCAAAACGTTTAACTTAGGCAATACCAGATCAGGATAGCATACAGAAAATACTTGTGTTCGATTTTGTAGCATGTATCTCCCCACAAGTTTGAAAAACAGTATAAAAAATAGTGGGACTATGAACTCACCTGGGATGATACGGTAGTCTGGATAAAAAACAACTTAAATAAAGTTGATAAACGTCTCCGATACAAAACCTGAGTTGATTATGTCAAGTTTTTAGTATTCGTATTCATCTATATGTGATTTTAATATTTGTTATTGTAATGGTTTTGTTAACGATTATTCTTTTAGTTATTATAACATGAAGTCTCTTCAAAAGTTATTGGTATTAGGATTTTACTATTTTTCCAATTTATGGTTTGTTATTCGATTTCGGTATATTACCTATATAAGTTTTTATTACAAGTCCTGAATCGTTATAACGTTAAATATATTTCATATATATGTTTAATAAAAACTCGTTCCCGACGTATAACTATTATATATACGTTTTATAAAATAATCCAAGCCATTTAATGTGTTAAAACATATTCCCGAATCATTATATAGCAAAAATATATTATAGAAACTTATATGAAAATATTACACTTTTCGCCCTTGTAGTTTCTATAATGACATTTTATACCCACAACTATTGATCATTGACAATTTCAGCCCTTGTATTAAATACTTTGTAAAAATTACATTTTTGGCCCTAGAAAACTCAATCTTTCATTTACTACAAAATATACCCTTTTAGTTTTTCAAAAATAATTATAAAAGTATTATTTGTATGTATTTCGAGACAAAAACGAGTTAAGTTTTAGAAAATCCGTACAATGTTTTTACAATGTTCTTGATCTATTCAAAAGTTTGCCAGGTGGTCTATCTAACGGTTCAAACTAGAGGTCATGAGCTCTTATGGTTTGCTCGTAGTAGTTTTCTAAAGTTGGGTCTCTAAAACTAAATTTTTAACATTAAATACTAATTATTTATTCTAGGATTTAGTGGACGATGGTCCAGAATTAGGACTCAATATAATCAAGGTTACTTAATCATTTTCCTACATTCTTGATCCTGCTTAATCTATGGTAGGTGGTCTTCATTTTGCCCCTGAGTTTAGGTTCTTAGGTGATCGTTTGTTAGTCAAATTAAATACACAAAGTTAGGACCTTGGAGCCTAGTCTCGATAATAAACAGAATGCAAAAATGAGTTGGTTCTTGATTTTAAATCTTGTGACCTGATCTTTTAAGCATTATAACATGTATACAAACCTACCTAGTGTATTCTTGAAAGGTTCTAAGGTCTCTTGTTTAGAAAACATGTCGAAAAAATTTAAATACGGTTGTTTGGTCTAGTGACTCACTACAAGAAAAAGACCCAAATAAAAACGTAGAATGTGCATCTTTTGGCCAAGTCTTGGGGGCAAATTGAAGTGTGCTAGGTGGTGATTAAAATGGTCTAATAGCTCAGCTTAAAGCTCGAAGCTCGCAGGTTAAATCTTCGTCCCAAGTGAGGCGTTTAAGAAAAGATTTTTGGAAATTCATGTCTCGGGTTTAAAAATAGTCCGCACCTACAGCTCTTATCGTGCGTTTTTAGGACCCGTGCTCCTGAGTTTTTGAAGAAAATGTTGTTCCGGACAACTTTCATGTTTTAACTTTTTGATGAATCGGAGTAGAAATGCCTCTTTTTGTGTGTTCGATGTTTCTGTAACAGAATATTTCTATCAGCTTTTAGGGAAGGTTTTGGTAATTTCATTTGGCCGTATCTTTTGACTCGTGTACTCGTTTTGGGTGATTCAAAAGCCTAGATTCTCGTTTTTATTTCTCCTAACTGATTTTTAATTTTATATATATTCATACAATTTAGACTATAATAGAGAGGATGTTTGTTTACTATTAACATCAGAAAGAATGAAAAAGAAAGTAACCATGGTTTTTGATCTAAGCTAGCTATTAAGACTTGTTTAGTAGTAAGTTTAAGGGTATCTAAAGTTTACAAAAGTGATTGAAAAGGGCTAGAGTACTTACTTGAAATAAATCCGACTATGGAAGGATTTTTGGGCAAAGTGACTTTGGAATTGAAAACTATGCTTGATCCTTCTCCTAGGCTGCTCTAAACTCTCCCTTGACTTCTACTTGGACTCTAGGATCAGCAGATATTAGTGTGTAAGACTGTGTAATCTGTTTCGTGTAGGGTGTGAGTACCAGTGAAGGATAAGTTTTGATATTTATAGATGGAGTAGTCTAGGCTTCTAGAGAGTATCATGGTCATCATGTTTATCATAAAGGGGCAAGGTGAAGTGTATGAAAGATGTCCATGAGCTGGTTAAATAGTTCGAATGGATTAAAAGAGAACACATAAGTGTATACTTGTTCTATCGTAGGCTGCTACAACTTCTTTCTTTGGCTTCTCTTAGACCTCTAATATCAGTAAGTTTATATGTGTATGGTTGTTTGTGTGGTTTTCAAAATAAGATGAAGAAAATAGGAAATGGGGTTCGATTTATATAGTGTGAAGGATGTAGGGATTCTTGAATGTGTTAGTCACCATGTTTTGCATGTAGGAGACATGGTGAGGTATATGGGTTCCCCTTGGCTGCCATTTGTAACGTGTGGGAGTATATACAAGTGTGGAAGTATCCTAGCCAATAAAATCATATAAGCATGAAATATTTCTAGAAACAAGACTAGGTGGTTCGATCCTAAGCCAGAGAGTCTACCTACCATGGACAAATATTTAGGAAACATGTTGATGTGGCTTCATGTGAGACTAGAAGAAGGTTTATGGTTAGGGATTCTAGGGAGTACTAGGTCATGTTGTTGTGTTATGGGAGACATGATTATGTAATGTTAGTTCCTGGTTTTTCATTTGTAACGTGGGGAAGTATATGAGCATGTGAAATTACCTTAGCCATTTATCCTAACTACTATCTTAGACTTAGGTAAGAGCTTCTAGAGATTAAGTGAGGTGGAGGTTCAAGACACCATTGGATATATCTAAGGCTAGGGAGTTTGCACATAATCATGTAGTACTAGGTTAGTTGGTTTCCAGTTGAGTTCGAACTAAAAACAGGTTGTGGGATCGACCATGCCTAAACACTTGTCCATGGGACTTATCAATCTATACCTAGGGTTTATTTAGTGTAGGTAACTTAGTCTAGGTTGTAGGCTAAGCAATGTTTAAGTAAGAATGTAATTAGGGTTTGTCACATAAAATCATAGTTTTGAAAATTAAGGTTTTAATCGGATTATATCATAAAGTTAGGGTTTTGTGCTTTAGAAACTTGTACATTAGCTTTAGAGTATTGTACTTTATGGTTTATGATTTATTTACTTAAAGTCATAGTTATAATAACTTAGGGTTTTGGGAAAATTCTTATAGATTAGATAATGTTTAGGTCGAATGTTTAATTATCGTATATTGACGAATTTAATATAAGTTGAAAACTTTTAGTCTTGACGTATACGAAATGTTTATTTGAAAAGAACTCAAAACATGTTGATATTAAAGATACGAGTTATGTTGTATTAGTTAGTTGTTGTCATTAGTTTGTTTTAAAAAAAAATAGACGTGAAAAAATGGATAAGTATAAGTTAATTTAAGTGGAAATTTACCGGTGGTTACGGACGCCGTCAAGAGTAATCTCGTGACGCCGTCAGAAGTGACCTGCAGAAATTCTTATGTTAAGTTTCCGGAAAATTTCTGGAAAACTTGGTCCTACTTCCTGGAAAATCCTGCAAAACTTCATTATGACTCAATACAAGCATTTGACTCTAACAAATACGAATATACATGTTCACTTAATATTGTGGAGAATCATGATCGGTTTGTTTCTTAAAAACATATTTGGGGTTTCCCCTTACACTTATCTTTTGCAAAAATACTTTTAGGTGGAGTTAAGACTAGGCCAAAAAACAAAGTAAAGTATTTCCACTTTTTAATTGAGAAACATGATCTACCAACAATAAAAATAAAGCATGCATACGGAAGCAAATAACAAACAAACAAACAAAATAAAATCATGCAAAGCATGGGTTGCCTCCCAAGAAGCGCTTTTCTTTATTTACGAGTCTTGTAGCTAGACTCAAGGTCATGGGTTAACGTGTATCGCTTATGCTCACATAACCAAGTGTGAGCCATCTAATAGTCGCCTCATCTTTCTTATAATCATCTCCTAACTCTAAGCATCCGCGATAGTATCTTTTATTCTTTTCATGAGTATACTTAAGTCCTTTTTTCTTATCATTCTCACTTAGCATTTCTATGGGCGGATACCTACTACACTTTTCCATGGAAAAATCCTTGAACCTAGGGTGTGTGCGGGGCATTTGATAGACAAAATCTTCATCCCCATCCGAGAATGTAATTAACCCTTCTATGAGTTTTTCATCGAGGTTGGTCAACCGTTTGAAAGGTTTTCCAAACACAACTTGGGTCAACTTATCATCAATAAATTCTCCTAGATTCTCCATAACCATGAACTCAACAAGATAGACCAAGCTTCCTACAAACACATGCAATGGTATTGCCCTAGCAATAATGTTTTCTCCTTTGTATTCTAACTCATCTACCATTATTTTATTATATTCATTACGCGAGATTATGTTCATTGGGAGAGATGAGTTAAGATAGGCGTTAAAGCTCTTAAATCCGATCTTACAAGGAAATTGCATGTTGAATGAACTATCACACTTAATCCTAGTTCTAGGGTCGACATACCTAAGAGGGTTTATTTCTTCTTCCATCCTATTCTCATTAATCACATCACCATCATCAAGATCCTCGTCGGAGTCTGAATAGTAAAAGGGACTAGCCCTACGGTCATCATCATGATCAGACTCCTCTAACTCAGAATTATTGTCAAAGTGGTGGTTGGGCGAGAGGTTAGGTGGGTTCTCATTCTCCACTAAAGGGAGTGGGGCGGGCATTTGGAAAATCCTACGACGAAAAACACGAATAACAGGAATCAAACGATCAATGTTATTGTTATCCATCGAAATAGTTTACGAACAAAGGACAAAAAGAAATAAGATAGACTAAAGAAAACCTAAAAATAAAAACAAAATCTTACTAGAAAGGAATCTAGCAAGTAGACCTAATAAAAAGAGATTCTAACCTAGACAATAACTATTCCCCGGGCTGCGGCGCCAAAAACTTGATGCGTAGGGATTGCACCAGGCTTTACCTCTCAAGGGATCTTGAGAAGCTTACAACCCCCACCAGGCAGTGTACCTGATTGTTGTAGTATAGTATAGTGACAAGTACCGGGAGATTGATCGTTCAGCTAGGAATAGCGTCGCTAGGATTAGAAAACCTAAATACTAGTTCTAAAGGTGAGGGATGATTATTTTTGTATTTTTATATTTTTTAGAAAGCAAGTAAAAATCTCGGGTTTGAAGGATTTGGGCGGAATTAGTTGCTAGTCAACTAACCCAATACTAAAGATGCAATCAAAATAAAATACTAGAAATGAAAATAAAACTAAATTAAACTAAGGTTGTGAGCAATAAGAGGAGAAATTGTGTTTACTTAGATTTCATTACTCCCTAGATATCTTTTACACATTAATTACTTATTATAGTTGCGTGGATGACGGATTGTATTCCTTAATACCATTCATGGAGTGGCGCACTTAATTCCCCAATCCTATGAGTACCTACTTCACTCCTATGTCAAGCCGGCTAAGAAGCTCCTAACATGGGATCATTAGAATTTACTCATGCATTAAATACAACCAATAAAACCTAGTGCACGTCAGTTCATGTTTCCTAAGACATTCAAGCATGTTACCATTTGGAGATCTGCCAGTTTTCTTAAGCCTAACATCGAAATCATTCATCCAATACAACCATAAACAAGTAATCAACACATAATTAACATCTAGGTTTCATTAGATCTAAGCAAACACAAGATAGATCTAGCCTAGCATGATGGAATTATGACAAGAACAAGATATAGACAACCAACACATAGACATATTGATTGAATTAGAAGAACACTTATCTCAATTACACATGAAAAGGTTCAAGGGCTGAAAACCCTTGAAAAATCTGTAAAATTCGTACTAAGTTTGGCCTTAGGGTTTCTCCATAACTTCTCTCCTTTTATGAATGAAAATTAGAAAACTATATATAGGAAAATGAGGCTGACGGGGTCAAGACCAAATAGGTGACGCCGTCATCTCGCCTCCAAAAGAATTCTCGGACTGCCTTGATCTACTTCTGACGCCGTCACGTTATAACTTTTTCCAGGCCATCACGTATTTTACTCTTGACGCTCTTCCTTGTGACGCCTTCATTTCTGTACTGGGCCGTCATGCAATTTACTCTTGACGCCGTCAAAAATTTGCTCTTGACGCCGTCACCTATTGTTCCCAGCATGGAAAATTAAGTCTTTGGCGTTTTCTTCACTTTTATGCTCCAAAAATGTCCGAATTGCTTCCTTTTCCAGATTTCTCTCCCAAAGTACCTAAAATCACAAAAGGAACGATTTATGGCAATATTTGATCAAATAAATTCAATTCCGGGCTTAAATGACCCCCTAAAAGTGGTTCATTTTTCGCCTCATCAATCGTTCCAACTTTCGTTGTCATAGAGGGCAAGATCTTCTATGAGTTCCCATGATTCTTCCGCACTTAGATCACGTAGCTTGCCACCGGCCGATTGGTCAATGGTTCGCCTTGTGGAGAGATCGATATGGTCATAGAAGATTTGGACTTGGAGCCAAAGATCTATGCCATGATGAGGGACTTTTTGGAGTAAGTCCTTGAAACGAGTCCATGCTTCATATAGGGTTTCACCTTGACGTTGTTGTAACATCAAGATATCATTTCTAAGCTTGGTAGTTCTCCCCGGTGGGAAAAATTGAGCAAGGAAACGAGAAGTGAGATCATCCCAAGGGGTGATGGATCCCGCGGGTAAACGTTTAATCCATTGACTAGCTTGATCACGTATAGAGAATTGGAATAGACGTAATCGGGTCGACTCTCTAGTTGCAACATCAAGGTCAATGGAATCTACGATTTTTAGGAAATCCTTGAGATGTTGATTAGGATCTTCGGAACGAAGTCCATGGAATGCACATCCGCTTTGCACCAACCGGATGGTGTCGGATCGCAAGGGAGACACATTGGCTCCTTGAGTGAGCTCAATGGTGTTTCGATAGCATTAGTGGCTAGGACGGGAATACTCTCCTAAAGTTCGGGGTCTAGGAGGTTGGTTTGCTAGTAGTGGGTTTTGTGGGTGGTTTTGTTGTGGTGGGTTTATGGGTTCAAGGATATTACCACCTTCCATGATGTCGGATGGTAATGGTTACGAACAAAGGAACAAAGAAATGAGATAGACTAAAGAAAACCTAAAAAAATAAAAATAAAAATCTTACTAGAAAGGAATCTAGCAAGTAGACCTAATAAAAAGATATTCTAACCTAGACAATAACTATTCCCCAGGCTGCGGCGCCAAAAACTTGATACGTGGGATTGCGCCCTAGCAACAGGTTTTACCTCTCAAGGGATCTTGAGAAGCTTACAACCCTCACCAGGCAGTGTACCTGATCATTGTAGTATAGTATAGTGACAAGTACCGGGGGATTGATCGTTCAACTCAGGAATAGTGTCGCTAGGATTAGAAAGCCTACTAAACTAGGTCTAGAGGTGAGGGATGATTCTTTTTGTATTTTTTATATTTTATAAAAGCAAATAAAATCTAGGGTTTTAAAGGAGTGGGCGGAATTAGTTGCTAGCCAACTAACCCAATTAACTAAAGATACAATCAAAATAAAATAAAGGAAATAATAATTAAACTAATTTACTAATGTGGTGGAAACAATAATGAGAAAAGTTGTGTTTAGTTAGATTTCATTACTCCCTAGATATCTTTTACCGGTTGATTAGCTTGTTACAATTGCATGGATGACGGGTTATATTCCTTAATACCAGTCGTAGGGCCGTGTACAATATTCCCTAACTCTATAAGATCCTACTTCACTCCTATGTCGAGCCGACTAAAAGCTCCTAACATGGAATCATTAGAATCTCTTTTGCATTAAATATAACCAAAAATTGTAGTACACCTCCGACCATGTTTCTTAAGACGTTCAAGCAAGTTACCAATGGAAGTCTGCCAGTTTTCTTAAGCCTAACATCGAATACAATTATCCGTAACAATTATAAACAAACAATCAACCAATATTCAACATCTAGGTTTCACTACATCTAAGCAAACACAATAAAAACCTAGCCTAACATGTTGAAAGAAAGATAAACATAAGATAGAATCAAACAATACATAGACATATTTAATGATTATTGAAGTACTTATCTTTATTCAAACATTGAAGAAAAAAGGGTTTGAAACCCCTTCAATATGCAAGAAATTCGACCTAGGGTTTGTGTTTAGTATTCCACAACTTGTTCCACACTTTACAATGAAAAATTGGAAAAATGTATATAGACTAAGCATCCTGATGGCGTCATGTATTAGCCTCTGACGCCGTCAACTCGCCGCCAAAGTGAAATTCGTATTGCCTAGATCCTGTCTTGATGCCTTCATGTGCAAATCTACTCTGGGCCGTCAATTGTATTTGGACACTGACAGCCTTGGTGACGCCGTCAGGCCATTAACAAAGAAAATGTTTTGGGCCGTCACATTATAAGTTCCACATCCACCTCTTTTGTCACTCTTGACGCCGTCATGTGTGATTGTTTGACGTCGTCAGGTACTGTTCCCAGCAAGGAATTTGAGACTTTGCCGTTTTCTTCACTTTTATGCTCCAAAAACGTCCAAAATGCTTCCTTTTCCAGATTTCTTCTCAAAAGTACCTAAAATGAAAAAAGGAGCGATTTAGGGCAATAATTGATCAAATAATCACGAATTCGGGCTTAAATGACCCCTTAAAAGCGGCACACTTTTCGCCTCATCAATTGATTAGCCCCTTTGGCCTATATTTCTGCCTGCACATAAGTATTATCCTATTAGTTTGCTCAAGTGTTTTCTTTCCCTTCCTAATTTATGCTTACTCCTAGGTCAGATTTGGTTGAGAATTGGTGCAATTGAAGATTATTAATTAGTCTTGTTGGATTTGAGCTTAGTGCTTATTTCAGTTTGCAACTTAGGGTATTGGGCTGTTTGGTTTTGAGATTTAGGATTCCCTGAATTGCCTTTGCTATCTTTTCCCTAGAGTGGCTTTTGGTTAGCTCAATTTTGCCCACACAGTAGCCTGCACAACTGTTCTGCCCAGCAAGCCATTTCATAAACTTGTGTTTTAGCTTATTCTTGTCTGAAATTTAGCATACATGTTCTTTTCCAGCTTGTTGTCATATGTTTCACCTTATTCCACTTTCTATAGCTTAGTTTCATCAATTGTTAGTCTTATTAGCTTAAATAGTAGTAGTTGATAGTTTTTTCTACCTGCATATGTTTTTATTTTCCAGCTTTTTGATTACTTATTGTCTACTGATTTAGTTGAATAGATTTAGTTGAATTTAGGTCTCTCATTAATTGTTCTGTTCTAGCTTTATCAGTGTTGGCAAGCTGTGGTGATTTAAGCTTATTTTTAATAAAATAGTTAAGCTATTTACTTGTTTCTTTGGGTTTGGTTAACTGATCTGCCATAAGCTCTCATTTAGCTTATTTGTGGATTTTAGAAAATTTGGTTTCACAAAAGATCTTTGGTTTTCAGTATCTCACATGTTTGCTTTTTGAAGTTTTCATAAAAACCCAAAATTAAAATAATAATAATAATAATAATAATAATAATAATAATAATAATAATAATAATAATAATAATAATAATAATAATAATAATAATAATAATAATAATAATAATAATAATAAAGTTGTAAAAAGGGTGGTTTATGAGAATTGAACCCTGGACGACAGATTCACACCACATAGACACCCAAACTAACTCCATCTATGTTAGTTAACCTTTTTTGTTAAACATTTCCTTTAATGTTTATTTATAGTATTTTTATTTGTTAGCTTATTTAATCTCAGTTTAGTTTTGCTTATTTTACTGCTTATTAGGTTAGCTTTCCCCCTCCTCATATTTTTCATAGGTTTATTTTAGATCTATTTAACTTACAAAAAAAAATTAGAATTTTCCCTAGCCTTTTAGTATTTTTTAGAATTTAATTTAGTTTAAATATTAGTTAATTTATAATAAATCCAAAAATTGTCAAAAAAAAATTATTTTTCTTTTTTCAAAATTTTTATTATTATTATTATTAGAATCGTAGGAAAATGATTTTTACACCCGTAGGATTAGTATAAAAATTTCACGTTTTATTTCGCGCACTCGCGTTTTTCTTAATTAAATTTTACGTTTTTAAACTTAGATTACGTTTTAGGTTTCCTTAGCTCCAGTTTAGCATTCCTTTAGCCTTTTAAATAGTTTTTAAGTTTTATTTTCATTCCTTGTTTGAATTTAAATTTTAGTTGCATTTATTTTATTTATTGTTCATTAATCGTTAATTTCCAGTAATTCCATAATACCAAATAATCAAATCCATCCTTACAAGCATTTTAATCTCGAATCTCACACTATATCGCCCATTCACATCTCGTTGGAACACGACCCGGGTAATCACTTGCCCGGTATCACATATACATATTGTATTCACGAGTTTTGCAAGTCGGCCTTTTCACAAAGGTTGATTGGTAAATTCCCCTCACGATTACTTTGTATTTATTTGATATACACCTCACACGCAATCAGGGGAAAATCACCAAAGGTAATGACATGCCAAAGATTTAGATCCTTTGATTTCAAATAAGTTTCGAATCTAGTTTTCCAATAAAGAAAGCCATCATTTTCAAATAGTGGTGGTCTTTGAATAGAATGACCTTCTAAATATTTTTCCGATTTCATAGATTGATAAAAGTTTTAAAATACAATATATCTTAAAAAATCTTGTTTAACATAGCTCTGATACCAATTGTGGAAAACTAGAATGGGGGTTGAATAGTTTTATGTCTTTTTAATTTATTTTGAAAACCTTTACTTTAAAAACTTAGATTCGATCTTTATGTGAATTCAACTCTTGAATAATATAAACAATTATATCTAAGTAAATAAAGACAATGTATGTAAAGTAATGAGAGAAAAGAGATGGAAAGATCTAACTGCGACACAAATGATTTATAGTGGTTCGGCTACAAGGACACCTTCCTTACCCTACTCCACTCCCCGAGCACCTAACTCGAGAGTTCTCTTCACTATGTCAACAAGCTCCCTTATGGTGGAGAAAACCTTATACACTTTTGCTTACACCAATTTAACGACACAAAGCTAAATATCGAGTTCTAATCCTAGCTAGAACTAATCTCACACCACTAGTATTTTCACAACTTCTTTAACGACTTCTTCACAACTTCTTTCAAGACTTCTTCACAACTACTTCACGACTACACAACACTACCTCTTCACACATTCACTACCTATACACCTTATCTTCTTTACACCTTTGCTACTTGCACAACTAATCTACACACTTATGTTCACAACTATCTACCTAGTTTACACAACTTATACACCAAAGAGTAAATGATTTACAAAGAATTATACACTAACAATTTGAGTGGGAGGATCACACAAAGTTGTAATATTTCTAATCTTGAAGGTTAGAGGTATTCTTCTCTTTCACTTGAATGGTTGAAGCTTGGATCACTTGGAAACAAAAGCTTACGATTAATGATTGTACATTTTAGGATTATCAAAACGTAGAGATATCGAAAAGTATTAATAACGTTTTTAGGCATTATTTATATCAACAATCTCCTCCTTTTTGATGATTACAAAATAAACTCATTAAATCAAAAATTAATTTTAGACAAGTATTTAGTGAGTTTATATTCACTTCTCTCTTTTTTTGTAGCATCAAAAAGGTTAGGCCGACTAGTTTTATGTGTAAAATTAGACAGGATGAGAGCTCCCCCTTAATGTGTACTCTCCCTCGTTCTAGGGCACCAAGTAATTGAGCTATAGAATGCTTGGCTACAAAAAAATATGTTAAGAGAAAAACAACAAGCATATATATAGCAATAATTTAATATGAAACAATGATAACTAATTTATTCGTAATCATCAACATACAATGATCTTGAAGCATAATGATTATAATGCAAGAAAAGTAAATAAAACGGTCCTAAATCGCCAAAGAGAGCGATTGGACTTGCTTGCGATACAAAAGGTTTTTGAGGATTTTATTTGGAGATGGGAAGCATGGTAATCGGGTTTAGTGGTTTGATGGTGAAGGGTATGGAGCAGAAGGAGCGGGTCCAGGGATGTTGTACCGAATTAGAACATTGTCTAACCTAATATCATAGTCTACGAGAGCTTGTTTCATCCATAGTGCTTGTTGACATGTCTTTCCGGTGCTTACATATTCGGCTTCTGTGGTAGAAATAGCAAGAGCCGTTTGTTTCTTTGAGAACCAAGATGTCAAACAACATCCCATAAATGTGCAAATACCGCTCATATTTTTTTGATCCACGTAGTCTCCCGCATGATCCAAATCCGTGTAGACAATTGTTTCTATGCCGGATCCCTTAGGATACCATAATCCTAAGTGTATAGTGCTCTTAATGTATCAGAAGATACGCTTGATCGCTTCTAGGTGAGAGGTTTTGGGATCCTCTTGAAAGCGAGCACAGAGGCAAACACTAAACATGATATCGGGTCTACTTGTCGTTAAGAATAGTAAACTACCTATCATCCCTCTATACTTAGTATTGTCTACAGACTCACCTTCTTCATCTCTTGTGAGTTTGACTTCCGTAGACATCGGTGTTTTCATGGGCTTAGAGTCTTCTAGTCCAAATTTCCTAAGCATTTTGTTGGCTCAATTATAGTATATATTTATAAGTATCGAGGAAATCCGCGAGAAATACGGATTAACCGAGTCGTTTCCCAACGAAGGTTTGAATAGAATCTTGAATTATCGATTCATGAAAACGTGTTGTGAGAAATGGAAAAGTGAAAATTGTGATGGTGAAATTCAAATTGTAAAAAGAAATGATGAAATAAGAAAAAAGGTACAAGCTATATATGCACAAATGTTTAAAATCTAAAAATGAGAATTCAAACGCAAATTTAAAACGTAACGTACGAAATAAAACGTAACTTTTATTGAAAAATAATCCTAAAAATATGAAACTAATTTCTAAAAATCTTAAACTGCTTAAAATAATTTTGAGAAAAAGTAAAATATTTTTTTTGACTTTTTATTTAGTTTCTAGGAATTTATTTCTATTTTTGGAATTAAAAAGTACTTAAAAATAAAAGAAAATGTGAAAATAAATGGGAAAATGTAAATTTAATTTTGAGAAATCTAAAATAATAGAAAAGAATTATCTAAAATATTTTTGGATTTTTAAAAGCTTTTTCTGATTTTTTTTATTGATTTTTGTTGATTAAAAGGTATTTAAAAATGATTAAAACTAGGAAAAATTAAGAAAAATAGTAAAACAACTCAGAAAAATATGAAAAATTCACATAAAATCTAAAATATTATAAAGAACTTGGAGAAAAATTTTGAAAAAGAAACAAGCAGTAGAAGTGCTTATTGGGTACAAAACAGCTTAATACAAGTGCTTATTAATAAGCACTTGTACCTAAACTGTATGAAACTGAACACATAGCAACTCAGTACTCAAATAAACTCAATTATGCTCAAAAATAATTAGAGATAACACAGAATGTAACAGAATTAAGCTATAAGCAGTTCAAATAAGCAAATAATTAAGCACAAGAGAAATAGAATAAGCCAGAAAGCTAGGGACTAATTGAAATCACTAAAACTCAATCAATGTTACTCAGAAATGACAAATAAGCTCAGACAATAAGCCAAATTAGCATTAACAAGCCTATGTTTCAAAACAGTAACTTGTTCTAAACCCTTTATATGCAGGGTCAATAAGCTAATCCTAATAAGTTCTAAGTACCAAACTAGTGGGGCAAAAGCTTCTCTACACTACTGAAATACTCTAAAACCTAAAAGCCCTTTCAGAAACAATCATTTGATGCTCTAAATTAAACCAAATTCAGCACCCTGTGGAACTAAAGCTAATGAAACAGTTGACTTATTACTTACTACATTAATTGACTTAATGCAATTTCAAATGATTAATACTACTCCTACTTGTTGTATTTAGCTAATATTAAACTAGATTAAGCTACTATAAACTATTTTGCAACTATCACTAAAGTTTCACTAACTGATTTAACACTACACTAACAGTTAATTAAATTGAAATCTACTTTTGACTTTTTATGAACTGACCAACTGTTTTTATAATATATAACTCTATTATTACACTAATGCAACCTAAATGTGACAGTAAATCAGCAATCTAACACCAATATTACTTAGCAAATGACAGATCCAAACACCCCTTATCTAACAGTTATAACTAGAAATTATGTAAACAACTACTAATCTCCAAAACAATGATCCAACTAGCTACAATAACAATAACAGAAACTATAGCAACAATCATTAACAATTAAAACCAACAGAAACTAAGAGTCTCAAATCTAAGCAACTAATGAAACAAAATTGAATCAGAACTTACAATGAGAAATCCCCTCAGCTTGAACAGAGGGGTTCACTATGCTTGCCTATCTCTTAGATAGGCTGAGATCTTCCCTGGCTATCTCAATCTACCAATTAAACACCAATTATCAACTGATTCTGTCTCAGTTGACTTTTGTTGACCAAAGGACTTTTGAACAAGGAAACTGAAAACAACTCACAAGAGCTATGTAAAGCTAGTATGAGATGTATGATACTACAAACTAGCTTAATTGAAAGCTGATTCAATCCAACACTATTTTTTTATTTTCTGATTTCTGATTTTCTAAAAACTTTGAATGAAATAAAACTGAATTGACATGAAACAGGAATCAAAATGTTTATAAACTAAGAAACTGATGAAAATTTAAGAGAATACAATCTAAATCACTTGAGTAAAAGTAAATGGCAGAATTGATTAAAGCTAAAAATGGATTTCATTAAGTAATAAAGAGTACAACTAAACTATTAAAACTGAGATAAGAAATGGGCAGAGCTTTGCTATTCTACACTCTACCACCGATACAACTAGCCTAGAACCTCTATATATAGTACATGTCAGAAGGATCTAGTAGAAGGATAGCCACGGATTGCCACCTTGGCAATCCGTGTGGTGTGCTTCTTAAGTACAATTCTGAGCCATAAGATCACTTCCAATCATTTCCCAATCAATAAGAGCCCTTTGATTAGATGTTGTGACGCGTTTATACCAATTAGAGGCTGCCATGTGTCCCATTTATGTGTTTCTTTGGTCTGACATCCTTCTGACATCACTGATATCCATCTAGAAGCACTTGATTAGACACAATTACCCTTAATTGTGGTAATTGTGTGGTACGGTCATTTAGGGTTCTAAGGACCTGGGTAATTGGGGTAAAAGGGGGGCGGGAGTGGGTAACAATATTATAATAGTGTTTGACTTTGTTTGACCCGTGAGATGTGGACCAGGTTGTGGGGTGTTGACCGGGTTGTGTTAGTGGACTGGGTAAAGGGATAGTTGGGCTTGGGTTTGGTTTATAGTTTTGGGCTTCTATTTATAATACTTGGACTTAGATTAAAAACATTGGACTTGGACAATGCTTTTATTTATTGGATTTCAGATTTTGATTTTGATATTAAGTAAGGACCAAAAGTGTAAAAGCTGAATTTCCAAGGATTTAAATTGACATTCTTTGAAAACTTGATCCAAGGGCTTCTATTGCAATTTCCTGATTCTCTAAGGACCAAAATTGTCATAACTTGAAAAGTATCTTCCAAGAACTAAAGTTGCTTGATTCTGAAACTTGGAGGACCAAAAGTGATAAATCATGAAACTTCATCCAGGGATCAAATCTGATAAATCTCAAATCTCTGAGGTCTTCTATAGGCTCAGCATTGACTAACTTTGACTGATCTGCACACGTTCCACTCTCGTGCTCGTTTTTACCGGTTTCCGTTTGTTTTTTGTCATTTAATGAAATATTCGTACCTGCACATTCACAATCACAAAAACATACTTTCTTTGGCATTGTAGGTTAGTTTTTGGATTATTAAACCTTAATTTGATTAAAAAAAAAAAAAAAAAAAAAAAAAAAAAAAGGCGAGTAAATAAGTACTCACCACATTTCCTTAATATATTTAGATTGGTTAAAAAATATTTCATCTTCTAATTGTTTTATTTGTAATCCTAGGAAGAAGTTTAGTTCACCCATCATACTCATCTCAAACTCATCATGCATGATGTTGGCAAATTCATCACACATTTCTTGACAAGTCAATCCAAATATAATGTCATCGACATATATTTGAACAATGATAAGATTTGGGCTTTTTCTTTTAGTGAAAAGAGTGTTATCTACCATTCCTATGGAATAATCATGTTCAACAAGAAAAGCTTTTAATTGGTCATACCAAGCCTTAGGAGCTTGTTGGAGTCCATATAAAGCATTCGTGAGTTTATAAACATTATCAAGTTTTGCGAAGTCAATGAATCATGGAGGTTGTACCACATATACCTCCTCATTGATAAAGCCGTTAAGGACTGCACTTTTCACATCCATTTGAAATAACTTAAAGTTTAGGGCGCATGCATATGCAAGAAGTATTCATATAGATTCTAATCTAGCTACGGGGGCATAAGTTTCGTCATAATCAATTCATTCTTGTTGATTATAACATTGGGCAACTAACCTAGCTTTGTTCCTAGTTACAATTCCATTTTCATCTAACTTATTCCTATATACCCATTTAGTTCCTATGATGGTCATGTTCATTGGATTTGGGACTAATTCCCAAACATCATTTGTCTTAAATTGATTTAGTTCTTCTTGCATGGTCATAATCCAACTTTCATCTTTTAAGGCTTCATTTATATTTTTAGGTTCTATTGTAAAGAGGAAACAAAAGAAGTTATTTTTATCTTCGGCTTGTGATCTAAGAGTTGTTTGATTTAGGTTTCCTATTATATTATCTAATGGGTGTGATTTGGATTCCTTAATATTTACTACTTCGTTATCCTTTAGTGTTATATCATCATTATCATCTCCTAAGGGTTTTGTTTTTGTCATGATTTAGTTTTCTGGCATCTATTATCGTTTTATTTGTATACTTTCTTAGCATGTCTTAGGACCCTCTAGTTTCGGTAGTAATGATGTTTGGTAGCTCCATTGAGGCTAGAACAATAGACCATAGGACCTATAGCGGATAAGGGTATGTCTTGGTGATAGAAATATCACCATCCATGTGGAAATTTCAACAAACGAACACCTACCAAACATATTTGCTTAAGGAATTAGAGGGGATGTAAGTTCTGACCAGCCGCATCCCGTTAAACTATTCTAAGTTAGTAGAGGCACTTAACGACTCTTACATCTTGTAGGCCAAGGCCAACCAGCGAACTCATATAATCAAGGTTATAGGAATAGGGTAATGTGTAAGTGATTTCCGAATTCGTAATTATTTGATCAATTATTTCCCTAAATCGTTCCTTTTGTCATTTTAGGTACTTTTGAGAGGAAATTTACAAAATGAAGCATTTTGGACGTTTTTGGAGCGAAAAAGTGAAGAAAACAACAAAGTCTCAAAATCCTTGCTTGGAACAGTACCTGACGGTGTCAAAGCAATGCAAGTGACGGCGTCAAGAGTGGCAAAAGAGGTGGATGTGGAAAATACACATGACGGCCCAGAGCATTTTCAAGTCTATTTGGCCTGACGGCGTCACCAAGGCCGTCAGGGTCAAAACACATGTGACGGCCCAGAGTAAATTTACACATGATGGCATCAGAAGTGGATCTAGGCAATACGAATTTTATCTTGCCTGCGAGTTGACGGCGTCACAAGCTAAAACGTGACGCCGTCAAGGTGTAAAATCTATATATAGTTTTCTAATTTTCATTCATTGTGGTGTGGAACTTTTGGAGAGCTTCTTTGTAAAAACCCTAGACGAATTTTCTGTGATAATAAGTGATGAGGCGAAAAATGATCCGTTTTTAGGGGGTCATTTAAGCCCGAATCCGACTTTATTTGATCAAATATTGCCCTAAATCGTTCCTTTTGTGATTTTAGGTGTTTGGAGAGTGAATTCTGGAAAAGAAGCTATTTTGGACGTTTTTGGAGCATAAAAGTGAAGAAAACGGCTAAGTACCTAATTTGCATGCTGAAAATACAAGGTGACGGCGTCAAGACCATCAGCTTGACGGCGTCAGACATGAAGAATTAAATATCGAAGGTGGTGACGGCGTCAGAAGGACTCGTGACGGCGTCAAAGTGGCAAAATTAATATACCGTGGGTGGTGACGGCGTCACATAGGCCGTCATAAGTGGATCAAGGCCGTCCGAGGAAGTATATGGCGGCGAGGTGACGGCGTCAGAAGTTACTCTTGACGCCGTCAGACTGTTTTTCCTATATATAGTTTTCTAGTTTTTTCATTAAAGAGAGAGAAGTTTTGGTGAAACCCTAAAGACGATTTTGGTGCCTCTTTTACAGGTTTTTCAAGGGTTCCAAACCCTTGAGACATTGCATTGTAATTGAGATAAGTGTACTTTCAATTCAATCAATATGTCTATGTGTTGGTTGTTTATCTCTTGTTCTTGTCTCAATTCCATTATGCTAGGCTAGATCTCTCTTGTGTTTGCTTAGATCTAATGAAACCTAGATGTTGATTATGTGTTGATTACTTGTCTATTCTTGTTTTGAATGAATGATTTATATGTTAGGCTTAAGAAAACTGGCAGATCTCCAAATGGTAACATGCTTGAACGTCTTAAGAAACATGAACCGAGGCGTACTAGGTCTTTATTGGTTGTATTTAATGCATGAGCCACTGTTTACAATCCCTATAGTTGTGCTGGGTCATGGTGTAGGAGGAGATAAGAGCTCATAGAGTTGGGGAGTTATGTATGCCACCCCACGAATGGTATTAAGGAATACAATCTGTCATTCATACAAGTGTAACAAGTAATTAACATGTAAAAGATATCTAGGGAGTAGTGAAGTCTAAGTAAACACAATTTCTCCAACCACTGCTCACAACTTTAGTATAATTTAGTTTAATTTCATTTTCATTATTTTAATAGCTTTGGGTTAGTTGAATAGCAACTAATTCCGCCCACTCTTCCACACCCGAGATTTTACTTGCTTTTATAAAAATATAAAAATACAAAAATAATCATCTCTCACCTCTAGAACTATTAATTAGGTTTTCTAATCCTAGCGACACTATTCCTAAGCTGAACGATCAATCCCCTGGTACTTGTCACTATACTATACTACAACGATCAGGTACACTGCCTGGTGGGGGTTGTAAGCTTCTCGAGATCCCTCGAGAGGTAAAGCAAGGTGCGATTCCCATGCATCAATAAGGGTTTCAACCCTTGTTCCATCCATGTTCAATTGAAGATAAGTTTTTCAATAATCATACAATATGTCTATGTGTTGTTGTTGGGTTTTGAGTTCTGCTGCTGAGTGAAACTGCTGCTATGATGAAACTGCTGCTAGAGTAAATGATTCTGCTGCTGATGACAAAGTGCTGATAAGGAAAATGCTGCTGAAGGAAACTACTGCTGCAGAGATAAGCATGTATTCGTAGTAGATAATTATAGAATAGATTGAATGTATATCTTATACATCTAGAATATTCTTATCTTGATTAGAAAGTTATTGTAAACCTAGTAGGACTCCTTGGCCTATAAAAGGAGGATCCTAGGGTTAGATTATGTACGCATTGTTTAGTTTTCGTTTACACTTCAAAGTTGTAAAACCCTAGCATTGTCAAGTGCTCGTATTAATAATATTGAAGTGTTGATAGTGAATTGTTCTTCTTAAGTTAAGCTTTTACATTCCGCATTCAAGCTTAAGTGTTTACTTTAAGTCAACTTCTATATAAGATCGTTTGCTCAACTGGGATCAACAAGTGGTATCAGAGCTTGTGATCTAGAAGTTGTAATCAAGAAGAAACTGTTCTTTGCAAGTTTGTTGTTCCTAATCAACTGCTGAAGATGGGTGATGACACACATATGGTGACTGCTTCAAAGGTTCCAATGCTCAACCCTGGTGAATATGAGCTATGGAAGATGAGAATTCGACAATACATTCGCATGATTGACTTTAACATGTGGAATGTGATCATGAATGGTGACTCTTTACCAAAGAAAGGCCCTGATGGTAAAGATATACCAATCAAGTCTGCTGAAGAGAACTCTGTTAGGAAGATGGAGATCAAAGCTCACAGTATTCTCTTGATGGGAATACCTAATGAGTTTCAATTGGACTTTGAGAGTTGTGAGACTGCTAAAGAATTAATGGATGCTATTGAATTCAGGTTTGGAGGGAACGATGCTACCAAGAAGTCAAGGAAGAATATGTTGAAGCATCAGTTTGAGAACTTTACTACTGAAAGTGGAGAGAAGATTATTGGCACCTACAACAGGCTCAATCAACTTGTCAGTCATCTAAAGCTTGTTGGCTATGTGGTTCCACAAGAAGATGTGAATCTCAAGTTTCTCAGAAGTCTTGCACCTGAATGGAGTATGCACACTGTTGTTTGGAGGAATAAGCCTGACTTTGAAACCATGAAGTTGGAAAGCCTCTATAACAATTTAAGAGTGTATGAACCAGAATTATCTACTTCATCTGCTTCTGGTTCACAAAATCTTGCCTTTGTATCTTCAAAGTCAAAGGGGTCTAAAGAATCTCACTCTGCTGCTTATGGAGTATCTACTGCTGATGGATCTGCTGCTAGTTCTCATGATAATAACTCCACCAGTGATATGGCTTTATGTGCATTCTTGGCTGATCTAGCATCAAGTATAAGGTCACAGGCACTTAATCAAGATCTGGATCACCTTGATCAAGATGATCTTGAAGAGATGGATCTTAAATGGCAAATAGCCATGTTGACCTTGAGGGCTAGAAAATTCTGGAAGAGAACTGGAAAAGAAATCAAGTACAGACCTAAAGAAAATGTTGGCTTTGACAAGTCCAAGATAGAGTGTTACAACTGTAACAGGAAAGGTCACTTTGCCAGAGAATGTAGAGCTCCAAAGAAGAATGGTGAAGCATCAAAGAAGACTGAAGAGACAAAGAATACTACTACTACATTGGTGTCTTGTGATGGATTGGGAGAGTATGATTGGAGTGATTTGGCTGATGAAGAACCAAATTATTCCTTGGTGGCTCAAGTCAAGCCTGAAGTGCATAACTTTGCACTTATGGCTTATTCATCATCATCTTCTGGATCTGACTCTGAGGTATCTAATGATTCTGATTTATCGGTGTGTTCTTTTAAGTCTTGTGCTGACACTATTGAAGAACTTAAGTCTAGGAATGAAATTCTAAATAAATAAGTTGAAAACCTAAAACTTGATAACTTAGGTTACAAAGTAGGTATTCAAAATGTTGAAAGAAGACTTGAGTACTTAAAAGAGTGTGAGATGGAATATGTAGATAGAATTAACCAACAAGATGTTGAGATTTTTAAGAAAAATAGTGAAATTGAGTTTCTTAAAAATAAATTAGAAGAAGCAGAAAAAGATAGAGATGAAGCTCTTGCTGAAAAAGAAAAACATATAGTAAGAGTAAACAAATAGCAATATGCTTCTGATTTGGTTATAACTATTGAGAGTACAATAATGAGGAAAGGAAGTGGAATAGGTTACAATGAGGTTGCTCCTCCTGTTAAGAGTGTCTATGCTCCACCAGGAAAAGAATTGTCCTTCATTAGTGAGCTGAATATAGAAAAACCATTAGGTGAGTCTAGTACAAGTGTCTTAGAAACACCTAAGGTAGAGGGTAGAAAATTTCCTGATGCTCCCATTATTGAAGATTGGTACTCAGATAGTGATGAGGAACAAGAACAGGTTGAACCAGAACATAATGTAGTAAAGGAGGAAATTCCTGCTAAGATTGAAAAAGTTGAACCTAAAATTGAACAAGTGAAGTTTGTGAAACCTGTGCTAGGTCAAGGTATCTCTAGGAGAATGGTTGAGTATAAAGAGGTTTCTAGAGAAAGAATGAATGGTTTCAATAATAAGCCTAGGGGTAATCAGAGAAACTTTAATAACCTAGTTTCAAACAAATTAGGCAGTGAGTTTCAATTAAGGAAAAAGGCTTGTTGTGTGGTAGCTTTGAACATTTGATTAATAGTTGTCCTGACCACAAGAAACCTGTTTGGAATCAATACTCTAGGGTGAATCACAAATATGTTAACCAGAATACTCACCCTCATCCAAATAGAAACATGATTCCTAGGGCTGTGTTGTTAGGATCTGGTGCAACTAGATCAATTTATGCTGCTAAATCAAATGGTGCTTTTAAAACCACAACTGGTTCTGTTGCTGGCTCTACTGCTAGTAAGCACTCTGCTGCTAGTAAGCACTCTGCTGCTAGTAAGCAATCTGCTGCTAGTACAAAACTTTCTACTTCTAGGCCAAAAGTTTTATCAAATACAGTTGTTGGAAATCATTTTTATGCTGTTAAGGCCCTGTTAAGGCCTCAGCTTGTTGGGTTTGGAAACCAAAATCAAATGTTACAAACAATGTTTCCAAAACCAGCAGTGCATCAAGTGATTTAAAGAAATTTAACTATGTTGATGCACAAGGCAGATCCAAGTCAGTAATGGCTTGGGTCCCCAAGAGAAACTAATTTCTCTATTTTCATGTGCAGGGTAATCTACTGGATGAGCTTAAATACATGGTTATAGTTGATAGTGGATGCTCTGGGCATATGACAGGGGATGAGTCTCAGCTTGATGATTTTGAGGCTTTTGATGGTGGCTATGTTGCGTTTGGGAATGATCCAAAATGTGGAAAGATTATTGGTAGAGGCACTTTAAAGATTGGTAATTTGGACTTTGAGAATGTGTTTCTTGTGAAAGGACTTAAGTTTAACCTCTTTAGTGTTTCACAAATGTGTGACAAAAGGAATTTTGTTCTTTTTACAGACACTGAATGTATGATCCTTTCTCCTGATTTTCAGTTGCCAAATGATAAATTTGTGCTATTGAAGGTCCCTAGAAATGAAAATATATACAGTGACCATATTAAGAACATGGTTCCCAAAAGAGCTTTAACTTGTCTAATTGCAAAAGCCACTGTTGATGAGTCCAAATTATGGCATAGAAGACTTGGGCATTTGAACTATAAGACAATGAATAAGTTGGTGAAAGGAAATCTGGTGAGAGGAATGCCCACAAAGTTGTTTGAAAATTGTGAGACCTGTATTGCTTGTCAGAAGGGAAAACAACACAGAGTTTCATTCAAGTCAAAGACTGTGAATACAAATACAGAGCCCTTACATTTGCTACACATGGATTTATTTGGGCCTGTTTTTGTGAAAAGTTTGAATAAGAAGTCATATTGCCTAGTTGTCACAGATGACTACAGCAGGTTCACTTGGGTGTTTTTCTTAGCCACTAAAGATGAAACCCCAGTGGTACTTAAAGAATTCATTACAAGAGTTGAAAACCTGCACAACCACAAAGTGAAGATTATAAGATGTGACAATGGTACTGAGTTCAAGAATAGTGTGATGAACCAATTCTGTGTGGGAAAAGGCATTTTAAGACAGTATAGTGTTGCAAGAACTCCATAGCAAAATGGTGTTGCAGAGAGAAGAAATAGGACACTTATTGAGGCTGCAAGAACTATGTTAGCTGATTCTAAACTACCTATACCTTTTTGGGCTGAAGCTGTAAACACTGCATGTTTTGTGCAGAACAGAAGTAAGGTAGTGAAGCCTCACAACAAAACTCCATATGAGCTCTTTCATGGGAAGAAACCAATGATTGATTTTCTTAAGCCATTTGGATGTCCTGTCACTATTTTGAACACCAAAGATCAGTTAGGCAAGTTTGAAGAGAAAGCTGATGAAGGGAATTTGGTTGGATACTCTGTACATAGTAAAGCTTTCAGAGTATATAATAAGAGAACCAAACATGTAGAGGAGAATTTGCATATCAAGTTTAGTGAGAACACATCTAATGCTGTTGGAAAAGGACCTAAATGGATGTTTGATGTTGACATCCTAACCAAAACAATGAATTATGTACCTGTTATTGCTAGTGTTGACACTAACAAACCACAAGAAGACATTGTTTTAATTGAGAAACTGAAGGTTGGTCCTACTTTCATGCCTATACAGCAAAATCAAGATACACAAGAAGATGATGTTCCTCCAGAGAAACCTAAGGAAGCTCAAGCAGATGTTGTAACTCCTATTGATGCAGAAACGATACCCAATGAAGCTCCAAAAGAAGTTGTTGCTGACTCTCCAATTAGTCCAGAAGACTCTACTGCTGACTCAGAAGACTCTACTGCTAGAACAAAACAAGCAACTACTACCTCTATCTATTCTGCTGCTAAGCCTACTCACTCTGCTTCTACATCACAGTTTCCTTCTTTGAATGCTCAGGATAAACCTTTTGATGATACTAATTATCCTGACGATCCAAATATGCCTCCTCTAGAGAATATCTATGATGACACAGACGATGAAGCTCTTGATGGTAACTTATTTGGAGCTGCAGTAGACTATACTAATTTGGAACTCAATATTCCTGTTAGTCCCACTACTACTACAAGAGTTCACAAGAATCATCCAAAAGAACAAATTCTAAGTGATCCTCAATCATCTGTACAAACAAGAAAAATGACTAAAGAACTTCATGATCTTCAACATCAAAGTTTCTTTGCAAGATCTTTGCATCAAAGAAACAGTCATAAAGATCTACAAAATTGTTTGTTTGCATGCTTTCTATCTCAAATTGAACCCAAGAACACTTACAAAGCCCTACAAGAAGCTAGTTGGGTGGAAGCAATGCAAGATGAGCTTCTGCAATTTAAGCTACAAGAAGTATGGACTTTGGTTGATTTTCCAAATGGAAAAAGAGTTATTGGTACTAAATGGGTTTTCAGATGTAAAAGAGATGAAAGAGGGATAGTCATCAGAAATAAAGCTAGATTAGTAGCTCAGGGATACACACAACAAGAGGGACTTGATTATGAAGAGGGACTATTCTTGGCTTATGCTTCATTCAAAGATTTTGTGGTGTATCAGATGGATGTAAAGAGTGCTTTCTTTTATGGGACCATTACAGAAGAAGTTTATGTGTCTCAACCACCAGGTTTTGAGGATCCTGATTATCCTGACAAAATTTACAAGGTGAATAGAGCAATGTATGGACTACATCAAGCTCCTAGAGCTTGGTATGATACCTTGTCAACATATTTGTTGGACTCTGGGTTCAGTAGAGGAAAGATTGACAAGACTTTGTGATGAGTGTGTAAATACTCATCATTTTTGTCTTATATGAACTGCCAAAACATCCAAAAACACCCAATAATGCATCAAAATACTGAAATTATCTCAAAAGTGTGTTTTATATGTTTTAGATGCAAAACGTTTAAAAACAAATGAAAAACGAACAAAGTTTGCACAATTGGCAGTTTCAGTCCCTCAAGTTTCAAATATTGACAAAACTAGTCCCTGGATATTCAAAATATAGAAAATTATCACCAAAAGGTCATTTTGAAATCATAAAATGTCATATTTAGTCCTTTGGTGAAAAATTGGAAAGTTTTGGAAATTTACACTTTTGGTCCCTGGAGTTTCAATAATTGGCAGATTCAGTCCCTGGTGGGATAATTTTGAAAGAAAAATCACTTTTAGTCCTTGGGAAGTTACAAAAATCAATTTTAGTCCCTGGGTGAAAGTTTTGTGGAAAATTACATGTTTGGTCCCTGTACTTTGCAAAATTGGCAATTTTGATCCCTGAACTTTTAAATTTTGAAAAATATTAAATATTGGTTCTTGGGATATTTTAACATTGCAAAATGGGTCCTTATTACATCTTTGGAGTTTGTACCATTTCAGCCCACAACTTTCTGAAAACTACAAAAATGGTCCTTGATGATTATTAGTTAAAAACCAAGTGGACTCGAAAATTAAACAAACAAACCAAACAACCCACCCATTACTATTCTTTTGGTCTGATCCAACACCTAAGCCCACCAAACTAAAGCCCATCTTCCCTTTTAAACTAATACCCCCGTCTTTGACCCAGTCAACGCCCCCAAAACTAACCAGGGTACTGTTCACCCTTCCCTAACCTCCCACCATTACCCCCTAATCTTCAGGTTCATGCCCCCCCTCCTCACCAAACCTCACCCACTATCATTAATATCTTTCACCCACACCACACCTTCCCCCCTCCTCAATAAATGCTCACCAAACAACACTCAACCTGCCCCAATCCCATTTCCCGCCAAAGAAAAATTTGAACGGTTGGGATTACACCAAGCCATCCAACGGCTAAAGATGAAGTGGGAAAGTCAAGAGAGATCCCAGGGAACTATAAAAGCAAAGAAGAAAAGCAGAAGCAGCCAGTTAGTTTTAGTTTTAATAGTAGTGTAGTTTTTAATGTCAATTAGGCTTAATTTTACATTTCAGTTGTACTCATTAGTTTAGGAAGCTTGTATTGAACATCTTCAGTATAATTTAAACTTATTTCAACCTTTAAATTCAGTGTGTTGTCCATTTTTAGTTTATGTCAAATTTTAATTGAAAATATTAAATCAACCTTATAGTTGTTAAAAATTATTGGTTAGTAGTTATTTAAGCTTATTCCTGCTCATTTATAAGTTCCCTAAGGTTTGCCAAACTTTTAGGATCAGTTAGGTTTAGAAAGTAAAAATAAAAAAAAAAAAAAAAAAAATCATCAAATAAATCACAAGAAAATCACAATTCAGTTTACAAAGAGATTCAAGCAAGGAAGGTGGGAAGTTATGGATTTACATGGTTTTAAGAACCTCTGATGAGGTATTGGATGGTTCTTGGTTCTTGTATGCCTTAGTTCACTGCCTTGGATAAGCTTATAAGGTAATCTAAAATTTTTAGTATAACTTGTGATTGTGAGTAATTAGTGTTTGTTGTTGTTTGTTTTCCCTAATTACCTTTATTTTCATCTAAAATCAGTTTACACATAAGTTATTTAGCTCAGATAAGTCATTTCCTTGTCAAAACCAATTTAGTTGTTTCATTAAGGAGTGTTTGGCATTGCAAGATTTTGTGGGTTGTAGCTGTCTTAAGTCTTTGTTACTTGTGTCATTAGTTTACATTAGAGTAATATTAGTTTGTTTTGTCATAAAATCCTTGTCCTAAACAACCAAAGTCAATATCCCACAAGTTCCACCACCACAGTTAACTGTGGTGGATTTTGATTCCCATAAGTCATCATCTCATAACATAAGTAGTTCTTTTAACCTATTTTAGTTTTGTCTTAACTTATAAACATGTTTTCAACCATTTAGATCAATCAAAAGTTGGAAAAAGTCAAAGTGGTGCAAAATTCTTAAAAGTCAAAATTTATCTCAGTCATTTTGAGCCAACTTTGGAGGCCTGCAATTTATTTGTTACTAAGATTCAAGGTTTGAAATTTTACATGCTTAATCTATACCACTTTGTCAATTTTTGTAAATTTTATCAGGTTTTTAGAATTTTATTTGGTGGGTCCCACACCCCCTTGAAGTAGGCTGCAGGGCAACACCCCTGCCCTGCACATCAGATGCCTCAGCTCACCACCACACTTTGGTGGTCTATTGTGGTTGATCCAGTGGGTCCCACACAGCAATAGTTGGTTCTCCCAACCCCCCTGCTGCCAGGGAGTGTTTGTGAACCATTTATTTGACCCCTAAGTCAGTGGACCCCACTTGTTTTTGGCCCTTAACTTTGTCCCCAAACTGCATCAGTCACCAATTTGTTAAGTGCTTATTGAAGCTTTTTGGCTTATTCATTGGTCATCTTTGCTTTTTATAGCTTATTTAAGTTAGTCTAACTTGTTTGAACCAGATTTTACCCTTGTGGGTCCCACACATGCTAGTTTAAGCTCATTTTCCATTTTGGTCAACTGTGGTCAACTGTTGACCAATTCAGCTTATATATAGCTTATTTTAAGTTTACAAAAATTTTGTTTTTACAAAAAGTGTTTGTTTTTAAGTATTTAATAAGTTTGTAATAGAAAAATCAAGAAAAACAAATTTAAAATTAAGTGATAGTTTCTATTTAATTTTATTTAATTTTAATTTTCATTTTTAAATTTTTATTAAGTACTTGTCATTTTTATATTTTTATTAATTATATCATATATTAAAGTATTTATATTAATTTTCTCAGATTTTTATTTTCTCATTTAGTATTAATTAGAATTAACTTTAGTTTTATTAATTATTAATTAATATTAAGTTTAAAATAGCATAATTAGTTTTTATTAAGTAAAACTTAGTTTTTATATTTTTTATAGCTTTTATATGTTGTAAAATAATTTTATAAATTTTATTAGAATTTTTACTGTTCATTTAGTATTTTTCTTAATTTAAAATAGTTAATTAGGTAATTAGTAATTAATAAGTAATTAATTAATAGAAAAATCACAAAAAGACAAAAAATATTTATTTTTATTTTTTATACTTTCTTCAAGTTCTTTTTAAGGTTTAGAAAATATTTTTGTAAGTTTTTAGTTTATTTTGTAACTTTTATTTTTTTTAGTTTATTATTAAATTAGATTTAAAATAGTTTTAAGTAATTAATTAGTGTTTAAATATTAAAATAATCATTTTAATAACTTTATTTTCATTTTAAATTTTCTTTTATCTTTTAATTTGTAAAAAGTTCATTTTCACCCCTTGTGTGTTTTCAGATTTTCGTTTTCACTTTTACTTTTGTACGTTTACGTTTTATTTAAACGTTACGTACGCGTTTTAAGTTTTAAACGTTTCTGGTTTTTCCCACTTTCTTGTCTTATTCAAATAGCTTGTTTAAGCTATTTCATTGTAGATTCCTTAGTTCAATCACTCACAAATCCCTTTTCATCCAAATTTACCCGATCAAATAACCGTTTTGTTTACAATTCACACCTCGTCGGGACTTAAACGACCCGGGAAAACACTGTATTCCTCGGAGCATTGATCTTGGCTGTCTGACTTTGTTGACCATTCCCTGGTCAATATAAGTTAGGTGGTTCGGGCTCAATCACTTTGTTTCTCAAAAGACAAAAGGATGATATTTTGCTGGTACAAATCTATGTTGATGACATCATCTTTGGTTCAACAAACAGGGCAATGTGTGTTGATTTTGAGAAGCTTATGAAGGATAAATTTGCAATGAGTTCCATGGGAGAACTCAACTACTTCTTGGGACTACAGGTGGTTCAAAAGAAAGATGGCATATTTATCAGTCAGGATAAGTATGTAAATGACATCTTGAAGAAGTTTGGATTTGAAGATGCTAAGCCTGCTAAGACAACCATGGATACCAACAAACCTTTGTTGAAGGATGAGAATGGAAAAGAAGTAGATGTTCACTTGTACAGGTCTATGATTGGCTCATTGATGTATCTTACAGCATCCAGGCCTGATATCATGTTTGCTGTGTATGCCTGTGCAAGATTCCAAGTTTGCCCCAAAGAATCACATCTCAATGCAGTGAAGAGGATTTTTAGGTATCTAAGGCATCAACCTAAACTGGGCCTATGGTATCCTAAGGATTCACCTTTTGATTTGGTGGCATATTCAGACAGTGACTATGCTGGTGCTTGCTTGGATAGAAAGTCTACAACTGGAGGTTGTCAATTTCTTGGAAACAGATTGGTGTCATGGCAATGCAAGAAACAAACAGTGGTTGCAAATTCTACAACTGAAGCTGAGTATGTGGCTGCTTCAAGTTGCTGTGGTCAAGTGCTATGGATGCAAAACCAGCTACTGGATTATGGGTACAATTTCATGAACACCAAAATTCATATTGATAACAACAGCACACTTTGCATAATTAAAAATGTTGTTTTTCATTCAAAAAACAAAACATATTGAGATAAGACATCATTTCATAAGGGATAGCTATGAAAAGAAGTTAATTCAAATTGTCAAAATTCATACTGATAACAATGTTGCTGATCTTCTCACTAAACACTTTGATGTAGGAAGATTTCAATTCTTAATTGCAAACATTGGTATGATTAATCTTTGAAGAACTTATCTTTTATTGTTTTTGTAAAAAGTGTAAAGGTCTTGTGCTGTTTGTTGATCTGTTTCTGCTGCTTCTTAAGAAGCAAGTGATTAAGTTGTAATGTACTCTGTTGCTATTTTACTCTACTGCTAGTATATTTTCTTGTATACTTTGTGGTGTTTGGACTAACATTTTGCAGGATAAGTTGAAAATTGATGATTTGCAAGAGTTCATCCATATCAAGTTCTGCCATAACAAAAGACTGCTAAACAACAACCTAAAATTAAAAGACTTAAAACATCATTTTCTAGGGCATGGAAGCCCAAGTACAATTTTCCTCTCCTTAGGAAGAGGAGGGTTTGTCTTCCTTGCCTTAGTAGATGTCGTGGATCTTGGTCTTGATGTTGATGGTCTTTCTGGAGTGGATGATGGATTGTAGTCTGGTTCATCCTCATCTGATGATGTGTAGATGAAGGGGGAAACAAGCTCATTGGGAGATGGTGGTCTGATTGGGATCCAAGCAGGGTCTTCTGATGATTCTGAAGACGATGGAGACTTGGGAGACATCACTTCTTTACCCCTCGATGTACTTGGGGTTTGATTCAAATGTAGGAGATCCTTGAAGACTGGAAGGTCATGCTTCCTCTTTCTGGCTTGCTCCTTGGTTCTACAACCATTATGAGGAGGACGGAATGGAGGGACATATGTTTCAAAAGGAGATTCATCTTCCGAAGAAGAATCGGATGAGATGTTGATTATTTCGGGTGATGATTTCATTGTGATTGGACGAATTGATTTGGGTGATTGGAAGATTTGATTGTGTGATTGGCGTTTCTAATTGTTATTAGGGTTTGATTGTTGTGATTTAGGGAAAAGATTGCGTCCGGTTTTATAGGGATTTAGGAGTATCAAGCGCATTAATTGTTATGGGTTATTGACTTTTTGACCAAGTTTGAATAGTCAACTCTGCTGCTGGCTTATTTTCACTCTGCTGCTAGTTGTTTCATTCTGCTGCTAGTTGTGGATGACTGGGTTATGCTGCTATGGTTGTAAGTGAAAGGGTGGTATGTGTAACTTCTACCAATCAGTTTAAAACCTAATTAATCTTCATAATTGGTTTCTACACGCTCCAAATTGAAGTTATCACAAACCCTAACACTCCATTATTGTCAAAATCAATTATCCCCAATTTCCCTAAACCCTAATTCATGGATTGTGTACGTACCTGGGCAGAGCAACACAATAGTGTGGTAGTTTTAGATGAAGAGTTGGTTCCTGAATGGCTCACAGATATGGTTAAATTTTTGAATGCTACTTCTCTTAGGTATGCACTCACTGTGAATCCTACTATATATGTTTCCTACATCAAACAGTTTTGGCTTACTGCTAAAGTCAAATCTATGAATGGGGAAAAATATGTCAGTGCTTTAGTAGATAGGCAAAAGGTTCGTATCACTGAATCATCTATAAGGGAATCTCTTCTCTTAAATGATGAAACAGAGACTACTTGTCTTGCTAATTCTGCTATTTTTGATGGTTTAAAAACTTTGGGGTATGAGGGCAAGCATAACAATTTAAAATTTCAAAAGGCTCTCCTATGTCCTCAATACAAGTTTTTGGTACATCTTCTCCTTCATTGTTTGAGTCCTAAAACTTCTGGGTGGCATGAGTTTAGTGCTACTATTGCTTCTGCAATGGTATGCTTAAGCACAGGTCAACCATTTAATTTTTCAAATATGATTTTGGAGGGGATTGCTAAAAGTGTTAAAGAGTCTGGTTCTTATTTGCTTTATCCAAGATTTCTACAGCTCTTTATTGTTGACCAACTTACTGATTTTAGATCCCATGCTGGTTATTATGAAGCTCCAAGATTGATTTCAAAAACTTTTACTTTCTTGGTTAAGCATTGAAAAAGTTCTTCAGGCACACATACAAATCTTACACCTTATACGGTGCACCTTGTGCAAAATATTCAGGGTGAAGGATCAGGAAATCCCACTGATTCCCATCACACACCCAATTTTTCTGCATCAGCTACATAACCCAAAATACACTATACCCTTAGGAAAACCAAAAAGAACACTAATCTACCTCAGGATAGTGGTAGTATGGCTGTACCAGATGAGGCTGTCCTAGTTGATGGAGGGGACATGTTGGTGAGGGCTGTCACTACTGCTTCTAGCTTAGCAGCAGAGCAGGATAGTGATAACATAAATAAGACCCAATCCAAGGCAACATCTAGAGAAAATGATTCTTCTGAATCTACTTCTCAGGATGGTAACCCTAGCCAAATGGAAAATATAGGGGGCTCAGATGATCAAACTAGGTTTGATACTGAGTTTATGTCCCAAGATTCACCTCTCGGACCAGGTTACACAGGTTGAAGTGATGAGGACAGGCCAGTGACCAATGAATTGACGGAAAATCTTGTACATGATGACAATGTCCATGATTCACCTCTCGGACTAGGTAACACAGGTCGAAGTGATGAGACTACTATGCAACTCATTAAGGAATTGACGGTTACTTGTACCAATTTGGGGTTGAAGTGTACTACTTTGGAAGATAAGGTTCTTACTCTGTCTACAGTTGTTGCAAGTCAAGGCAAGATTATCACAACATTGAAGAAACAGATTAAGAAATTGAAGAAATCAAGAACTTCAACCTCATTGAAAAGGCTAAAGAAGGTGGGCACTTCTCAAGTTATTAGTTCACCTGAACTCTCTACACATTTGGAAGAGGATGATGCTTCCAAACAGGGGAGGAATGAAGATGTAATGGGTTCAGGGGAGGCAAATTTGAAGAGGGTTGAAAGTGCTCAGGTTATGAATGAAGAAATGGCTTCAGGGGAGGTTCCACTGATTGGAGACATGGATGTGGAAAGTCCTGAGGATGCTGAGAATTTTGTGGTTGCTGATCAATCAGGGAATGAGGTTGTAATGGAAAAAGTGATTGCTACTCAAGAAAAGGTGGTGGAAAAACTCAAGACTTTGGAGCCTGAGCAATTAGTGAAGGCAACAGGGTTGATGGGTGAAGCTTTAAAGACTTTGGGGGATTCAATGGTGAAAGAGCTTGAAAATGCTGCTATTGCTGACAAGACTAATGACTCTACTGCTGCTCATGATTCTACTGCTAAAGATCTTGCTGATCCTGCTGCTAGTGGAAATATGAATTCTGCTAATGCACAAGACTCTGCTGCTGGGTCTAGTGATAATGCTGTTACTGAAGCAATGGTTTTGTTAAGTAAGAAGACTTCAGAAGTTCCATGTGAATCATCTTCAAAACATACACCACTACCAACACCATCACTACCACAACAACCTACAATAACAACCACATCATCAACACCAAGTTTACCTCTAAAAGGAGTTGTATTTAGAGAACCTGCTGCTCAACCAAAGAAGATAGTATCATCATCTACTGACAAAGGAAAGGGCAAGCAAGTTGCAGAACCTCAATGGATGTATAAGGGATTTGACTACTCTGTACTACCTTTTCATATATGGCCTAAGGAACTACAACTTAAACATGACTCAGCTGTTGCTTTGAAAGAACAAGAGATGATTGATCAAGAAGAACTACAGCTGGCTCAGAAAGAAAAGGAAAAGATTGAAAAGGAGACAGAAGATTTAAGGAGGTATGAGGAATGGGTGGATGAGAAGATAAGAATAGAGGCTGATATTGAACTCAACAAGATGATCAAGATTGAGGATAATGAAGATCCAACTTTTGATGTGAGATCTTGGGTAAGTAAGTTCACAGCTAAGAAAAAGAAAGAAGATGCTGCTACTAGAAAGAAGAAAAAGGTACTTAGAGGTCCAACTCCATTACAACAAAGAAAAGAGTATGAAAGATATCTGAAGAATATGAAAGGATGGAAATTGGTGCAGTTAAAACCTAAGTCTGATCAATAGGTTTATGACTTGTATCAAGTGGCTAAAAGACAAACAGATACCTTTTATCCTATGGGTTGTGCTGAAGACTTGGAACATATTGCTCAGATGAATAAGAAGTTGGTACCTGAAAAAGTAGCTGAAGTAGAGCATGTTCAAGAAACAGATGTTGTTAAGCAGCTTGATGATGCAGTTAAGACTACTTCTTCTATGCAAAGTGTTAAAAGAAAAGGTGTGGTTCAAAAATCATTTGCAAAGAAGAAGAGGAAAACAGGGGAAGAAAGCAGTTCTAAGCCAGAAGGAGATGAGTTCAAGAATGATTGTGATCATATTCCTCCTGAGCATTTAAAAGAATAATTGAAGGTTTACACTATGGTTGGCAAGATGGAAGATCCTGAAGTAGTTGATGCCAAACCAATAGGAGTCAAATATCCTATTATCAAAGTAACTACAGGATATGATACTAACATTGGTGCATTTCATGATGTTGAGAGATCTGATGGTAAGACTCACAGGTTTCTTACATTTAAACAGATGCTATATTACTTTGATAGAGAGGATGTTGATGACTTGTGGAAGTTGTACAAAGCAAAGTTTGGAGCTGAGAAGTTTGATGGTAAAAAGTATGAGAAAGATCAAATTGATCATATCACAACTATGTCTGATAATGTTCTGTGGAGAGCTCTAAAACTTATGTATGAACCTTCAATGGATGATTCTGAGTGGACAGAGATAGTACAATACAAAGTAAGAAAATGGAGACTCTTTCAAGATTCTGGAGTTCATATGCTGGAAATTGGACCAATTACTTTGTATATGCTAGCTGAAAAGGATTACCCAGTGGTAAGATACTGGAATACTGTCAATCAGATGGTTAATGGTGCTGGATTACTCAACTTGCAGAAAGATTATGATACTGATGATCAAGCATTCAATTTGCTGTCAAAGTATAAGAAGATACTTGATCAACAGACATCTCAAGACTTGAGTGTTTGGAAGCATCCTCCTGGTGTTTAGATGAGCTTTGAAGAAACTTAATGATTTAGAAATAAATATTAAGTTTAGGGCAGGATTGTTGGGTTTTGAGTTCTGCTGCTGAGTGAAACTGCTGCTATGATGAAACTGCTGCTAGAGTAAATGATTCTGCTGCTGATGACAAAGTGCTGATAAGGAAAATGCTGCTGAAGGAAACTACTGCTGAAGAGATAAGCATGTATTCGTAGTAGATAATTATAGAATAGATTGAATGTATATCTTATACGTCTAGAATATTCTTATCTTGATTAGAAACTTATTGTAAACCTAGTAGGACTCCTTGGCCAATAAAAGGAGGATCCTAGGGTTAGATTATGTACGCATTGTTTAGTTTTCGTTTACACTTCAAAGTTGTAAAACCCTAGCATTGTCGAGTGCTCGTATTAATAATATTGAAGTGTTGATAGTGAATTGTTCTTCTTAAGTTAAGCTTTTACATCCCGCATTCAAGCTTAAGTGTTTACTTTAAGTCAACTTCTATATAAGATCGTTTGCTCAACTGGGATCAACAGTTGTGTGATTCTATCTTATGCTTTTCTTCTTTTTAACATGCTAGGCTAGGTTTTTTGTTGTGTTTGCTTAGATGTAATGAAGCCTAGATGTTGATTATTGGTTGATGGTTTGTTTATAATTGTTGTGGATGATTGTATTCAATGTTAGGCTTAAGAAAACTGACAGGCTTCCAATTGGTAACTTGCTTGAACGTCTTAAGAAACATGATCGGAGGTGTACTATGATTTATGGTTGTATTTAATGCATGAGCGAATTCTAGTGATCCCATGTTAGGAGCTTTTAGTCGGCTCAACATAGGAGTGAAGTAGGAGCTTATAGAGTTAGGGAATTTCGTACACGGCCCAACGACTAGTATTAAGGAATATAACCCGTCATCCATGCAATTGTAACAAGCTAATCAACCGGTAAAAGATATCTAGGGAGTAATGAAATCTAAGTAAACACATTTTCTCTTATTATTGTTCACACCACAAATTAGTTTTAGTTTATTTTATTTTATTTTATTTTGATTGCATTTTTAGTTAATTGGGTTAGTTGACTAGCAACTAATTCCGCCCACTCCTTCAAAACCCGAGATTTTATTTTCTTTCATAAAAATATAAAAAAATACAAAAAGAATCATCCCTCACCTTTAGACCTAGTTTAGTAGACTTTTTAATCCTAGCGAACACTATTCCTGAGTTGAATGATCAATCCCCCGGTACTTGTCACTATACTATACTACAACGAACAGGTACACTGCCTGGTGGGGATTGCAAGCTTCTCAAGATCCCTTGAGAGGTAAAACCTTTTGCGAGGGCGCAATTCCACGCATCAGTAAGATAGGATTAGACGATTTGACCATCTAAGTCTATCGACTTGAACCCCAGATGAAACGACAGGATGCACTATTAGAAAACTTGTCATGATAATAACAAGAGTAGTAATTAGGTTAACAATATTCTCCCCATCTGATTTCTCTTCGTTATTTACTTGCTTTGTTATTTGTTTTTCATTAAATTAGTTTAATTAATCTACAATTAAATCCCCCTTTTAAACTAATGACATTAGACTCAGATAATATCCGCACCAGAGCTCTTGGGACTACCTCGGCTTTACCGTTAGCTATACTATACACGACCGGGTACACTGCCCGACAGTGCATTAGGTAGACGAGCAACTTATAGATATTAAAACCTGGTCAGTAAATCCTGCATCAAGTTTTTGGCGTCGCTGCCGGGGAGCTATTAGGATTTTATTTAAGTTTTGCACTTTTAATTTTATTTTCAGTTTCTCACGATTTCTCTTCAAGTTTCAGGTACCATGGGTGATGTTGATATCGATACCCTCACTCTCAAGGAATATCTAGTGCTAGCAAGAGAAGAACAAGGGTCTGGTTTGCTTAGGCCAGCTATTGGAGCGGAGGTTCAATTCGAGATCAAGAACCAACTCATAAGAGACTTGCGAAAAGACCCTTTTTCGGGAAACAAGACCGAAGATGCTCACGAGCATATTGAGAATGTTTTATACATTGTCATTTTGTTCAATATTTCTCGAGTATCTCATGATGCAGTCATGCTCAGAGTCTTTCCCATGACACTTACAGGTGCAGCAAAGAGATGGGTAGATAGGTTATCAGCGGGAACAATCAATACTTGGGCTCTTTTGAAGAAAAAGTTCATCCAAAGGTATTGCCCTCCTTCAAGGACGGGAAAACAGCTCGAAGAAATTCATAACTTCAAACAGGATGGTGACGAAACATTGTACCAAGCTTAGGATAGGTAAAATGATTTTCTATTCAAGTGCCCTACACATGATCTCAACAAGCAACAAGTCATGAACATTTTCTACAAGGGGATCAATATTTCTACCCGCCAAATGTTGGATTCTCATGGGCCGATCCCTGGAATGAACCAAATTCAAGCCCTAAAGGCAATAGAAGACATGGTGGACCACTCTTAAAAGTGGCATGATGGGGGAAGTGGTAGGAGCATTGTTGGAAGTTCGGATGGAATTGCCCTCATCACCAACAAACTCAAAATCTTGGGCCGAGACATGAAGAAGCTCAAGGAAAATGTGCATGCCATTCAAGTGGGATGCGAAATATGTGAAGGGGCTCACTTAGCCAAAGATTGTCCCTTAAAAAAAGATGATGTAAGGACCGAGGAGGTAAAATATGGAGAAGGAAGACCGTTTCAAGGAAGTAATTATGGGGGAACTAGGTATCGTACGGGGCCTCAAAATTATTACTCTAGAGTTGACAACCGACCTTCATACGGAAGAACTAGCCTTGAAGATTCCATTCAAAAATACCTTGATGAGTCAGCTAAAAAGCGAAAGGAGCGTGAAGAGTGGCTTAAAAGTTTTCAAGAAGGGACAACACTTAACCTAAAGAGTCATGACGACACTATTTGAAGCCTCGAAACCAAAATTTTCCGTACTTGATTCCAAGATTTTCCGTACTTGAGCCGTCTTTCAAACTAACCTTAGTCAGCGTCGATTTTTAATCTTTTCTGGTATCATTTGTCTTCTGGCTCTCATAAGCTAGCGGATGATAGCTCATTCCTTTAATTATTTTGCGATAGTTTGTCCTATCGTTTATCTTTTAGCTACTCTTCAGAAGGGATTTTTTTATTTTTATTTTTATGATGAGGGTATGACTGGATCGAGTATTCCAGGTGTTGATGGGAGTGGTGTGGAGCCAAGCAGTTCTAATGTTGGTGTTGTGGCCACTTCATCCGTTGATTTTGTATGGAGCCTTATGAAATGTTGGAGACTTATGTTCTGGAGTATGATATTACCTCCAGATTTCATCTTGGTAATTCTTTTGTGTGTTTGTATTTGTCTTATTATCTTTCGACTATTTCCAGGGGGACGTGTTGTTGTTGCAGCCGATTCACTCTTAAAAGTAATGGCTCTTGAAGTAAGTGGTAACAACTTGGAATATTCGTCCTTTTCCAATGCAGGACTCTTTTATTGGCGTTCTTACAGACTGCAGAACAGAAGTTTGTTTTCTCATCTTACATTTCGAGACGCTATTTCCCCCCGATTGAAGGAGATAATGGCTTTCACCATTTCATCTATGGATTTTGGGGCGTTACTCATTATATGTTTAACCAACCCTGGGTTGGATATTCTATGCGTGAATTTTGCAACTTTTACATCGTCTGGTATTCCCCTCGCCTTCCTGCTTTCCGCCAGGAACCTTTTTGTGAAATATTATATTGATTCCTTATTCCCTTGTCTAGCACAACGGATTTTCTTGTCTTTTCCCTTGTGTCTTTCCATTTTTAGCAAGGCTTCTAAAAATGCGCCTTTTAGTTCCCGGTAACTGCTTATGGATTCTTAGGGAATGTTTTCAAACCAGATTCTAGCAGCTCCGGTGAGTGTACCTAAACATCTGGCGTTGGGTAGCCAAACCCCAATTGTGTACCTGTGTTGCCAAACACTTTGACATGGTCCTCGGGGTTCCCGCTTCCGTCGTATGTTTTGACATTATCTAGCATGTAAGTTTTTTTTTTTTTTTTTTTTTTTTTTGATAGTTTTGCCTTGTAGATATTCTGCATGAACGGGTCGACTCCTTCAGGTATGTACGACAGCATTTGGTTACCTTTCCCATCATTCACTTTTTTGTTCTCCATTTTTTCGCTTGCTTCATCACACTCTTTGTGAGTGAATTGCATTTTTCCTTTCAGAAGCTTCTCGCAATTACCTCCGGTCTCTGCTTCCTTGTCGTGGCATTGTTGTTTACATTGGTTTTGCGAGTGTGTGGCTGCAAGGCTTTCTTTCCTGGGACCTCTTTCTTTCTGCCACTTTGGTCGCTTGCCTTCTGAGCCTTCACTTTTTAGCCCGTCTTGGGATTGTTCGACCCTTCTTTTTCCACCGGTGTTTCTTCTTTGCTTGGCTGTTTCTTGTTCAGCCTATTCCGGGGTATCCTCGAGGTCTGGTTGGGCATGTATCCCTCTGAACTTCTCTTGCGGCACCTTCATTGGATGACCCTTCTCACTCTGGCCTGTTAGTATTTGGAGGTCGTAATTGTTGTTGGGCTCCCAGGGGGTCACACCTGGTATCAGCTTGTTTTGATCTTTCAGTATTTTGTCCTTCCTCATCACCCTCCGCGAAGCGGATGTTGACGTGGAAGTGTGTAACACCCCCAAAATCGGGTCCAACGGAAGCATATGTTACTGGGGTGCTACTCGATTGATATCATAACACAAAGTATAAAGAATGGTTTTTACCTCAAATCGATTAGAAGAAATTTCATGGTCAAAAAGTACTTTGTTTACATCTGTCAAAAATAGTGCGGAAATATAGGTAAAACAGTTGATTGAAAGAGTTTCGAATTTGTTTGATAATTGCAACAAAATGAATCGTGGGCTACGTTGTTATACGCCCATAGTTTGCTTGATTTTACATAGTATTTGTATAAAACATCTGAATTACTCAGGTCTATAGTTGAGTAAATCCATAGTATTTGGGTAAAACATCTGAACACAAGTCAAGTAGTAGTGAAACAATAACATCGTAATATAGGATATTGCCCTAAACCTCATGACACACAAACCTTAACACTGTTATGCTGCCATAAGAGATACATAAAAATCTTATGGGATAGAAGCCTACACATAATAATATGATGCAGGTAATAGGGCCCTCGGATAATAGGAGTTTGCCAGTTCCTAAGTTATTCGAATATAGTGCATTCGGTTACCATCCCAGGCTAACTTCAAATGGGGCGTCAACTGCCAATAGATCTATTCACTATAATCGCGTTCACTCACAAGTGATTAATGGGTCATGATACGAGGGACTTTTGACAAAAGCGGTAACTTAGACAATATCAATCAGGATAGCATGCAGAGAAATGCTTGTGTTCAGGTTCGTAGCATTTAATACGTTGCAATAAATAAATAGAGTGTTTCATAAATCAAGTAAAATGTTTAAGATAAACGAGTAAAGTGTTTAAGATAAACGAGCATGTATCTCCCCCAAAGAGTTCGAAATAGATAAAAGAGGGGCTATGACTCACCTTAGCAATAAGCAGTCTGATAGTGAAAAGAATCAAGTAGTGATAGTGAGCGGCACTGACACGCGACCTAGATTAGTATGGCAAGTTTAGTTTAAAGTTTCAGGTTTAAGACTCGATAAGTTTAAAAGTTTTAAAGTGGTGTTATTGTTGCTTATGTGGCAGCATTTAAGTTTAAAACAGTTTTCTAAGTGTTTGTAAGATTGGCTCTTGGAAGTGTATACAATAATAAAAGTATCAAAAGCGAATAACTCTTTGGTTCGACAGTAATCGAAAGATGATGTACCGAAGGTAATCACAAGTAGATGATAGACGATGTCGGATTATAAGAATATCATTTAAAAGCTAAATATTAGTTAATAATAAAAGTGTGTAGAAGTTATACTTTAAGTAATAGTTTTATTAAAAGAGTTTGTATTTAAAAATTACACTTGTAAGCTATAAGTGTATGGTTTTTAGAAAATCGAACATGACCCGTGCATTGTCTTAGTTTGTACGAGAGGACTAAATATCATAATTAGTAATAAACTGTTGTTATTAAAACAAGTTTTGAGTATAGCTTATAATCCATTTACAAAGTATGTTTAGAAGGTTCCCATTAAAAGTAACATGTATATGTTTGAATAATAAGCCATTTTATATATAAAACTCAAGTAAATTTTTATAAGTTGGAATAAACCATATTAAGTTTACATAAGTTGAAACATGCGTTATGAATTAATAATCTTACAAGTATATTTAAAACTTATCATTTTGGAGTGAAAACTAGTTTTTATAAGCTTTAAATGTACAATGGAGCTTATGCTTGTAGGTGTTGAGTATATATATGGAATTTGAGTTAATAAGTATGCTTTTATAAACTCGTTATAAGTTATGTTGTGAACTCGTGGAATAAGTCGATGGATATGTCGAAACTGTACCAACGTAATTATACAAAGTTTATCCGAAGTTTTAAGTGGGTTGCGGCCTGGTTTAATACACAAACAAATACATTTTTAATTTAGTGGCATGTGGCCCAAATTGTAAAACAACACAGACACTCCCTTGATTTCCTGTTGGCCCTCGACCCAATATCGACACTCAACATCAAGAAAATTTAGCAGGTTATGATATTTGATACAAGAGGAGTGAAACCAACGTTCATATTTCGAGCTTCAAGTAGTCAAAACCCGAACACTTTTGACCTCGCAATACACCTCATAACCATGAACCTCATTGGACTGTGATATGACTGTTGGTAAGGTCCGACACAACAGCCATATGACACACTCAAATAGCACTTCACATTTTATTTAGCAAAAGCAAATCCAGTCCAACTTTGAGACCAAAAATCCGTAAAACTCACCAATGTGGTTTGAACATAGTGGGTTTCAACCCAAATAGAAATCCAAACATAATCACTACAAGCACATAACCAGGAAGCCTAAAAGAAGACGAGCAACAACAACTTGAACATTTACAAGAAGCCAAACACGAGTCGAGAAATACGGGACCCCAAACTCACTCGAATCACAAGAAAAGAAGCAAAGGATGAAACAATTTCCATTTTCTCAAAATCTAAGCAACAATACACCACTGTAGTCAAACCACAGTGGGTTTCGAACCACATCAAAAACCAAACTCAAACATCCCATTACTAATAAGCTGTTACGCACGAAAATAAGCACTTCAATCTTTATGAGCCAATCTTAGATTCTCGTTTAATTAGTATAAGCCACACAAGATGAATAGCAGCAACATAAATGTAATCATTCATGGTACATGGACATAATGGAAAGAAACATCATCTCCATAAAAACAGGTTGCGGGTTTTATAACAGATCCAAGACCAACAAAATTAAGAATATAATAAAAGGTGCAAAGAATCAAAATCCTTACAGATAGATACGGATCGATCATCCAGAACACAAGTGAGGCTCGACTCTAATTTCCCAGCAATTCCGCACTCCAAGCAGATCAATACCGAGGCTCCAATACTCATGAAACTAATCATAGTGAGATTTGAGAGTGTGTGGATCTTGCTGAGCATCGAGTATCATTAAATAGAAAAAGATAGGGAAAGCCTTCGACTCTCTTTTGATCATAGAAAATGAGAAACAACCGTTTTTAGCTATAATCCCAATCCATCTTCAATCTCTAGGTGTGTTGACTCTTGGGAAACGCAAATGAAAATGATGGCTCGTTTGACAGCAGATCGCAGCTATGGGTCTAGATTTGGATTCTAGTTTTTGGAGGATGTAAGTTGATACTGAGAAGATAAACATGATAAGAAATAAGAGGGAGAGAAAAGGCACACGTGTGTTTTGGGAGTTGAAAAAGAAAATGGGGCGTGGGTTGGGGTATAGGTTTTAGATAGTTTGTTTTGTTTTTATCTAATTAGTGTATTGAGTGTATCCCGTGTCCCGTTAAGCTTTGGTGTAAACGTGATACCTTGATTTGGAAAAATGCGAGAAGTATATTTCTGGAAACTTTTTTTTATAAAAATAATATAAGGGCAAAGTTATTGACTCCGAAAAATAGTTATAAAAATTAAACCATTACCAATACGGTGTCAGTACGCGTGTGAGCCCGTTCGAAGTGAGATGTGAGATACGTCACATAGTTGGTTGGTGAACATATTTCGTAATTGTTTTATTTAAATAAAATAATAAAAAAAATATAACCCTTAAAAGTGGTTTATTAAACATTCAAACGAAATTACTTTGTGTTTAACGCTAATTAATGACTGGGTAAGTTAGGGGGTGTTACAGTACCTACCCCTCAGACTGGATTCCGTCCCAGAATCCTAAGTTGTGGTAGTGGTCGGGGTTGTCTCGGGAACTAAGTGTGGGTATTTAGCACGATATTGATCCTTACGCTTCTAGGTGTACTCAGTCGGGGGATATTTGTCTTGTCGCAGGTGGAAGTTAAAGGTCTACCAATAATAGATATGCAATTTAGTAGTGTGGGTTTTTAAGCATGGTGTAAATAAAAGTAGCTTTTCAAAAAAAAATTAACTCATAGTCGCTCTTTAATACGCAAAAGTTTTGATGTAGTTTTGACCAGAGAAGATTTTTAACCCTACAAAATGAGTATTTTTGGAAAAATATTTTTGAAGTTGGTATAAACGCGTTTTTAAAGAAAGATTTTTGAAAGTGGAATTATCAAGGATGAGGGTATAGTTGAGTATGGCATTTCTAAAGGTTTATGGACAAGATCTAGTTTCCAGTGCTTGGTAATGTTTGGTAGCTAACCATTGGGTAAATTTTATAGTTGGGGTACTTAATTTACTTGGGCAGTACTGGGATGTATCATGACTTATATTGTTGTGCTAGTGGTCTGAAATGAACGAACCAATCGAATATTAAGTTGTGGGGTGTTTTCCTTGGTTACAAGTGAGAGTTGTGTATCAATAAGGGGATCTAATTGTAAGGAGCGAGTGGGTAACTAGTTTAGAGATGAAACAGCGTCAAGACTTGGTGGGTTGTTGTCTATAGTTTCTGACAGAGGTACGTGATTCTCTTCTAGGGTTTAGTTTATTTCCAAAAGAAAATGTTGGTTATTCTGTTTGTGAGGTAATATCATAAAAACATTTTTCATATAAGTAAATGATCCATAAGATGTTTGTAAAAATATTTCATAAGATGATTTGTAAAAAAATTTATAGAGTAATAGGAAAACGATCTATTATTTGCAAGATAATAGAAAAATCGTAGTATAGTTTGTGATACCATAAATTGGGTTATATAGTAACTTGTGAAATGAATTGTAAAATAGTTTATAAAATATTTGGAAAAGAGATTAATTATTTATAAAAGAACAGTAAGGCTGAAATTTTGATTTCATAATATAGTAGTAAAACATTTCATAAAGTGTATTGTAGGATAACTGAAAACAGCTCGTATGTTACTAGTGGCACAGTGTATTATTTTATAAGAGGGTAGGAAGGTAGACAATCGGTATTCTCTAGGGATGAGTGAAGGATTTTGTGTTCTGAAGCTAGTGGTTCAGGTTACTCCGTAAGGTCTTAAGGTTTCCATTGGTTCACAAGTCTAACTTCTTGTATGCTTAAAGGTTCATGGTTTCTTTCGTTGTTTACTTCCATTAGAAGGTTTTCCTCTTAGGTATTATGGAGAGTCATTCCTAAAAGGCTAGTGATTTAATCCTGATTCGTCAATTGTGTGTGGTTTGGGGTAGAGGTGACTGTAACACAACCCGTAATAGTAAGTGTAAGTTATTAATATATGTTAAGTAATGTTTAAATGGTTATGCATCATCTGCTAAGCAAATATCCATGCATAGTGTTGGTAAAGGGGTAAGCACGGGGACGTGGCGAAATAAAGTGTAGAATGGTCTATTTTGAGAGTAAAGTGTTCCGATTAAAAGATAAAGTGTTGTAGTGAGAAAGTATTGTGAGGCCAGCGTGTTGTAAGTCGAAGGAAACCTTTATGATATACAATGCTCGTGAACATAGGAAGACATTATAGTGTTCTCAGAAAATCAAATAGAAAATCAACCGGACATAACCCCATTATAACTGCTCCCAGTATCGCAAAGTTCACCTCTGAGTCAGACATAGGTGATCAGACTATGTCCCACTGTCCCTGGTTGAATATAGGTGATCAGTCTATATTCACCCGAGGTTCATTGAACTTTAAAATACTCGGCTTAGTCATACTAGTACTCTGCCCTTTAGAAAGATGTTTTGAAAGGCTAAGGCAAATGTCAAACTCAGGGTCGAAGGATGGGATTACGTAAGGAAAAGATGTAAGGTTGTGATAAGTATGATACGCAAGCATAAGTATATGGGAAAATACTCATAGTAAATAGTGAAACAAGTGGATATAAATCATTCAATAGTAAGACACACATCTCAACAAGTATATTAGTGAACAAACATCACCAGTGAGGCATCAGCTTGGCAGGCAGGCACGTGCCGGTCATAGGGTTAAGTTTTTGTAAAAGTAGTTATAGTCTAGGTGTTCAAAATACCCAGTTCTCTATAACCTGGGCTCTGATGCCAATCTGTAACACCCCCAAAATCGAGTCCAGCGGAAGCATATGTCACTCGGGTGCTACTCGATTGATATCATAACACAAAGTATAAAGAATGGTTTTTACCTCAAATAGATTAGAAGAAATTTCATGGTCAAAAAGTACTTTGTTTACATCTGTCAAAAATAGTACGGAAATATAGGCCTATAAGAGTATTTAAGCGGTCCCAAATGTTTATCAGAGTCATCTATGACCATGCCATGCCATTTGCCAAGCGCCTCCAAGAGTAAGTTATCACCTGAAATACATGCTAAAAACTGTCAACACAAAGGTTGGTGAGTTCATAGAGTTTATAAGTAAAATAGTTGATTGAAAGAGTTTCGAATTTGTTTGATAATTGCAACAAAATGAATCGTGGGCTACGTTGTTATACGCCCATAGTTTGCTTGATTTGCCATAGTATTTGTATAAAACATCTGAATTACTCAGGTCGATAGTTGAGTAAATCCATAGTATTTGAATAAAACATCTGAACACAAGTCAAGTAGTAGTGAAACAATAACATCGTAATATAGGATATTGCCCTAAGCCTCATGACACGTAAACCTTGACACTGTTATGCTGCCATAAGAGATACATAAAAATCTTATGGGATAGAAGCCTACACATAATAATATGATGCAGGTAATAGGGCCCTCGGGTAATAGGAGTTTGCCAGTTCCTAAGTTATTCGAATATAGTGCATTCAGTTACCATCCCAGGCTAACTTCAAATGGGGCGTCAACTGCCAATAGATCTATTCACTATATTCGCGTTCACTCGCAAGTGATTAATGGGTCATGATATGAGGGACTTTTGGCAAAAGCGGTAACTTAGGCAATATCAATCAGGATAGCATACAGAGAAATACTTGTGTTCAGGTTCGTAGCATTTAATACGTTGCAATAAACAAATAGAGTCTTTCATAAATCAAATAAAATGTTTAAGATAAACGAGTAAAGTGTTTAAGATAAACGAGCATGTATCTCCCCCAAAGAGTTCGAAATAGATAAAAGAGGGGCTATGACTCACCTTAGCAATAAGCAGTCTGATAGTGAAAAGAATCAAGTAGTGATAGTGAGCGGCACCGACACGCGACCTAGATTAGTATGGCAAGTTTAGTTTACAGTTTCAGGTTTAAGACTCGATAAGTTTAAAAGTTTTAAAGTGGTGTTATTGTTGCTTGTGTGGCAGCATTTAAGTTTAAAACAGTTTTCTAAGTGTTTGTAAGATTGGCTCATGGAAGTGTATACAATAATAAAAGTGATATGCCCGTGTTGGATAACTATCATAGTTTGTTTATTATGTTTATTAGGATAAGTGTTGAGTCATTGTTTAGGATATGTCTTGAGTCATGTTAGGATAAGTCTTATATTTGTGAGAATTATCTCATAAACTAGTATTTAAGGTGTCATAATGTTATGAATGAACGAATCAATCAAAAGTTAATAAACAAATCTCTAGTTCTTTTCTTCTATTTTCTGACGGAGCCAGCACACGCTTGAAGTGGTGCCTTATCCCGATACAACCCCTAACCGGGTCGTATCAAAAAGTATCAAAAACGAATAACTCTTTGGTTCGACAGTAATCGAAAGATGATGTATCGAAGGTAATCACAAGTAGATGATAGACGATGTTGGATTATAAGAATATCATTTAAAAGCTAAATTATAAGTTTATATAAAACTGGATGAAAACATTGTCGTTTTACACCGGGCTTTTCCCGCCAAAATTGTTGGGCCATTTTTGGCCTGAGTTTCCAGCCTACTTTGGACGGATCTGATCCAGTTATGGCATAATAATAGCCCGTTCCAGTTCCAGAACATTCACAAACGGTGTTTCTTACCTTTCTTCGATCTACTGTATGAAACCCTAATGACGGTTGAACCCCGTATCTTGGCGGGGTAGCCACGGCGAGTTTGTGGTTGCAGCCATGGCGGGTGGTTGCTGTCGTTTGATGCCTACGACTTCCTTTCATGTGTTAATAATGTCGGGGCCTACCACATGTTTGATGAAACTCCTCAAAGAATCTGATTTATGGTACCATAACCAACCTCTTCTCCTTCTAACAAATCTTATTCTCAGTGGTGGTGATGTGGCGATGTGATGTCATATACGGAAGGTGTGGGGTCTTACGAAAGGACGCTGCTGATTAGGAGTTAAAGGTACGTTTTTTATCGTAGTTTTTTTTCCTTAGACAATTTTCGGTGATTGTAATTTTTCGATGTTGAAGTTGATGTATGTTCATAATTATGTAGGTATTAGCAAAATTAGGTTGTTTGGTGGTCGGTTGAATGAAGCTCACAATGTTTTTTTGGTGAAATGTTTTGGGACTAAAAAACAAGGAACAAGCAAGCCAAATGTTTGGTTGAAAGGTAATGAATTATTAGCTTTGCAAAATGTAATTGAGGTTGTTATTGCCTTAGATCCTAACGGGTGAACTTGGCATTCCAAATAATATATGTGGTTTATGGCATTTTGATGCGGTCAGGAAATAGTTTATGGCTTTTTGATATATATCTATGATATTTGCGGCCACAACTAAGGTTGAGGCTCATTTGTCATTTATTGGCTAATTGAATGCCCATGAACAATACCGTGTCGTTTAGCACATGTAACAATATATCTTGGCGGGGCAGTCACAACTTGGTTGTGGTTGCAGCCATGACAAGTAGGCAATGATGATAGTTAGCGGACTTTGATGATTGTTATAATCTGATTCAAATGAAATTGGTCCTTGAAAACTTGCAAGTAACCTGGCGAGGCAATGACCGGACAACGTGGTATAAACGGTTACTATGCAACCGAGTCTGTTTGCAGCCATGGTGAAATTCAGAAGTTTCTATTACTTGGTCCGCTGTTACTAAACTGAGCCTAAGTGTTTATGTTTCAATGATCAACAAGAAACAATTTTCTACTTTCGCTGATGTCACAATTTGCATTTGCGGGTGATTTTTGGCTACCACTGATCCACCGCATAAAGCCGAGTAAATAATACCGCTCCACTGTTAAGCCATCATGCCTCACTTCCGAGGTAAATAGACATGTAGTTTTCAATTAATGTGTTTATTGTGTTTATTATGGGCCACGTAAATAGGCTAAAAACCTGTTTTTGTAACAGGTTTTAACGAAAAGCAACAAGAAAGCGGCTCCAGTTTCAGTTACATGAGATGCTACGGGCAGATATGGCGACTTTCAACATCTTCAGGTTTGATGCCGTTCGGAAATGGTATGTTTTTTTAACCTTTTTAAATTAGTAACATTGTAATTTGTAATTTGTAAAATTCAGAGCGTTTAATATTGTTAATCTAATTGTGTGCGAGGTAAATACGAAGTCTGAAATAGCTAATATTGTTAAACATGATGCTAGATTTTGGTCCATCAAATATGGAAGTTAATGTTTTAACCTTATAAGCAACATATATTGCAGATGGAGTATTCACTCATGGCGGACCAGTTTTACCGGCTCTGAGTAGAAGGAAAGGCAAAGGCTTTGCTCTTTGCGAAGGCCATATGTGAGGTTTATAATCGTTTCATTTTCTAATGATATATATAGGTTCTGTAGATCTTATAATATATGTTTATTTCTTTGCAAATGGTATTTTGTTGTTTCCGTCGCTCTGTGCTTGCTGTTATTCTCTTTTGAGGCATACAAGGGTTGTGAATTGAGTTTTGTAGAGGGAGATTACCACTAACGATTTGTTGGATGCTGATATGAATAACAATGGTTTCCTCAGGTTTGTTTTACTCTTTTACGTTTTTATGTACGCGTTCTATATATTAGAAATTATGACTCAACCATGAACTAAGGCAATGGTAAACTAAATTGACTAAAAAAGGATGGCCATAAAACTGAAATGATATTATGCAGGTCACGTCTTTGTCTGATTTTGGGTCATGGTATACGCTCGAGTTCCAGAAATGTTAAACTTAACAAAGTCTACAGGGAAATTGCTTTTTATAAGCTGCAGTGAGAACAAATGCATTCGGACTTGCTATGAAGTTGCTTATTTTTACTTTCTTTTCTGTATAATATGGTAAAGTTATCTTTTAATAAATACTTTCTCTAATTCTCACCCGTTGGGTCAAAATAATATGACTGCCCATTTATTGTTGGTCATGCTTTAGGTTCAGGTTGGTGCCAAGTACAAGAGACCCTGGCCAAGCTGCCAATGAACACGGTGCACTACTATCGATGTAAGCATAGGCGATTTTTTATAAAGTGACAGGACCGTACAAATTTATGTAACCATTAATGCTTTTTCTTTCGTAGGCGGAACTTGCAAAATTTGACTGACAACTTTACTACCGCCGAGCCAACATCAGGTAAATTGCATCACACGCTTAACCCAACCTTGCACCTTTGTTTTAGATTCGATAATAGACCGCAGAACCAATATACTTATGAATGATTCAGATTGGTTAATTTTCATTTTTGTTACAAGCTTTTACACCCGTTTCATATTGGTATTGAAAGATTAGTCATGACTGTAGCATCACTTGGTGATTTCCATATACAGAAAAGAGCTTGGGCAGACCATCGTTTGATGAAAACTAAGTTCACTACGATGTTAGAACCCAACAAACAAACTACAGTTGTTGTAACCAGGCAACTTCTATGGAGTGGACTCGCGCCTGCACAGGTTTGTTCAACCATAAATCTGCTCTTTTGTCTTTTTGTTCCTTTTTTTTTTTAATTTATGGACTATAGGGTGAATTTCAGTTCTACTTCGCACAGGAATGAAAAGGCCCAAATGGGTGAAATGGGTTTTTTCCTCAAAATTCAAATGTATAAATTTTACTTAATCCTTTGTCCTTTATCATGTTCCACAAAAGCAACACGCCCGAAAAATTGATACTAGACAAAATCGTGCATTAGTTCTAAAATACCTTTGATAAAAAAACATCAAAAAAGAAATACAATGACACAAGGTATTGATAACGAATGAAAAGCCTTTAATAAAAAAACATCAAAAAATAAATACAACGACACAAGGTATTGATTGTTGAATGAAAAGGCCCAAAAAACAGAAACCCAATGCCGCATGCGCTGCTACATCGTCCATCAGGTTTCTGTTTTTTGAGGATTTTCATTCATTTGGGAACAAGGTACTGATTGTTGAATACAACTTATGGCTCATTAATCATAAGCTTATAAGCCAATGATAAGTGTTTGGATTGGTTATCTTTAATAAGCTGATACCTCAACAGTTTGATTAGCTTAAGTAGGTAGATGACCAAAAAAGGGCATGACTAGATAAGCTCATAGGCGAAAGTGTTTGAATTGGTTTATACCACTTTTTATTTTTTTTCCTTTCCAAAAAGCTAATATATCAAAACCATTGAAAGTGGCAGTACATTTATATGGATAGAGGCGATTTCAGAGATATACTTGTAACTCCTTTCTTTGTTTGACACATGAATTCATTTGGGTAACCCATAAGCTGCCACAAAACACAAAGTTACCCGACTGGATCAAAGCTATTGTGATGGTGGCTCACAACAGAAGCGGTATCTCAAGTTGCTTACTCAAAATCCAATTCAACGTCTTCATGAATTAGGTACCGTGGAAGTAAACATTTTTTCAAACTGAAGCTGAGTTACTGATTTATTATATATGTCTTTCATTTCATCAATACATGGTTTCTATTCTCACCCGTTCATTCCATTTTCACTTTGTATGGTTATACTATTTGTGTTACTTATAGGGAATACTTATAGAATGAACCAATCAAGCTTGCAAATTAGCCGAAGAAACCCAATACCATCTACAACTTAAATGATAGAAAAGAAAACCAAAACAACTTCAAGTTCGTAAGAAAATGTACATATTTTTTTTAGTTCTTTTGGTCTTCTACATGCAGTGTATATTAGTCATATTTGGAGATGACATTTCTTTTGAACTGAAACCAGATATTGTTTGCAGAAGGGAGCTTCAAGTAGCAACTTTCTCAGTTATTTGAACAAGCACATTCTCCATGTCTTCGACAAGGTATATCTTATATCTTATTCATGGAAATTTTACCCATATCAATAGCAGGCCCATCGGTAATCGCTTTTTGCCGTCGCTCCTATACACCAGGGGTCTCTTCCTTTACCAGAAGCGAAAGGAGCCCCACATTCTAAACAAGTAAAAGGACTAACCCTACGTATCGCTTTATTTTTTGGTCTTCATATTCAGGAAAGAAATATACACATGATTTGATACAAATTCCAATGGATAGGATGTTGTCGGCAATTTAAACAAGGATTCGATTGTTGTTGGACAGAGAGTTAGTGGGTTATGATTATAATTCAGGTATACTTATCTAATAATTAGACATTATGAAGATTTTTTCCTGGGGTTACCCAGGGAGGGCCAGTTTTTTGCTCAAATGTGTGTGTGATCACCACTGGCCACACCAGCTATCTGTACCTAATTACATTGAAATTGAATCACTCGCCCACCTTGGTGGCAGTTATTAGACTATGATGGTAGTAATGTGTAATAACTTCTTGGGATATTTGGTATTAAGTTTTAGGAGAGATTATTTGATTATTATGTGTTGAAAATGTGGATAATCAGACAAAAATTGTTAGTTAGACCATTTGATGAAAGTGATTGTCTGCTTTGAATAAGAAAAAATGTATTTTGTATACAATGATAGAAGAATCAAACTAGGATACATTTTGGTCAGTTTAGTACTTAACTCTATGCTCTTTATCTTTTAGGATTAGTTATTTTGTAAGTGTTGCAATGGTTGGCTACTATAAATCCGTTTTCAGAAGAGTTCGAGGTGCATGTTAACTGAAGTGGATTTCGTGTATTTATTGACAGGTAATCCGAGACCAAAAGAAAATAATATCTGTAAGAAAAATGTACGACCGGAGATGGGAGAACTTGATCTTTTTTTATACGTACAATTATGAGGTACATGAGAAATATGTGAAGGTCGTGGTTTGTCCCTTTCGCCTTTATTAGTTGTGTGCAGAAAAAAATACTTTTAGTCACTGTCATCGTTCATACGTAGGCCTTTTCATTCAAAATGGACTTCAAAGGTTATTTTAAACCCGTAGTCTGCACACAACTATGTATCATATCTTTCAAAATAGTGTGTTGTATGTTGTAATACTTTATTTCATCTACTAAAATTTGTAAATAGCATGTGTGTGCGATGTTTTTTTTATACTTCTTATGCATGTTAAAATATTTCCTATCATAAACAATGGCGGCTGATTTAATTACTTTCTCTCATAACATGTTGCAGGTGAATGCAAAACAGGAAGAGTACACAAATAGACGTGTACCTCAGATTACCAAATGGCATGTACGTTACAAATTCAAGATGAGATTGCTAAAGGAAAGCGAAAGATATGTGAAGTTTCTAATGAAACAATTTTATTTCTACGTGATGTGCCAAATTCAATATGTAAGTTATAGTCATTTTTCCTTTTCCGTTAGTATTGAACATGCCTTTTCATGTACTTAACATCGTGTCACCTTCCACGGCCTTAGGTACTGAAGATATATGAGAAATACATATGAACCTATTAAATGGTCTACAAGATGAGTCTTTGCACGGTGTGCACGATTTACTCTTGCATCGCACCTCCACTGATAATGTACCTGTATCGAGCAGAGGTAGCTTTTACTACTCTTAGTAGTTTTGTAGCCCAGTTAAGTGGGAAAAAAAAGTTCTTTTAGATGATCTTCCCGTGAATGTAGATCAGTACCTGATTCCTTGCAATAGAACAATGTTTTCCTCTAATCAAAGGTGCTCGCCGACAATGGGCAATCAAGGATTAAGTGTGTAGGCAAATAATCAAGCACTGCATCAACAAGGTCTTATTAACTTTTCCCTATTTCGACTTCTTACTTTTTACTTATTCACTTGCTATTTGGGCAACATAGACTTGAATGCAGCATTACATAGAAAAATCGTTTCTGAACCCACTGATTTTAAATATACAGACTACAACAGATCATTTTCCAGCATGCATATCTTCTTTACACATGAAAAGAGATCACTTAGATGTACTTGTGCTCTCATATGCATTACACCTGTACACTACCTGCCTTTATGATTGAAAACTAATGTACATATTTTTCTGTAAATGACATGTGTTTTCTCTGTAAAAGTTGGCACAACACATGATCATCAAAAGCCAAACACCCCGCAATCTAATCAGTCTACAAGAGACCAGCACATAAGCAGCAAATGCATAGCAGCGGATCCCACAGGAATAGCAGTTGCGCGCGTTCTATGGCCCCAGGTAAGTGGCAAAAAATTGTAATCGTGAAGTTGAAAACATATACAGTACTTATTTTAGTTTGTGCAAGACTGCAAGTGCACACTTATCATGAAGTTGGAATATTTAATGTGAAAGAAGTCATTTAAAATCAATAATTGTAGCAAATCATGATATGCGTTGACATAGGTTCTGTTTAAATGTTAGTTGTATGTACTCAGTTTGTTTATATGAATTAATAATTTGATGCAACCAATAAATCAAAGAAATATTTTCATATTACAATGGCTAAATATTCTACTTTATTTAAGGCAAATCGCCTTCGCCAAAAAACAGGCTCGCCCGCAACGCGGTGGACCGTTGCCATTCTCGTATTAGTTAATAATAAAAGTGTGTAGAAATTATACTTTAAGTAATAGTTTTATTAAAAGAGTTTGTATTTAAAAATTACACTTGTAAGCTATAAGTGTATGGTTTTTAGAAAATCGAACATGACCCGTGCATTGTCTTAGTTTGTACGAGAGGACTAAATATCATAATTAGTAATAAACTGTTGTTATTAAAACAAGTTTTGAATATAGCTTATAATCCATTTATAAAGTATGTTTAGAAGGTTCCCATTAAAAGTAACATGTATATGTTTGAATAATAAACCATTTTATATATAAAACTCAAGTAAATTTTTATAAGTTGGAATAAACCATATTAAGTTTACATATAAGTTGAAACATGCGTTATGAATTAATAATCTTACAAGTATATTTAAAACTTATCATTTTAGAGTGAAAACTAGTTTTTATAAGCTTTAAATGTACAATGGAGCTTATGCTTGTAGGTGTTGAGTATATATATGGATTTTGAGTTAATAAGTATGCTTTTATAAACTCGTTATAAGTTATGTTGTGAACTCGTGGAATAAGTCGATGGATACGTCGAAACTGTACCAACATAATTATACAAAGTTTATCCGAAGTTTTAAGTGGGCTTCGGCCTGGCTTAATACACAAACAAATACATTTTTAATTTAGTGGCATGTGGCCCAAATTGTAAAACAACACAGACACTCCCTTGATTTCCTGTTGGCCCTCGACCCAATATCGACACTCAACATCAAGAAAATTTAGCAGGTTATGATATTTGATACAAAAGGAGTGAAACCAACGTTCAAATTTCAAGCTTCAAGTAGTCAAAACCCGAACACTTTTGACCTCGCAATACACCTCATACCCATGAACCTCATTGGACTGCGTTATGGCTGTTGGTAAGGTCCGACACAACAACCATATGACACACTCAAATAGCACTTCACATTTTATTTAGCAAAATCAAATCCAGACCAACTTTGAGACCAAAAATCCATAAAACTCACCAATGTGGTTTGAACATAGTGGGTTTCAACCCAAATAGAAATCCAAACATAATCACTACAAGCACATAACCAGGAAGCCTAAAAGAAGACGAGCAACAACAACTTGAACATTTACAAGAAGCCAAACACGAGTCGAGAAATACGGGACCCCAAACTCACTCGACACACAAGAAAAAAAGCAAAGGATGAAACAATTTCCATTTTCTCAAAATCTAAGCAACAATACACCACTGTGGTCAAACCACAGTGGGTTTCGAACCACATCAAAAACCAAACTCAAACATCCCATTACTAATAAGCTGTTACGCATGAAAATAAGCACTTCAATCTTTATGAGCCAATCTTAGATTTTCGTTTAATTAATATAAGCCACACAAGATGAATAGCAGCAACATAAATGTAATCATTCATGGTACATGGACATAATGGAAAGAAACATCATCTCCATAAAAACAGGTTGCGAGTTTTATAACAGATCCAAGACCAACAAAATTAAGAATATAATACAAGGTGCAAAGAATCAAAATCCTTACAGATAGATACAGATCGATCATCCAGAACACAAGTGAGGCTCGACTCTAATTTCCCAGCAATTCCACACTCCAAGCAGATCAATACCGAGGCTCCAATACTCATGAAACTAATCATAGTGAGATTTGAGAGTGTGTGGATCTTGCTGAGCATCGAGTATCAATAAATAGAAAAAGATAGGGAAAGCCTTCGACTCTCTTTTGATCATAGAAAATGACAAACAACCATTTTTAGCTATAATCCCAATCCATCTTCAATCTCTAGGTGTGTTGGCTCTTGGGAGACGTGAGTGAAAATGATGGCTCGTTTGACAGCAAATCGCAGCTATGGGTCTAGATTTAGATTCTAGTTTTTGGAGGATGTGAGATGATGATGAGAAGATAAACATGATAAGAAATAAGAGGGAGAGAAAAGGCACACGTGTGTTTTGGGAGTTGAAAAAGAAAATGGGGCGTGGGTTGGGGTATAGGTTTTAGATATTTTGTTTTGTTTTTATTTAATTAGTGTATTGAGTGTATCCCGTGTCCCGTTAAGCTTTGGTGTAAACGTGATACCTTGATTTGGCAAAATGCAAGAAGTATATTTCTGGAAACGTTTTTTTTTATAAAAATAATATAAGGGCAAAGTTATTGATTCCAAAAAATAGTTATAAAAATTAAGCCATTACCAATACGGTGTCAGTACACGTGTGAGCCCGTTCGAAGTGAGATGTGAGATACGTCATATAGTTGGTTGGCGAACATATTTCGTAATTGTGTTATTTAAATAAAATAATAAAAAAAAATATATAACCCTTAAAAGTGGTTTATTAAACGTTCAAATGAAATTACTTTGTGTTTAACGCTAATTAATGACTGGGTAAGTTACGGGGTGTTACAAAGTGATATTGCCGGATTGCTTGCTCATGGTGAGTATTTTACTATTTTTTAAGAACGCAGTTATGCACTGGGTCTCACGGATGGCGCCAACTTGTTAGTGCAAAAAGTGTGAGTGGGTTGAGATTGGGTTTGATCTGCGTTGGGCCGTCCTCAGTGGACTATCCATCGTGTGAGTTGTGCAATAATCCAAGTAGTAGATCGATTCCCTTCACAAATGAAAGCAAACCGTTAGCCTTATCGTGGGGACGGACCCCATGATTAAGCTCCGGCGTGAGAGTAAGTATTCATGTTGTCGCGAAAATGTATGTGTGTTGAGATGTACGAGAAGGTCATACCTCGCAAGTGTGTAATGAGTTTGCCTTTTATTGGTAGTCGAAATACTAGGGTTCCCTAATATTTTGCGTATCCCTGTAGTGACCGGAGTGGGACCCTTGTCGGGCAAGGGTCTGCAGCTTAATCATAACAATGGATATGGATCGTATGCCGGACCATGGGTCGGTTTGTAAGCTTACTTTGGAAGTGTCACTTAGATGGTCCATGTGTGTCGTTAGCAATCTGGACCGCACCCTGCTCACGGCTTGGGCTTTGGTGACGTCCGGTATTTCTGTTTTATTGGTTTGGGGCCCGTTGTGTATAATACGATTCAGGCCTAGTAAGTCTGCTATCCGTATTATACGTCATCAGTTATATTTAATTATTAATTCACAATAATGACTAACGGATGTTAGTACTTAACGGTAATTGACTAACGGTCATTAAATATTAAGTTAAGGGACTAGAGATGAAAATATAAGTCGAGAAGGATCCGGAACCTTATGGAATAAGGGTACCGATCAGTTAAGGATTGTAGATACCAAATCCAACCCTAACTTGGACTCTAAGTTAATCAAGTATAAATACAAAGGCTTGTATTCATTCTTGATTAATCTTGGTTCACTTAACTAACCCTAACTTTTTCTTCTTATCTCATTGTGCTAACCGATCATACACCCTCTTCCATAAGGGTTTCAATTTCTTTGTGCTCAATTTAAAGTGTTTAGGTTGGTTATTGTGATCCTTATAAACTAGCATTCTCATCGAATTGCTACTAATACGTGTGTAAAAGAACATAGGACAAACACCACTTGTGTTTGTGAATTCCTTGGTCGACTTTTATAGTTTTATATAAGTCGAAAATAGCAAACCCTGATTTTAGGGTTTATTGATTTGATCATTGTTTGCTTGGAGTTGCTAAAATGTACATTTTCTATTTAGTATTCGATTAATTAATTACAAGTATTGATTCTGGTCTTCCGTTGTGTATTTTGTGATTACTTGTTTATAATATGCTATGTCATGATTATTACAACAATTCTAAGTTTAATGAATGTTATGTTAACAATTGTGGTAAGCATAAGCATAACTCACATGGGTATAATTAGCAAAACCCAACCTCAAAAACACTTCTTTTTTTTTATGCAAATGGTGAATTTATATTAATATCAACAATCAAATTACAAGATTCATAAACTGTGATGGACATCACCCATCCAGTTTCTCATATCATACAATCAAACAGAACAGACTAGCAAACCTACACTAACAGGCCTGCAAAACACTTGGCATCCGATATTGCTCAACATTAACTCATATCTCTGACAAAACAGAGAATTCACCAAAAGTCATAACCGCACTATAACATGAACCATGCCACTTATAACTCCTTAATTCACCATTAATGCACCTACCATCTAGCTACATTTTCACATCACTTTTCCACCCAACCATTCAACCAGCATCTATAATAGTATGGCTAGAAAAGGTGTGTAGCTTCACTAGGAACCCATAACCCATCCATTGAGGGGCTCTACCAAAATCCTGGGTCCGCCACTGTTCATAAGCAACATAATCCAATTCAAAGTTTACTCTATACAATAGCACTTTGAAATTTTCAAATACATGGAGCCGATTCGACATAAGCACATTATTCTTCAAGGTGACATGAGGTTACTGATATAGCATCTTGAAAATCATCGTTGTTGATATCGGATCTATCAAATTATAAGTATCGGATTACCTTTTTTTTGTCTTAACTACTGTACCATTTAAGCACAAGACTACCATCTATATATACAGCTAGGGATGGCAAAAGCACCCGAAACCGACGGGGAAAACCGAAACCCGAACCGGTTGGGTCGGGTTTGGGGGCGGGTTGGCAGGTTTGGATGCGGGTTTGGGTATTGATATAATTTTTAAGCCGGGTACGGGTTTGGGTACGGGTTCTGGTAATACCCGCCCGATTACCCGTACCCGTACCCGTATCCGTTTACCCGAATCTAAATCCGCTTTATATTAAAAAAAATTTATATACGTATCTCTATTACATAATATATTTTATTTTGTACAAGAATTATTCGAAAGTATTAAATCGTTTGATATGATATTCATTTTCTTTAACTTTAACAAAAAATGAATATATTAAGGTGTTTTCCTTTGTTTTTTCGGTGGATTTTAGTGTGTGACTTAATCTTAATATCGTAATTTTGTCCATATGTTATTCAATTGGGGATAACCGAAACTCGCGGGGAAACCCGAAAAACCGATGAATAATATTAATCGAGTACCCGGCGGTTAATGGGTCGGATACGGGTATAGATATTATAAACGGGTACACTAAAACCCGCCCCAAACCCGACCCGTTGCCATCCCTTAATACAGCAGATAAAAAGAAAGACTAATAATATATACTTACTTAAGAAGGTGCAAGGCCATTTAATTTTATGTCAAATGTTATGTAGGAGAGCTTTAAGAAGATTAAAGAAAGTACAATTTTCTACTTTGGTCCATAAATTGACACAAACCTTTATAAATGATAACATTGGATTAATCCAACTAATCAAATCTTAATTAATCCAACGATCGAGCTTAAATTGAGAAATTTGTTAATGTAATTATTCACAAATATTGATATAGGACACCATTTAAAATTGTACTAAAAGTAACATCCATACTATAACCATACATGTTCTTAAAATGGTTGTTGTAAAAAAAAAAAAAAAAAAAAAAAAAAAAAAAAAAAAAAAACCCACCATAATCACTGTAGATAAAACTGTAAAAACCTAAACACATTAACAAAGATATTCACAAACTTATCAAAATCACAAATCTGTAAAGTATATATATTTAAGGGCAAACGTTTTATAAAAGTATTGTATTTGTCACCACTTCTTTTTCTAGGTATCTAACAAAAAAATTTCTTTATATGGGTACTGATATTTCAAATTCGGCATTCTTGGGGTATTTTGTGACTTTTTTACTCCTCTCAGCTAACAGGAGTTTTAATAATTTGAAGGGCAAAAATGTCACAACGTACCACAAGAGGGCCGAATTTGATGAAAAGAAATCATGGCAAGTATAATACCTTTATGAAACATTTGCCTTATATTTAATAAGTTATATATACCTTGCATGGGGTTGGAGACGACTGACACATTCCTCTGTAACGATCCGCCTTCACATGAAAAAAATAAATAAATAATGAAAAATGAATTAATAATGAACATACAAGAAAAGTTCTAAAGAACCATGTGTATGTAAATGGTTGATTTGCACACCACATTTTTTTATTCTTTCACCACATCATGTGCATTAAAGTGTTGTGCGGTGTGCTATCCAGCTTGTATAAAATGGTGTTTTTATCAAAAAGTTTGGTGTGTAAATCAATTCCTGAGCATGTATCTTAAAATTTTATCCATATCAATTGCTCGTACATATATGTATAAACAGTTATGTCTTCAATGTTCTTAAGAAACCTAAATTTAGATGATAATTTATACCACAGACGCACGGAAAAGATACATTAATGGATCACCTTTCAATTCAAAGAATTACGGTAGTATCAACTATGGGTGGAGGAAACAACTTACAGTAACCTTGTTGAACTGAATGCAACTTTATAAACACTTACAAGTGTGTAACCAGTATCGAAGGGATGATTAATACTTATGTCAATTAGACATAGACAAACATGACAACCAATTTTTATCATAAAAGGTCGATTTTCAAGTTTAATGCCAGTTTAAGATAACAGTGAACTGTTGACAATTAGCTCTGAAAACTCTTGATGTTTTGGATCTTCCCAGGGTTCCGGCCCTTTGGGCAGGTGCAGGTGCACAATTTAAGATTGTATTTCTATGATACATATTGATGTATGGCTAAGGTTGGGCATCCGTGACAAATAAGTGTATGACGTATCCAAGAGTTACTAAATACTCCGTAACTAATTTTATTTCTTAAACCGCAACTTCAAGGGTAACTGATGTGAATAAACAACAATTCTCTAAACTTAGGAAGTATATATAGATGTGTGTGTCAACACGCGCAGACACGCACATCATATAAATATTTGGTTAGAGATAGACAAAGCTGGGGATTGAACCTTGTTACACGCTAGCTTGCCTTTGATAACCTTTTACTTGGCCGCCCCTTTTGTTGGCATAACTGAACCTTGTTAGTCAGTTTTTCTAAAGGAACTGGAGGCTCAAAATGAATAAAGTAATTAATTGATTATTTGAGTTTAATTAGTATCCATTGCATATTCGGTTATCAGATCAGACAAACCAAAGATAATCCACTAAAATTTTAGCACAGTGTTGTTTCTTTGTTAGACATTAGCTTGAAGTGAAATTTCGTCTGTGTAAGAACAGTTTCAACTTTTTATATTTAGATGCACTTCTTTAAGAACAATTTCTTCTAATTGAATACACTTCTTTATAGAAGTCCGAAGAGACTTCTCTGATCCTATTCCACTTTTAATCTTTTGTAAAACATATGTCGATCAACACGATAATATTAATGAAAATAAACAGTATTGAGACTCAAATATGATTTAGATCATGGTCAATGTAGTTCGAGACAACTTTGCTTCTTCTTTGGATGGAAAACTCATATACCCGACCACCTAATCTACACTTTTGTCTCAGACGCACTTGAACCCTCAACCACTTGGTTAACGCACCTAAGCTACATTACTTTTCTTACCTTCACTTGTTACCTTGTTTTATCATAATACTTGCAGAGAGAATGCCCAAGAGTTTAGATGCTCAAAAAATATAACATCAGATTATTACTCTTTCTTGTGCCTACTTGAACGAATCTCATGTAAAATCTTGAGTGGATCACAAACTTAAGTAGACCTGATCTTTCAACATTTGAGCAATTTTGCCCAATTGAGGCATTTAATGTCTGAAATTGGGGCAACAAACACAAAGTATTCTTCTAGACAACAAGAAGAGAGCATGTTATACAAAAAACATCTAGATCAAGACACACACGTCCGGTTGTTTTAACATCAACGTTCCATAAACAAACACTTAACAACATAGCGTCACTAGGCATTACGGAAAAACATAGCGTCATTAGACACAACTAAACTCCACCATCTGTAGCTTAAGATAGACTTATATATGTCAAGATCTTCGGCATAACCTAAAACTTATTCATGAAAAGCACTATTTTACTCTTGGGTTTCCGGCTTTATTCCATCAAGGTTTACACGTCCAAACTTCAAAATGACATTCTTCTCGTTATTCCCGCTTACACCATTTCCCTGAGAATTTCAACCATAAAAATACAGTATCTTAGCTTCTTTATGTATTTCTTGTTATGATGATATAATGAGTAGTGGCATAGGAGCACATGTTGCAAAGTAGAAACACAAGAACATTGCAAACCATATTTCGGAGATTTGAAATTCGAGCCAACCTTTTTTCACTTTTTAACAACAAAGAGGAAATACATACAGATTTAAAGACTAGCGAGAAGCTAGGAGTTACGTTCACCTTCACATTTAGTAAAACAGTTATGGTATTAGATTGACCGGGAAATGAATTTTGATAATTATCATCATACATTATATAAAGATTTGTTTTCTGCACAGAAGATTCACAAAGATGCAAAAATAGATAACCTACTAAAGATGATCATGAATAGACTATAGTTATATTAATAGTATTCGCGTTGTAAAGGGTTATATTGAAGCTGTTATGCTCAAACAAACGCACTGTTACATTTACATATATAAACGGCTATTTGGAACCATATAGAACAAGTGAAGAAATACATTAACTGAGGGAACAGGTTAAGGTCAAATCATTACTAAAACTAGATGTCATATAGACATCTATTTAGCCAAAGTTGTTAATAAGGTTTGGCCCACCAACCAACATGCCACAGAGAATGTGTGATGTAATTAATCGGTAAACGGATGAGGTATTCCCTGTTTCAGGTTACCCGGGGAGGACGAGCTAGCCTTTGAGTCAGAGTGTGTGAGTTCTTGTTGTTATAAAAGATATCGTAAAGGTAATTCTATGTGTCAGAGATGTATCAAAAAACTTTTTTGCCACCAAATCAATCTTATCATATGCTATTATATATGGTCATACCTGATTCCCATTTGAAGCAGCAATTGGATTCTGGTGGTACTGATTCACATTCCCTCCATTAGTAACTCCATGAAATTCATTTTGATACACTCTTGATTCAGCAATGGGATAGTAAGGCTCGGACTGCTGGACGTACTGATTCTCATCGCCATTCCATCCGTAAGTGTTTCCATCTGATTCATTTTGATACTCTTCAGCTTCAACAGCAACATATGAACCATACCCTTGATGCGGGTACTGGTTAACAGGTTCCGGATGATCGTATTTGCAGGCTACTCCAAAGCCACAGCTACCATTACGCATATAGAAAGAGCATGTGTTCGTGCCCTGTTTAAGAAAATAATATCCCCATTATCAACTGTATTGCACTAGATATATAAATAAAGCATAGATTTTTTGTTCCAAGTTTATTTAAATACATTCCTGAATCTAATAGTTTTAGATTTAAGACGTAATACTCAAAGGCCCAGTGTATTTTCATAGTTCACAATGTGTTATTTCGCTTTCATTGTACGTCGTTAGGAAAAAAGTCAAAGAAAAATTACAAAAAAGCTGATAAAGAAACTAATTACCAAACGTTTTGGAAGGCCCAAAACATTAAAATGCAACCGGAAATTTGGTAGTGCGTGCGAAAATCGGCAGGCTGCACCATACTTGCAGAACCCAGCAAGGAAAAACTGCATCATCACATATAATGATCAAACTAATGTTTACAATCGGATGTATAGTGTCAGAATCATACTTCAAAATTTATACTAGATTACTTAACATTAATTGAATTTAGTTCTCTAGAATAAAATGAGCTTATTTATATATATGAAAATATTCAGTTCTTTAGAATATAGAGCTCATCGCATACTACTTTAGCATGTCAAGCCTTTCAAGTTCCCATTGTTGGCCTCTTCTTTTAGGAAATCCCGACAACAATATCAGTCATAAGCAACATAATCCAATTCAAAGTTTACTCTATACAATAGCACTTTGGAAATTTCTAATATTATGGAGCTCATTCGACACAAGCACATATTCTTCAAGGTGACATGAGGTTACTGATCTAGCACCTTGAAAATCATCGTTGTTTATATCAGATCTATAAATATAAGTATCGGCTTAATTTTTTTTTTTTTATCTTATCTACGGAGTACCATTTATGCACAAGACTACCATCTATATATAAGGCAGATACTTGCATTTCATTTTTTTTTTTTTTTTTTTTTTTTTAAATACCTGGGTTCCGACTTAACATTGCGAGCCGACTAACCCCATTTTACTTAAGAACAAGATTCACATTTTGACCCAAGCCGATAAAAATAAAGAGTAATAATATATACTCTTAATTCTTTTACTTAAGAAGGTCAAGGCCATTTAATTTTATGTCAAATGTTATTTAAGAGAGCTTTAAGAAAAGTAAAGAAAGTAAAATTTTCTACTTTAGTCCATAAATTGACACAAACCTTTATAACACTCGATTAAATCAACTAACCAAATCTTAATTAATCCGACGATCGAGCTTAAATTGAGAATATTTTGTTAATGTAATTATTCACAAATATTGATATAGCACACCAATTAAAATTGTACTAAAAATAACATCCATACTATAACAAGGCATGTTCTTAAAATGGTTGTTGTAAAAAGATCTGTACTAAAAAAATAAAACTATGATCACTCGTTTGATCTATCATATCTTAGTGAAGATCTGATATCGTTCATTGCTAATTTATCCATTCATTTTACCACTTTTTTCGCTTGTTTTAGTTTTAATTACATATCAACCTAGATAAACTGTAAAAACCTAAACACATTAATTCACAAACTTATCAAAATCAAAATCACAAATCTGTAAAGTATATATATTTAATTAGTTATATATATACCTTGCATGGGGTTGAAGATGGCTGAGAGATTCCTCTCTGACGATCCTCCTTCACATGAAAAACCAATGATATGAATTAATAATGAACATCCAAGAAAAGATCTAAAGAACCATGTATATGTGTCTTAAGAAAATTATATCCATATCAAACCATGGTATTCATAGTGTTTTTATTAGATATTTAAAATTTGAAAGCGCGAGAAATTAAAGGTCAAACCGAGAGATCGATGAATTATATACCTCAACTTCTTCAGGGCTCGGATGCTTATAATGGCAGAATTTTCCGTAGTAGCATGTTCCTGTAGTTATAAAAGCTAGACAGTTCAGCATGCGTGCCTGAAACGACTGCTGCATGTTCATGTTGTTTCTTGGGTTCGACATGCTATCAATCGGGTTTTGGTAATCGAAACTAAAGAAAACGTTTGATGAGTTGGTGATCCAGATTGGAAGAGGAAACTAGGTGTGCTTTGTTATAAGGATGGAGTTTTCTCAGGTTTTTATTACGATAATGGAAAGTGATGTCAAGCTCTTTGACTTCAATACTACTACAACAAAAAATTCTATACATAGTTCAACTTTAATTTTCATTCATTTTATTTTGTTCTCTATCTGTAATATTGTTTTATATTAAATGTAACATTTATGTCTCACATGTATTAACCCCTCCCTTCCTTCCCGATATCTATATCTATACTACTATATAATGTATTTGATACTATTCTATAATTAGAAATACTTAAAATTCAGACTTTTTTCTTGCTTATTATGGAAAGATTTTGAAAATAATATGTTAGGAAGCAAGTTGGTTGTTAGGAAGCGGTTGGTTGTTCAAACAAAAAATATTTGGCTTAATCAACTCAATCATCTGTACTTATAAAGCATAAAAACCAATAAATATATAACCGAATAACCTAATAATGCAAAATATAGTCACAGGTACTCCCCGCCGCATTGTGTGGATACCGTTCTATAATTGTAAAATGTCAAAATACTATAAAAGTTTGATGATGAATACCATATTATTAGGGACGGCACAAAAATCCGTACCTGATGGAGATTTGATCCTCAAACTCGATTTGACTGAGAAATCTCCGAGTTGACCGGAGATGGGGACGAGGATAGGGAATCCCCTGAAATATTAAACCGGTGATGGGGATAACATAAATCCCCGAACCCGGCCCCGATCCCGATCTTTTTATTGTATAATTAATTGAAATTTATATGTTTTATCCATACTCGATTAACTTGTATATGTACATGTACATATGTTTATGAATATCGACATGTATGTTTATATGCATATGTGATATTTATAGGATCAAACACATTTAGATTTAGAAGTAGAACTAATAATTACATGCTACTTAACTATTTTGTCCTAATACACAGATATGATTCATATTGTTTTTATATTATCTTTGATGTTACAATGTTTCCGATGCTTTAAAGTTGAATTTAAATTATAATTAATATAACTATGTGTGCTGTACGTTTGTTGAGGTACTTTATGAGTCAAAATTCTTTATATTTTCAACGATTTGATGAAATTTTTATGTTATATCATAAGGGTGGAGAATTCTCGAATCCCCGCGGGGATCCCTGATCCCCATTGGGGATGGGGATGTAAAGCAATTCCCCAATGGGGATGAGGACGGGGATGGAGAGGGTAAAATAGGGATGGGGATGATAAGTACAATCCCCGATATTCCCCGCCCCGTTGCCATCCCTACATATTACCTTCACCAGATACGCTTATTACAAACTTTATAAAAAACAACAATTAATTAATTAAAAGTAAAACTTTCAATTTGTAAAAAAATAAAACAAAATAAATTTGACTTTTTTAAACCGTGTAATTTTACACAAAAGACAATTATTTAAGGATGGAGAAAGTATTAATTTTGGAGTGGATTGATGACATTTAAGAAAATCCATATAAAAACAGAAGATAATACTTCATCTTATTTTATTTTCTATACTAGTAATAAGTTCCGTGTGATCCCGAAATTTACACATAAATTAAATTTATTTAAAAAATATTAGTTTAATATACGGGGATATAAGAATTTAGCAGTGTTTAGTAGATATTTTGTAACTGTGATATCAATATTGAGCTATTTGCTCTGATTAAAAAATATGTTCAATTCGTATCTTCTCTAATATATATATATATATATATATATATATATATATATATATATATATATATATATATATATATATATATATATATATATATAGGGTGAGGTTCTTTTCAGAACCAAATAAATTGTGAGAACTGCGAGAACCAGCATCAACCAATCAGATTTTTTTGAATATTTATTTTTATTATTTAATTCAAAAGGATATTATAGTAAAATCACATTATTTTTTTTTTGATTTTTTTTAGTAAAACACATTTGTCTAGGTCCTAAATATTAGGAAACATTTTTTTTAAATAATTATTTTTCCAGCATGCATGATTTTAAAAGGTAAAGTGCATATGTGTTTTTTTTATATATAAGGTAAATTCACATATATTTTTATTGTTCAATTGTTTTGATTGACAAACATATATTTTTATATAAGGTAAATTTACCTCTAATATGTTTTGGTTAAAACTATTTACACAAGTGCATTGAATGACAAAAATAATATTTTACATGTACATATACATTTCAAAACAAAAACACATACACAAAACTAAAAATCATGTCACATACAATTCTAATACAAAATTTAAAAAGTAAAGAATAAATGAAAGTTTCGTTGATATATAGCCGTGTCTATTAATCTTCTCGCAACTTCATGCGCGTGTGTCTTTACTCTTTACTTCTTTATCATATCTATTTTCTCGCAAGATAGTATGTACAAAACACATGTGCACTCTTGACATTGCTTATCATACTCGCACCTGTAACCAAAACCAATTAATAAACGAATTATTTAATCGTAACATCTAACATAACACATATGCATAATGTATTTCTAACTTGTTCACAAGAGACCATTTTGATAAATTAGTACAGCCTTAAAACACAAAACACAAGTGCACCCTTTTATCAAAATTAAACAAAAAAACATCCTTATATAATAAATAAAAACATATATACACTTTCAATACATTTAAACTCGAAAACTGTAAAAACACATATGCATAGTGTAAAAACACATATGCATAGAAGGCATCAAATTTACCAGAAACTATAAAAACACATGTACACTCTCAATAGCACATATAATAACACATGTTCACACTCATTTCATCATTTTAAGAAAGATTTAAAACGCAAAGGATTGTAAATTATAAGACCCAAAATGGATAAAAAATGAACTTTAACACTTTATATAACTTTATCGTTCCATCAGTGTATAACTATCTACAATGCGAGGGAATGAAAACCAAAATACAAAAACCTATATAAAATGAGTAAAAAATAAAGGGGGCATAAAGGATATGCATAAAAAAGATTATTAAGGATTACGTATATCATCAAAGATTAAATCCTAACATTTTGATTCACAATTTTTCAAGGTTGTAATATGTGAATAATCATCAAACACTTAACAACTATTTTTCAATCTCAATATTGATCCAACCGTAGTATAAAAAAACATATGTTAAAATTTAAAGAACACATTCAATCAACATCATCCAATTTGAAACACATATTCTCAATAATGAACCTACATACTGACATATATTAATTAATCAAGCATATCCACTCAATTAATTTAATACAAGAATTGTTATACAGACTATATATGATCATGCGTGCCTACATTATTAAGATTGATCTTTTTATCAATCTTGTAACGACTTACCACTTGATCGCCATTAAAGATTCAGATCTGAAATTAACACCACATCTCGGTGCTCCGTTGGCTATGGCAGTGAATCAAGATGATGGTGGTGCTGCCGTGAGTGGCATCCGAATTCAAGAGGTTGTGTAACTGTGTAAGACAAAGTCGGTGATGGCTAGTTGTATGAAATATGGTGATGATTTCTATATGGTGGCTAGGGGTTTCTTTTGGGTGTGAATCCCAGATTTGAATTTTTATTAGAGTAAATATAGGACGGTTTTTAAAATTGGTGCGTGTAAAATTACAGAAATGCCCAAATTTGATTTATTAACTGTATATGGTTTTTGTTTTATTTACCAAATTGCCACAATGATTATCATCCATTGATGTTTTCATCTAACGGTTTAAAATGGTTCTCGCAGTTCTCGCAATTTATTTAGTTCTGAAAATAACCTCACACTATATATATATATATATATATAATGTTAGTTTTCATGTTTATTTTGTGGTTGCATCAAAAGTTTATTTGTGGTTGCATCATTCCTCTATTATTAGATAGCATGACGTTAGATTTCAAATTTTCATCTTATAATTCTATAATTCTAAATTTGCTTTTAATTACCAAAATTAATGAATTTCGAATGCTACAAATTTATAAATAGGTTGTATATGATTCGGTCATCTTTCATATTTTATTTACTTGGCCAAGTGATAAACCAAACTTCAAGAGTAAAAAATAAAATAAATAAACAACACGATTTTTAATTCTTATTTCAGGTGAAAGTTAAAAGATAGATTGAAACGAGTTTAGTAACCCGCGCGTTGCGGCGGGTTTTTAAAATAGTAGTTTGGTGTTATGCGTTGGTTGTAAAAAAAAGAGAAATAGTTTATATATTTTTTTAAGTAGTTATTGGGTATCGGTTAAGTTTTGTTTGTGGTTGCAAATATTTAACGGCTTTGGGTTATGGTAATTGCGTTAAAAGCATTTTTTGTTGCCGTTAGCTACTTAACGTGAAGTTAGTTATCTAGGACTGACTTTGCAATTAATGTATAACATGAAGGACCATTTATGTAAATTATGTGAGGACTAAATTTGCAATGAACCGCTAAGATGAAGGTCAAAATGCGTACAAATTTTTTGAAAAAATGTTAAAGATAACAGGTCGTTAGTTAACAGCCGTTAAATAACTAACGACCGTTAAATACTAAAAAAAAAAAAAAAAAAAAAAAATTACTGTAGCGTCCACTGTAGCAACTGCAGTGGTTGCTACAGTAACCTCTTGGGGTTTAGTATATATACGAGTTTAGTAACTCGCGCGTTGCGACGGGTTTTTTAAATAGTAGTTTGGTGTTATGCGTTGGTTGTAAAAAAAAGAGAGAAATAGTTTATATATTTTTTTAAGTAGTTATCGGGTGTTGGTTAAGTTTTGTTTGTGGTTGCAAATATTTAACGGCTTTGGGTTATGGTAATTGCGTTAAAAGCATTTTTTGAAAAAATGTTAAAGATAATAGTCGTTAGTTAACAGCCGTTAAATAACTAACGACCGTTAATACTTAAAAAAAAATATATATATATATATATATATATATATATATATATATATATATATATATATATATATATATATATATATATATACTGTAGCAAGTACTGTAGCAGCACAGTACTTGCTACAGTAACCTCTTGGGGTTTAGTATATATATATAATATCGTATATTAGCAATGTGTATATGTATGGAATTATCCCTTGATAATAACAAGTGATTAATTGAATGAAGAATATAAAAGCTAATAATAATAATAAGATCTTATGTGCTTTTTGTGAAAGTCTGCAATCAAATTAACAAAAGATCAAAGCTTTATAGATACACTACAAGAAAATAGCTCTTTAGCGTCATTTTTAGCGACTCACTATTAGAAGTCGCAAAGTTGCGACAAGAATAGTGGCACTTTTAGCGATGTTTATGTTGTCATGTCACAAACGATATCGCCTTATATGTCGCAATTTATTTTAAGATTATAATGTCGCAATTTATGACGCGAATTACGTCGCTATTCTTGCGACATTCTAGATCATGTCGCTAACGAAGACGCAAATTTTGCAACATCTTAGAAAATGACGTAAAATGTGTCGCTACTTTGCAACACTAGGAAATATGTCGGTAATCAAGTCGCTAAATTTTGCGACGTACATAAACGTATTGCTAACCGTGACGCTAATTGCTAAAACTTGAACCATGTTCTTATGCTTTTACCGGTCCAGTTTTTCCAAACTTGTCACTTATTGCTCGCAATCCCTTTCATGCTAACATACACAAAATTAAGTGTATATATAGCTAGTTGATTTTATAAAAAATATCAATTTTCATATGTAATGACTTTCTCACTTATAATATAATTCTACTGAAGCAAGATTAAAAATATTTTCTTTATTAACATTTCTAGTTACTATCTATATATGTTTACCTTTGTAATAAATTTAAATGGGCCTATACAATTAATCCATAAATATTAAATAAGTTAATGGGCTAGCCTTGGTCCAATCCCTTAAGGCCGTATATCTTCCCCAATTCACAACTCGTTTTTATATCTTCCCCAATTCACTGTTTTTATATCATGTCTTCCCCAAATAACCGTTTAATCATGTCTGAAGAACTGTGACTTCCATCCGCCATTTGACGCCGGTGTTACCTCTGTCCGCCATTAATTCCGGTGCTACTTCCGTCCGCCATTGTTTCCGGTGTTACCTTCGACGAGATATATAATTTAGCTCAAGTTCTCAGGTATACATACTTCATCTATTTTAATCAAACAATATGTATATCGATGTATGCGTGCGATTAGTGTATCGAGCTATATATGTTCGATTGTATATGATTGTGCGATTGTTATGATTGTGCGATTAGTGTATCGAGCTATATATGTGCGATTGTATATGATTGTGCGATTGTATATGATTGTGCGATTAGTGTATCGAGCTATATATGCGTGCGATTAGTGTATCGAGATATATATGTGCATTAAAAAGGTTTGCAGTTATGATTGTGTTCAGAGTTAGGGTTATGAAGAATGTGTTCAGGATTTCGCTAGTTTAGAGAGTTAGGGTTATGAAGAATGTGTTCAGGATTTCGCTAGTTTAAACGTAAGTAGTTTGGTTCATTAGTAAGATTAGTGGCTTAAGTGAACTTACTGATTAGTAAGATTAGTTTCGGTTATTTATTCGTAATTACTGTAACGTAGCGTGCTTAATCGCGTAAATGATGTAGAGGATGATTTACTAGGCTTGATTTGATGTTCTGATGTTGATATTGCTGGACCATATAGGCTATAGCTGACGTAGTAATTATGCTGACTTCTTTAGCAACATTCTTTACTACATCACGCAACTGACGCAAGTAACTTGACGCTTTATTATGGAGGTAGTTCAGTCCACATCATTAATCAGAGGGCTTTTGGATTTAAATGGTTCTCTACGAATGGTCTCTTACTACGATATCATTATCAATACCATTAGAAAGACACACCTCTGTTACCTTGGGCGTGGGGTGTGTCAGATCTGACTCTAGTTATCATAATTAAATGGTCCCTTTTGCTGTTGTTATAAGTGGCTATCTCCTCATCTGTTTGTGAGTTTCTGCACTTGTCATAATTTTTTGTATATGCACTTTTTCTAGTTATTGTAAATATGAATATTAAGAGCTTTGGTATTAGACCGAAATTTGGTCCTGGTGTACGAATTCTGTAGTAATGTTGTAAATTACTTCACATGTCATATTGCCATTGTTTATCTTTTTTATATATACTTACTGCTTTTGAGTGTGGGTGTGGGGAATGGAACACTCTAAGCTTTTGAAGGGAATTATTAGTAGTCCCTTATAAAGTTTTGTACATCGAAGGTTTGACTTGGCTTATAGTTTAGGTAAATCTTTACCCAAAATCCAAAACCAACTTTTCTGTAAGCTAAAGATGCTGTCAGTAAGACTAACATGAACATGAATTGTGAACAACTTCAATTGTTTTCTTTTCCATACTCTTTTTTTTTTAAATGTTTTATGCTAACTTATTTTATTGGTGCAAGTACACAAATAGAATATCATTTTTAACTTAATGGTTTATACGTGATAGAATACATTTATACTTGGATTTCTTGTTTCCCGTTTTAAAGATATCAATACTTCTTTTAAAGATATCATCTGCTACTTTTATCATTGGTGTACACAATACTTCTTAAATATTATGTATGTCTTGTCAAATGGGATATTGTAACTAATTTTCTTGTGTTTTATGCATGTAGGTACTTTGTGACGTTCTTTTTTATTCCTTTTGGTAATTTTCATCTAGCATCCATGGATCTAAAATACTTCATGTTACTATGCTGCCATTTTGATCTTTGAGCTCCCGCTACTTTTTATAAACGAATCCATTTGGGCGGATAGTGTTAATCTTTTGTTGAGTTTGGTATCCTATAAGAACATTAATGATGGCTTCGAGATCTTCCCGTGAGTGGATGTATAAAATGGGCACTCCTGATTTTGAAGTGGGAATTGAGGAGTTCATCAAACAGGCAGACCGTTTTACTCGATCTCGAGGTTTCACGGATTGTAAGTATGATTTGTTAAGGTATGGCTTTGTCCCTGAGTATTACGTGTGGAGTGCACATGGGGAGAATTATTCTGAAGGGCCCTCTCAACAAGTGCCTCGTCGTAGCGAAGCCGTGAATTTAGTTCGTAACATGGTACTTGATGTAGCTGGTCCAGATTTTCATCTTCCTGATCTAGAAAATTCAGAATCTGAACCGCAAAATGTTGAACCTCCAAATCTAAAAGCTAAAAGGTTCTATGAGTTGTTGTCAAAAGCAGACAAGCCGTTACATCAAGGATGTGAACAACACTCTACTTTATCGGCAACGTCCAGGCTGTTGAGTATTAAGTCAGATTTTAACATAAGTCAAGCTTGTTTTGATCGGTTTGTACAGGCAATTAAAGAGTTTATCCCAAATTCTACATTAGGCAATAATTATTACGAGTCTAAGAAGATGGTTTCAGAATTAGGCCTTGGGTACAAGAAAATAGATGTTTGTCCAGCGGGTTGCATGCTTTATTACGGGGCTGACAAGGATAGGTTAGAGTGTTACAGATGTGGTCATCAGCGGTATAAACCTGAGGACCAAAGTAACACGAAAAGGAAAAACACACCATACAAGTACTTGCATTATCTGCCACTAACACCAAGGTTGCAACGACTTTATATGTCTAAGGATATAGCTAAACACATGACTTGGCATCATGAAAACCATAGAGAGCCTGGTGTATTGTCGCACCCGTCTGATGGGGAGGCTTGGAAGCATTTTGATAGAGCTGAACCTTCTTTTGCAGCAGAACCAAGGAATGTTAGGCTAGGCCTTTGTGCCGATGGTTTCACGCCCTTCGGGATGTCATCTACTGCTTATTCTTGTTGGCCCGTCATTGTTACACCATATAACCTACCTCCTTGGATGTGTATGAAGACTCCATTTATGTTTTTGACATTAATCATTCCAGGGCCTAATAGTCCGAAGAGGAACATTGATGTGTATTTACAACCACTAATAGACGAGTTGAATGAGTTGTGGAAAGGTGTTGACACATATGATGCATTTAGGGAACAAAATTTCAAATTAAAAGCTACTCTTATGTGGACGATCAATGATTTTCCGGCATACGGCATGCTATCCGGATGGAGCACTCACGGTAGACTTTCTTGCCCGTATTGTATGAAAAAAAGCAAGGCTTTTACACTTAAGCATGGGAGAAAGACTTCGTTTTTTGATTGTCACCGTCAGTTTTTGCCAATGAATCATTCATTTAGAAACAACAGAGGTGCTTTCATAAATGGGCGAGTTGAAAGGGATGAACCTCCACCTAGGCTATCTAGTGAGGAAATATGGAGTATAGTTCGAAAATACCCTAAGGTAACCGATAAAAATTATCCAGTAGGAAAAGAATTACCGGGATTTGGAGTTTATCACCATTGGACTAAACGAAGTATATTTTGGGAATTGCCTTCATGGCGTAAGAATCTTATTCGACACAACCTTGATGTCATGCACGTGGAGAAGAATGTGTTTGAAAACATCTTTAATACAGTGATGGATGATAAGGATAAGACCAAAGATAATGGAAAGGCGAGACAAGATGTGAAAGAGTATTGCAAGCGTCGTGAGTTGGAGTTGGTTATACAAGCTAATGGAAAGGTGTTAAAGCCAAAAGCATTGTACTCGTTAACTAAGGAGCAAAAGCTAGTGGTATTGAATTGGGTTAAAGGGTTGAAGTTTCCAGACGGATATGCTTCGAATTTGTCCAGGTGTGTGGATACAGATAGATGCAAGATGCGGGGCATGAAGAGTCATGACTGCCATGTATTCATGGAGAGATTGTTACCAATTGCGTTTAGAGAAATGTTGCCTGATCCTATATGGAAGGCAATGACAGAAGTGAGCCTCTTTTTTAGAGATTTGTGTTCAACTACATTACAAGTGGAGCACTTGAATAAGATGGAGAAAAATATAGTTGTGACACTGTGCAAGCTGGAGAAGATACCCCCCCCCCCCCCCCCCGGGATTTTTTGACCACATGGAGCATTTGCTAGTTCACTTGTCGTATGAAGCAAGAGTCGGTGGTCCTGTACAATACCGATGGATGTATCCATTTGAAAGATATTTGTATCACCTAAAGAAGAAAGTGAAAAACAAGGCTTGAGTCGAGAGTTCAATTGTTGAAGCTTACATTATGGAAGAGATCTCAAATTTCTGCTCACACTATTTTGAGCCACATGTTCAAACCAACTCAAAGAGAGTTGGTCGAAATGATGATGGGGGCAACGTAAATGCTATACGGAATAGCTTATCAATCTTTAAGCACCCGGGAAGGCCTTCAGGAAATTGCAAACGTCGTTACTTAAAGGATGAAGAGTATGATGTCGCGGTCCTTTATGTACTTCAAAATTGTGAGGAAATCCAACCATTTTTCAAGTAAGTTCATCTTTTAGAATTCCATTTAGTTAAAGTTAATAATTTAGCATATAACAGATTGGGTAGAACTAGTAATTTGAGATTTAGGTTGAACAGTTGCATAATTACCATAAGCTTTGTTGGACCTGTTTTATCAAAATATGCCATGCACAGGTGAAAACTGCCTAATTTCCTAAGTTCACAAGCTCTGTACTAGCTGCTCTCTTGAGTTTATTGCTTGAAATTTGGTTTTCTGTGTAGCTTGTAGTCCATATTTTCTATATCTGAACTTGTTTTGCACTATTGGGGTTATTAGACTGCTTATTTTTGGCCTGATAGTTGCCTGGTCAGGTTGTTTGTTGCTTGTATCCTTCATGAATTTTCTCAGCTTTTTATGATTGCAAACCCACCAGAAAAATCACAGCAGTGTTGTATTCTTCATGAATTTTGAAATATTACAGTTTTGAAATTAAATTGTGGTTTTCATGAGTCTATGGAAATGCTTAAAAATGATATTATTTCTTGAACATACAGATCAAGTACAAATGGGATGCAAGAATTGAAGGTGATGTTAAAAGTGTGTTCAATACTGTGGGGTCAAGGAGTTTTCGAAACTTTATGTCCAAGGCAAGGAAGAAACCTCCCACGGAGAAACCTGAGTTTATGCATGAGGAGGCGTGGCAAACACTTTGTAGAAGATGGAGACTCCCAGCATTTATTGCAAAGTCGAATAAAGGAAAAAAGGCTCGCGAAGCTAACAAACGTTTACATACTGGTGGTTCAGCCTCAAATGTGGATCACGGCATGCAACTGGTATAAAAATCTAGTATATCATTTGTTTATTTATCTGTTCATTGTTGTACATGTAAATAAAAGTTTTATGTTCTATCTTGTGTAGGCAGAGGAGTTAAAACGAGAACCAACTGCTGCTGAAATCTTCGAACGAACCCATAAGGGGAAGAACAAAATGTTTGTAAACAATGAAGCAAGGGAAACTTGGGTAAGTTAATATGGTTCTGGTCGTTTTACTTTTGAAGGTTTTAACGTGATCTGAATAATCTCCAAACATCATACAATAATTTAGTATGGTATTATTCATCATGCTGCTACTATCAACGAATTGCAGCTAACATAAAATTATAGAATTATAATCATTTTTTTGTAAACCAGTATGTAGGTTACTCAAAAGCTCTGTTATAAACTTGTAGGAACAGTTTACTTATAGAGATAGACGAGGTGATGATGGAATTGTGTGACTCTGTTTTGTTGCCCATTATTATAAAAAGTAACAGTCATATATACCCTATTAATATTTGCACTCTAAGTTCTTGACTTGTGATTACACCGTGTCAACATAGAGATGCACCTTGTAGGTTAAGCACTTAAGGTCTCATGAATAATCAGTTGGATGTAGCTGACCTGCTTGTAGATTAGACCATAATTTATTTGTAGTTTTTCCTAATCAGTTGGGTAGTATACTGTTTCAACTTTCAAGCACATATATAAGACACTTACTCAGATAGGCGGGCTGTCCATCATCTAGAAGACCAACACCTGGATGTTGCATATTGTTAGATGCATTCTTACTTAATGTATTACGGAGCAGTTTTATTTCTGTATATGCTTACAAGTTTAAGCACGCATTTTACAAGTTATTGGTAGAGCTTAACTGAAGGGCAAGTTGGTTAAGTTCTAAGTATCTGATTTTTTTTTTTTTTTTTTTTTTTTTTTTTTTGAATCCCAGTCAAGAATGAGCATATTCATCTGCTGTTGATCAGGATAAATATGAGGAACATCAGGTCAATAAACTTGTAGCAACTAGGTTATTTATGCTAAAATCATTGGATCACGAAGTTGTCATGATTGTTTTGCATTCGAGTCAATAAACAATGACGTGCATACGTAATCATAAGCGATTATTTATGCTAAAATCATTGGATCACGTTTAGTAATTAAAATTGAATAAGGAAGACATTCTTTCTAGCTTTCTGTTACATTCGAGTCTTTATTTGCATATGGTGTTACAAGTAGTGGAAAGACCATGAAGTTGTCATGATTGTTTTGCATTCTAACATATGTGAAAAGGTGCACTTACTTTTCTAGTGCTCATAGGAGTAATTCTTGATGTTGTTACTATTGTTGTCCTTCTCTTCTGGCTCGTTCTACGCTTACTATTTATTGAATTTGTCTTTTAATAGCTTTTAGGGCGTTTAAATGTCAGAAACCTGAGCTTTATGTCAGTTAGAGTTTGCTGACGTATACTGGTAAACATAAATAAAATACTGGTAACTGTTGTATGGCTGATCTCAACTGTTAACTGAGATGAAGTTGATATCAGATTTTTGTAGAACTTACTTCACTCTGTCATTGCTGATCTCAACTGACATAATTGACATCTGCTCTATGTATTATGCAATAGAATATACAACTGTGTGACAGAAATAGTTAGAATATACAACTGATTCAATAGTTAGAAATAGAATATACATTTGTAGCAGCATAATAATTGGAAGTTCAACTTGATATCAATAGTTAGAATTAGACAATTAAATGTATGCGTCTTTGCTGTTTGAAGTTTGTATAAACGATTGTCTTTAATACAGGAGCAACTGTTTGAAGTTTCTACATCAGATACTATATACGGTCTGATTCTTTATAAGTACCGCATTAGACTCATTTCTGAACGATTGTCTTTAATACAGGAGCAATATATAGAAAACCATGGTGAAGATGACTCTCTTGACATTACATCTGGGAATATTTCTAATACACACAAAAGATGGATTGGTCATGTTGGCTCCAAGAATGGAAGTTATTATGGATCTGGATCAGGGGTTGATAAGTATTTGTTTCAACGTGATACTGATGATGAGCCTTCAGTCAATAATTCACATGAGGACCTTGATCGTTTTGAAGACAGGTTGAACCACCAAGAACTGGAGCAGGGATTAATGAGAGATGAGTTTGAGACCTTAAGGAATGCACAGGAAGATCAGTACAGGAAGCTAGCTCAGGTTCTGGAAGCCCAAGCATCGTACGAGCAGAACCTAAAAAAGATTGTCTATGAGGAGGTTACTAAAGTGGTTGCTCATGAAGTTGGGAAGGTCGTCTCTCAAGAAGTGTCAAAAGCCACTCGTCAAATTCTGAAAGCAATTGGTGGTAAGAAGGTTTAGCATTGTTTTTTTTAGTACTTGAATAAGTTGTAACTAGATGATAACTAGTTCAAAATTTGTTGATGGAGTTCTTAGTCACATTAGTTGAGATTTTATGTTGGAATGGAATGCTTAGCAAAACCTCATGTATCGACATTTTTTTATATATATGCTAATATCTTGGATCTTCATATGTATTATTGTAATTATGGTTTAGTGAACGTTACCGAAATGCAACGTCTTAGACGGCAACGTATAATAATGTTGTTGCTAAAAATAGCGACATAAATAGCGATTCAAAACTGAAATGTCGCTATAAATAGACAAAAATAGCGACTTAAACAGTGTCATATTACACCAAATGTGACATTGATAGCGACATAAACAGCGTCAAGGTGGACCAATTGCGACACATGTAGTAACCCAAATAGCGATAGGTGGCACAAATAGCGACTTAGTTAGGGACACAAAAAGATGTGACGCTATTTTAAATAGCGACTTATGAAAGGAAGTCGCTATAGTTGTCTCTATTTGTAGCGACTTGTCTTAGATGTCACAAAATTTAGCGACTTCCTCGTAGCGACTTTTAGTGTCGCGTAACTAAATGTGTCGCTGAGCCAAAATAAGTCGCTAAAAATGTGACTAAAAATGTGACTAAACTAATGTTTTCTTGTAGTGATATGTAACAAAATGCAGCGTTTACAATCACCCGCAGCACGGCGTGGCATTTAACCCTCATTACCTAAAAACAAACAATGTCAAACGGACCAAATTGTATTTACACGAATTCGCAGCATTAAAATCATACTACTGTCACCATCAACATTTCCTTAACCAGTAGAACAAATTTGTTTCCTTCACCGCATGTATCAAATCAACCTAAAGTAGCAACAGGAACCAAATGACAGATTTTCTAAAGGCTCATGTTCTCGCCAGATGTAACATGGGTCGCAATTTCCTTCTGAGATATGACCATAGGTTCATAACCATCATTGGAACGCTGAGCCGCCACATCTTCAAGGCGTTTCCATATGGCTTCTCGTTTGGTTTTGATTTCGTCTTTTTTCAACTCATCTTCTTTGAACTTTTTCGAGCATTCTTCAAACAGCTGTGGGTCTGCATCAGAAAATATCTTTCTGACATTGAACGTCAAACTGTGTACAGCTTGGTTCCAGTGGGTCTTTGTGTTTCTTTCCAATGCTGGATATATGATTGGTAATATCACTTCACGGTTCTGTCTGATTAGGTTTTCAATATGATCGTTGTTCCAGAGAAATAATGCTCTTTCTGCCACCTGCATATTCAAGAAAAGGTTATAATCTCAACTTCTTGACGAAAAAAGTGGTACTTTTTGCTGCTATTCATAAGTAATTCACCATATAATCAGAGCGCACGAATGGAAGACATTTAATGTCCGAAAAGATTGGACCTTTATTACAGTTTGGCAAAGTTAATAAATAAATGAGCAAAATAAAGCTCTACACCAAAGTTCTCGTACATTTCAAAGGATCTTTCATTAACACTAAAAAAAATTCCTGTTTAGAAAGTAATAATTACTGAGAATGCTGATATCTTGCACAAAACTATTATACATAGTATTAAACTTCAGCTTAAGACTATTAAAGTAGAGAGATTAATTCAGGTCCTGAAAGTTTAAATGGAATGGGGAGTTGAGATGTAGTTGCATAAGGAGAATACAAAAGACTGATAAGGGATCTACTCATGTCTGCAATATATGGCGATGCCACTGATTCAGCTTAGTTTTGTTTTGGTACTGGGCATGTTTTGAATTTGCAGGTTTATGTGGACAATGTTACAGCATACCAAAGGACATGTCTTTGGAAGCTAATTATGATGTGCTTTTTGTGATTAACAAATAAACTTCACCTTTTAAAAAAAAAAAAAAAAAAATTTGCAACTCGTCATATCTCTTATAGAACTCTTTTCCATACGGGGTATGGGATTATGTTTTGTCTATCCTTATATCTCAAACGTCAGACACAATTGTATAACTTAGATTATGTTTTTTATATCCTTATGTCTGAACGTCATACACAATCGTATAACTTAGATTACGTTTTGTCAATCCTTATGTCTGAAACGTCATACACAACTGTATAACTTAGATTATGTTTTTTATATCCTTACGTCTGAAACGTCAAACACAATCATATAACTTAGATTACATTTTGTCTATCCTGATGTCTGAAACGTCATACACAATTGTATAACTTACAGTATGTTCTGTCTATTCTTATGTCCAACACGTCATACACAATTGTATAACTTAGATTATGTTTTGTCTATGCTTATGTCTGAAACGTTATACACAATTGAATAACTTAGATTATGTTTGGTCTATCCTTATGTCTGAAACGTCATACACAATTGAATAACTTAGATTATGTATTGTCTATCCTTATGTCTGAAACGTCATACAATTGTCTAGCTTAGGTTTTGTTATGTTTTGTCTATCCGTATGTCTGAAACGCCATACATCTGAAACGTCATAATTGTATAACTTAGATTATGTTTGTCTATCCTTGTGTCTGACACGTCATACACATATGTAGATGTAAATTAAAATTGAGTTAGGTACTAGCGTTTGACATGGATAAGACAAATCCTAGCAAACCTTAATTTCAGCAATCGGCATTATAAAAAATAATAAATTAAAAATAAAATAAAATAAAAAATGATTTATATTGCCAAAGCAAATACTTTGAGAGTTTAAGTCATGCAAAATCGACATAAATGCTGTTGCAAATTGATATCCGTCACTAGAATCTGAGATTTTTTAACAGAAAAGCACTTTTTGTTGCTATTTAAAGGTACATGACCATATAGACAGAACCCACGAAGGATAAACGATTAATATCCGAAAAGATTGGAACCTCATTACATTTTTGGCAAAGTTATCAGATAAAATAACAAAAAAGCTCCATTTCTTGTATTAAGTAGTCCCTCAGTTACACCAAAGTTGAAACATGTTCATTTCTAGAAGAGAACTGAAACGTTTCCAAATTTTAGAAAGCTTTCATATTTTACTTGCCTAATCATTATAATCATCACAATTAAACATATAATAATGATTTAAATCCACACAATTCCTCTTGCTTAGTCAAACAGTATAATCACTTTCAAACACTACGTTTAAACTAACACTACACTAAAAAACATCCTTCTATTTATCATATTTCCCCCAAAGGCAAATGCTAACTAAACAACGTCATTTTAGAGTAGCTATCGAAATCAAATATCATGGAAAACCAAAAATCGCGGAAAACTAGGTAGCTTAAGTAAAAAAGACTTGCAGGGGACAAAAGGAGTAAAGGAAATGTTAAAAATTTAATGAAAATCACCAAACCGCGGCTTCTAGGATGTTTAATAAGCGTAACAATTCCTATTAGACTCCTCTGCTTTCTCGTCATTAAGGTATCCTTAATTAAAACGTTACTAAATTCTTCTAATCAAATATCACAAATAAGAATCAAAATACAATAATCAAGAAAACTAGTGTACAAACACTACTTGTGTAGTTTGATACTGCTCTTGAAACTTTCTTTAAACCAGGAGAACCCATTGAAAAAGTATCCTTATCAACATTCACAGTCATCAAAATGTAAATCATTATCGAAAACTAAGGTATCTCAACACAAGTTTATATAGTTGAAACTTTCTTCAAACCGAAAGAAAAACCTAATGACAGTTTTAGAGCTAAATGGCATCCATGTCAAAATGTAAATCTTGTCAGAAATTAAAGAATTTTAACTAAAACAAAAATACTATATAGCAAAAGTAATAATTTAAACATGGTTCTTTTTAGTAATCAAGAAAGATTTAGATACCTGAAAGTGTGAACTGCTCAAGCAACGAGCAATCTGGCGAAACAAAGGCACCATACATCTTTGAAACTCAGGAGGCTGAGTTGCTTCCAAAACTTCCTCGAGCTCACTCAGGAACATCACTTCTTTTGAACTATTTGTAATCGGCCAATACTTCAGCAACCCCCTAATAACCGTATCTGCAAGCTTAAAATCTTTCTCCACAAACTGAGTAATGCAATAAGATATCTGTTGATGATACATCGGTATGCATTTAGGCTTATGAAGTGGTATCAACGCCCTGACAAGAAACAACTTGTGTTCTTCCTTCAATGGTAAAGCAAACCCATTGATAATACTACCCAATATCTCCAACAATTCAGCGATCCCATTATGTTTTTCGGTTTCAAAAACAAAACGGAAGAATATGTTGTTGATTGCTTTTCTGATAAACGGGCGGTGAACCATAAACTTTCCATACATTCTATGAAGAACAAACTTCAAATACTCACGCTCTCGTGGATCCTCTGAGTCAAACAAATCTAACCACTTCAAAACAAACGCGTGGTCAATGTAACGTTTAGCAAGTTTGGCATCGGTTTCTGGTGATGCTACGAATCTTAGAATAAATTCATAGACTAACTGTAAATGAGGCCATGATGGATCCATACAAGGTTCTTCTTCTTCCCCGTCGAAAGTTTCTAAAACTTTGTTTTCTCGAGGTTGAGGAGTAAGCTTACGAAAGATATTCACCGACACCATCTTCACAATTTCTTGCATAACAATTTCAGGAAACTTCCCATTTGCAGAAGTAACATAATCTACAAGTTCAACCAACGTCTGTCGTTTGATCTCTTTTTCTTTCACATTCTTTGCCGGGTCAGTAAAGTCAAACACAACACAACACAAATTCAACTTCCGAATAAACAAATTCTGTTTCTCAGAATTCGGAACATCTTTAAAGCCAGGCAAGGCTTCATACGTGTTGGAAACTATCGAACTTCCATTCAACTTCGAATTCTGAGATTGTAAAACCTTATTGTTCGAAATTTGAACAATCGGCACATGACCAGATGAGGAACTTGAATTACTAGTTCTAGCATCTCCTACATCTTTACTAGCTTTTGAACTAGTTGACGTATTCGACGAATTAGAATTTCCTCCATCCTTATCATGCGACTTATGTCCCTTTTTAGGAAGCCGATTAAGTATCTGTTTGAACATCACTTTTACAAAAAGCTACAACTTTCTTAACAACCCAACACTAAACCACCAAACCCTCTTCACTTCCTAAATCAAATGCTCCTAATCAATAACAAATATCGCGATAACTATCAAAAACCCCAACTTTTAAACAACAACATATAACTTAAGCTTAAACCAACCAAATCTTTGCAAATTCACTTTTCCTGCAAGAAATCAAAAATACAAATCCAATAATCAAAAGGGTACCCAAAAAAACACAAATCTTTAAACCTTTCCTTAAAAATACTAATCAAGATTCAACAATTATAAAAAATGACATCAAATAACACATGTTTGCATAAAAGGGTATCTTTAAATCATCAAAATAATCAATAAAAACCAACAATCAGCATAAAAAATATAACAAGATTTGGGTATGATCTACAAGACCCACATAGCATTCATAAACAAGATTCACCAAAAAAATGAAAAAAGGTATAATTTTTGGTGCATAAATTGGAAAAATGAAATGGGAAAAGAATACTTACAAAAGGGTTTTCTTGAAACTTGAAGAACAAGAATATAATAAATTAGGAAAAAAGTGCAGAACAAGATAAATTGTGGATCAAACTGATTTTTTATTTTTCGAAAATGGTTTTCCCTTGTTTTAATTGATGAGAGAGATAAAAATGGGCATAGTTTGTAAGAAAGCGATCTTTTGGTTCTTTGTTTTAATCTCTATGTGGTTCCCAAAGAATTTACATAAATAAAGACTATCTATCAAGATGATGTTTTAAAAAGAATTAGTGTAGTTTAATCTTATCATGATATATTAAAGCAAAGCCTCGTACACGAGTGTTAGTGGACGACAGTGGCGGAACTTGAATAATTTTGATGGGGTGATTGGCTCTGAACCGTCAACCTAAATTGATTAGGTGATGGTCAACTAGGTGGTCAAACTGCCTAGAGTCAATGTTCCACGGAAGTATAGTGTTTTCCCGGGTCGTTATGTCCCGACGAGGTGTGATTGTTAACAAACGGCTTCGTGATCGGGTGAAATTAGACGGGAAAGGGTATATAAAGGGTTGTGAATGATTACACTACGAGATGGGGAATGAAAATAACTTAGAAATACTATATTAACATTTACTGATAATCAGATAACCTAAAAACGTGAGCTAAGTCTAAAAACGCGTTCGTTTGATTTAAAGTAACGTTAACGTACGAAATAAAACGCGAGTTTTAGTGAAATAAAATACTTACGAATATGAAAATTACATTTTTACAATCCTAATGATAAAAGAAAATTTTTAGAAAATTAAAAATAATTTTTACACTATTTAATTAATTACTATTTAATTACTAATTAATAATATTTAAATTACACTAATTATGAAATTAAGCTAGAAAAATGAAAATTTAATTCTAAAAATTCTAAAATAATATAAAAGTAATTTTAAAACTAAAAATATATTTTTCCTATTTTTTCTCTATTTATTATTAATTAACTACTATTTATTAATTAACTAAAATTAAGAAAAATAGAAAATGAATAGTGAAAATTATGAAAAATTTCCTAAAATTATTTTATGAAATATAAAACCTAGGAAAAATATAAAAAAGTACTGTTGTTAAATAAAAATTAATAAACCTAATTAATTATCTAATATTACTTAATTATTAATAAACTAATACTAATTATAATAAATACTAAATGAAAGGATAAAAATCTGAAAAAAAATCCTACAATTACTTTAATATACTAGGAATTTAATAAAAATATAAAAACAGATAAGTACTTGACAAAAATTTAAAAAAAAAATTAAAAAGCTAAATTATGTTAAATAGAAATTATCACTAAAAATTAAATTTGGTTTTTCTTGATTTTTCTTTTACTAAACTGTTAAACTACTGTAATAATGAAACTTTTATAAAAACAAACTTGTTGGAAATAAGGAATAAGCCCTATGTGAGCTTATTAACCTAACAGTCCAAGCTTCAAGCTCACAAGGAAGTTAAAGCCTAGAATAAGCTTACAATAAGCTACCAGACAGGAACCTAGGGCAACTAAGGATAAAAACTATTGAGATGTACTGAAAGTAAGCTAGAGCATAAAGAAAACCTACTGATAATCCTAGGATTTCAAATAAGCAACTCCAAATCCCCCTTAGTACCAAACAGGCCAGCATGCTTATTTGTGGGCCCCTTGAGCTTATCAAAATAGTTCTCTGATCCACAATAAGTTGGAAATAACAAGCTGAGCCAGAAGGCTTCTCAAAGAACTCATTATCTCAACTCATAAGCTTAAGGCACAAGCTCAACATGGTCTTGTGTATCCACTGTGTGGAACAGCAGGCTGCAAATGTGCAGGCTTGCAATGGTTGATTGTATGCAAGGTTCAAGCCACCCAATGCCACAACAAGCTCAACAATGAGGAATCTAACGTGCAACTAATGAAACCTAACATAATCTAAAAGGAAACAAATAAGCATATGAGGGGGCAAAATATAAGCAGTAAATAGCTAAACTAAACTTAAGGCATGAAAATGAATACTGAATGTATATAATCCTACTCACAAGCTGATACTAGATGGGAAAACAAGTAAGATACACTAAATGAGATTTAAACAAGCTAATGAGATCAGATAATTAACTAACATTACTAGCTAACACTCATCTAAGGGGAGGGCTGCAACAGATAAACAAAACAGGGCAACAGATGGCCAAATGGTTAGCTTTGGACACAGAATCCAAGGTCCAAATGGATCTCAAATTGCTATTTTCTTTTTGACTTGTATTAACAAGCTGGCAAGGTTTCCAAAACAACAAAAACTTTTCAATTTCATCCAGAAATACACCTTGTGCATTGCATCAAACTTGTACCATTTTTCTGAATATTCAGTGTTTGACTTTTGGATTTCACACCACAGTTGACTCTTATGAGATTTAATCTCTCCTAATTGATTACTAAAGATGCTTAAGGCTAATTTATGAATGATTCAAGTGAGTATAACAACTAATGGACCTAGGTGATTAATTATGCAACATAAGAAATCCTAACAGTTAATGCATTCTAAGATTAAAGCTATCTTTTACTTTTCCTGAGGTCATGCCCAAAATGAAGGTTAATCTGAGCTTATATGGACCTAAATGACATGTGTTAACTAAAAACAAACTAAAAAACCTACTAGACTACCTTGGAACAAGCAAATCCAAACACTCCTTTAACTGGCAGTGTCTAGGATTTTTTTGCTGCCTTGTGCAATATTTGGTCATAAACATAAACACAGAAGTGATGGAAACTTAAAAGCATTCCTAAAAGCAGGTTTCTATCTAGGTTAAGCAGTCTTGAATACAGTTAAGCAATTGAAGGCAAATGGTGACAGATTTACTAGACAACTTAAACTAACAACTCCTACACTACATCAGAATCATACATAACATGTAATAGATGAAATAAGCTAATAGAAACAGATTAAAGCATGAATAAGCAGAGGTGATAAGCACAACAAATCAGCAGTTCTTAATAAACGATGCTACAGTAATAAATAAAAAGATTTTAGACTTTTATTAAAATTTAAGAAAAGGGTACACAGACTGAGATTAGAAGCTTAACAATGCTTTTTAAAACTAAATTACAACTATTTCTACCCTAATTACCCTACTGCTAACCTCATGCCAAAATTGGCTTACAAATTATCTATTTATATTAAAAATTCTAGGGTTCCTTTACCTTCTGCTCTTTTTCTGACCATCCTCAGCCCTTGGATCTCTTGGATATCATCAAGGCCATTGACTTCATTTTCTTGGCGAGAAAAGTTGGGGAAGCACTTTGGCAGTTGGCTTTTGGCAGGGGTACACTTCTTGGATTGTAATGGAGGAAAGTAGAAGTAGGGGTGGAGTGGAGTAGGGAGTGTGATGATTGTATGTTGGTGTTGCAGGTTTTGGCAGAGGGGGGGGGGGAAAGGTTCACGGGTTTGTGTTTGGGGGTGGAGGTTGACCGTAGGGTTTGACCAAAGGGATAATAGAAACGGGGGGTGGGATATATTATTAAGGGTTGGGCTTGGATTGGGCTAAGGTAAAGTGGTGGTGGGCTAGGGTAATAAGGGTGTTGGGTTTGGTTTGGTTTATTCAAAATTAAGGGTTCGTTTGGTTAAGAAGTGATCACAAGGACCATATATGTAATTCCTGAATTTGAGGGGCTGATTTGTGTAACTTTCCAAACTTGGTCCAAGGTTTATTTCTGCCATATATGAATAGTGTGAGGACCATAAAATGAGATTTTTCAAAATTACACCTCCAAGGACTAAATCTGCCAATTCTGAAAGTACAGGGACCATACTCGTAAAATCTCCAAACTTTGAGGGGTAAAAGTGTAATTTTCTCAAACTTTTCACCCAAAGACTTGTTTTGATAATTTTTGACTTTTTTTTGCCTTGGGTTGACTTTTCTTTCATTTTAAACTTCCAGGGACTAGTTTTGTCAATTTTTGAAACTTGAGGGACTAAAACTGCCAATTGTGAAAACTTTGTTCGTTTTTCATTTGTTTTTAAACATTTTGCATCTAAAACATATAAAACACACTTTTAAGATAATTTCAGTATTTTGATGCATTATTGGGTGTTTTTGGATGTTTTGGCAGTTCATATAAGACAAAAATGATGAGTATTTACACACTCGTCAATCCCCCACACTAAACTATTGCTAGTCCCTAGCAATCTTTTGAGAAAAACTTAATGGATTTTAAACTCTTTACCAAAAGCCATCACTTCTGGAGTAGCCAGGTGTAAGAACTGTGGCACACCTGATAACCTTGTGATTTTGAGCAAATCACCAGCTGTCAACGGATTTGATTAGTCTTTACCAAAAGCCGTTTGCTTCTGGACTAGCCAGCTCTTGATGGAATAGTCAACATCTTGGTGAGCTGATTACCAATTATGGATTTTCCACTGCCTTTACCACAAGCCATAATCTTGCGGGCTAGCCAACTCATTCGCTTTATGGGATATGGGGAGTTGAGGAACCATACAATTTTGGGCAAATTGCAAGCCATAAACGGATTTGAGTTGTCCTTACCAAGAGCCGTTTGCTCCTGGACTAGCCAATCCCTTTTGTCGGTTAGACAAGGCGGACTGATTACCACAAAAATTTTGAAGCACCAGTGAAAAATTTTTGAAATTTTGGCCAAAAACGGGGGTATTATATAGTAAAATGTGATAAAATTCGCTAGAATAGCGAAATACCCCCCCCCCCCCCCCCCACACTTAGCATGAATATTGTCCTCAATATTCAAAATCCCGGCTATTATGCCGATATTTTGAACGTAAAAGGGCAACATTACAAGCTAAGTGTGGAAAACACCATATTGTTTTTTCACTCTATTTGTAACCATAGCATGGGGGACTCGCCCACACTTAGGGTGAAAACCCTATATGCATGCTACTGCTTTTGTTTACCGAGTCGCTAGCTTGACTCGACCCCGAATTCATTTGTCCTTGGGGAAGCACGACGTGGAAGAAACAATCTCAATCGGACTTTCATTCAAGATGTTTGGACAAACATTTGAAGCACGTGAAAGTTCCACACCGATGAGATAAGAATCCGGCTCAAGATAATGATATATGAAAATGTCGGGATCAGAGATGGTGTCCTCACTCCCGAAGGAGTGAAGAAGAGAAGAAGTCACCTTGTAGGTGAAGAAAAGGAAGAAAATCATGATAAAAAGCATGATTTGATCATCTTCCTCGAGAGCAGGCTCAATAGCCTGAGTTTGGATTTCAAAGGTTAAGCTCGTAAACAACCCGGGAGGGTGGGTGGGAATTTGCAAATTCTCATAATTGAGAGCATCTCCCCCCGGGCTATCTAACTCCGGAGGAGTCATAACATGAGTGAGTTCACTAGAGAACTCATGAAGGATATACGGAGGTGGGACATGTGCGGTACTTTGTGGGCTATGAATATGCACCTTGTCTATTATAGTCTCCGTTTCAGACTCATCACTATCAAAGATTGGTTTAACTGAATTTAGAGTAAATTCATAATCGAATTCAAACAAGGGATTCGTGATAGTCGTATTGAATGTTGTGGAAACAAAGTGGTCAACATCCTTTTCTAGGTTGACGATCTCGGAACGGGGAAGTGATGCATCAATAAATTCGATGTCTTTAGGATATAAAGAATCGACATCACTATAATCACTGTCAGAATCGGAGAAAGTCTTAACAATTTCATTTGGAAAGACAAGAGGAGGAGGTATATCACACATATGATCAAGAATACCCTCGGACTCACTTGGGATTGGGATAAGGTTCTCAACACTAGACTTTATGAATTCGTCCGATTCCTTTTCAGGAATAGTGTCAAGATGCTCATCCCCCATTATGGGAGAGTTTGTGGAATATTCGAGTGTGAGCTGAGGGAGTTGAGAAGGACTAGCACACATGGAATTTTCAATTTCCATTGGTTCTTTTGCTAATAAATCTGTCCCACTCTTTTCTCTCTGTGTTTCCACAGATGCAGTTTCACCTGAAGTCAAATCACAAGGTTTCTCAAATACCTTTGGGATTGGAACAAGGTCATCAATTTCCTCAAGAGGATTGACTTTGACTTCCTTGTCCCCCATTGGCAAGATATCTGAAGTTTCCTTAGGGTTTTCCTCTTCAAATGGTTCATCCTCATCACTTTCATCCTCAAGATAAAATGAGTTAACAGGAGGCTTTTGTTTTCTAAGAATCAAATCCTTAAGACAGTTTATACTATCTTGAATGGTCTTGTTGACTTGATTTTGATTCATAATCATTTTAGTAATCAATTCAGCTCTAGCTAACTCGTCCTGAGGTGGTGGTTGAGGGTTTGTGTATTGTGAGGGCTGGTTAAAACCAAATTCATGATTGTTACAAGGAACCTGTTCATAGACAAACTGATTCCAATTTTGACAATCAGAGCTGTAGTGAGGGCCTCCACAATACTCACAACAGTAAAACTGTTGGGTCTCATGGCGTGGAAGCTGATGGAATGAACTAGTCGTGTCATGGTAGGAATAGGGATTCTGGTTATAGACAGACCCGTTTTCTGACTCTACCATGCCACAACTAGGGCAATTACCACCATTATAAGGACTACCACACCATCGAAAAAGAAGGTGAGGATGAGACATAGAAAGAATCAAAGGGTTTTGGAGGGTAAGAAATGGAGAATCAAAAAGGTAGGAGGGTAAAGATGAATGTTTTTGGATTTTTGGATAAACATTTTGTACAAATGATAAAGAAAATGTTTTTGTGTTTTTTGTGTTCGTTGAAAACTAATTTTACAAAGTTTTCGGGAACTGTTTTTATGAAAATATACACAAGGATGGTAAATATACAGTGAGTGTATATCCAGATTCACTAATCTGTAAAACCGTTTAGAATAACGCGCACGACCTCCTCGGCAGCGGCGCCAAAATTTGATTGGCTCTGAACCGTCAACCTAAATTGACCAGGTGATGGTCAACTAGGTGGTCAAACTGCCTAGAGTCAATGATCCGCGGAAGTATAGTGTTTCCCCGGGTCGTTATGTCCCGACGAGGTGTGATGGTTAACAAACGGCTTCGTGATCGGGTGAAATTGGATGGGAAAGGGTATATAAAGGGTTGTGAATGATTACACTATGAGATGAGGAATGAAAATAACTTAGAAATACTATATTAACATTTACTGATAATCAGATAACCTAAAAACGTGAGCTAAGTCTAAAAACGCGTTCGTTTGATTTAAAGTAACGTTAACGTACGAAATAAAACGCGAGTTTTAGTGAAATAAAATACCTACGAATATGAAAATTACATTTTTACAATCCTAATGATAAAAGAAAATTTTTAGAAAATTAAAAATAATTTTTACACTATTTAATTAATTACTATTTAATTACTAATTAATAATATTTAAATTACACTAATTATGAAATTAAGCTAGAAAAATGAAAATTTAATTCTAAAAATTCTAAAATAATATAAAAGTAATTTTAAAACTAAAAATATATTTTTCCTAGTTTTCTCTATTTATTATTAATTAACTACTATTTATTAATTAACTAAAATTAAGAAAAATAGAAAATGAATAGTGAAAATTATGAAAAATTTCCTAAAATTATTTTATGAAATATAAAACCTAGAAAAAATATAAAAAAGTACTGTTGTTAAATAAAAATTAATAAACCTAATTAATTATCTAATATTACTTAATTATTAATAAACTAATACTAATTATAATAAATATTAAATGAAAGGATAAAAATCTAAAAAAATTCCTACAATTACTTTAATATACTAGGAATTTAATAAAAATATAAAAACAGATAAGTACTTGACAAAAATTTATAAAGAAAAATTAAAAAGCTAAATTATGTTAAATAGAAGCTATCACTAAAAATTAAATTTTGTTTTTCTTGATTTTTCTTTTACTAAACTGTTAAACTACTGTAATAATGAAACTTTTATAAAAACAAACTTGTTGGAAATAAGGAATAAGCCCTATGTGAGCTTATTAACCTAACAGTCCAAGCTTCAAGCTCACAAGGAAGTTAAAGCCTAGAATAAGCTTACAATAAGCTACCAGACAGGAACCTAGGGCAACTAAGGATAAAAACTATTGAGATGTACTTAAAGTAAGCTAGAGCATAAAGAAAACCTACTGATAATCCTAGGATTTCAAATAAGCAACTCCAAATCCCCCTTAGTACCAAACAGGCCAGCATGCTTATTTGTGGGCCCCTTGAGCTTATCAAAGCCCTATGTGAGCTTATTAACCTAACAGTCCAAGCTTCAAGCTCACAAGGAAGTTAAAGCCTAGAATAAGCTTACAATAAGCTACCATACAGGAACCTAGGGCAACTAAGGATAAAAACTATTGAGATGTACTTAAAGTAAGCTAGAGCATAAAGAAAACCTACTGATAATCCTAGGATTTCAAATAAGCAACTCCAAATCCCCCTTAGTACCAAACAGGCCAGCATGCTTATTTGTGGGCCCCTTGAGCTTATCAAAATAGTTCTCTGATCCACAATAAGTTGGAAATAACAAGCTGAGCCAGAAGGCTTCTCAAAGAACTCATTATCTCAACTCATAAGCTTAAGGCACAAGCTCAACATGGTCTTGTGTACCCACTGTGTGGAACAGCAGGCTGCAAATGTGCAGGCTTGCAATGGTTGATTATATGCAAGGTTCAAGCCACCCAATGCCACAACAAGCTCAGCAATGAGGAATCTAACGTGCAACTAATGAAACCTAACATAATCTAAAAGGAAACAAATAAGCATATGAGGGGGCAAAATATAAGCAGTAAATAGCTAAACTAAACTTAAGGCATGAAAATGAATACTGAATGTATATAATCCTACTCACAAGCTGATACTAGAGGGGAAAACAAGTAAGATACACTAAATGAGATTTAAACAAGCTAATGAGATCAGATAATTAACTAACATTACTAGCTAACACTCATCTAAGGGGAGGGCTGCAACAAATAAACAAAACAGGGCAACAGATGGCCAAATGGTTAGCTTTGGACACAGAATCCAAGGTCCAAATGGATCTCAAATTGCTATTTTCTTTTTGACTTGTATTAACAAGCTGGCAAGGTTTCCAAAACAACAAAAACTTTTCAATTTCATCCAGAAATACACCTTGTGCATTGCATCAAACTTGTACCATTTTTCTGAATATTCAGTGTTTGACTTTTGGATTTCACACCACAGTTGACTCTTATGAGATTTAATCTCTCCTAATTGATTACGAAAGATGCTTAAGGCTAATTTATGAATGATTCAAGTGAGTATAACAACTAATGGACCTAGGTGATTAATTATGCAACATAAGAAATCCTAACAGTTAATGCATTCTAAGATTAAAGCTATCTTTGACTTTTCCTGAGGTCATGCCCAAAATGAAGGTCAATCTGAGCTTATATGGACCTAAATGACATGTGTTAACTAAAAACAAACTAAAAAACCTACTAGACTACCTTGGAACAAGCAAATCCAACCACTCCTTTAACTGGCAGTGTCTAGGATTTTTTTGCTGCCTTGTGCAATATTTGGTCATAAACATAAACACAGAAGTGATGGAAACTTAAAAGCATTCCTAAAAGCAGGTTTCTATCTAGGTTAAGCAGTCTTGAATACAGTTAAGCAATTGAAGGCAAATGGTGACAGATTTACTAGACAACTTAAACTAACAACTCCTACACTACATCAGAATCATACATAACATGTAATAGATGAAATAAGCTAATAGAAACAGATTAAAGCATGAATAAGCAGAGGTGATAAGCACAACAAATTAGCAGTTCTTAATAAACAGATGCTACAGTAATAAATAAAAAGATTTTAGACTTTTATTAAAATTTAAGAAAAGGGTACACAAACTGAGATTAGAAGCTTAACAATGCTTTTTAAAACTAAATTACAATTATTTCTACCCTAATTACCCTACTGCTAACCTCATGCCAAAATTGGCTTACAAATTATCTATTTATATTGAAAATTCTAGGGTTCCTTTGCCTTCTGCTCTTTTTCTGACCATCCTCAGCCCTTGGATCTCTTGGATATCATCAAGGCCATTGACTTCATTTTCTTGGCGGGAAAAGTTGGGGAAGCACTTTGGCAGTTAGCTTTTGGCAGGGGTACAATTCTTGGATTGTAATGGAGGAAAGTAGAAGTAGGGGTGGAGTGGAGTAGGGAGTGTGATGATTGTATGTTGGTGTTGCAGGTTTTGGCAGAGGGGGGGGGGGAAAGGTTCACGGGTTTGTGTTTGGGGGTGGAGGTTGACCGTAGGGTTTGACCAAAGGGATAATAGAAACGGGGGGTGGGATATATTATTAAGGGTTGGGCTTGGATTGGGCTAAGGTAAAGTGGTGGTGGGCTAGGGTAATAAGGGTGTTGGGTTTGGTTTGGTTTATTCAAAATTAAGGGTCCGTTTGGTTAAGAAGTGATCACAAGGACCATATATGTAATTCCTGAATTTGAGGGGCTGATTTGAGTAACTTCCCAAACTTGGTCCAAGGTTTATTTCTGCCATATATGAATAGTGTGAGGACCATAAAATGAGATTTTTCAAAATTACACCTCCAGGGACTAAATCTGCCAATTCTGAAAGTACAAGGACCATACTCGTAAAATCTCCAAACTTTATACCCAAGGACCATAATTGTCAACTTTTACTTTCCAAGGACCATAAATGACTTTTTCATTCAAAAATATCCCACCAGGGACTGATTTGGTCAGGTTTTGAAAGTTCAGGGACCTTTTATGCAAATTTTGGATTTTGAGGGGTAAAAGTGTAATTTTCTCAAACTTTTCACCCAAGGACTTGTTTTGATAATTTTTGACTTTTCTTTGCCTTGGGTTCACTTTTCTTTCATTTTAAACTTCCAGGGACTAGTTTTGTCAATTTTTGAAACTTGAGGGACTGAAACTGCCATTTGTGCAAACTTTGTTCGTTTTTCATTTGTTTTTAAATATTTTGCATCTAAAACATATAAAACACACTTTTAAGATAATTTCAGTATTTTGATGCATTATTTGGTGTTTTTGGATGTTTTGGCAGTTCATATAAGACAAAAATGATGAGTATTTACACACTCATCAGGGGGCCGAAATTCCGAAACACAAATCTTTATATATTAGAAATCCAAAAAGTTACATGTAACAGAGAAATTCGATAACTAAACCGATAACTAACCCATATGACCCAAAAAATTACAACTTTTCAACACTAGAAATTACAAATCAGCTTTACGACCTTTAAGGCCTTTAAATTCATCGATTACAGAGTTAGAATCAAACTTTTCAGCAATTTCTTTTTCAATGTAAACCACCAAGTTATCTGCAAGAAACTCATCTCCCATTTTATTGCGAAGTCGAGTCTTGCATATTTTCATTGCTGAAAATCCTCTCTCAGTTGTAGCAGTAGAAACCGGAAGAGTCAAGACTAGTCGAATCAATCTGTCAAGTACATAATATGTCTCACGCTTCTCAGTTTCCACAAGACGTGTGCATAAATCTGAAATAGTTGATGCATCACTGAGGTTTGGGTTATTTTGCATTTCAATGGGGAAAAGCTCCAACTCGTGTCTCAATCGAAGTCTCTCTTGCTGTGTAAAATCTGTAGGATAATATTTTTCAGCAAGAAGACAAAGTTTATCAATATAAGACTTTCCACAATCCTTTTTAAGAACTAAGTAAGAGCTAAGAGTTAACAGCTCCATCGCTTCATTGCTAAATCTATTGTTGAGCTCATGTAGCTGTTTGTCAATAGTAGAAAGAAATAGGTCTACTCGATAATAATGTTCGAAAGTTACATGATTATCTTTCGATCGAGGGCGATAGCGACTAGATTTATATGGAGCATTCATATCAGGTATATCAACCTGATGCACTTCACAAAATAACTTTACTGTAGTAAGAAAAATTTCCCATCCATCATTTCGGAAGTCATTAAGACTTTTCTTTGTTGCTGAAACTAGCTCAGTAGCATTGACAATATCTTGGGATATCTTTTGCAAAGCTTGAGAAAGAATATTTGTCTTCCCCATTATTTCCTTTACCAAGTGCAAAATAAAGACAAAATCAAAGGACTTCACCTGACAATAAACTCCATCAGCATCTCCACGTTGAGAAGGATAACAAGATGTGTCATCAATTATACCCCGAAGAATTACCCCTGAACAATTTATTTTTTACATTAAAAACCCCGAAGTTTAGGGGGGCCGGGACCCTCCCCTGCCTCAACTAAAGTCCGCCATTGGTGGGTGAGCATCGAGCTAAGATGGGACCGCACGGCCATGGACCTGACCGAGATCGATTTAGCCAAAAACCCTAGATCGAGGTTCGGTCCGTTTGGTTCTTTGATCGGTCCGTTCTAATAAGGCATAATGGTCGTTTGTACGTAAGACCGGACCGGACCAGATCGACACAAGACCGAAATAAGGAAAAAGTTAGAACAGAGACCGGACCGTTGGTTCTTCGGTTCGGTCGGGTTTGTGTCGGTCCGGTCGATCTGGGGTGTGCAATGCTCAGCCCTACGTGCTACAGTGCGGCGACAAATTTTGTATTTTTAGTATGTAAAAGATAGTTTAGTAATTTTAATGTACTAAATTTTCAATAATTCAATATAAAATTGATGCTTTTATATGTGAACCTGTAGTATAGATTGTTTTTCAGTAAATTGTTCATTTACAAAATTTGCAAAAGTTTACTAAAAGGTTGAAATTTAGTATTATTATTATTATTATTTTTAATGGCGGCTTATTATTAAAAAAGCTAAAACAAATTACATAGAACAATAGGAACTAAAATATTATGAATCCAACCTACCCAACTAAAGTTATATTCAGGATTTCTAGATGAAATCCAAAGAAATGATTGAGGCACAATAGAATCTCATAAGACCACCTTTTTAGGAGGGGAACCGAGAGGACCAACGTATTACGAAAACTCCAAATAGACCACAAGAGAGTCCCCTACCCCTTCAAAAAAAGCTTCGCCTTAGACGATAGATGCATGGAGTCAAGCCATGCAGGGACTTATGTAGTAGGTTTGGGGTGGCGATGCCCCCCATGGCTAGCCGAAAAAGATAAGATTTTAGTGTGTATATATATATATATATATATATATATATATATATATATATATATATATATATATATATATATATATATATATATATATATATATATATATATATTTAATTTTGATATTTTTTGAAAGTGCCCCCAACCAAAATTCAAATTGCCCCCACCTACATACTAAAATCCAACATTTAACACTCTCAAACCTTATAAATCATTCATCTCCAAGTAACAATACTCGATTTATCATTTCGATCCTATGTTCTTTTTCGTATTTTGTTGCTATTGTCAAAAAAAAAAAAAAAAAAAAAAAAATCTTATTTTCCTGGGTCCTCCACTGAAGCCACGTAATCCATTCAAGAAAATTAGCACAAACAGGAATGTCTAGCTTCCACCATCTAGCTAACAAAGTCCATAGATCCTTAGCCATCTCACAAGAGAAGAAGATGTGCTTAACGGTTTCAACGTCCTCAAAACGGATGGGGCACAAAGCCGAGGCGACGTCAACAGGGATGGAGCCAGGGGGTCCCGTGGGTGCCCGTGACACCTATGGATTGTTTCGATGTTGTGTTAATTTTAGAGAAAACGTTGATTTTTTTACATGTATCTTAAATGTACCCGGTGTGTCGAAATTGTGCGTAATCGGATGGGTGATGATTATTTTAATGGCGCTTGAATTTGTGCTATAGAGAAAGAAGAACTTATTAATATTAAAAATGAGGGTGTACGTAAGAGCTTTTTCGCTACGAGAGATAGTAGAATCACTAATTAGAACGTAACATGTTCATTTATTTATCGTTTTAATGAAATCCTCATTTTATTCAGTTTTTAACTCTATTATATTACGGTTCAAAAAAAATTGTGCATCCGGTCATAATTGTTCATGGCTCCGTCCCTGGACGTCAATACATTTCCTATCCAAGTTCACCATAATAGGAAGCTTGTTAAGCATCAATCTCCACAAGAAAACATTAACTTTGATGGGAAAACAACGATACACTTTGATTAATTGTAATTATAAATGATCATTTATTTTAAAATGAAACGAAAGTAGTAACGCAAATTTTTATTTTGAGACTGGAAGAATATATGTTTTGTTGAAATTGTTGCGAGTGAGATTTTTAATTTAAACAGAATAAAATAAACGAAAAAGGTTGCTTTAAGACTAGATTTAAATAAACAAAAACTATTATTGCTTAGGGTATATAGTTATTACTTGTTAAATTAAGTGGCAATGTGATTATTCTTAAGGCCTCAACTATTGTTGGTTTATAAAAAAGTTTAAAAATGATGAAACGGTTTATATTTCATTTTAACAATAGTGGACACTTATTTCATGTTTCTGTGTCATGAAGAGATTTTAATTATTGAACATATTTACAATTTTTATACATTTAATGCATCTGTTATATAAGACGTTTTATGAAGTTATTAAGGTTTATGCTACAGTGAATTGATTTAAAATATTAAAAGGTTTAAAAATATTTGAGATGTCATTTTATAAATTTTTTCAAAAGGTTTATCATGATGAATACTCTTACATGTATAAATGGTTAATGCTTGTTTCGATATTTTAAAGACATTTCTAAAAACTATCTTTTATTAACTTCCATTGAGTAAGGATTTCACATCAAAAAGCCCGTTCTATCCCTCCATGAAATATATAACATGATAAACTATGTTTTTATAAACTCATTGAAAAACCGAAAAACTTGATTAAATCCTAACCTAATAATGCAAGGTTTAATGCGATTTAAGTATCCGTCTCAAAATGACTGAAATTTTGTTGTTGGGTTCATTCTCATTTCAGATGTCATTTTGCTCCTGTCTAAATGACAAAATGTTGTTTAGGTGAAAATTTGAGCTTAAAATGAGTTTGGTTCACAGTTAACTGGATAAAAGTTATCTAAATTCATGACCGTATTTCCACATTTGAGGTCTTGTTAGTTTTGGTATGGTCCAATTTTGGACCATTGCAGTAGGGATGGTAATTCGGGTCGGGGTGGGGTTGGCGGGTCAGAAAACTTCAACTCGAACCTGACCCATTTAAATTATCCAGTCAGCTATGTCAACCCTAACATGTTTACAAATAACCCGAACCTGACCAATTTAACATGTATATATAATTGGGTTGTCAGGTTACTTAGGTTGAAATGTTGAAAAGGTAAAACGGGTTTCATGTTTACCCATTTTATATACAAAAGTTAGCACATTACACGAGTTAAATATGTTAAATGGGTTTGCGGGTCGACCCGTTTAACCCATTTAACCCGTATAATAAAATATAAATAATTTTTAATTTAAGGGAAAAAAAATTAATGGGTTGGTGGATCGACCCGTTTAATTTATTCCCAACTCGAACCTGACATATTTAATACTCCCTCCGTCCCATATTAAATGTCCATGTTTGACTTTTTAAGTCTTTCTTTATCAACTTTAACTTTAAATATTTTTATTTGTGTTATATATTATTTGATAAAAATTATACGCAATAAAAATAGATTTAAAACTTAATACATTCATATATTTTGTATCAAGTATTTAGTATTGTATTACATAAACACAAATATTTAAGGTTAAAGTTAAGAAAGAAAGACTTTAAAAGTCAAACATGACATTTAATATGGGACGAAAGGAGTAAACGGTTAGATGGGTCGACCCAAAATTTATTTATACTTAACCCAAACCTCTATCTTGCATTGACTTTTAATATTTGGACCCGTTTGGTTCGTAGATGGGTTTAGGATTTGAATTTGAATTTAAATTTGGTTTTGGTTTTGGTTTTGGTTTTGGTTTTTTATTTGGATTTGATGTAGAAAGAAAAAAAAATTAAAGTAAGTGAGAGTGAAAAAATATGTTATTTAATGGATAATAATTAATTTATATATTAATTAAAAATTATTAAAAAATAATATAACTATTTTTTAAAACAAAAAGACGAAAGAAATTAACACTTGGGCCTACAAAAATATGTAAACCCACCGAAATCCCACCCTCCCCCTATGTATTTGAAACAATTCTCAAATTTTTGAATAAAATCCTAATCTTGAATGTAAGAATTAAAACAAACAAAGGATTTCAACTTTGATTTCAAAAACCCATCCTAAACCAGCCAACCAAACTGCACCTTAATATTGTTTAATAAAATCTTAAGTATCTTTTTTAGTGTTTAGTTAACTTTGTTTATTCATAATAGCCTTTTATACGAAAACTAAGGGTGCGTTTGGTACCCCACCCGTGCATTGGCGGAGATAAAAGGGGCACAAGGGGCAGGTTCCCCCCTAGCGAAAAAAATTGTAGTGTAATTTTTCAAAAATATTTGGTTTTTTTCCCGTAAGTACCAATTTATAGTGGAGTTTCTAAAATTTATCAAAGTGTGCCCCCTCGACAAAAAATTTATGGCTCCGCCCCTGCACCCGTGTCTTTAGGATTTGGGATTACATATTAATCGAAGTTAGAGACAAAAATAAGTGATTACGAATTTATTTGTGAAACGAAACATTGTAAGAAAACTCATGATATGGACACAAATCATACACTGGAGTCTCATTGCACTTCTATTTGGATAAAAGTAAATAGATACATTGTATTCTGAAATTAAAAAATAGATAAATGCAACCAAAAACAAAATGATTTTAAACATGAATTTGAATTGATAGTAGTTAGTCATAAATCACAGTCGTTTTTGCTTCAACTTGGTTTTCATGGGCTTTTGGTCAACAAACTCATAAAATTTTAAACAATAAACTAACGTGTAGAGTTGATCAATATTTGTTTTTTGTAACATAATAAATAATCGAACACCCAAACTTACCATGTACTTACTGCCTTAGATAAACCAAGTTTCAAACCGTCGATTGTTGACTTTCTCTCTATATATAGGCGAAATATAGATATAATTGCATTTAATAGGAGTAGTAAATTGTTTATGGTATACGTACAACCCTTTATAATAGGAGTAGTAAATTGTTTAATAGGGGTGGGGATGTCTTGTATTGTACGATGTTTGTGGTTTTTTTAAATGTTGCCTTTCAAAAATTAAAAAAAAAAAAAAATTATAATAAATTTATGGGTTTTGCTAACAACAACAATATTGATTATAGTTATCATCCTTTAATTAAAAAATTAACAATCAATGAACACCAAACATACCATGCTTAACATCACATTTCATGTTTAAAACGAATAAATGTTTATAATTATAGAATATATTAACTCATTTAATGTTAATTTGTTAATTAACGAATGCTTAACTACAGCCCATAAGATTGTTGTTAGCAAAACCCTAAATTTATGTATCAAATGTCTAGGCAAATTGGAGAAAAGAGTATCTTATTGTCAAACTGAATTTTGAGTATAACTTTATATTTCTCAATTTAAAATATTTAAATTAGTTTCTGTGTGATGAAAAGTTTTTTCAACTTTTCGAAAAATGTTATCGATCATTTTCAATTAAAATGCTTAATTTGATGTGCTGTTACAATTAAGCATTCAAAAGTTAGTTTCGACTAAAATTATGACTGGCAACCGCTTTCGAAAAGTCAAAAAACCCTTATATTATACAAAATATAACTTTAATACCTTAAATTGAGAAAAATAAAATTGAATACCTAAACTTTAAATTAACCAAAAGTGTAATACATTTGTGTGCGATTTGGCCCAAAGATTATGGTTTAAAATAATGAAGCTTCAACTCAAGCAAGAGAATTGGGTGTAGTTAAAAATAATAATAATAATAAAATAAAAAATGAAGCTTCAACTCAAGCAGGAGAATTGGGTATACGAGAAAAAAAAAAAAAAAAAAAAAAAAAAAAAAAAAAAGTACATTTGGCGTAATGGGCTGTGGTTGGGCTAGAGCTGGACCTGGATCTTATGCTGTTGTTGGGACTTATATTATAAGCCGAAAGCTGGAGTTTAAAATTTTATAAAGCTGTTTGGCGAATTAGTTGGAGCTGAAATTTATAAATGTAAAATCGCAAAAAAATACATCAAATTAAATTAAGATATATTTTTAACTTTTTGCGTGAGAATTCATTATATTTTGAACGGTATTTAAGTAATTTGACTAGCTATAAGCCTTTATAAACCTCTTTCAATAGAATTGAGCTTATGGAGGCTTATAAATTATAAAAGTCTTCACACGCCTGTATTATAAATAAAGCTTATTTATAAGCCGGCTTATTTTAAAAGTTTAAGCCCCATAAGCGCTTTTCCAAAACACAGCCTTCATATATGTAGCTTAATTGGTTTGAGAGAGAATTGCAAAAATCATCTCTAAAGTTTGGCCAAATTGCATGTTTCGTCCCGGAAGTTTGAAAAGTGCAAGGATCGTCCCTGTGGCAAACTTTTTGAGCAAAATTAGTCCCTGACCTACATCAAATGACAAAATACCCTTGTCCTTATATTACATTTCAGTTTCTTACAAAAATGGTTCCTGTGTTTCGCCAGCTTTTGCAAATTTAGTCCTAACTTTTTTTAAAATTTATTTATTTAACTATTAATACTAGTAATATTTTTTTTATACCTTTTTGTCCGTTTTTCTCACTTTTTTTCGTTTTTCGTCCGTTTTTCTTACATTTTTTCCGTTTTTGTCCGTTTTTCTTACGTTTTTGTCCGTTCTTCTTACGTTTTTTCCGTTTTCATACGTTTTTGTCCATTTTTTACGTTTTTTCCGTTCTTCTTACATTTTTTTCCGTTTTCATACGTTTTTGTCCGTTTTTATCCGTATCTCTCACGTTTTTTCTGTTTTTCTTACGTTTTTGTCCGTTCTTCTTACGTTTTTTCCGTTTTCATACGTTTTTCTCCGTTCTTCTCACGTTTTTTTCCGTTTTCATACGTTTTTGTCCATTTTTCTTACATTTTTGCCCGTTTTTCTCACTTTTTTCTGTTTTCATACGTTTTTGTCCATTTTTATCCGTTTATCTAACGTTTTTTTCCGTTTTAAGACGTAAAAAAAATGAAAAAAACGTAAAAAGAACAGACAAAAACGTAAAAAAAATGGACAAAAAGGGAAAAAAACGTGAGAGAAACGGAAAAAAAAACGTAAGAAGAACAGACAAAAATGTAAGAAAAACAGACAAAAACGTATAAAAACGGAAAAAACGTAAGAATAACAAGCAAAAACGTACGAAAAACGGACAAAACGTAGGAAACGGAAAAAACGTAAGAAGAACGGACAAAAACGTAAGAAAAACGGAAAAAAACGTGAGAGAAACGGGTAAAAACGGACAAAAACGTATGAAAACGGAAAAAATGTAAGAAGAAAAACGGAAAAAAACGTAAGAAGAACGAACAAAAACGTAAGAAAAACGGACAAGAACGGAAAAAACGTAAGAAAAACGGACAAAAACGGACGAAAAACGAAAAAAAAAACGTGAGAAAAACGGACAAAAACGTAAGAAAAACGGACGAAAAGGTATAAAAAATAATACTAATATTAATAGTTAAATAAATAAATTTAAAAAAAAGTTAGGACTAAATCTGCAAAAGCTGGCGAAACACAGGGACCATTTTTGTAAGAAACTGAAATGTAATATAAGGACAAGGGTATTTTAGTCATTTGATATAGACAAGGGACTAATTTTGCCCCAAAAGTTTGCCACAGGGACTATCCTTGCACTTCTCAAACTTCCGGGACGAAACGTGCAATTTGGCCAAACTTTAGGGACGATTTTTGCAATTCTCTCTTGGTTTGAAGAAAAAGAACTTTGTCGTAAAACGATCACAAACTGATATTATTCGGCAGCTGACAACATTAGAATAAGGCTACTCACAGAAGGTACCCGTGATCGACAAACTCGATCGAATCGCATTCGATCGCCCTTGTGTGGCTATTAGATCGCCGAACGAAAAAACAACAAATGGGTCGTGGAGCCGATCGATTTTATCTCACACTATCCTTTGCATTTAATTTCTAACCGTTGCAAAGTATACGTTAAAAAAAAATAAAAAAAAATAAATAAATCTTTTAACATACTTATAAATACCACATATTAACACAACATACTTACACACTTCTTTTTTTTGGAACGGCATTTTATTAAGCTAGCAAGGAGCTAGATCAAACAGAAATGAGATAAGGGTTCTTAAGTCAATCGTCCCATTTGAACGATGCTTTACATCTATACTTACACACCAATTAAATGACAAAGAAACTAAATTATCGAAAATTAACGCAAATTCACAAAATCTCACAATTATCTCTATTCAAAATGTCTAAGAAAATACCACAACCAAAAGGCCGAAAATCCCGATTACAACAAAACATCCCGCAATTAACACCGGATTCGAATTACCGGTTAACCGGTGTCTCACCAAACGTCAATTTCCTACCCGCTACTCTTGATTATCAATCTCAACAACCTCCACAACAACAAACATTCAATCCAGTCGCTATGAATCATCATATGAATTGTCCATTTATTCCACCGTATCAAAACAACCAACAACTACAACAAAGTCACTCCCGTCGAAGCCAACAATGTATGTATGCCTCCCCCAAATCGGTGTATCGTCCAACAATGGACTCATCAACGTCTTCTTATTCAAATTATCAAAATTATTTTCCGGTTAACCACATCAATCTTGATGCTTGTAGTTTTATGGATCAATTATACAACAATACAGATTTTTATATTGGAACCGGTTCGGGTTATCCGAGTCAAGAGATGTCAATGGGTTATCAAGGTTCGGGTCATGAATCGTATCACGATTCGGTTCCAAATGATGATCTTCCTGATGATGACGACGACAACACTCTTTCGGAAGAGATGTCACCGGTCAAACCTAAGAAACGAGCTACAAGGGGTAAGAAGAAGACGGTTGAGAAAGTGGTTGAGAAAGAAACCACAAATGATTCGGCGATTTAGACACGCAAAGAAGAGATCGCGTTGTGCACTTATGCATGGCTCGTGTACCATTCAAAGTTACCAGTTGTTATCGTTTTTTAATCAAAATAGAGTCATTCGTTTTACAATTTCTTTAGCCATGCTATTAATTGAATTTATTTATCAAGAAATCTATATTTAAATAAAATACGTTAACAACTTACATAAAAAATCAAAGTAAAAACAAATGTTGTGAAGTCAAAGAAGCAAGCCTGTGGGTATGTTTGGCGCACAAATTTATCAGAGCTTATCATAGTATGAGCTTATATTTTTTGGAAAAATAAGCTACCATTAAAAATAAGTCTCGTTTGGCTGATATAGCTTAAAGGAGCATGTTAAGAAAAATAAGCTACTAAATGGAATGATAGTTGAAGAAGCATGTAGAAAAAAGCTCCAACAACCCGCTTCAACAATCCGCTCCAGCTCCTACTGGTGCCTAAATATATTGACACAATAATTTTTTGCATAAACCTCTTTGGCATCACTCGACTCATAGTTAAGATCAATGTATATCTCATATTTGTCATATATCAAAAGAACAAATCTTAATAATCCATTTTTCATTTAAATCAATAAAAAACCGTTTTCACCTTTTTTAAAAACAACATATCTTGCAAACGGTAAATCTTCAAGCTACAAAATTTTCTCTCAGAAAAATCACATAATTTTTTCAAATCACATATGATTTTTACAAATCACGTGTGAATTTTCTGGACGGAAATTTTTAAGAAAAAAACAAGTTCGTCGAAAGTATATAGAAATGCATTTCTATAGAAAGATAATTTAATTCTCGTCGCGATTGTATAATTTTTTTCGCGTAACGATTAACAGTTTGCGAGATATTTAATTTTTAAAACAACAGTTAAAGTTTATTTTTTATTTTTATTTTATCAAAAAAAAAAAAAAAAAAAAAACCGAATAGCCAAGATGGTTCTTGGATATATAACAAATGTAAGAATTATATTGAACTTTTACCCTCGACCCATTTAACCCACAAATTATCAACCTCTATGATTTATCTGGTATAAAGTGAAAGTGGACTCGGCCCCTCAAATTCATCAATGACATTGTCCACTTCTTAAGCTCAGAATGGGGTGAGTTATCCACACCCTCTCATAGGGAGGGTATCAAATCATTAGATGCATCATCGACTTGTATGGTGTGCATCGCGGGTTATACGCTTTAACCAAACCCCCTGATGTGACAACATAAGGAGGATTTGTATAACATAGCCCGCTCAGAATTCCTAGAAAAAGGACAAGTCATTTTACTAATAATTGAAAAATAACAATAATGGAAAGCAACAAATAAGGCAAATAAATTTGAAACCTAACACTTGGATACAAAATAAAATGAGCAAAAGAAGGTCATGAATAAAGCATAAAATGATAAAAGTCTGGGAAAAGAAAACTACAATCACCTCTCAAAGCGTGTGGGACTATATTCACATCATCAAAAACACTCACATGTCTTTTGTTTGCCTATTTAGCTTTACTCAAGTGTATTAACTTGTTTGGTTAATAACTATAGAGTTAAATTTTACTAAAAAATTATTATCTATACTAGTACTAGATATAAAGTATGAACCTTATGTTGAATTGTTAAAATTCAACGCATTGAAATTACTAAATTACTCTAGGGGGTTGTTTATTTTTTTCTTAATGGTCTGATTGGATAAATTTCTTAATGTAGACAAAAAGTTATGTTGTTTCTTTTTTCTTATTTCAAAGGTAGTGTCTGGTTGTAGAAGCCCCCCAAAATACCACACAGGATCCTAAATCCTAACAAACACATATCATCCTCCATCAGTTTACATAATTGTTTTCTCCTTTCAAGTTCAAACTCACAGTCCCATCTCTCCCAAGTCCCAAGTAAAGCTTCTTCACCACCTTTCACCGACGGCACCTTCATGCCGGAGAACACAAACACCGGTGAACACCAATGGCTGGCGGTCCTTAACACTTTTCCATCCATGTCGATGCGGCGATGCTCTGTCCCCATCGACGACCTTTACCGCCAGTGCTCCTCCAGTTCCTCCCGTCAATGAACATCTCGTCGGAATTCGTGTGATTACTGTTTCCCGCCGGATTTCTTGCTGTTTAACTAATTGTTAGTATATGGGTTTTGTTTTCAAGAGTTTGTAAATTAAATGATAAGAATTGATTACCATGAGATAATGAAACCAAAATTTATAAACCATTGAATTTCATTGTCTTCTTGTTATATTCATGTGATATGTGATATTTTTATTTAATGATAAATTCAGACAAAGACAAAACTATTTATTCAGGAAAAAAAAGAAACAACCTTTGGTTACATGACACCAACTCAAAACAGAACTCATTTTACAAACAGACACATTCTACAAACAGATCTTAATGCCTTAAAAAAAGAAACAGCTCCTAGGTATATTTTTGAAATTATAAAACAAAAATTTTCTTTAATGTTTTGACATTGTTTCCATAATTACACAATCAACATTAGAGCAACAAATTTATACTACATATAAAACATGAATAACATGTTATTGTTGAATGTTGAAAATTTAATATATTAAAATTCCTAAACTACCTCTTGGATATTTTTGAAAGTATACAACAAAAATTTTCTTTAATGTTTTGATATGTTTTTCATAATTACAGAATATATATTACAACAACAAAATAACAAAAAGCACAAAACTTTTAAAATTACAAAATCCTAATTTCACTTTACAAAATTAATAGAACAATTGGAATTATATTAGTAAATCAATTATGCATACTAATTTTTAGCAAATTTGTGTGTATGCTATACTATATCACATTTCACAATGATGTTTTTATTTTAATACATATGTTTGTAAGATGTTACTTATTTTGTTGTTTGATATCATAGCTATTTTACGCATAACCTTTTATCGTAAATAGATTAAATTGTAGGGTACCCGTGCAATTACCCTCTAGTATTTTTATATGAAAGAAAGTAATTTATATGGATTATCACTGTGATATATAGAAAACTACATATTTCGTACATGCATGATCTTTTAAAAAAAAAGTATATTATCGGCTGTTTAGCGATGTGATAAGCCCTAATTTGAAAAACATGGTCCATCTGTGTGCAAACTTTCTGTGTTAGAGACTTTCATGTACCCCGTAATTGTTATAAACAAAATTTATAGATGAAACCCATAGTTATGCATCATTAATCCAATCTACTCAAAATTTGACTTTAGATACATAGTCACATTATCTCTAATCTTTTACGGACATTATCGTATTTGGCTAGAGAAAGTGCATGTAAGATTCACCTAATAAGGATATGATCAAAGAGAATAAAAGATGAAAGTGAGCAGAAGCTGCATAAATCCCCACATTATATAGGTATCCAATTCCTCATTAACCACACATATGGATTACATGCTTATTCTAGTTCTCTTATTCCATTTTATCGACCAATGTTTTATTCAAAGAGACTTTTCATTGTTTTAAATTCGAATCATATACATAAATAACAATGAAAATTATAAGGTTTTTATTTGTAATCATGGTTTTTCACCTTTTGGCCGACTAATCTACGGGATTTGAGCCCACCACCACACATACTTAAAAATAGGTGGTTTGGCTCGATTTTATATACTAGACGAGTACCCGTGCATAGCAACGGGATTTTATAACGACAGATAGTTTATTGATAAATTTTTTTTTTAAGGTTAAACATAATGTTTTGAAGATTTGGGAATTAAACATAATGTTTTGAAACCCGGTTCGACCCGGGTGGTTCAACTGGTTGAACCGTTCCGGTCGAAAAATGGGTTTGAAGCGTCTCGGGTCAATCCGGTTTGTGTTTTAATTGGTTGTATTTAATTTGGTATATATGTTTGTAATTGGTTGTACAATGTGAATAAATCATTGTACTTTTAAGTAATGGATAATATTTTGAAACCCGGTTTGACCCGGGTGGTTCAATCGGTTGAACCGTTCCGGTCGAAAAATAGGTCGATTTAAACCAGGTCAACTTGCTAGGTTGGGTCGAAAACGGGTCAAATTAAACTGGGTCAACCCGTCGGGTTTGAAGCATCCCGGGTCAACCCGATTTGTGTTTGAATTGGTTATATTTAAACCGGGTCAACTTGCTAGATTGGGTCGAAAACGGGTCAAATTAAAGTGGGTCAACCCGCCGGGTTTGAAGCATCCCGGGTCAATCCGATTTGTGTTTGAATTGATTGTATTTAATTTGATAGATATGCTTTAATTTGGTTGTACAATGTGAATAAATAATTGTACTTTTAAGTATTGGGGTGTTTTAATAAGAATATTAATTACATTTCACTTTCTCTTTCATTTGACAATTGTTGAAAACTCAACATTTCACTTTTGATCATTTTTTTATTATAAGTAACTAGACGAGTACCCGTGCATAGCAACGAGATTTTATAGCGACAAATAGTTTATTGATAAAAAAAAGTTTATAGGTTATAAACGAAAAATAATAAAAGTTTGAAAATTTGGGAATGAAACATAATGTTTTGAAACCCGGTTCGACCAGGGTGGTTCAACCGGTTGAACCATTCCGGTCGAAAAATGGGTCGATTTAAACCTGGTCAACTTGCTAGGTTGGGTAAAAAACGGGTCAAATTAAACTGGGTCAACCCGCCGGGTTTGAAGCGTCCCGGGTCAACCCGGTTTGTGTTTTAATTGGTTGTATTTAATTTGGTAGATATGTTTTAATTGGTTGTACAATGTGAATAAATCATTGTACTTTTAAGTAATGGATAACGTTTTGAAACCCGGTTCGACCCGGGTGGTTCAACCGGTTGAACCGTTCCGGTCGAAAAATGGGTTGATTTAAACCGGGTCAACTTGCTAGGTTGGATCGAAAATGGGTCAAATTAAACTGGGTCAACCCGCCGGGTTTGAAGCGTCCCGGGTCAACCCGGTTTGTGTTTTAATTGGTTGTATTTAATTTGGTAGATATCTTTTTAATTGGTTGTACAATGTGAATAAATAGTTGTACTTTTTTAAGTAATGGATAATGTTTTGAAACCCGGTTCGACCCGGTTGGTTCAACCGTTCCGGTTGAAAAATGGGTCGAGTTAAACCGGGTAAACTTGCTAGGTTGTCGAAAACGGGTCAAATTAAACTGGGTCAACCCGCAGGGTTTGAAGCGTCCCGGGTCAACCCGATTTGTGTTTGATTGGTTGTATTTAATTTGGTAGATATGCTTTAATTTGGTTGTACAATGTGAATAAATAATTGTACTTATAAGTATTAGGGTGTTTTAATAAGAATATTAATTACATTTCACTTTCTTTCTCATTTGACCATTGTTGAAAACTCAACATTTCACTTTTGACCATTTTTCTATTATAGATAGTATAGATTAAAAGAAAGATACGTGAAAATGATGTCCTGTGACTATTTGTTATAATACTACTGAAGGAAAAGAACTATATTTTTAACCACTAAAATACATAGACTAACTCATGCCAATTTTTTGACCGAACTTTCTACACTAGTCGAAGTTGACCATCATAGGAATTAGGAAGCTTAAGAAAGGATGGATCATTTTGCCACACTTCTAAATATGTGTTCAAAATATAAACATGTATCAATGAACTCATCCAAGAACCCCTTAGTTCTAAGTAATTCAAGATACAATTAAAAAAAAAAAAAATGTCGTCTTCAAACGAGTGCATCCTCAAACAGGAAAAGTCACAAACAGTAAGCTTCATTACAACACTTGGAAAAGAAGAAAACGAGATCAAAACAGTTAATCAGTCGAACAAGTAAAACTTAAAAAACTAGAGAAAGTATGATAACTGTATGAAAAATAACGAGACAACTGAGCGGCTTTAAACCTTAAAAGGGTACTTATGTATCAATGTTCCACTATGCACCCTACACAAACATAATAACAAAAAAAAGCCTTTCAAAAATAACAAAGTTAGTAAACAAGGATAAACCATATAAAAACACTTTCAATCGTACATAACAGACCCATGTACTTAACCAAAGTGAGTTTTAAGATATTTTCAATAATGTCACTGAGAACTAGAGATGAAAAAAACCGAAAATCGATTTCTCTAGAAACCGGTTTACGAAAAACCGGTTTCTTGAAAACCGATCTGCTGGTTTAGAAACCGTTTTGCATTTTTTGTTACCAGACCGGTTATGGGGTCAAACCAGTTTAAACCGAACCTTTTCTCTCCCAAAACCGGTTTTGGGTCAAACCGGTTTTTGATGACTCAAACCGAAATCAGTTAAACCGAAATGTGTAGCTCTACCAAGAACAAAACTAACAAAATAGTTTCAAACTTTGTAAAGAAGAAGAGAAGCATGGGCTGGGCTTTTAGTCCAGTACCCAATTTAGAAAAACCCAATTCAAAAACCTTGACCAGTCCAGTACCCAATTTTAGAATCATCTTGTTGTTCAAGAAAACACAACACAAAATCAATGAAAACATAAATAAAAAAATTATTTTTACCAAAGAAATTGCCGATTATACAAGTAAACTGTGAAGATCAAATTTTAATTTAATGGACTCTCAACTTGCACAGGTAATTTTTTATTTATTCACTGTCACAAAAATCGTTTAAATTAAATTAGGGTTTTTTATTTGTGTTATACTTGATTTGAAATTTTATGTAGCTATTGACAGTTTGCTATGTGAGATGGTTTTTGCCCCCTCATCACTATTTATAATAGGTTTTCAAATCACTGTATTTTTTATTATTTGTGTTTTCTATAAGCAAGAATTAGATAAACTCCTCCAAGACGGAATCCAAAACGCCCTTTAAATAACCTAGATGTATTGTATTATGTAGACTTAAAAAGTGTGGTAGTAATGACAACTATATTTGTAAATCAGGAAAAGCTAGCTGCAGCAAAGCAAAATTACGGACGCGAAATTCGTGTATTTGAGACAACAACATCCTCCCAAACATCAAATGACCCGACCAACGATGGTATGCACTTTTGTAAGGCTTTAACTAAATTATCAAGTGCGACATGCTTTTGAGCCATTGAATGTATTCTATTAAAGTTTGATGGTCTTCTCTTATTTAATTTGGCAGAGGAGCCGGATGAGTTTTATGAGTTCACTGCCGAAGATTATTATCGCATCTTGGCTACAAAAAAGGAAGGTGAGAATGCGTGTGTGGTTATTTACTAGGAATGAAAGGCTATTAATTGTGACATGTATATTGTCTAGAAACTAAGTAAAGAGTGTAATTATTTTCTTTAGGTGAATGATGTATTGGTTTTGTAGCTTTTGTTGTTTCATTAATAAAACACTTGTGCAATTATGGGCAGATAAATATTTAAAAACGAAAAAAATCCGAGAAGCAGAACAAGCTGCTCGTAGGTCAAGAATGACCAAGGTAAGATCATAGTTATTCAATAGCAACTGAATTTGAGTGTTCGGGATTGTTTTCTTTTTCAGCTTATGTTTTATATTAAGCTGTTTGAAATGAGCACCTTCAATTCTTCAATGGTGTTACTGGGGAAGTGCCCATTGTCAGCCCAAAATAGCAAATAAGCATAAGCTGTTTTCTCCATCCAAACATTCAAGTGTGTGTATTTCAACCCAAAATAAGCAAAATAGCAAATAAGATAAGCTGTTATCTGTATCCAAAACTCAATAGTGCTTATTTGCTTTTAAAATGGGCAACTAGTTTAAAAAATAAGCATCCAATGACCAATGTTTTCGTTTACTGTAACCTTTCTTTATCACTTTGTTTCTTCTTTAACAGGCGGTGATTCGTGTCCGGTTCCCAGATAACCACACATTAGAAGCCACATTCCATCCATCCGAGACAATGCAAAGCTTGGTTGATCTTCTCATGAGAGTTGTGGCCCAACCAGACCTCCCTTTTTACATATGTAAGCATACCTATACTCTTCTACGGTTCTACTTATTCAATGAGTATACAATTGGGATAAAACTAAAATTGGTATGCTAGATTTAGGCAAATAAAGTAGTGATTAAGAAATTAGAAAAGTTTATTGAGCTATATTTTGTGAAATATCTTTTCCATCTCGCTTCACCTTTGTCTTTGTATAGTCGTTTTAAACCAGTGGGTGCCATTTTTGTGTGTGCAGATACTACTCCTCCAAAGAAGCAAATAACGGACATGTCTCAAGACTTCTATTCTGCTGGCTTTGCTCCTGGCGCAATCGTGTATTTTTCATACGATCAATCAAGAGGTCAGTAATTGCATCAATCGTACAATCAAACCAGATATTCAGATAAGTAACTGCATCAACAGAGTAGAACATCAAAATTTTAAGTCTCGTTTATTTTAAAATCAGTTAAAATGGGATTTATAGTAAATAAATATGATTCTGCATGATCTCTTAGTGATTAAGTGCCAGAAAGTCATTTTGTCGGCTAGCTCTACTAAACGCTTTTCAGAACATTCATTTGCATCAGTCATTATTTTCTATTGGCACAATGGCATTATGCATGTCAGACGGTCAATTATAGGTGTGTTCTTGCTAAGTTTACTCTGATCAAAATTTAAAATTGTTAATTCTTCTATTTTACTAATGGTCATGTGTCGAGAAGCTCAATAGCAAATTAAACTTTTAATGGTTTGTATTGGGATCCAGGTGATGGCGGGGTTGCTGCATCAAGTCTGTTTCTTAAAGAGGAAGTGTTGTCTTTAAAAGGTCTGGAACTCATAGCCGAACAAGAGAAGCCTGAGGTTAACCAAAGTACTGCCGAACCTACAGCCGCTGCTACTGCCCCTCCACCGGTTCAAGAGCGGAAGCCAGCTGCTGACAAAAAGATGACAAAGCCTAAGTGGTTAAAAATGTAATCTTTTAAAAACAGATTTCAATTTAGTGTTGTTTAAATGATCTGTGACCATGTAAATCATGTTTCTTATACCCTGATCCGTCTTTCACAGTGCGTGAAACGACTGACTTGGACATTTGTTTTAGTTGATTTATTTCCTATGATCTGATATACAGAATGTTTACCTACGATACCTTTTTTAGTCGAAATATGGAAATTCTGCTTTTAAGCAATTTGTTTACAAGGTGATTCTTTGAAGGGATACATTGACCGTCAAAGTTAACGGTGTTGGAAAAGTGGTTTTGCAAAATGAGTTTTTTGCAAAGTTCGGACATAATTTAATATATGTATATGTTATATATATTAGTGTTTATTGGGGGCGTTACGTTCTCCTCCTCCAAGAGAGCTTCGTAACGAGCTAAAGTATGTCCAAAATGGAGTAGAAATGAATGAGATATCGTGTCTCAAAGTGAGGCATGTGAAACACAAAAATGGAAAAGTCCCACATCGCCTAGCGAAGGAAGTGAAGACTAGTTTATAAGAATTTCTTTGTACTATCTTTCAAATTCCTTTAGATGAGCTATGCTCTCACTCCTACGTGTGCGCGCGCGCAGGGGGTGCAGATTGTGGGATTTTTGGGCCAAAATGAGTTCGAAGCTTATGAACTCATGCGAGCCTGCAGACTCTGCAGCTCCGAAACCTCGCCTACGTGCGAAAATTTTTGCTGCTAGTTCGGGTCAGCTTTTTCCAGATTTTCTGTAAATCTATTTTAGGAATAAAAATTTTTGCTGCTAGTTCGGGTCAGCTTTTTCCAGATTTTCTGTAAATCTATTTTAGGAATAGAAAATTTTTGCTGCTAGTTCGGGTCAGCTTTTTCCAGATTTTCTGTGAATCTATTTTAGGAATAGATTGAAACTTTGCAAATAAGTTTACAAAATATATGTTGTGTGAATAAAAAGATATCAAATCGTGTTTAATTGAAAACAGATTTGTAAATCGTTTATTTTGGAGCTAATATTTTATCTTGGTGACCAAGATAGGTTTAACCTATATAATAAACGATTCTCATTCAGTTTTTGATACAGGAAAACCGTAGCTCCTTTACCAGCAAATTTCTAGCAGCCCTTCGATCAGAAGCACACAAGAATTTCGTGACCTTTCAGGCAAGTATGTCAAGTCCGGCTGTACAACAGCTTTGAACGTTGTACCCTGGGAAACAGACGGCGAATCTGTTTTAAGGGAATCGTGTTTACACGAGCCTCGTTCCGTAACCTTTACTACTTTCTTTTATTTACGTTATATAGTGTCTGTCTTCTGCTTCTACACCTTTCTGTATGTACTTTATTTTCTGTTATTTACATTCTGTTAAGTTTATTATTTTCATTGTTATCTGATTTATAAATAAAAGTGCACACCGTTTCCTACGGTTGGTAAGACAAGGTTGTTGCACCTTTCTTTCTTGACTAGATTAGATGGTGACATATATAGGAGTATTTGTTTGTAGTTATAATTGTTGTTTAATACAAGTAAAATACAAATGCGGGTCCTATCGGGAACATATAGAATTAATAATGAATTCTTTTTGACGTTAATAGTGGCATTTAGTTGTAAGATTGGTAAATACGGCGTTTAATAATGAATTCTTTTTGACGTTAATAGTGGCATTTAGTTGTAGAATCAAAATAATAGAACACCGAGTCTTTGTAAAATATAGATTTACATGAAAGATTTTCAAGAATGACGTAAAAATTCTTTTAACTATTTTACATTTAAGGTGCTAGTGAAAGAGGAAACAAAAGTGGCGTTTTGATCAAGTCGTTAAAGTAGGGATTACGTAATGAGAGGCCATCAAACTATTAAACTTTTATCATTTAGGTCATTCATTTATCAAAAATAACTTATAGGCCACCAATTTATGTGTTTGCTTTCGTTTATACAAATTTTGTATATTTTTTGTTAGAAAATCTTTGAAACAACGGGAATAAACTAACTATTGAAATGTAAAATATTAATTTCCTCATTATCTAAGTGCAACGTCATTTAGTAAAAAATGATTTATGATAAACTAACTAACGTTTTACGTTTGAATTTATAATTTTATTGTTTTCATATGTTAAAGTTAGCTTTGTCCTTTAAGTTGTACAACTTTCCGGCAAGAAATTGAACGAGATCGGTATAAATGAAACTAAACACATATTTGGGTGGCCCATAAGTTAATTTAAATAAATAGGTGGCCTAAAAAAAAAGTTTAAGAGTTGAACAACCTTCGCATACATAATCCCTAAAATATATGAGATATTCAAACATCTTGTAGATTTTTAAGTCTTTGTTTCGATTAGAAACTCATTTCACTATGCTTAAACGCCTTTTAAAAACCTTTTGAATATGAAAAGCTATAGACCAGGCACTCTAAAATGAAACGCTCTATGATAATGTTGTAAAAAACGCTAGACGGCAAAGGGAATTTCGTAATTAAATTTTACGCGAGCAATATGCTTCGATTATTTGTTTTATGTGACAATAACTTTACAGATGGTGAAACCTATGAGGTAGTATAGTTCGCGCTTTGCTGCGGGTTAACATTAAATAAACTAATATATTATATAATTATATACATTCATTCGTTTTAAGCATGAAATATGATGTTAACCATAAAATGTTTGGTGTTCATGAATAGTTGATTTTTTATTTATGAAATGCTTAACTACAACTAATTGGGTGGTTGTTAGCAAAACCATTTATTTAAATATTCAACTATTTGTAGCAAAGACCAATACAATAGTTGTTTTTTATTTTCCCCAAAATATTAACCAAATTTAACTTTTGTTTCACGTCAAAGATTTACAACTTTGTATTTTGTCCCTCTTAAACACTAAACCTCATCAATAGTCTCAAGTCTCAACCACACATTCATATCCGTAAGCACCCCATCATAATCTCATGCGTCTTGTCTCGCTATTGATGGTCATTTCCACAAACACTGCATGATACAACGTCACATCAGTCACAACCATCTCTCATGTCCTCCTATTGTCAATGAAAACCTTCTCGTTCATTTCTTTTTACCTTCCTTTTTCATCTTAACTTATTATTATTATTATTATTATTATTATTATTATTATTATTATTATTATTATTATTATTATTATTATTATTATTTCTTTTTTCTTTTACACCCATGTTTTCTTTGTTTTAACTTTTGTATTTTTTAAATGGTTACTCAATTTTGGTTTAAGAATTTTTATTTTATTTTTTCTTTTTGAAACAAATATGTTATGCCTATGCTTTAAACAAAATTGTGGTTTAAGATATTAACTTTTGCATCGTAAGCTAGTATTTCAAATTTCATAATATTATAATGCAACTTAAGTTGTGATTGTTGGCATAGACTCCTTGTATAGTTTATATTTATATATAAAAAAATAATAATAATAAAAAAAAATAGAATGTAAATTTGTAATTCTATATGTCATTGTGTATGTAGGTGTTGTACAAGTTGTAACTTAGGAAACTATTACATATGTACATGTTGTAACTTAAGAAATCATTATGTATGTCGTTAATTGTTTGAGTGTGTTAAGTTAAGAAACCATTCATGAGATATATTTTTAGTCATTTTTATTTTAACATAAATGATAGTTTAGAAATTTCAGTGTGTTGGATTTTTGAATATTTCAACATTAAGGACATCAAGGTTCATGCTTTATATAAACTCCGCATAAGCTATTTAAAAAAACGTTCCACAACACACCGTAAGATCCAACTAATTTATTCGGCATAAGCTATTTTAAAAAACGTTCCACAACACGCCGTAAGCTATTTAAAAAAACGTGGTTGTGCTTGAACATTCGGCCGGACGGGATGTGGTCGAGAACCTCGACCACGACCACGACTTCGACCTTTTGATGTTGAACCTTGTTGGGATTTACTTGGATCCATGTTCTTGATTTTTAAAGTGAATTGATGATTGTGAATATGTGATTTGAAGAAAATATGGTAAAATGAATTGTTGATTTAAAGGGGGTAATTTTTATTTTTATTTTTATTTTTTTGAAAATGTATCAAATGTCAAACGGTAACTCCCTAAACCCTTGCAACGGTCCAAAAAATTTAATGCAAATGTTCACACCGGATCGGTAATTGATACCGTTTAGATTGCCGATTTGGCCATGCCAATCGAGTGGTTTTGTGTTGCCGATTCATGCCGAGCGTTCCCGATACAATACCGACCACGATGCCACCCCTAAGAGGATAAAGAGTAATATTAAATAATATTAATACTCAAGATTGTGAAATCAATGATGACAAACATTTCAAATTTTGTTTATTTTATAAAATATCGAAAAGAATCTGCATAAACAATAAACAAATGCCAAGTGAGTAAACTATTGAGCTGGCAAAAAATAAAGTAAATCGAAAACGAATCACTTGAATCGTTTATATCTAATCATTCATAGCAAAATGCTAGTTTTCCACTTTACGTCAAGTTTAAGGGTTACATGATTAACAAACACCTTAATCCTATTGTCACACTAACATCTTATTATTGTGAACTCAGATGAATTATTGAATTTTTCGCGGATATGATTGTATTAGCACTAAAAAATGAATAATATTATTTTTTTTATAAACGACGACTATTTATCTCACACAATATATACTAAAATCTATCTTACATAAAGATAAGCATGACTTGAACCCACAACTATTTAATTAAGAAGCTTCTCACACAACATGAGGTACCCACTAAGACATATACCCTTTGATTGAATAACGTCATTATCCTTGAAGATTAAGGAAGTGTTTGGTATGGCACTTTGGATTAGGTTTGAAGTTGACAAGACATTAATCAATTGTTTAGTTGAATATTACTCCCTCCGTCCCATTTTATAAGTCCACGTTTGAAAAGTCAAAGTCTTTTTCTTTATAGTTTGACCGTAATTATTTTTTTTCGTATTATATAATACTTGATACAAAATATATAAATTGATTTGTCTTTTAAATGTATTTTCATTAGTATATTTTTCATCAAGTATTACATAACACGAAAAAAAATGATTACGGTCAAACTCTGAGTAAAAAGACTTTGACTTTTCAAACATGGACTTATAAAATGGGACGGAGGGAGTAAGAGATTAGGATTTGGGATTAAGACTAGATAATTGGTCATGTGTAAAAGTTGAGAGGGTGGCTAGGATTTATGAAATCCGTGGGCATTTCTTTTTTTATTTTTTGTCTCGTCTCTTTATAGTATATCTATTATTTTAAGATTATAAAAGTATAGCTTTAATTTAAAATTTATTTATTTATTTATAATTTAATACTCCGTAATTATTAGTTAAAATATATTATTTTTTCTCACATAAATCAAATCTAAATTCAAATTTTAATCCACAATTTTACATTCAAATTCAAATCCTAATCTAAACCCATCTACAAATCAAACGGGCCATAAGTATCAACAATTTTTAGTTTTTGAGAAATAATTTTCTTGCTGCAAGTTAAAAGAAAATAAAAACGTACTTAAATAATGGTAAATAGTAAAGCCGCCACCTAAAACAAACAGGACACTCACCTGCCTATAGATAAAGTTTTGGTGGTTGATCTTTAAATTTGTTGTTACTCTCTAAATGCTTAATTTATGTTAAATTATTATATTATCAGGACCCAATTCTCCAATATATTTGTTGTATTCTGTGTATATATATATATATATATATATATATATATATATATATATATATATATATATATATATATATATATATATATTTTAATAAAAAATGGACTTGATTAAACAATCTTTTATTATTGATTATTGCTCCTATTAATATAACAATTATCAAATTATTATGACACATAAGTTTTGTCTTGATATAATACTAGTTATAAAATTTTTTGAATCATATATTTTTATTTATTAAAAACAAATAATTTAATCTTTGTTTTGTTTGATTTATGATGTTTAATTATAATTTTTTATTATTAAAGATAATTGTTGATACAAAAGTTGGGCGTACCTGATTGTTGGGCTTTGCTCTTATATCAATTCGTTCCTTAGCACTTTGTTACCTGCGTACTAAGAAAATAAACAACACCGTTAGGCTTATCGAGGGATTGTCTCCCCCGATTAGACTCCGGCGTGAGAGTAAGTAATCGAATTTAGGTTTTGGTTTAAGAGTTTAGGGATTCCGTGAATCGTACCTTCAATGAGAATCGTATGATTCTATATATAGGGGCTAAGAAACCGTGTTTCTTGCTCCTTACTCTACGCACGCATGGTGCTTATCCGAGGTAAGGATATCTATTCCTTGAATAGATGATCCTTATCGGATATCCGGTGAGTTAGATTGGGCTTTTGGGCTTCATAAGCCCAAGCGTTGATACTGCGGCGCATACCATTTGTCATGGTAGCCCATTCGTGATGGGCTTAAGTATAAGTAATGTCTATCATTTGGGCTTGCGGCCCAAATATAGGCTATACGTCATCATGTCCCCCCAGTCTAGTATGCGCGGCACGTAGCCGCGGGTACTAGACTTAATGTAAGCAGCGGTAAGCGTGGCGGGATAATGAACAAATTGTTACCGCCTTTTTGGAGGTGCAATGCACCTAACAGGTTCAAAATAGTTACCTCGGTAATTGGGGGTGGTGTCCACGTATCACTTGGGATTCGGGAAAAAGTGTTGTACCTTTTGATCTTCTAGCCACACGTTTACTGTGAGTGGGATCCACGTGGGCGTGAATTAGGGTTTTTACCACCCTATATAAGAGTGCCGTCCCCCTTTATTTTCACCACACAGTAAAATACACACACAACCACTATTCATCTTCTTCATTTTGAGAGCGTTTTTGCTAGAAAACCTTTGAACTTCTGTAGGTAATCTTTGTGTGCGTCCACTTAGTTTTAAGATGAACATGGTCGCTCAATTAGAGGAGTTTCGCTCTGCGTTGTCTGTTGAGGATGTGATGCGTTTTTCTTCCGACTTTTTTGTGCCTTTGGATGTGCATCCAGAGGCGCCAGATGTCGATGCGTGTATAGCCGACTTCCCCGAAGGGAAGATAGGTTTATACACGAAATTTTTCGAGTACGCTAACTACCGCGTACCTATATCTATATTTCTGAGCGATTTGCTCAATCACTATCGCCTCCACATCTCTCAGCTGCACTGTATAGGTGCGGCGAAGGTGTCGAATTTTGAGGTAAACTACCGTTTACTAGCGATAGAACCAACTGTAGATTTATTCCGCTCCTTTTACCACTCAACATGGTCGAACGGTTGGGTGTCCGTTGCGAAGCGCCCGCGGGCGTTTCAATGTTATACGGAGAAGGTTGACGCCCTCAAGAATTGGAGGGAATTTTTCTTTTGGGTAGACGACGTGGTCTTTCCTTCCAATTTTGAGTTTTATACTCAGGCGTCTTTACCAAGGGATGGGCATCCCGCACCCGGTTCCTATAGTATTGCTGACGCGCAGACGTTAAATGCCAATCGATTGGCCATTAACCCCTATCCGGAGGAGTTTTTGGTGCATGTAGGATTGAGTCGCGCGTATTTTGGCGCAGCGGATGAGGTTCCCACTTTCCTGAGTGAGGATGGCCGGGGTGGGTGTTCATCCTTTGTAATTGTTTGTAAGTTTTTCATCCTTTTTCTTCGCGCATTTACCAACTAATCTTTCGTTGCTTTCTTGCTTCATTTTTATATGTGCAGAGATGGACTTATTCGTAGTGGTGAAGCTTGATAAGCCAAAGCAGGTGACCATAGGGGTACGTCCTCTGAGGGAAGGGGAGCTGCCTTTGCTGGAAGCGACCGCGGGGCGCTTGACTGTTTTGCCCGCGACAGTCCCCGAGGACACGCCACCACTTGTGGTGACGCCCGTCCAGAGTATGGCGCCAAAGGTAGTGGTGGCGCCCACTGTGGTGCCTGAAGTGGAGGTGGCGCGCGAAGAGGCGCGCTCAGGGTCATCTGACAGTATTCGGATCCTGAAACCTGAGGAGGTGTTGAGGGAAGAGGTTGCGCAGAACTTGAAGCGCAAGGGAGAGGCTGGAACCAGTGGCACCAGCAAGAGGCGTCGACACGTCATTAAAGACGCAGAGTCGAACGCGGAAGAAACTTCGACCTCCGGCGCACGGTTGAAGGCTGATGCTTCTCCGTTTCTGTAAGCGTGCATTTCTTCTCTTTTTTTTTTTTTTTTTTTTTTTTTTTTTTTTTTTTGCAATTACTTGTTGTAATTTTTTGTTGACTGTCTTTGTTCCGTAGGGATGACGACGCGAAGGACGATGAAGTATCCTCTCCGCAGAATGAAAACAAGGGAGAGGATACCTTGGCAGCTGATGGTGGTGAGGCGCAGCAACTTCTTGATGAGTTGGCTGCGACTACTGCCCGTCAGGCTGAGCTGGTGGCGCAGCTGAAGGGAAAGCGCGTTGGGGAGAGTCGTGCTCTGGCCCAGAAGGAAGAAGAGTTGGAGAAGCTGCGCGTGCTATTGGCGGGCGTGCAGGCTGAGCTCGGGGAGTCAAGGGCGTATGGGGAGAAGATGGCTCAGGACAAGATGAGCATCTTGGCTGATCTGCTACATGCGAGGGCGTGCAACGAGCAGATAAAGGCCAAGGCATCATGGTCTGTGTCGTTCCTTGAGGAAAAAAGGTCTGAGCATTATGCTAGCCTGCAAGAGTTCAAGGAGCGCATGGAGAAGACGCTCGTGATGTATGAGGAGAAGCTGCGCGCACTTAGCATTGAGTACGACGAGGAGCTGTATCCTCATCTCATGTCTGTGATTGCTGAGCGCAGGTATTCTTACACCCTTATCTTTTAGAATTGTTTTCTTCACTCCATTTTATCTTATCTTGTTACCACTTTGTGAATGCAGGTGGTTGATCAGCCATGGGCTTCGTCTGGCAGCTCTAAGTACTTTAGAGTCTGCGGAGGTGGTGGAGGCCTTTGGGAAGGTTGTCCACTGCGCGATGGCGCGTGGCCGTTCGCAGGCGATGGAGGAGCTCCGTGAGGCCAAGTTGCTGGAGAAGGATTTGGCGGAGATTCCTGGTTATAGCTCAACGGCGTACGATGAGCTGGTGGAGGCGATGGCGGGGCTGAAGGTTCTTGAGCTGCCGCATATAGGGAAATTGGAGCGCGACCAAGATGACCCTATAGCTGTGCTGATGGCCGGTTTAACTTTGCAGCGCCATCTTGAGAAGAATGCGGAAGAGGAGTTAGACTATTATCTAAAACCTGATGTATCGCAGCTTCAAGTCCCAGTTTTTGCGCGGCCCCGTGATATCCTCAAGCCTTTTGCTCTGGAGAAGGAAGTCCCCTTGAAGGAGGTGCTGGAGCAACATGCGCAGAGGGCTGCTGTGAAGAAGGGTATCAAGGGCAAGGCCGTGATGTGCGGTATTGGCGCTGCACACCTTCCTAGATCAGATGGCGTGGCTGTAAGTGTTCCAACCGTATCGATGCAGGATGCCATAATCTTGAGTAAGTTGAAGGAAGGGAGTTCCGCCGCTCCAGAAGAGAGCCATGATCACCGCCATAGCATATAGGTTGTTTGTGAACTTATGTATTTTGTCCTTGTAATTTAATGAATATGGAATAAAATACATTTTGTTATAAGCTCGTAACTTAAATATACTTGCATTGTTTGCTAAGTTTGATTATTTTACTAAGTCTTTTAAGTGCGTGACTTAAATATACTTGCATTGTTTGCTAAGTTTTATTTTTGACTAAGTCTTTTAAGTGCGTAACTTAAGTATACTTGCATTGTTTGCTAAGTTTTATTTTTGACCAAGTGTCTTGGCTCGTTATATTGCTAAGCTCGTACGGTGTACTTGGTATATGCGCATCCGTCGTGGGGTGCGCATATGAAACTTACTTTGACGTCTCAAGAGTAAGGCGCTTAGCAAGGATACGTGATCCAATGTTGATGGGTTTGCAACCCTCTTATTCAACGAGTAAATTAGTAGGTTAACTCATCCTTTATGCCTTCGTGGGTCTTTAAGTGGTGCATGCACGCCATGTAGGCAAAAAATATAAGATAGACAATATTGACATATATGCAATAAAGTAAAAGTGCGCTATGGAGTTAGCTAGAAACCATAACATTTTATTAATACTTGCAAGTTTATTGAAAAAATGGAAAACATAATTCCTAAGAAAGAAAAGAAAGACAAACACTTATTGGGCACCGCGTAGGGTGTGAGTGTGTTTGTGTAAGGGCCGTAGCCTAAAAGTAACATCTTTTGAGATTACAGATGTTCCAAGTGCGCGCTAGGTCGTGACCTTCCATATCGCGCAACCTGTATGCGCCGTTGCCGAGCGCGTCTGTGACCTCGTAAGGTCCTTCCCATTTGGGTCCGAGCTTGCCTGTGTCTTCTACGTGGCTCGCGTCATTGGCGCGGTAAACAAAGTCTCCTGGTCTGAATGAAGTGTTTTTGACTTTTGCATCATAATACTTCTTCATTTTTGCCTTAGCCTTTGCTTCACGTATAGCTGCGCGTTCGCGTCTTTCTTCCAGTATATCTAAGTCTATGCGCCGTTCCTCGTCATTTGTTGTAACGTTGACCTCTGCCGTGCGTATAGTTGGCATTCCTATCTCGGCTGGTATGACGGCTTCTGTTCCATAGACTAAGGAGAATGGCGTGTCGCCAGTACTGGTTTTGATTGTCGTGCGATGCGCCCACAAGACGTGCGAGAGCTCATCTACCCATCTTCCTTTATGTCTGTCAAGGCGCGCTTTTATGCCTTCGCCTAGACTGCGATTAGCGCGCTCAACTAGGTCATTGGTTTGTGGGTGTTTGACTGAAGCAAAGTGTTGTGTGATGTTTAATTGTGCGCACCAATCTTTGAATGGGTTATCACAGAATTGTTTTCCGTTGTCTGATACGATCTCGCCTGGTAGGCCGAAGCGACAGACAATATTGTCCCAGACAAAGTGTTTTACTTGGTTTCCCGTAATGTTCACCACAGCTTTTGCTTCAATCCACTTTGTAAAATAATCTATGGCTACGATGAGGAATTTTACTCCTCCCGCTGCGACGGGAAAAGGTCCTGCGATGTCGATACCCCATTTGTAAAATGGCCATGGTGAGGTGATTGGTGTTAGCTCGTGCTGTGGTCGGCGCGGAATAGGTCTATGTACTTGGCAGTTGCTGCACTTTCTTATTAGGTCGCGTGCGTCGCGGTGCATTGTTGGCCAATAGTATCCTGCCCTTAAAGCGCTTGCCACCACGGATCGCGGTCCTGAGTGCATACTACATGATCCAGCGTGAAGTTCGCGGAGTACATAGTCTGCTTGAAGGGGTCCAACACATCTGAGCCATGGTTGTAAGAAAGATCACCGATAGAGTACGTTGTCGCGGAATTCGAATCGTTGCGCTGTGCGCCGTATTCTTCGAGCGTCTTTATTATCTTGGGGTAGGGTTCCCTTGCTGATAAATTCGATGATAGGTGTCATCCACGTGGGATCTTGTTCTTCTATCACCGTTGATATTTCCATATCAAGGATGGACTTGTTCTTTAAGGTTTCCACCAATACCTGTTTTGAAAGGTGTGCGAAGCTTGTAGATGCGATCTTGCTGAGTGCGTCCGCCTTTCTGTTTTCCCCTCTAGGTACTTGTTTTATTGTGAACCTATCGAAGTTTTTGATCAGAGACTTTGTCTTTTCCAGGTATTGGATCATATGATCATCCTTGGCCTCGTATTCTCCTAACACGTGGTTAGCGACTAGCCGAGCATCTACGTTTGCCTCTAGGTTGCGTACACCCATTTGAATTGCGATGCGTAGTCCGGCCAGTAGGGCTTCATATTCTGCCTCATTGTTTGTGGCTGTGAACTCGAAGCGTAGCGCATAGTTGAATTCCATACCTTCTGGATTTGTAAGAATGAGTCCTGCGCCTGATCCATCTGCGCATGAGGATCCATCGGTGAACAGTGTCCATGGTTCCTGTAGATCCGTTTTTGCTGCAGATGTTGGGCTGTCGCCCTCTGGCTTCTCCACGATAAAATCAGCTAAAACTTGCCCTTTGATAGCAGTGCGCGGCCTGTATGAGATGTTGTACTCACTGAGCATTACACTCCATTTTTGTAAGCGTCCCGATGCATCTGGTTTAGAGATAACTTGTTTAATTGGCTGATCAGTGATTACCGCAATTGGATGCGCTTGGAAGTATCTGCGCAGTCTTTTGGCGGCGAACACTAAAGCCAAGACCAGTTTTTCCATGGCGCTGTAGTTAACCTCTGTTTTCTTTAAGGCTTTGCTTACGAAGTATATGGGTGTCTGGACGGAGTCTCTATCTGTCAATAGTACTGCGCTAACTGCTCCGTGGGTTGCTGATAAGTACATGATTAGTTCTTCCCCTTGTCGCGGTGCGACTAGTTTGGGAAGAGATGCCAGATGATGTTTGAGTTGTTGGAAAGCTTCCTCCGCTTCATTGGTCCAACGAAAGTCTCCCTTTTTTGTACACTTCGTGAGTGTTTTAAAGAGAGGAAGGGACTTGTCCGCTGACTTAGATAAGAAGCGATTCAGCCCTGCCAGCTTTCCATTCAGTGATTGGACTTCTTTGAGTGTGCGCGGGGAGGGGAGATCAATAACAGCCTTTGTCTTCTCTGGGCATGGTTTGATTCCATCGGGTTCTATTAAGTATCCGAGGAACATGCCTTCAGTTGCGCCAAAGGTGCACTTTTTTGGATTCAGTTTCATGTTTATCCGCCCCAACGTTCGGAATGTTTCCTCGATGTCGCGCACTAACTCATCCTCTGTATGGCTTTTTATAACAAGGTCGTCCACGTAGACTTCCAAGTTGCGGCCTACTTGTTTTTCGAAAGCTGTGTCCACCAGCCGTTGGTATGTCGCGCCTGCGTTCTTTAAGCCAAAAGGCATTTTTGTGTAGCAGTATACCCCTTGACTGGTGTGGAAAGCTGTTTTTTCTTCATCCTCCACTGCCATTTGGATTTGGTGGTACCCTTTATATGCGTCTAGGAAGCACTTGAAGGGGTATCCACATAAGGATTCAACCTTCCAATCAATTTCTGGCAATGGATAGCAGTCTTGCGGGCATGCTTTATTGAGATCTGTGAAGTCCACGCACATCCTCCAGCTACCATCGCTCTTCTTTACCATGACTGGGTTAGAGAGCCAGTCGTGGTAGTACACTTCGCGCATGATGCCCGCATCTACTAACTTGTGTACTTCTTCCAAAATAGCTTTTGCACGATCTGGAGCCTGGCCGCGCTTCTTTTGTCGTATTGGAGGGTATCCTTGTCGGATTTGTAGTTTGTGCTCTGTGATAGAACGAGGCACTCCTGTCATATGCTTTGGTTCCCATGCAAAGATGTCTAGGTTCTTTTGCAAGAGTGCGCATACGGCTGCTTTACCTTTGTCAGATAAAGATCCTCCAATCGAAACTTGTTGTTCCGGATAGTCTGGATGAATAGCGACCTTTAAATTTGGCGATTTTTCCGTGCGCTGTTCTGGAATAGTATCTGCTTCAGTTGTCACTGCGATACATTCTCTTGGTGGTACCGTTGTGTTATAGAGAGTAACCACTCCTCCTTCAACTGGGAATTTAAGCATTCCGTGTGCTGTGGATGGTACTGCGCGCATGGATGATATTCCTGGTCTTCCAATTATGCCATTGTATGGTGAGGGAGACTTGATTACCATAAAATTTATCCATGCCGCAGTTGAGTGTTGCTCATCTCCTACGACCACCAATAAGCGTAACTGCCCCATGGGCCAGATCTTTTCTCCTGTAAATCCTGTTAGTGACATTGTAGCTGGTATCAACTGACTTTGGATTTCAGGTCGCAGCCTTTTGAAGCAGTGATCATACATGATGTCTGCGGATGCTCCTCCATCAATATACATGCGGTGGATGTCGTGTCCTCCTGCATGTATTTCAATGGTCAGAGGTTCCACGACTGCGTTGTCCGCAGCGATTGTAGGGAAGGATATCTCTTTTTCTGGAGAGAATTTTTGGCTGACTTTTTGCTTTATTTTGCGCTGCCATGATTGTATCATGTATATAGTATCAGCCTTTTCTTTTGGGGGTTCTTTCTTGCCTCCATTTCTCTGTCTCTCTTTTCCTTCCTTGATGTTTTTTACGAGGTGGTCCATCCTTCCTTCTCTCACTAATTTTTCGATTAGTTGTTTCAGTTGGACGCACTCGTTAGTTGTATGGCCCTTTTGGCCGTGGTACTCGCAGTATCCACTACCTTGGCGTTTTTCTTCTGCCGTTTTAATTGGTGGTGGTCTTGGGAAGTTCGCACCTTCTGTTGCAAATATCTCCCTTGGAGTTTTAGTGAGAGGAGTATATTTGTCGTTGTCTCTTCCACTGCGGTAGTTCCTGCCGCGGTTATTGTTTTGATCATTGGATTGTCTCCGCGGCTGTTCTTGTTGCCTATAGTTTGAATATCCTTTTTTGCTATCCGCAGCAGCTGCTTCTCCTTGTATAAAGGATCTGGTGCGTTTTGTGAGTTCATCGAAAGACTGTGGAACTCTATCATTGAGCTTTCGGATGAGTTCTGGATTATTAATTCCATTCATGAACCCTGAAATTTTTAGTATTTCGGGACATGCTTTGACTTGTATGCACTCATCCTTGAAGCGCTCCATGAAGGCGCTGGTTGATTCTCCTTGGCGTTGCTTCACCCTTGCCAATTCTACAGGATTTTTAGCGCACTTCTTTCGCTGGGTGAAGTTGTGGCGGAATGCTTTTCGTAATTCCTCAAAGCCGCCTATACTCCTACGTGGGAGTTTGCTAAACCATGTGCGCGCATTCCCTACCAATATGGAATTAAACATGTGACACCACACAGGCTGTGGCCAATTTTCGATAGTTGCGGCTGACTCAAAAATTTTTAGGTGGTCATCTGGGTCACCTGTTCCATCGTATGTCTTCACATTAGTGGGCATGCGCCTGCGCCTGTCGTCTGAGTAATCACTTATGCGACGTGTGAACGCATCAATTTTGTGGCGTCGCCATGGGAGAGACATATCCTCGCTCTCTTCCTCGCGACGTTTTCCTTTTGATTTCCAGTGCCCTGTTTCTTTATCCTCGTTGTCCGAGGAATCGCTGGAGGAAGAATAATCTCTCCTTCGGCGTTTGCGCCTGCTCCTTTCAGAAGAGGAGCCTGAGGGATCTCTGCTTGGGGATCTCCTCCTCCCCAATCTATCTTGTATTCGCCTACTTTCAGGTTTGGAAGATCCTTGGCTTGGCGAATGCTGAGGCCCTAATCGATCGTGTATTCCCCGACTGCCAAGTCTGGAATGGACATTGGTGCGCCTACCGCTGTCTCCAGAGTTTTGTGAGTCAGGTACCGCACCTAACCTATCATGGACAGAGGTACGTTCTGTACGTCTTCCTCGCGGGTGGCGCGGTGGTGATGGTTCGCGTTCTGGACCAAGATTAAGTCGGGTTTGCGGATCCGCACCTGCTCTTCTTGCCGCTTCTTCTTGCATGAGGGCATTTAATGTTTCATAATTTTGGGATACAAAGTTTCCCAAAGTCAGATCCGGTGCGTCCTCAGTTGTTGCAAGAATTTCTTCCTCAGTGTTAGGCGCCCTGTTCCGTTCAGGAGCGTCTGGCGGCACAGTGTTGTTCACTGCGGGTGTAGCCTGATGAGGAGTGGTGAAGAGGGTGCGTTGGAGTTCTTCAACGCTGGGGACCTCTAAAGTAATCCTGGGTAGTTCTACCGCTGGGGGAGGTTGGGTTGTCCTTGCCTCATGGTGACCAGGTGTGCTGGTTGTCCCAGCGACTTGTCTAGAGGTTGGATCTTGTTGATTCTTCCTCAGATGGTCACGTTTTTCTGGCTGCGGAGTCCGCTGGCTCGAATTCTTATGTTTCGTCATTCTAGTTCGTTGTAGGGTCCCACGGATGGCGCCACTTGTTGATACAAAAGTTGGGCGTACCTGATTGTTGGGCTTTGCTCTTATATCAATTCGTTCCTTAGCACTTTGTTACCTGCGTACTAAGAAAATAAACAACACCGTTAGGCTTATCGAGGGATTGTCTCCCCCGATTAGACTCCGGCGTGAGAGTAAGTAATCGAATTTAGGTTTTGGTTTAAGAGTTTAGGGATTCCGTGAATCGTACCTTCAATGAGAATCGTATGATTCTATATATAGGGGCTAAGAAACCGTGTTTCTTGCTCCTTACTCTACGCACGCATGGTGCTTATCCGAGGTAAGGATATTTATTCCTTGAATAGATGATCCTTATCGGATATCCGGTGAGTTAGATTGGGCTTTTGGGCTTCATAAGCCCAAGCGTTGATACTGCGGCCCATACCATTTGTCATGGTAGCCCATTCGTGATGGGCTTAAGTATAAGTAATGTCTATCATTTGGGCTTGCGGCCCAAATATAGGCTATACGTCATCAATAATTATTTAAAAATTTTAATCATATTGTTAATTGCATCTTATCTATATTTTTGTATTTATCTTCTACTTGTGTTATGAATAAATATAAAATATTACCTAATAAGAAAATAATTTTTTTTAAATAAAATTATTACTAAATAAGGTATGCATTCATTTTTTTGAAATAAAAAATTCATAATAGAGGTTTTGTTTTATTATATAAAAGATTTATCAAATTATTATGTCACATAAGTTATGTATTTTGGATGATGACTTATAGTCCATACTCGGGTCACGAACCCGAGTAAGGGACATTATTAACACTCAAGCCCATCATGAGTGGGCTATCATAATAATGATTTGAGCTACCATGCTAACGGTTTGGGCTCACGAAAGCCCAAACCCAAATATATTATTTATGGTCTAAATAATGATCTTTTATTTATGAGATAAAGATCAATGACCGGGTAAGCGTGATACGCCGAAGAGTAAGGAGCACAAAATCTACAAAATTTCCGTGCCTATATAAAAAATATCATAATTCTCATTGAGGTACGATCTAAAACCCTAACTCTTCAATATACCCTAAAAACCGATTACTTACTCTCACGCCGGAGGATAATCGTGGGAAACAATCCCACGATAAGCCTAACGGTGTTTGTTTGCATTCTTAGTGCGCATGTCTCAAGCATTAAAGATCTAATTTGTACGAGAACATGAACCCAAATAAGGAACGCCCAACTTTTGTATCAACAAGTGGCGCCATCCGTGAGACCCTACACTAAGAACTAGAATGACGAAGCATAAAAACTCAAGCCAGCGGACTCCGCAGTTGGAAAAAACACACGGTGACCCCCATAGGAGGAAACATCAAGATTCGACCTCTAGGCAGGCTTCTGGAACAACCAGTGCGCCCAGTCACCAAGAATCAGGCCCAAGTTTGATCCTCCCAACGGTAGAATTGCCCACAGGGACTACCCAGGCCACTACGGTTGCTCCTAGCGTGGAAGATCTACAGCGTACTCTCTTCACCACTCCCCACCAAACGACACCCATCGTGGACACTACTGTGCCGCCATGCGCGCCTAATCGTGACAGGGGTCCTAATGTGGAAACAGATATCCTCGCGCTAGAGGAGGACGCGCCTGAGCTAACGCTAAGTAATTTTGTGTCCCAGAATTACGAAACTTTAACTACCCTCATGCAAGAGGAAGCAAGGAGAAGGTCAAGTCAGAGCCTGCAAGCCCGGCTAAACTTTGGCCCTGAGTACGAAGCATCCCCATCGCGCTATCGGAAGGAGGGGCGCGAAAAGGATAGCCGCCGACATCCGGTGTTCGATAGAGTTGGAAGGAGAGATGTATATGATCATGTGTCTGATTCGCAGTACTCAGATGAACATGAAGACGATGGAAGACGTACCAATGTCCACGCTAGACTTGGTAACCGCAGGATGCAGGATAGGCTTGGACGGCAATGCTCACCAAGCGAAAGCCCTTCTAGGTCTAGTAGTAGAAGAATTCATGATAGGCTTGGGAGATAGAACTCCCCAAGTGAAAGCCCCCCAAGCTCGGACTCCGAGGAAAAATGGCGCAAGCGCCGCAAAAGGGGCAACTCCTCCTCAAGTGACTCCTCGGACAACGAGGACAAAGAAACAGGACACTGGAAGTCCAGAAGAAGACATCGCGATGAAGAGGACGAAGATATATCTCTTCCATAGCGCCGCCAAAAGGTTGACGCATTCACGCGGCGCATCAACGATTATTCAGATAATAAGAGAAGGCGCATGCCCACCAATGTTAAAACATATGATGGGACGGGTGATCCTGATGACCACCTAAAATTTTTCGAATTAGCTGCTACTATCGAAAATTGGTCACAACCAATGCGCGAACCTGGTTTAGCAAGCTTCCACGAAGAAGCATAAATGGGTTTGAAGAGTTGCGAAAAGCATTCCGTTTGAACTTTACTCAAAGAAAGAAGTGCGCGAAGAACCCTGTGAAACAGCGCCAAGGGGAATCCACAAGCGCTTATGTGGAGCGCTATAAGGATGAATGCATACATGTCAAGGCATGCCCCGATGTACTTAAAATTTCAGGGTTCATGAATGGGATCAATAACCCAGAACTTATCAGAAGATTAAATGATAAAGTTCCCCAAACCTTTGATGAACTGATGAAGCGCACCAGGTCCTTTATCCAAGGGGAAGCAGCTGCTGCGGATAGCAAAAAAGGTTACTCAAACTATAGGCCACAAGAACAGCCTAGGAGACAATCCAATGACCAAGGTAGCAGCCGCAGTAAGAACTACCGCAATCAGGGAAGTTGACGGTATAACGACAAATACACTCCACTTACGAAGACCCTAAGGGAGATATTTGTGACAGAAGGAGCAAACTTCCCGAAACCTCCACCAATGCGCACCCCAGAGGATCGGCGCGTAGGAAGTGGATACTGCGAATACCATGGACAAAAGGGCCACACTACCAACGAATGTGTCCAATTGCACCAACTAATTGACAAATTAGTGAAAGAAGGCAAAATGGATCACCTCGTTAAAAACATCAAAGAGGGGAAGGATAGACAGAAGAATGGGGGCAAAAAAGAGACACCCAAAGACAAGGCTGACACAATCTACATGATACAATCATGGCAGCGAAAGACAAGACAAAAAGTCAGCCAAAAGTTTTCCTATGGGAACAAAATCTCTTTCCCCACCCTGACTGCGGACAACGCAGTAGTGGAACCGCTCACCATTGAGATACATACGGGGGGTCACGATATCCACCACATGTATGTTGATGGAGGAGCGTCAACAGATATCATGTATGAACACTGTTTCAAAAGGTTGCGACCTGATATACGAAGTCAACTAATTCCGGCCACTACGTCACTGACTGGTTTCACAGGAGAGAAGATATGGCCCATGGGGCAATTACGATTACTTATGGTCATTGGTAATGAACAACACTCTACGGCAGCCTGGATGAACTTTATGGTAATTAGGTCTCCTTCGCCATACAATGGCATTATTGGAAGACCAGGAATATCAGCCATGCGCGCGGGTACCGTCCACAGCACATGGGATGCTCAAATTCCCAGTAGAAGGAGGCATTGTCACCCTCTACAATGTCACTGTGTCACCTAAAGAATGCAACACAGTGATAAGTGAGACCCCGCGCACTCCAGAGCAGCACGCAACTAAAGTGGTAAACCTGAAGGTCGCATCCACCCTGACTATCCGGATCAGGAGATATCAATTGGAGGATCGCTGTCTGACAAAGGCAGAGCGGATGTGTGCGCACTCTCGCAAAGAAATCTAGACATCTTTGCAGGGAACCAAAGCACATGACTGGCGTACCGCGATCGATTACAGAGAACAAGCTGGAAATCCGACAAGGATACACTCCAATAAGACAAAAAAAGTTCGGCCAAGCTCCAGAACGCGCAAAAGCCATTTTAGAGGAAGTACACAAATTGGTAGACGCATGCATCATGCAAGAAGTCTACTACCATGACTGGCTCTCTAATCCAGTAATGGTAAAAAAGAGTGATGACAGCTGGACGATGTGCGTGGATTTCACTGATCTAAACAAAGCATGTCCACAAGACTGCTATCCACTACCAGAGATAGATTGGAAAATAGAATCTTTGTGCGGATATCCCTTTAAATGCTTCCTAGATGCATACAAAGGGTACCACCAAATTCAGATGGCCAAGGAAGACGAGGAGAAAATAGCCTTCCACACAAGTCAAGGGGTCTACTGCTACACAAAGATGCCCTTTGGCCTAAAGAATGCGGGAGCCACTTACCAGCGGTTAGTAGACAATGCATTTGAGAAGAAAGTAGGCCGCAACCTGGAGGTTTACGTTGATGACCTTGTCATAAAGACTCATACCGAAGAAGAGTTGGTGCGCGACATTGAAGAAACATTCAAAACACTGGGAAGAATCAATATGAAGTTAAACCCCAAGAAGTGTACTTTTGGCGCTACAGAAGGCATGTTTCTTGGATATTTGATATAGCCCGATGGCATTAAACCCTCCCCAGAAAAAACACAGGCTGTCGTCCAACTCCCTTCACCATGCACATTGAAAGAGGTCCAGTCATTAAACAGAAAATTAGCTGGGCTAAATCGATTCTTGTCCAAATCAGCGGATAAGTCACTCACTCTCTTTAAAACATTCACGAAGTGTACAAAAAAGGGAGACTTTCGTTGGACTGCGGAGGCGGAAGAAGCTTTTCAACAACTTAAGCAACATATAGCAGCGCTTCCCACACTAGTCGCACCCCGACCAGAGGAAGAATTGATTATGTATCTGTCTGCAACTCATGGAGCAGTTAGCGCGGTGCTATTGACAGATAGGAACTCCATACAAACACTAGTAAACTTTGTAAGCAAAGCACTAAAAAAGACAGAGGTTAACTATACCGCAATGGAGAAATTGGTCCTAGCTTTAGTATTTGCAACAAAAAGATTGCGCAGATACTTTCAAGCACATCCAATAGCAGTGATTACGGATCAACCTATCAAGCAAGTTATCTCTAAACCCGACGCATCAGGCGGCTACAAAAATGGAGTGTGTTATTGAGCGAGCATAACATCTCTTATAGACCACGCACTACGATTAAGGGGCAGGTATTAGCCGACTTCATTGTTGAGAAACCATAAACAGATACTCCACCTTCAAAAAGCGAGGTAGAACTACAAGAACCATGGGTTCTATTCACAAACGGATCCTCGTGCGTGGATGGGTCAGGCGCAGGCCTTATCCTCACCAGCCCAGAAGGAATGGAATTTACTTACGCACTGCATTTTGAATTCACAGCCACTGATACATGGGAATCGCACAAGGATTTACCTCTCGAGGGATCTCGAGAAGCTTACAACCCCCACCAGGCAGTGTACCTGATCGTTGTAGTATAGTATAGTGACAAGTACCGGGGGATTGATCGTTCAACTCAGGAATAGTGTCGCTAGGATTAGAAAGTCTCCTAAACTAAGTCTAGAGGTGAGGGATGATTCTTTTTGTATTTTTATATTTTATAAAAGCAAGTAAAATCTCGGGTTTTGGAAGAGTGGGCGGAATTAGTTACTAGCCAACTAACCCAATAACTAAAGATGCAATCAAAATAAAATGACAGAAATGAAAATAAATCTAATTATACTAATGTGGTGTAAACAATGATGGGGAAAGTTGTGTTTACTTAGGTTTCATTACTCCCTAGATATCTTTTACAACTTGATAGCTTGTTACAATTGCATGGATGACGGGTCATATTCCTTAATACTAGTCGTAGTGCCGTGTACAATATTCCCTAATTCTATAGGATCCTACTTCACTCATATGTCGAGCCGTTAGAAGCTCCTAACATGGGATCATTAGAATTCTCCTACGCATTAAATACAACCAAATATCGTAGTACACCTCCGATCATGTTTCTTAAGACGTTCAAGCAAGTTACCAATGGAAGTCTGCCAGTTTTCTTAAGCCTAACATCGAATACAATCATCCGTAACAACTATAAACAAACAATCAACCCATAATCAACATCTAGGTTTCACTACATCTAAGCAAACACAAAGGAAATCTAGTCGAGCATGTTAAATTAAAGACAAGCGTAAGATATATTCAAACAACACATAGACATATTGAATGAATTGAAAGAGTACTTATCTTTAATAAAACATGAAAGATTCAAAGGGTTGAAACCCTTGAAAAAGCTGGAAAATTCGACCAAGGGTTTTTCCCTCAAAGTTGCACACTCATGAATGAAATTTGGAAAACTATATATAGATTACAATGGGTGACGGCGTCATGTATTGGGTTGTGACACCGTCAACTCGCCGCCTATAATGAAATCGTATTGCCTAGATGCAATTGTGACGCCGTCATGTGTAAATTTGCTTTGGGCCGTCACTAATACTTGGACCATGACGGCCTTGGGTGACGCCGTCATCTCCTATACACAAAACTCTCTGGATCGTCACGTGTATTGTCCACATCCACCTCTGTTGTTACTCTTGACGCCGTCATTAAGGAACATGTGACGCCGTCAGGTACTGTTCCCAGCAAGGAAAATTGAGACTTTGCCGTTTTCTTCACTTTTATTCTCCAAAAACGTCCAAAATGCTTCCTTTTCCAGATTCCTTTCCAAAAGTACCTAAAATGACAAAAGGAACGATTTAGGGCAATATTTGATCAAATAATCACGAATCCCGGCTTAAATGACCCCCTAAAAGTGGTTCACTTTTCGTCTTATCAAATATCCTTACACTTGAGATTTGCTTGTCCTCAAGCAAATACGCTTTTATTCTAATCAAAATATAAGTTTTGGGTCATTTAACACTAATATAAAAGTAATTACAACAAATAATCGTTCCACTAAAGACAAAAGACAAGCACGGAGGTCATACACTAGCACCTCACAAATAGTGTTTAGATACTCACATCTCTCAGGTGTAATAAAGTGTATATTACAATATGGAAATGGAAAACATCTCTCACTACCTGTCATAGCAAATAGATTACCATAGGCTTGGGAAAGGATCAAACCTCCACCACTTGACGTAAGCACCTAGGATAAACTATCAAAGAGGTCTTTTAAAGGGTTATAACGTTAGGTGTAGGGATATGGAATACACGGTTTTGTTGGATAAAGGCAATATTTATTGGTGGCGAGTTAATCATCTTAGTTAATTACATGTACAATATGACGTTGCTAAGCCAAGACTAGACTCGACTTAAGCTAATGAAATCAAAAATAACAAAAACATAAATCAAACATAGAATGAAACGGGATGGTAGTCCGTATGTTTTTCTCTTTTTTTTTCTTCTTAATTTTCCGATTTTTTTTTTTTTTTTTTTTTTTTTTTTTTTTTTTTTTTTTTTTTTTTTTTGCATACACTCTTACCCTACCATCCAAAATAATACATCATAGGGAATGTACATTCCCCTTACACTTGAATTTTTACATACTTTACAATTAACTAATCTCAAGTGCAATTGTATCCTATAAAGTATCATCATTTACCCTCCCCTTACACTTAGGATGAACATTGTCCTCAATTTTCAATTAAAGAATGTAAAAGTGAAATAGGTAAAAGAATGAAAGAAAATATTCCCCTGATTCGTTTGGTGTGGATAGTGTGTCAACAAGGTTAGATCTTCCTCCAAGAAAATGAACATTCAAAGCTTCCCTTCCAGAAAAATAAATCATCTTCTGATCATACATAACCTGTTAAACCTGGGAAAAAAAAACAAGGCAACCTCGCGTAAAATCGGCGGCAATCTATATATACTAACAAATCCTAGAAAACAATTAAGTTATAATACTTGTGGAATGAATGTTTGCAGATTTCCTGGAGTTTATAAAACTAAAGAATTAACAAAAACTTTAAGACTCCGTTAGAAAAAAAAACTCACAAAATTTCCAGAGTTTTACACATGACGCCGTCAGGAGGTAACTCCTGACGCAGTCAGAAGTGACCTGTAGAAATCTTTACGTTAAGTTTCCGGAAAATTTCTGGAAAAACTTATGTCCTACATCCTGGAAAATCCTGCAAAACATCATTATGACTCGATACAAGCATTTGATTCTAACAAATACTAATACACATGTTCATTTAATATTGTGGCGAATCAAGATCAATTTCGTTCTTAGAAACAAATCTGGGGTTTCCCCTTACACTTAGCTTTTGCAAAATACCTTTATATGAAGTTAAGACGAAGTTAAACAACAAAATAAAGCATTTTCACAATTTAGTTTGAAACATGATCTAACAACAATAAAAATAAAGCATGCATACGGAAGCAAATAACATTCAAACAATTAAAAATCACACAAAACATGGGTTGCTTCCTAAGAAGCGCTTTTCTTTATTTACGAGTCTTGTAGCTAGACTCAAGGTCATGGGCTATTACGTGACCCCATCGTTGGTCTCATTTTCTAGGTCATCTCCAATCTTAGTTTTGTATTCCGGACCTAGTAGCAAACATTCCTTGTAGAAACCAAGTATTCTACTCATGACATAATCTACTCCTCTACGTCTATCCTCATCATTCCTATAGTAAACCGCTTGCTTGTGTTCCTTTTCTATGTCTGATAGAAGGCGGTATTGTTCAATCTTATAGGGCATTTGGTAAGCAATCTCGTCGTTCTCTTCCTTGAATCTAACTATCCCTAAGGTCGGGTCATAACTCATCTTAGAGGCCTCAACAAATGGTTTTCCGAACACTACTTGACTTAGGCAACCATCTATTACCGGACGAGTATCCTCTACTATCACAAAGTCGGTGACATAAGTGAAGTTTCCTACAAAGACATGCAATCTTTTCACTCTTCCTACAAAGTTGCTCATCCGATTCGTGTTAGGCATCATCCTATACCCAAGTTGCTTCTTCATTACCCAATTATAATAGGTCCTAGTCATGATGTTTATATGAGACCTAAGATCGATATAAGCTTTCCACACATGCATATGCCCAATGTTGCATGGTATGTTGATGTTAGAGGGATCTCCTACTTTAATAAGGGGTGAACCAAGGATATATGGTGTCTCGGGATCATCGAATAAATCCTTGTGATATTCCCGTTCTTCCTTGGTGGGCAACTTATCAAAATACTCATCTACGTTTTCTACTTCCTCTAACTTTTCTTCCTTAGTATCCTCAACTTCCTTAATCTCATCCCTAGTCCCAGTTTCTATTTCAACTTCATCCTTGTCACTTTCTTCCATATTCTTATCTATCGGCTTAATGGTGACAACATTGACAAAGTGGACGTGTTTGGATGACGAGGGGTCCTTAATTTGGATTCCGCTATTAGTGTCCCCAGTGTCCTTCCTAGGTGTAGTTAGTACTTTGTTGTTGAGGTCTTTCAACAAGTTGTCAATCTTATTGGTCATCTCTGTTTGTTGTTGATTGAATTCGGTTTCAAACTTAGATATGCGAGCTTCTTGAGATGCCATAAACTTGGACATCAATCCTTCAAGATTATAGGTACTACCATAGTTATTGGAAGGATTGTTGTTGAAAGTACGGTTAGAGGGTAGGCCGTTTGGTTGGTAACGATTAGGTGGATTGGAAGAATTATTTTGGGGCATATTTTGGTTTTGTTTCCACCTAAGGTTTGGGTGATGTTTCCAAGAAGGGTTGTAGGAATCACCGTAAGGGTTTGGCTCGGGTTTGAAAGTGTACCACTTATCTCCCGCTTCGTCGATACGCGAGGATGCGTAATCCGCAAAAGCTTGTCCGGGGAGTTCCACGCAATCACGAGTACCATGGGGACCACTACATAATTCGCATGAATAAGTGATTTTGTTCACTTGGCTTGAAGGCTTAGGAGCTTCGTAGGATTTCATGAGAAACTTGACTTGGTCCTCAAGTTCCATGATCCTACGGTCGGGAGTGCTAGAGTTGTTCGAAGGCAAAGATATTGCGTTGACCGTTTTGTTCAAATCACGGGGATCATTCCAACTTTCGTTGTCATAGAGAGCAAGATCTTCTATGAGTTCCCATGATTCTTCTGCACTTAGATCACGTAGCTTGCCACCGTCCGATTGGTCAATGGTTCGCCTTGTGGAGATATCGATATGGTCATAGAAGATTTGGACTTGGAGCCAAATATCTATGCCATGATGAGGGACTGTTTGGAGTAAGTCCTTGAAACGAGTCCATGCTTCTGTAGGACCATGGATCTAGCTTTATCACCTAAGAATATGATGTTAGAGAGAGATGGAAGAGCTAGAGAGAGAAAGTAGAGAGAGAGAGAGGTGGAGAGCACTATGTGAAAATAAATCTTTGATTAGCATGAACTCCCACACTTCGTAACAAGCTCAGGAGGGTATTTATACTTTTTACATATGCCACCATGGGCTTTCTCTTGGGCCTTCTTTTGGGCCAAGCCATTTAGGCTTTTACATAAACATAATGGACTAGCATTTACTAACTATTACATGAATATATTTAATTAACTATTTGACTCAATAATGATCGTCACTTTTAATCCTAACAATCTCCCCCTAAGGGACGATCATCGAGATCTCCCTTTGATTACATAAATGATCAACACTTATAATGCTAACAATCTCCCCCTAAGGGTGATCATTGAGATCTCTCTTTCGTGACCTTGATATTTGTACTTTGAAGCTTGTTCTCATTGAACTTTGAGTCTTGTTGTGTAATAGTTTTGCTAGTTCCTTTGTACCAATCATGCTTTATGATCTTTCTTGACTTTGGTCAACATCTTTACACTGTTGTCTTTACGTCTTTTCCAACATGCTCATACTTTGTTTCACTTTGAATCCTTGTGAAGTTCTCTTTTCTTTGACTTTGACTTAGAAACATTCTGAACTTTCCTTTGCTTTGATCTTTGATGAGAGCTTTGCATGGTATGAGCATGTGGATCTTTGAGTGATGGTAACGGTCTTTCTCCAAGGAACAATCATTAGTACCTGCATAAAACAGTTAGCAATAAAGTATCCGGTACTTACAGGTTCAAAATTAGAGAACGTCAACAGCATAGTGTGAAGACTTCTTCTAACCCTTACCAAGGCCGTTCCTGAATCAGATACCCCTGAAAGGGCTTACTAGATCCACCGAATTACATCAATGATTCAGGTGAGTTGCTGGAGATCACCCCACAATTGTAGACCGTTTGAGACATAGTAACCATCATGATAGATAAGGCAAGATCCGTAGATCTCATAAAGACTCTTACAACTTGTGTTCTTTTTGGCGAACACAAGTGTATTCATATGAAAGTCTATCCTAAGAGATCTTTTGATTAATCTCATGGCTCTAGACTTGATAAGTGCATAATTTGGTTTCCTTTGCAGAGACTAGGGAGGGGTCTTCTGCTTCAATATCAACCATCTCTAAGAGATAAGTCGATAGATTACACCGGTTCCCCGTGAGAATGAAACAAGTACCTTTTGAGATATACTCGAGTGGCTAGAAGGTTAAGTACAGTGCGTCACTGGGTCCATGACGTCTTTATCTTCAATACCGGTGTCACCTTGGTAACAACCAGTAGCATATGAATTGAACCCGGTTTATGCCCTAAGGTTGAACATTTGGAGGGCTATTTCTTTTCACCCTTTCATTTGCTTTTCTTTTTAATTCTTCAACCCCTTCTTTCTCCTTTCATTCTTTTCTCCTTTTTTCAAATCATACCTAAGGACTTCTAATTCTAATCTATTGGAATTGTCCTTGGGTAGATCCCTCCGGCTCTGGCGGATCATAGGACGGTTTTTCCTAACCTTAATCACTTTATAACTCCATGACTATCCTATAATTGCCATGAAACCATTTATGAAAATCTCTCAAAGTGTTTATGATAAAAAACTTACTTTGTTAACACTTCGAGAGTTTTGCATTTCATTTGAAGGACTCCCCCTTCACATGTGCTCATGGATTGTTAAGAAATTTGCACATGCATGAGGAGTTTGCACTTTTAGAATTGATCCACTTTCAATGAACATGACCGATTCGAGATACGCTTACATCACTAGTTAGACTAGCTTGAAGTTATTACCCGGCCTGGTCAACTCCACAGAAAGTTTCTCGAAACGGTACATTTCTACTCAAACAAATCCTTTTCGAGACACGCTTACGTGGCTAGTTAAAGAGTTCCATTGTCAGCTTTTAGGTGACAACTAGCTCTAGTAATTAACTTGATGTTATTACCCGTCTAGGATAAGTCTTTTCGGTTACTAACTTTTGTTGTTTCGTCAATTCTTGGGTCATTTCTGAGTCGAGCTCGCACGAGATTCAGCCACAATCTTAAACACATTGATCACATTTTAATCACGTCTTCTCCCCCTCAAAAATAGCATATCCATGGTATTTTTTATACCAATTGATTAAAACCTTTTCTCTTTGGATAACATATGGGAGAAACGGATGTTTGTAAATTCCGAATTAGTTTCTTTTAAGCATGATCTTTTTGGAACATCTTTATGTTACTCCCCCTCAAAAATAGAACATTTTGAGTAAATTAAGCGATTTAAGGATTTGAGGGAGTAATATCTCGAGCAACATCGTGAAAAGTTTTGAAAACCTTTTGAAACATTTTTCAAAATTTTGCTCAAAAATTAAGAAGACTTTGATAAGCTTTTTGGTGAGAAGTCTTCTTTTCTTTTAGGATTGTCGCACATAAATGTACAACAGGGTCCTTTCTTTGAAAATCACGGGTTATACACTGTTATGTGTGCATAAGCCATAATGTTTTTAGGATAAGTGCTCAAAAAATATTAAACCTTTGATATGATTAAGCACTTTCCTTTCTTTGAAGAACAAGTCCTTAGCTGAAATACTAAGAAGTCATAATGTTGAAGTTCGAGTCCTTAGCAGAAGTACTAAGAAGTCATAATGTTGAAGTTCGAGTCCTTAGCAGAAGTACTAAGAAGTCATCATGATTATGGATTATACAACAACTTTTGGAACCCATTTAAGCACGGCACCAACGGGTTTACCATATTTTGAAATCCATTTGAAAGTTGTGTTAATCCGAGATAAAGAAGTTGAATTCCAACGAGGACTGAAAACCTGTGTTTCATTTTGAAATAAAGCTCGTGGAATCAACGATGATTTAAAACTCTTTTGCTTTTGAAACTTGTTTGTGAAACTCGGTGTCTCTTTTGGAGTTTTAAAACTTGAAGAATAAGTTTTTCATCCATTGTTGAAACTCGACGTTTCATTTCGAAAATTCGTTTTAGAGATGAATGGAAACCTTCCAGAATTAGGATTTTTCCAAGCATAGCCATTCCTTTGTTGTAGCGGAAGCATTTCAGAGTATGAATATTTCAAATGTTTTGAACGGCTTTGCTTTGGTTTCCACACTGGCTTTACCGGAGTAAAACGAGAGTATGGAGTTTGAAAACCTTGATTCTTTTCTTTATGAGCACGTGTTGTTGAAACCTTTTGAGGAGTAAATGTTTCAGAAAAATTAGGTCTCTTTGAAAACTTCCTTCCTTTTTGCAAAGAATAGGTTGTAAATAGAGAAACCTTTTTCGAAAACGGTTTGGAAGATTCACCCATGTAAACCTTCTCCGAAACACTTACTTGTGGTTTAGACTCGTTTGAAACTTGAGATTTTCCTTCTGAACGGTTAAGAACATCAAACTTTGCTTTTAAGGCATTGTATGACGTTCTCAAATCATTATATTCTTTTTGAAGAGAAAGATGATCTGATGATGCCAGTTTTTCTTGCAAAGAAGCATTTTGATTTTCAAGATGTGCAAAATATTTTTCTTATTTGTCTGTTTCGATTGAAAAATCATTTTTGGCATCACCAAAATCCTTGGTTTGTTGTGCAATTGTTTTTTCCAATTCAACAATTTTCTTTTGAAGCACAGACTTTTCTTTTTCAAAAAGATGATTTGGTGTGATCTGAGAGTCAGATTTGTTTGAATTTTGATTCTGAACTCTTGACCGCTTGATTGAATCAAACAAGTTTTTGTAAGTCTGTTTCAAATGCACATTTTCTTTTTGTAATGATGCCACCGCATGTTCCAATTCAAGATTTTTTATATCGAGTTCGTCAAAATCAAACTTGATATTGGTATCATCACAATTTTCATCAAAAATCTTTTCTTTTTCTTTAAGCACTGATGTCAAAGAGTTTTCAGAAGACATTTTCCCATTCTTCTCTTGCAGTTTTAGTTGAAAAGAGATACTTTGTGCTTCGAGTTTTGCAAGATGTTTCTCAAAATGAGCTGTTCTTTTTGACAATTCTGCTTTGACATCAGTTGCTTCTTTTGAAAGCTCGGTGATTTTCTTTTTGAGATAAAGATTTTCAGATTTCAAAGAAGATGTTTGTTCAAAATGCACATGCTCATACTCATGGCTGACAGATGCTGACTTGGACGAGTCTATTTGATTTGTGAAAAATTCTTTTTGAATGTCCAGAGTTAAGCATTTTTCATCAAATTCGTTTTCAAGAGAGTAAACGTACTTTAGATCTTCTCTCATTTCAGTTACAAGATGTTTTTCAAAGTACTCAAAACATAAGTTGATATCCTTTACACGAGGTTCAATTTCCTCTTTCAAAATCTTTTTGACTTCTAACTTAAGGCGTACATCTAATGAAAGAGGATTAGAGAAAACGTTAGTTGTGATGTTTTCTTGCTTAAACCAAATGACCTTTAACGTTTGCTCAATGTGATGTTTAAGATTACAAAATTGTTTCCTTGCTCTATTTTGCCATAACTTAGCATCATAGGTAGCAAGTTGAGCTTCTTTGAAAAATCTTTTCACATTTGTGTCTTTTCTTTTGAAAGGTTCCTTTGGTATATCTGTCAATTTTAGACAACCATACACAAAGCCGTGGTATGAGAGTGGGTTTTTTGTTTGTTTTACTATCAAACATTTTTCCTCTTCAGATTTTAAAATATCTTGAGACTCAAACAAAAGATCATTTGACAATTCTTTTCCCATATCATTAGCGTTATACAAAATATGTGTCAACTTTTGCACTTTGTTTAAAAAACAAGGTTTTTCATTTTCCACATTAGCATTATTCACAAAACCAATCCCAGATGTTTGTTTCTCAACCTCCTCATCTTTAGTAGGCAGCATGTTGATAGTCTGAGAAGTCTGTCCTAATTTTTGAAGTTTGTTTTCAAGATCGTTTGTTCGTTTCAAAAACTCTTGGTTTTCATTCTCAAGTTTTGTGTTTACAATCTCAAAATTTGATGTGGTTTTCTGAAGCTTTGAATTTTCACTTTTTAAATCATTGTTCTCTTTTAAAAGCGCTTGAACCTTTCTGTTGTTAACAACCATTTGAGCATCCAGATTTTGAATGGAATGTTTTTCACAAAGAACAGCTTCTCTATAACCAACTTCAAGTTCTTCATTTCTTTTTATAATTGGTTTGACAGACTCTCCATACATTTCAAACTTTTGAGCTTGAGATTTAAGGTTTGAGTTTTCAAATTCGAGTTCTGTTTTTCTTTTTGTTACATTTTGAAAACCTTTTTCCATTTCTTTAAATCTCTCAAGCTCTTTTGTCAATAAGATATTCGTTTGCATAGCCTTGCGATTGTCTTCTTTGCACTTTTCAAGTTCATATTTGAAATTATTGATTAATGAAGCAAATAAGGCACGATCTTGTTCATAAGAAGATCCATCCTGAGCAGGCTCACCTCTATTAGGATCCATATCTGGAGTAGCAAAAGTGATATTACTATCATTTTGTTCCACCACATATGTGTCACTAATAGACTCAGGATGTGTAGGATGTGTCTGATTATGAGCAAACACATTATCGAACACAACACCATTATAGTTTGAATGTTGTACCGTAGCCAATATCTCTGTGTCTGATGAAGGTCTGATGTGATCATCCTCGGTATCCCAAATAGCTCCATTCCTTTGTGTACCATCAGCATCCGAATCATAGCTAGGACTGTTGCTTTCAACCTGTTGTTTTGAAGATGAATCACTGCCCGTGAAAACCAAACTAACATCTGATGCACGACCATCTTTGACTATTTCCTCTTCTGTTTGAAAATCTTTTTTTGTCTCTTTTTCAATCACATCTGTTTCCTTTAACTGCATCTCTCTTTCAATTTGCTCTCTTTCTTTAAACTGCATATCTTTTTCAATCTGCTCTCTTTCCTTTAATTGCATATCTTTGTCAATCTGCTCTCTTTCCCGTTTCAGCTTCTCAATTTCATTTAACTCAGCTTCCTCAGCGTCAAGTATCTTTTCGAGTTCCCCCATGTCATTTATACATTTAGTTCTGAAGGTCAAATAGCCTACCCAAAATTGTTGGTAAAATGCATCGATAAACTCTGACTGGTTCATTATCCAAGGGTTAAAGATACGCTGAAATTGAGTTTGGATCACTTTAAAATCTTCCTTGCAGTTACTCATATCAAGTTCTTCTTCATTAAGTAGCATCTCAAGTTGATTCAGCCTTTTGTTGAGTTTCTCTTTGAAATAATGAAATCGGTCTCTGACGTAGTATTCAAATGCTTGTTCGAACCTTGAATCATAACCATAAATATTGATGACCTTCACTACATATGACTTGAACACTGTAAACACTTTCTTTGATCTCTCTCTTGGATTTGCATTTTCATTTCCATTGTTAAGCGATGTGTGATAAAGTTGATCTTGGATCGTTTAAGATAACAAAGGTTGTTGTTTGAAGATTAGATGTTTTTGGCGAAATTTGAAAAGCGTATATGGTTGATTTTAGTGATTTCGAATTTTCCCTCCAAAAATATAAATTTTGAAAATTATCTCCCTCAAAATTTGAAAATCACGTTGAAATGCAATTCTAAGGTTACCAGAAAAATTTGAGTTTTAAAAATTTTTACGCCAAATTTTACCAAAAAAATTTGAATTTTGGCCTAAAAATTTGAATTTTCGGCCGAAATTTTCAACGTTAAACCAAACTTTGAATCTCGCGTAAAAATTGAACGTTTAGTCTCCTGTAAAAAATAAATTTTGCTCAAATTTTCCCTCCAAACTCGGTAAGATTGTTGTTGTAACTCTGTTAACTCGCTAACAAGTCACTAACTCGATAAGCTCTGAATAATCCAAACTCGGTAACCTCAGAAAATGCTAACTCGGTATATTTCAGTTTATGTCTAACTCGATATGTTTCAGTTTCTGTCAAACTCGGTAAGTTTTCAAACTCGGTAAGGTTATCAAACTCGGTAAGGTTGTCAAAATTTGAGCAGAGTTTCTCCTTGATATGAGCCACAATAAACCTTACTCGATGTACGATAAGGTAATAGGCTAACTCGCCAATTATAACTAAAATCGCTATAAAGAAAGTTCTAACTCGCAAAAATTAAAGCCTAACTCGCAAGAAATTTTCAAACTCGCTAAGTAAAAAACCCAAACTCGATAGAATAGATCCCAAACTCGGTAAAATCTAGAACCTAACTCGACAGAAATTTTCTAACTCGCTAGTATGGCGATGAACAGTAACCAGATACTAAAAAAAACCGATTTTCACCAAAAAATGATCTAAAACAACCTAAAATTATCCCTAGGTGATTGATACCACTTGTAGGACCATGGATCTAGCTTTATCACCTAAGAATATGATGTTAGAGAGAGATGGAGGAGCTGCAGAGAGAAAGTAGAGAGAGGGAGGTGGAGAGCACTATATGAAAATAAAACCTTGAGTAATCATAAACTCCCACACTTCCTAACAAGCTTAGGAGGGTATTTATACTTTTTACATATGCCACCATGGGCTTTCTCTTGGGCCTTCTTTTGGGCCAAGCCATTTAGGCTTTTACATAAACATAACGGACTAGCATTTACTAACTATTACATGAATATATTTAATTAACTATTTGACTCAATAATGATCGTCACTTTTAATCCTAACAATCTCCCCCTAAGGGACGATCATTGAGATCTCCTTTTGATTACATAAATGATCAACACTTCTAATGCTAACAATCTCCCCCTAAGGGTGATCATTGAGATCTCTCTTTTGTGACCTTGATCTTTGTTCTTTGAAGCTTGTTCTCTTTGAACTTTGAGTCTTGTTGTGTAATAGCTTTGCTAGTTCCTTTGTTCCAATCATGCATTGTGATCTTTCTTGCCTTTGATTAACATCTTCACTCTGTTGTTTTTACGTCTTTTCCAACATGCTCATACTTTGTTTGACATTGAATCTTTATGAAGTTCTCTTTTCTTTGACTTTAATCTTTGTTTCTTTAGTTTGTAGATTCTTTGACTTAGACTTAGAAACATTCTGAACTTTAGTTTGCTTTGATCTTTGAAGAGAGCTTTGCAGGGTATGAGCAAGTGGATCTTAGAGTGATGGTAATAGTCTTTCTCCAAGGAACATTCATGAGTACCTGCATAAAACAGTTAGCAATAAAGTATCTTGTACTTACAGGTTCGGAATTAGAGATCGTCAACAGCATAGTGTGAAGACTCCTTCTAACCCTTACCAAGGCCGTTCCTGAATCAGATACCCCTGAGAGGGCTTTCTAGATCCACCGAAGTACATCAATGATTCAGGTGAGTTGCTGGAGATCACCCCACAACTGTAGACCATTTGAGACATAGTAACCACCATGATAGATAAGGCAAGATCCGTAGATCTCATAAAGACTCTTACAACTTGTGTCCTTTTTGGCGAACACAAATGTATTCATAGGAAGTGTATCCTAAGAGATCTTTTGATGAATCTCGGGGCTCTAGACTCGATAAGTGCATAATTTGGTTTCCTATGCGGAGACTAGGGAGAGGTCTCCTGCTTCAATATCAACCATCTCTAAGAGATAAGTTGATAGATTACACTGGTTCCCCGTGAGAATGAAACAAGCTCTTTTAAGAGAACTTGAGTGGCTAGAAGGTTTAGTGCAGTGCATCACTGGGTCCATGACGTCTTGTCTTCAATACCGGTGTCACCTTAGTAACAACCAGTAGCATATGAATTTGACCCGGTGTCTGCCCTAAGGTTGAATATATGGAGGGCTATTTCTTTTCACCCTTTTTCATAGCTTTTCTTTTTAATTCTTCAACCCCTTCTTTCTACTTTCTCATTTTCTCCTTGTTTCAATCATACCAAAGGACTTCTAATTCTAATCTATTGGATTTGTCCTTGGCTAGATCCCTCCGGCTTTGGCGGATCATAGGACGGTTTTTCCTAACCTTAGTCACCTTATAACTTCATGACTATCCTATTGTTGCCATCAAACCATTTGTGAAAATCTCTCAAAGTATTTATGATAATAAAACATACTTTGTTAACACTTCGAGAGTTTTGCATTTCATTTGAAGGACTCCCCTTTCACATGTGCTCATAGAATTTTAAGAAATTTGCACATGCGTGAGGAGTTTGCACTTTTGAATAGATTCACTTTCAATGAACATGACCGATTCGAGACACGCTTACATCACTAGTTAGACTAGCTTGAAGTTATTACCCGGCCTGGTCAAGTTTACAGAAAGTTTCTCAAAATGGTACATTTCTACTAAGACAAATCCTTTTCGAGACACGCTTACGTGGCTAGTTAAAGAGTTCCATTGTCAGCTTTTAGGTGACAACTAGCTCTAGTAACTAACTTGATGTTATTACCCGTCGAGGATAAGTCTTTTCGATTACTAACTTTTGTTGTTTCGTCAATTCTTGGGTCATTTCTGAGTCGAGCTCTTTTGAGATTCAAGACGATCACATTTTAATCACGTCTTCTCCCGCTTATACCACTTGTAGGACCATGGATCTAGCTTTATCACCTAAGAATATGATGTTAGAGAGAGATGGAAGAGCTAGAGGGAGAAAGTAGAGAGAGAGAGGTGGAGAGTACTATGTGAAAATAAACCTTTGATTAGCATGAACTCCCACACTTCCTAACAAGCTTAGGAGGGTATTTATACTTTTTACATATGCCACCATGGGCTTTCTCTTGGGCCTTCTTTTGGGCCAAGCCATTTAGGCTTTTACATAAACATAATGGACTAGCATTTACTAACTATTACATGAATATATTTAATTAACTATTTGACTCAATAATGATCGTCACTTTTAATCCTAACAGCTTCATATAGAGTTTCACATTGACGTTGTTGGAACATCAAGATATCATTTCTAAGCTTGGTAGTTCTCCTCGGTGGGAAAAATTGAGCAAGGATACGAGTGGTGAGATCATCCCATGAGGTGATGGATCCCGCGGGTAAACGTTCAAGCCATTGACTAGCTTGATCACATAGAGAGAATTGGAATAGGCGTAATCAGGTCGACTCTCTAGTTGTAACACCAATGTCTATAGAATCTACAATTTTAAGGAAATCCTTGAGATGTTGATTAGGATCTTCGGAACGAAGTCCATGGAATGCACATCCGCTTTGCACCAACCGGATGGTGTCGGATCGCAAGAGGGACACATTGGCTCCTTGAGTGAGCTCAATAGTGTTTCGATAGCCTTGGTAGCTAGGACGGAAATACTTTCCTAAGGTTCGGGGCCTAAGAGGTTGTTTTGCTAGTGGTGGGTTTTGTGGGTGGTTTTGTTGTGGTGGGTTGATGGGTTCAAAAACGTTACCACCTTCCATGATGTCGGATGGTAAAGGTTACGAACAAAGACACGAAGAAATGAGATAGACTAAAGAAAACCTAAAAATAAAAATAAAATCTTACTAGAAAGGAATCTAGAAAGTAGACCTAATAAAAAGAAATCCTAACCTAGACAACAACTATTCCCCGGGCTGCGGCGCCAAAAACTTGATACGTGGGAATCGCACCAGGCTTTACCTCTCGAGGGATCTCGAGAAGCTTACAACCCCCACCAGGCAGTGTACCGGATCGTTGTAGTATAGTATAGTGACAAGTACCGGGGGATTGATTGTTCAAGTCAGGAATAGTGTCGCTAGGATTAGAAAGTCTCCTAAACTAAGTCTAGAGGTGAGGGATGATTCTTTTTGTATTTTTATATTTTATAAAAGCAAGTAAAATCTCGGGTTTTGGAAGAGTGGGCGGAATTAGTTGCTAGCCAACTAACCCAATAACTAAAGATGCAATCATAATAAAATGACAGAAATGAAAATAAATCTAATTATACTAATGTTGTGTAAACAATGATGGGGAAAGTTGTGTTTACTTAGGTTTCATTACTCCCTAGATATCTTTTACAGGTTGATAGCTTGTTACAATTGCATGGATGACGGGTCATATTCCTTAATACTAGTCGTAGGGCCGTGTACAATATTCCCTAATTCTATAGGATCCTACTTCACTCCTATGTCGAGCCGTTAGAAGCTCCTAACATGGGATCATTAGAATTCTCCTACGCATTAAATACAACCAAATATCGTGGTACACCTCCGATCATGTTTCTTAAGACATTCAAGCAAGTTACCAATGGAAGTCTGCCAGTTTTCTTAAGCCTAACATCGAATACAATCATCCGTAACAACTATAAACAAACAATCAACCCATAATCAACATCTAGGTTTCACTACATCTAAGCAAACACAAAGGAAATCTAGCCGAGCATGTTAAATTGAAGACAAGCATAAGATATATTCAAACAACACATAGACATATTGAATGAATTGAAAGAGTACTTATCTTTAATAAAACATGAAAGATTCAAAGGGTTGAAACCCTTGAAAAAGCTGGAAAATTCGACCTAGGGTTTTTCCCTCAAAGTTGCACACTCATGAATGAAATTTGAAAAACTATATATAGATTACAATGGGTGACGGCGTCATGTATTGGGTTGTGATGCCGTCAACTCGCCGCTTATAATGAAATCGTATTGCCTAGATCCAATTGTGACGCCGTCATGTGTAACTTTGCTCTGGGCCGTCACTAATACTTAGACCATGACGGCCTTGGGTGACGCCGTCATCTGCTATGCACAAAACTCGCTGGATCGTCGCGTGTATTGTCCACATACACCTCTTTTGTTACTCTTGACGCCGTCATTAAGGAACATGTGACGCCGTCAGGTACTGTTCCCAGCAAGGAAAATTGAGACTTTGCCGTTTTCTTCACTTTTATGCTCCAAAAACGTCTAAAATGCTTCCTTTTCTAGATTTCTCTCCAAAAGTGCCTAAAATGACAAAAGGAACGATCTAGGGCAATATTTGATCAAATAATCACGAATCTGGGCTTAAATGACCCCCTAAAAGTGGTTAACTTTTTGCCTTATCGGCCACAAACAATGAGGCAGAATATGAAGCCCTACTTGCTGGATAACGCATTGCAACTCAAATGGGTGTACGCAACCTAGAAGCAAATGTCGATTCCCGATTAGTCGCCAATCATGTGTTTGGCGACTACGTAGCTAAGGAGGATAACATGGTCCAGTACCTCGACAAGACCAAGTCCCTAATCCAGGGCTTTGACAGGTTCACTATCAAACAAGTTCCTAGAGGAGAAAACAGGAAGGCAGATGCACTAAGCAAAATTGCATCTACAAGCTTTGCGCACCTGTCAAAACAGGTATTGGTGGAGACCTTGAAGAACAAATCTGTGGAAAACTAGAAGGGGGGTTGAATAGTTTACCGCTTTTTAACTTGATTATCTTTTGAAACTTTACGTTTGTTTAATGATATAAGCATAACTCTACTTGATTAATTCTTTGAAAAGCTTTACGTGTGATTAACAATTCTAACTAAAGACAATATGTAATAAGCAAAGACAAAGAAAGAAATGATCAAACCACAACACGATTGTTTATCGTGGTTCGGCTACAAGGACTCTTTTTCCTTGCCCTACATCCACGCCCCGAGTTTCCAACTTGAGAGTTATAAGCACTAATCAACAAGTGTGGAAAACTAGAATGGGGGGGGGGGGGTTGAACAGTTTTACGTCCATTTTAAAATTTATAAAAACGAGTTTGTTTTAAAAACTTCAATTCTAGTTTATGTGATCTCAATACTTGCACTATATGAATAATTATATAGTAACTAACTAACAAAGCTAACATTGTATAAGTAAATAAGTAAGTAATGAAAAGAGTTGGAAAGACCAAACCACAACACAAGGATTTATAGTGGTTCGGCTACAAGGTCACCTTCCTTGTTCCTACTCCACTCCCCGAGTCACCTACTTGAGAGTTTTCTTCACTATGTCAACAAACTCCCTTATAGCGGAGAAAACCTTACACACCAATGTACACACCACAACTTCGTCACAACTTAATCATAACTTCTACACAACTTCTTCACACCAATCTACTTCACACCAATTCTTCTTCACACCTTTCTACTTCACACCTATCTACTTCACACCAATCTTCTTCACAACTACACTACTTCACTACTAATCAACTTCTTCTCCCTACACAACTTCTATTTCTCCTAAACTACTTATTACAAGCACAACACAACTTCACAAATAATATACACAATATACACAACTACACTTCAATACTTCTTGAACTTAGTTGTAGAAGGAGTATTCTTCTTTTGCACTTTGGATGAGGATGGATGAGAAGGGATTGAATCACTTGAAACAAGGATTAGTAATCTAATGAACAAAGGGTTTTGGAAGATGTTTAGAGAGTTTTAGATCTGAAATTTTCGTGCAAAAGGTGGGGAAAAATTTCAGATTCAAGGTGGTATTTATAGGAAAAAAATTCTGACAGATTCTGACACAGGAGCCTTGATGAGGCGAAAAATGATCCATTTTTAGGGGGTCATTTAAGCCCGAATCCGACTTTATTTGATCAAATATTGCCCTAAATCGTTCCTTTTGTGATTTTAGGTGTTTGGAGAGTGAATTCTGGAAAAGAAGCCATTTTGGACGTTTTTGGACCATAAAAGTGAAGAAAACGGCAAAGTATCAATTTTCCATGCTGAAGACACTAGGTGACAGCGTCAAGAGTTACACCCTGACGGCGTCAGACATCAAGAATAAAACACCGTAGTTGATGACGGCGTCAAAATACATCATGACGGCGTCAAAGTCCCAAGAATAAAATACCGTAGGTGGTGACGGCGTCACATAGGCCGTCATAAGTAGATCAAGGCCGTCCGAGGAAGTATTTGGCGGCGAGGTGACGGCGTCACATGCTTGTCTTGACGCCGTCAGCCCAGTTTTCCTATATATAGTTTTCTAGTTTTTTTCATAAAAGAGAGAAGTTTTGGTGAAACCCTAAAGACGAATTTGGTGCCTCTTTTACAGGTTTTTCAAGGGTTCCAAACCCTTGATACCTTGCATTGTAATTGAGATAAGTGTTCTTCTAATTCAATCAATATGTCTATGTGTTGGTTGTTTATCTCTTGTTCTTGTCTCAATTCAATTATGCTAGGCTAGATCTCTCTTGTGTTTGCTTAGATCTAATGAAACCTAGATGTTGATTATGTGTTGATTACTTGTTTATTTTTGTTCTTGGATGAATGATTTATATGTTAGGCTTAAGAAAACTGGCAGATCTCCAAATGGTAACATGCTTGAACGTCTTAAGAAACATGAACCGAGGCGTACTAGGTCTTTATTGGTTGTATTTAATGCATGAGCCACTGTTTACAATCCCTATAGTTGTGCTGGGTCATGGTGTAGGAGGAGATAAGAGCTCATAGAGTTGGGGAGTTATGTATGCCACCCCACGAATGGTATTAAGGAATACAATCCGTCATCCATACAAGTATAACAAGTAATTAACGTGTAAAAGATATCTAGGGAGTAATGAAGTCTAAGTAAACACAATTTCTCCAATTACTGCTCACAACCTTAGTATAATTTAGTTTAATTTCATTTTCAGTATTTTATTTTGATTATATATTAGCTTTGGGTTAGTTGAATAGCAACTAATTCCGCCCACTCCTTCAAAAACCGAGATTTTAGTTGCTTACATACAAATATAAAAATACAAAAATAATCATCCCTTACCTTTAGAACTATTAATTAGGTTTTCTAATCCTAGCGACACTATTCCTAAGCTGAACGATCAATCCCCCGGTACTTGTCACTATACTTTACTACAACGATCAGGTACACTGCCTGGTGGGGGTTGTAAGCTTCTCGAGATCCCTCAAGAGGTAAAGCAAGGTGCGATTCCCACGCATCAAGTTTTTGGCGCCGCAGCCTGGGGAATAGTTATTGTCTAGGTTAGGATTTCTTTTTATTAGGTCTACTTGCTAGATTCCTTTCTAGTAAGAATTTATTTTTATTTTTAGGTCTTCTTTAGTCTATCTTATTTCTTCGTGCCTTTGTTCGTAACTCTTTACCATCCAACATCATGGAAGGTGGTAACATCATTGAACCCATCATCCCACCACAACAAAACCCACCATTAGAACCCCTTAGGCCCCGAACCTTAGGAGAGTACTCCCGACGTAGCCATCAAGGCTACCGAAACACCATTGAGCTCACCGGAGCCAATGTGACCCCCTTGCGATCCGACACCATCCGGTTGGTGCAAAGCGGATGTGCATTCCATGGACTTCGTTCCGAAGATCCAAACCAACACCTTAAGGACTTCCTCAAAATCGTAGATTCCATAGACCCAGATGTTGAAACTAGAGAGACTACCCGTTTACGCCTATTCCAATTCTCTCTAAGGGATCAAGCTAATCAATGGCTTGATCGGTTACCCGCGGGATCCATCACCACATGGGACAATCTCGCCAATCGCTTCCTTACCCAATTCTTTCCGCCGGAAAAGACTGCAATGCTTAGAAGGGACATTTTGTGGTTTGAGCAACAGCGGGGTGAAACTTTCTACGAAGCTTGGGCCCATTTTAAGGATCTCCTCCACAAGCTCCCTCATCATGGCATAAACCTTTGGTTATTAGTCCAGATTTTCTACGACCATGTTGACTATCACACTAAGCGCACCATCGACAGGGCCGCGGGAGGTAAACTGCGTGATAAGAACGCCGAGGAGTCTTGGGCAATTATCGAGGAGCTCGCCACTGACAATCAGGAATTGTGGGAGTTTAAACATACGATAGAAGCGGCCATCAATGCAGTCTCGACATCTGGAGGAACCACCGAAGTACCCGATAAACTCTTATGCGAACTTGAAGCAAAGGTTGACTATTTTGAGGAAAGGCAAAGGCGACCTTTGAGTCCTAGACGGGCTACTGTCAATTCTGTCTCAAAAACAACTTCGGCACCATTATCTGAATCACCCTCTAGGGAAAACACCGAGACTTTTCAGAACTATGCCCCACCTTGTTCCCCTCCCAAGGAGCTTAGCTCGGAATTTGAGGCTAGGATGAGAGAATATATGGCAACTCACTCAGATCGGCTTGCTAGATTCGAAGAAGCAGTTTATAAGCAGAAAGAAGAAATGCAGGAGAAAATGAATGAGGTGTTGAGTCTATTGGAGGAGTATGCCAATCAGAAAACCCCCGAACGAATACTACTAAGGAAAGAAAGCGCCACTCCCACCACCCAATTTGTTAACTCCATCACCATTGTCCATAAAGATAACGAGAAGGTAGAAACTCCTGCTAAACAAACCTTAGAAAAACAACCAGAGTCCCAACCTTTGAGTTACTTCCTGAAACATGATATAAACAAAAACACCATAACAAATTGGATTAAGGGTGATGGGCGTAACCAATCCTCCGGACAGGTTCCTAAGAAAGAGGAAGAAGAGGAAGATGAGTATGATACGCTTCCTGGAGGATCAGTATTCGAGAGGTTGCTGGTACAGAAAGTGGCTACTAAGCAGGTAGCATGTGGGAACTTTGAAATACCAACAAGCATCGGGGACTTGAAACATCTTAGTGCTTTCGCCGACCAAGGATCGGAAGTAAACCTTATGCCCCTAACTACCTACATCCAACTAACGTCAAAAATGCCAGCACCTACTCGTGTTAGGTTATCTCTTGTTGGACACTCGTACGTATACCCCTTAGGAATCGCAGAAGACGTATTAGTTAATGTTGCAGGATTCATGTACCCCGTTGATTTTATGATCATCGATGATAAAGGGGATGGATGCATGCCAATAATTCTTGTGGCACCATTCCTCACCACCGCTAGGGCTGTCATTAAGTATGAAGGTAGGAAGATTGAGCTTAAATCTAGAAAAAGAAAGATTAGTTTCCCCATGACCCCGCAAAGTGAGCATGAGAATTTGAGTCGGAGAATGATCAAAAATAGCATTGGCACGACACCCATTCGTGTTCAGAATAAGATTCTTACATGGGAGGCAAGGATCAAAAGCTATAAGAAAGCTAAGGATGAAAGAAGAAAAAGCAATAAGGTTCCGATTGAACTCGAACATACTCGACATGAAAAAAATCATACACCGTTTGAGGAAGGGAACTTGGTACTCTTGAGACACTCGGAAACAACAATACCACCCGATAAACCAAGTCCTTGGTGGTATGGGCCATTCACAATCGAAGGATTGAGCCAAGATGGGGTAGCTAACTTGAGAAGCAAATTAGGTGGGAAGGTGATTGCGAGTACCGATAGATTGAGGCACTACCACCATAACAGTAATGATCGCAACTATATGGGGTACATCATTTCAAATGATGAGATCACGTAGTAACCCATGACTTTGAGTCTAGCTACAAGACTCGTAAATAAAGAAAAGCGCTTCTTGGGAGGCAACCCATGTTTTGTGTGATTTTATTTTTGTTTGTTTGTTATTTGCTTCCGTATGCATGCTTAATTTTTATTGTTGGTTAATCATGTTTCTCAATTAAAATGTGGAAATACTTTACTTTGTTGTTTGGCCTAGTCTTAACTCCAACCTAAAAGTATTTTTGCAAAAGATAAGTGTAAGGGGAAACCCCAAATATGTTTTTAAGAAACAAACCGATCATGATTCTCCACAATATTAAATGAACATGTATATTCGTATTTGTTAGAGTCAAATGCTTGTATTGAGTCATAATGAAGTTTTGCAGGATTTTCCAGGAAGTAGGACGAAGTTTTTCCAGAAATTTTCCGGAAACTTAACATAAGAATTTCTGCAGGTCCATTCTGACGGCGTCAGAGTATTACTCTTGACGGCGTCAGGAGTTAAAAAATCTGGAAATTTTACCGGTTTTGTTTTTCTAACGGAGTCTTATGGTTTTTGTGAATTATTAAGTTTTATAATCTCCAGGAAATCTGCAAACTTCATTCCACAAGCATTATATCTTACCTTGTTTTCTAGGATTTAGTAACTTATATAGGATGCCGCCGATTTTACGCGAGGTTGTCTTGTCTATTTTGTCAGGATTTACAGGTTATTTTTGACAAGAAGATGATTTATATTCTGGACGGGAAGCTTTGATTGTTCGTTTTCTTGGAAGAAGATTTAACCTGGTCAACCTAAAATCCATACCGAGCGAATCAGGGGAGTATTTGATTTCATTCTCTTTACTTCTTAACTTTTACATTCTTTACTTGAACATTGGGGACAATGTTCATCTTAAGTGTAAGGGGAGGGTAAAAAGATGATACCTTACATATGCACTTTCGCTTGAGTTTGTTTTGTTTAATGGTAGATGTGTAATAAAACTACGAGAAATACTTGTTAGTGCAATTTTAGCGCCAAATTTAAAATTTTTTACAACATTTTGGAGTGAAACTTTAGCCATAGCAAGCGTCTCATGCATAGGAGGTTGTATGACTAGCACATAACCGTATATTCAGAAAAATTTTCCACCCAAATATGTGAGGTTCGCCTTTAGATTTGATAGAAAAAGCATTTACTATTAGTGCTTATGAGTGTACCGGTAGCATTTAGATTCTAGAACTTGCGTTAGTGATGCATCCCGAGACCGCTAGTGAGACTACATTCGTGTAGTAGGATTTACTACATGATAAGAGGCATTAGGATCACCCTTGTGTTAAACCCGTATTATAATTACTTGACCATTTAAGTCATATTACTTGGCTAGTTAAGTCAACTATTTTTTCCCACACCCTTAGCGTTGTACTCATTTTTAGTACACGATACCCCTAGTACACCCCTCCGAGCCTATCTTTTCGTTTCTAACTTTAAGCATTTTACTTAAAGGAAGAATTTGTTACACCCCACTTAAATGTACAACCAAATCGCCTTAGCCTTCCGTGTATGCGCTCATTTTTAGTGCATTATTGTTATTTGTTTAACCCTAAGTTAACTTTCTAGTTGATTACATGGTTGCTAAGTCGAGTCATATCCTTGTACATACTGTTTTGGGACGATTGGGACTCATGGGTAAGTACTTATTTTATGAAGTAATGGGGAAGAACATCACTTATTACCCCCATATGTACGTTAATCTTAAAAGTGCTCTAAGTGTTTTGATTTTCTTAATTCGAGTCATTAGAATAGTTTAATGTAAAGTATGTAAAGATTCAAGTGTAAGGGGAATTCTCATCCCCTATGATGTATTATTTCGGATGGTAGGGTAAGAGTGTATGCAAAAAAAAAAAAATAAAAAAAAAAAAAAATAAAAAAAGAGAAAAAGAGAAAAAAAACATACGGACTACCATCCCGTTTTTATTCTATGTTCATTTTATGTTTTTGTTATTTTTCATTTATTAGCTTAAGTCGAGTCTAGTCTTGGCTTAGCAACGCCACATTGTACATGTAATTAACCAAGATTGTTAACTCGCCACCAGTAAAACTTCCTTTATCCAACAAAACCGTGTAATTCATATCCCTATACCTAACATTACAACCCTTTAAAAGACCTCTTTGATAGTTTATCCTAGGTGCTTACGCCATGTGGTGGAGGTTTGATCCTTTCCCAAGCCTATGGTAATCTATTTTGCTATGACAGGTAGTGAGAGATATCTTCCATTTCCATAATGTTATATTACTTTATTACACCCGAGAGATGTGAGTATCTAAACACTATTTGTGAGATGCTTGTGTATGATCTCCGTGCTTGTCTATTGGTCTTTAGTGGAACGATTATTTGTTGTAATTACTTTTATATTAGTGTTAAATGACCCCTAACTTGTCTTTTGAGTAGAATAAAAGCTCATTTGCTTGAGGACAAGCAAATCTCAAGTGGTAAGGGTATATGATGAGGCGAAAAATGATCCGTTTTTAGGGGGTCATTTAAGCCCGAATCCGACTTTATTTGATCAAATATTGCCCTAAATCGTTCCTTTTGTGATTTTAGATGTTTGGAGAGTGAATTCTGGAAAAGAAGCCATTTTGGACGTTTTTGGAGCATAAAAGTGAAGAAAACGGCAAAGTATCAATTTTCCATACTGAAGACACTAGGTGACGGCGTCAAGAGTTACACCCTGACGGCGTCAGACATCAAGAATAAAACACCGTAGTTGATGATGGCGTCAAAGTCCCAAGAATAAAATACCGTAGGTGGTGACGGCGTCACATAGGCCGTCATAAGTAGATCAAGGCCGTCCGAGGAAGTATTTGGCGGCGAGGTGACGGCGTCACATGCTTGTCTTGACGCCGTCAGCCCAGTTTTCCTATATATAGTTTTCTAGTTTTTTCATAAAAGAGAGAAGTTTTGGTGAAACCCTAAAGACGAATTTGGTGCCTCTTTTACAGGTTTTTCAAGGGTTCCAAACCCTTGATACCTTGCATTGTAATTGAGATAAGTGTTCTTCTAATTCAATCAATATGTCTATGTGTTGGTTGTTTATCTCTTGTTCTTGTCTCAATTCAATTATGCTAGGCTAGATCTCTCTTGTGTTTGCTTAGATCTAATGAAACCTAGATGTTGATTATGTGTTGATTACTTGTTTATTTTTGTTCTTGGATGAATGATTTATATGTTAGGCTTAAGAAAACTGGCAGATCTCCAAATGGTAACATGCTTGAACGTCTTAAGAAACATGAACCGAGGCGTACTAGGTCTTTATTGGTTGTATTTAATGCATGAGCCACTGTTTACAATCCCTATAGTTGTGCTGGGTCATGGTGTAGGAGGAGATAAGAGCTCATAGAGTTGGGGAGTTATGTATGCCACCCCACGAATGGTATTAAGGAATACAATCCGTCATCCATACAAGTATAACAAGTAATTAACGTGTAAAAGATATCTAGGGAGTAATGAAGTCTAAGTAAACACAATTTCTCCAATTACTGCTCACAACCTTAGTATAATTTAGTTTAATTTCATTTTCAGTATTTTATTTTGATTATATATTAGCTTTGGGTTAGTTGAATAGCAACTAATTCCGCCCACTCCTTCAAAAACCGAGATTTTAATTGCTTTCATAAAAATATAAAAATACAAAAATAATCATCCCTCACCTTTAGAACTATTAATTAGGTTTTCTAATCCTAGCGACACTATTCCTAAGCTGAACGATCAATCCCCCGGTACTTGTCACTATACTATACTACAACGATCAGGTACACTGCCTGGTGGGGGTTGTAAGCTTCTCGAGATCCCTCGAGAGGTAAAGCAAGGTGCGATTCCCACGCATCAAGCCTGGCCGGTCTCCTTAATTTTAAGGGGACCGCCCCTTATAATTAAGGGGGCCGCCCAGCTGTAACGGCCAGAAATTCTGTCTTTTAGTGAGGAAAGTTTATTTGGTGAAAAACTAACTGATTTTGGTTAAAAATTTGAATTCATATATTTAGTATGATTAAAACATTTTTCTTTATTACCAAAAGTGTTTTTCAAAAATATATAATATTTTTATATAATTAAATGAACTTTGTAATAATAAATTAAATACCTCTTTGATCATGAGATGTATTAAGCACTTGTTTATCCATACCTTAGTGATTAAGTTGGATATAATGATATAAACTAGCTTAATACTTGTTTACGTAGTAATCTTACGTTTGATGATTTTACATTTTGTGATCATCAAAACATAGAGATATCGAAAAATATAAATAAAGTTTTTATGCATTATTTATGTCAATAATCTCCCCCTTTTGATGATTACAAAATCTAAACTCATTAAGCGAAAATTAGTATATATACAAGTATTATCGTGAGTTTATATCAATTCTCCCCCTTTTTGTTAGCATCAAAAAGGTTATCCCGATTTAATTGGAGCTCCCCCTAGATGTATACTTCCCCTTGTTTTGAGGTCACAAAGGAATCGAGATATGGAATTCTTGCAAAAAAAATATTTAGTAGACAAGCAACATATATATATATATATATATATATATATATATATATATATATATATATATATATATATATATATATATATATAGCATGCAAGAATAGAAACTAAACATAACCATAATCATTGATAGAGTTAAAAGGTTAAAACAAACATTACATCAACAAGTAGTGCAAATAAGAAAAGCCTTGAAGGCTTACAATCATAACTAGAATAAACCAAAGCTCTAACATGAAGGTCCTCTCTAGAGCTTGCCATCCAAAGTGGTTTAAGACAATTTTATTTGCAAAATACCAAGCATGTTTAATTGGGTGGAATTGATAGTGAACATGGAGATGGTGATGGTGGAGGAGTGTTTGTTGATGGTGGTGGAGGAGGTGTGTTTGTTGGTGGTGGTGGTGGAGTTGTAGTAGTGGTGGTTGGTAGTTGATGCAACAAGTTTTCAATATGTGAAAACATGTATTGTATCTCATCTCTTAGTTGGAACACAATTGTTCGGTTGTGGATGCAACAAAGGCAAGTGTCACCATGAGCTTCAAGTAAGCTCCATGGGACGGGGTTATAGGTTGGTGGATTGATAGGGGATGATGAGAAGTGTACATCAAGAGGTGTTAATGGTGATAATGAGAGGGTTAATGCAAGAGTTGTGTTTTCAATGGTAGGTTGTGATGGTGGAGCTCTTGGTGGAGGAGACAAGTGGGTGTTTATGTAGTCATTTATGGATGAAGTGGATGGTATGGAAGAAGTGGAGGTTCCATTTGTTGATGGTGTTTTGGAAGGTGCATTTGGTGCACTAGGAGATGAGCATTGAGGTGGTGGTGATGGAGTGGTGTTGTTTTCATTGGTGAGATCAATGAAGAGTTGTTTTGGTGGAATAATGACAAGTTTTTGTTTCTTGACATTGTTTGAGTAGGTGGTTCTTGGTGATGACATGATGAAAGGATGAGGTTTGATGAAGGTTGAGGATGATGGAATGTGAACTAAACATGCATGGGGATTATATAGTATGAAAACATGTTTAGAAATGGAATTAATTTGAAAATAGATGGTTAGATACCAAAAGCAGTTTAGATTTAAAGGGAAATGGTAGCTGAGACTAGCAAAAGAAGTCACAAGACGCAAAAGAAAACAGTAAAAAATACTGTATGGGTGGCCGGTCCCCTTAAATGCAAGCCGGTCCCCTTAAATTTAAGGGGGCCGCCCATCTGACGACCCAGAAATCAAAATTTTTCAAAATTTTTCTGGAAAAACGTTATATTCTGTTTTGTTTTTGCAGCAAGCTCTATTTGAATATTTCACATTTGTTTTGGTCTATTAGAAAGCATACATGTTATATATATATATATAAACATAAACTAATCATGCAAGCATATATATAGATTAAGTGATAAAACATGCAATCATAAGCATATATTAAACATAAATAAGCAAGTTATCATCCTAATCAAGTATCCAAACAATTATCCAAGAGAATAACAAGTACTTCCGAATATAATTCGGACAAATAGCACATAAATATCCACGATCAAAAGTCATAAAAATAAATATTGTTCAACAATCATAAGATAATCTCCATCATCTTCTTTTCTTCCCGAAGATGCCCTTCAACGTCTTCCCGATGGATTTGAAGCCACCTTTAACTTCTTCATGCAAACTCTTTTGTTGTCTAAGCACCTCGGTTGTTCGTTCATGAAGTACTTCATCGGTTTGATCGCTAGGAGACGGGGTAGAATATTCGGGATAGTCGAGATCTTATAGATTATCAACAAACTCGGAGAACGAAGGGGTACTAGCACCATGGGTGTTTTCCTCCTCATCGTCATTGTCTTGTCGAGAAGATGAACCGTGAAAGCTATGACGACGAGATTTTCCCTTATCACTTTGAGTTCGTCGAGTTTGTTTTAGAGCGAGAGGACGTAAGGTGGGATAGATGGACTCGTAGATGCTATTGTCAAGATCGGGGTAGTACTCGATAACATGACGATAGAGACGACTTAGAAACATTCAATATGGAAGATTGGCATTGGGAATTTTTCTAGCACACTCAATCCGTTTGATAAAGAAGTAGGCCAAATTGTATGGCTTTTCAATAGCGATACAATACAACATGTGAGCAAGGCACGCCGGGAGATGGTCCCGGTGACCTCCGGTACCGAACGCATTCTCACGAATGAGTTCTTCCCAACGCTTCATGTGGGGGCCTAATTCCTTGAGGAGAAGTTGGTATGAAGATATTTGGACGTTTTTGGATTTTATTTTTCGGGTTGTAGTGGTACGCTCCACACCAAGGACTTGACGAATTTCGTTGGGATGAGGGATGTCGGAGAGATATGGACCAAAGGTTGGACGACAACGATGTAGTGATCCGAGGTCCCACTCGTTTGTGAAAACGGCTTGACCTCTAAAAGGAATTTGAAGGATTTGACCGAATTGCTCGAGAGTTAAAGTGATAAATTCATTTTGGATCATGAAGGAGATGGTGATGGCACCAAGATCATTGGTTTGAACAGTGACTTGGCTATAGAAATCAACTATGAAACGAGGAATGATTGGTTCATTGATTTCAAAGAGGCAATTAAAGTTGATGCTTGTAAACAAGCGATTAATGTAGTCGGATTGAGCAAAAGCTAGATCTACTACACGTCCCTCATGAACGTTTCTATCTTCAATTTGATGATATATACGTCCAATGGAAGGAGATGTAGTAGGGAGTTGGGAAATTTTAGGAAGGTAGTTTTTAGTGAGGGAAAGATCTTCGGTAGTCACTTTTAGCATTTTCACCTAAACACAACAGCAATACAAAAGACCAAAATAAATGTAAATAAGAATAAAAATGTATATATTGTTAAGACTTATGTTGGAACGTAAACATACTTTGACTCTAAGACGATAATCCTAAGAAGTAGTTTACCATGTTCATTATTTTTATTTTTAACTCGTTCTAGATATATTTTACGATGTTTAGCAAGTAGTTATGGACGAATCCAAACGCCCTTTTAAACATCTTAATATATCATTAAATTTACTAGATTTACTTTAGGTTGTAAAACTAGCCATTTCTTATGAGTTTCTTATGCATGTGATTTGTTTTCGAAAAAGATGGTTTATGTTTTGACTCAAAAATGTCATTTTTCGTACTAAACCAAACGCTTCCTTAACTAGACACTTACACTACAAGTATGTCAATATATATATGAATTATATATCTTGACAAGTTTGAATTACAAGTTTTAGGTTTATAATCTTGACAACGTTTTATAAAAATTATAACGACTTAATTTCGACATTATTTGGACATAATCCAAACACCCTATTATCGTGTACAAAAATATTTTTACTTAGTTGAAAAATATAGTTTCATGCTTTACAAGTTATAAAAATATAATGTAATTAGTTTTAACAAGTTTTTATAGCATTGTTCAACAATGTGTTTACCAAAAATTTTGAAAAGGAGTGTATGAAATTTTTCAAAACTTTTCGCCAAGAGGGTTTATAATTATTAGTTTATAGTGTTAATTAAGCATCCTAATCCTAAGGGAAGCATTTAGTTATGGAGATTTTAGACCCAATTCGAAAGAAATTATGAATTTGAAAAAATTATTAAAACATGCATAATCTTGAGTTTGACAAAATTAGATGGAATTAGATGAAATGTGTTATGAAAAACTTACAATATGTAATGGTGATTGTGTTAGATGAATTTGCCCTTTGCGAATTAACCCGAATTAAGTGAATTAGAGGTTGGTTTTTTTTTTTGAGTTTTTGGGGTTTAGAATTCGTCACAGCAGCAACAAATGGAAGAGGTGTTGGAAAAGTAGAGTGTTTGGCAAAAGAAACAAGAGGAAAAACGAGTTGGGACTATCAGATGGCCGGCCCCCTTAAACATTAAGGGGCCGCCCTTTATTTGGCTGCCGGTCCCCTTAAACATTAATGGGGCCGCCCTCCAAAATTTGATTTTTCGAGGTTTTGGTTTTTGGAAAGAACAAGAAAATATATATATATATATATATATATATATATATATATATATATATATATATATATATATATATATATATATTAGATTTATATTTAATCAAAAATACGTTGGAGAGTATTCGCACGAAAGGAATTACTTGACATTTTTACTTGACATTTCGTCAATTAAAATTTCTTGATCATTTCTGATGAGATTTATCAGGTTGTCAAGTGGACGAGAGAGTTGTGGAAGGCTTATAAGTGTATATATATACTAGTCGCATGACCCGTACGATGGATGGGCTAGCGTCATATAAATTTAATAATATTATTATTTATTAGGGCGATACATTTAAGTTTAAAGTTACATATTTATTTTGTTAATGATAAACATATCGTTTAAAAATTGTCTAATTGCATATTATCATTTTAAAAATTTAACCATAGATATGCAAAATGATAAAAACAATAAATAAAATTAAAACATGATTAAGACATTAAGTTTTTAATATTGGAATCAATAGTAACATGTAAAACTGAAACAAAACCATTCTAAAGAAGTGTTTGATATTTTTATTAAGTAAATAGGAATTACTTATTAATAATAATCTAAATAAGAGACGCTTACCAATGTCATTATGTTAGACGCCATTGTTATAGTCACCTCGCTTGGGACAAAGCCAACATGTCTTTAAGTGGGCTTATATGAGTCTCCATTTTCCAAATGTTGTCTCCATCCTACACAAAAAAAATCCATTGTCATTTTCATTGGTATTATAATTATCAAAAGAATCCCGATTGAAAGGACGACCAAAATGGCCAACTCTCTCTAACAAAGCGCCCTCCTCCATGCTGACCATAAGTTTAAATCTCATGCACTGCAAGTGAAATAGCATACAACAATCCAAATCCATAACAAAAATCCAAAATGAGTTGATATTTCAGTATAATTTGTACTGATTTTTTTTAATGGCATAAGAATAGTTTTTACAAATTACTTGCAAGAATAGCAAAAAGTAAAAAATTAAAGAATTAATAAGATCACCTGCAGATATAGTGTTGACCTTAATTCTCTTTTTTCTTCCTGCTTCAAAAGCAAGCACCTAAAAAGAAAGATAGATTGATGTCAGGCATTTAAATTAAATAGGTTTGATACTTTTAAGAGTTTAGAATACTTGAAGTGATAAGAGATCTCACTCTTGTGTCAGTCTCAAGTGTGGATGTGGCTTTTGTTGAACTCATGCCCCCACCATACCTGTGTCATATACAACACATGTACATGATTCAATACAATCAACATATGTATGGGTCAAACTGGTCCTGGCCGGGTTTAAACCTTAACGGCATTTTGTCCAGTTTAAAGTATGTTTCTAGAACTTGAAAACACAGAGCAAACAATATATTTAAGCAAGTTTTACGTAACATCAGAAAGTGAATGGTGCGCATAGAACGACCCTTATTCATGTTTTAAAGTATGTCGCTTAGTAGCAAACATTATATCATAGAGAAGGCATACAATGTATGTTACTCCAATAACTTAATTTGACTATCATAACAAATAAAGTTGCATTACCTTCATTAATGCATGCCGAGCTACTTCCATCTCGATATATCTCTTCCACTTTGCTTACAACTCGTCTTCAAGCTTTTTTTACTGCCTCTGCTGCGTGCAACTTAGCATTTTTTGGTTATACTCAAAACATTTCATAATTAATCTGCAACGTTTAAAAACAGACGGAAAAAATATATAACTAGAAACATGTTTGATCCATAAACTTCTTATTAAACGACAAGTTTTTTTAAAAAAAAGAAAAGAAAAAAAAAGAATACCAGCTCTTTTTATTAATTCAATACAATTTGATACAGTAAAAAGATTAAGCATTTTGATGATTAGAAAAAAGAATATATATAAGTTCTTCACATGTATTGTACAACTAAATGTACCATTTTATTGCATTGACTGTTTGTGTGACCATCAATCTAATGAATAATACAATTAACAATATACTTAAATCTTATAAGGCCTTATAGGCTACTATAGTGAGCAAATCTATAATAATGTGCAAGAATATTAAAAGAATGTTAAAGATACATACTTAAATCTTATAAGGTCTTGATCAAACCTATTGTATATCTAATTAAAAAGAGCTGTTTAACACATTCTTGATCAAATTCATATTACTTGCATTAATCTCGCAAAATACATGCTTGGTTTAACACATTCAGATAATAATAGTCGACAAGCAATTTGGGTTTCTAGACATTTCATCAAATATTTTGTAGAGGACATAAAAATCAAATTAAAAAAAGATTCAATAGCGTAGAAATAAAAAGAGGTTTTACCTGGGTTAATGGAAAGCAATGATCTAAAATTTATTAGTTTTGTGTATCAAAATTAAAAAAAATTATAACTTACTTTTTAATTCGATTTGTGTTGTTGCGATTTGAACTCTTCTGTTACAATAGAAAAAAAATTAGATTGTGGATGGAATAGAGGCCATTTAGAATGGAGTCATAGGGTTATCAGTTATGATTTTGAATCAAGAATCAAAATAATATATGATTTGGTGTTTTGATGGTTTTGAATCCGGACACATTTTTTATGCACGATTCAACAAAAATTTGCTCCGATTGTGTAGGTTTTCTTGGTGGATTTTGAATGGAAGAGATATCAGGGATATGATTTGGGGTTAAACACAATGCATGAAGCAAACACTGAAACTGAAGGTTTATTTTTGATTTGAATGCAATTGATATGGTGCTGAAGATCAGGGATTGGGGGTGATAGGAGGAGGCGTTTTGACTGATTAAGGGGCTGAAGTTTAGGGATGAAGGTTGAATAAGGTTGAGTGTGGATGAGTGTGAATGGCGTGTGTTTTAAGATGCCACGTATTTATTTTTGACAGCATGGAGTTCTTTTTGGACATGGTGACAAATGTGAGTTGTCAAGTTCCTCTATTATATATGTGGGGAGATATATATATATATATATATATATATATATATATATATATATATATATATATATATATATATATATATATATATATACACGTATATACGTATATAGTATGGGCTTATAAGACGAGAATATAGGAGGGAGACGTATGTAACGGAAGACGGGAGTTTGTTTCATCCATAGATTTTTTGACTCATCTCTCTACATCAGCATGAGTGTCGTTGAACATTGAAGTTCAATAAGGCAAATGAGGGGAACGAAAAGGTTCGTAAACGAACAATTTCTAGTTCTAGAAAGTCTACAAATGAATTTTCTAGGTTATAAGATCCTAGATATAGCTAAGTATATATATATATATATATATATATATATATATATATATATATATATATATATATAAGCATATATATATGTGTATATATATAAAATATAGAGGAAACTATAGGCCAAACAAAATCACATAAAAACTAGAGACTAAACTAAGCATGCATTTCTAGACAAGGAAATAAAAGGAAATATGTACATTTCGTCTTCAATGCGTTTTTCTTCAAAGTCTTCAAGGAATTGTACGAACTAGAGGTGACAACTAAAAATTCCAAGTTTGTATGGCGAATTTTCTACGTTGGTCCCCATTGTCTCATTTGACCAAAGTTATTTGATCCGAACATGTTTTGTATTTGACTTGGGTGCATATATGGTAGAAACATTCCCCACAGATTGAAGTTCCACATTTGTTGATTATTGTTAAAGTTTCGTCTATTTGGGTTTACTCTTGATTGAGGTGTTTTAGATCTAGGGTAAGAATTATTTGGTTTCCTAGGTGGTGGAGTTTTAGATCTTATTTTAGGTTTAGACGATCCTACATCGGTTTTTAAAGATGGTTTATAAAATGGTTTTATTTCTTCATCACTAGTAAGAGGTATTTTCTTATTATTTATGAGTATATACTTAGGATTAGATTTTAGAGGTTTTAGTTCATTGAGTTCACTTTCAAATTTGACATTTTTAATTTCACTTGTTGAAGCTTCGGTTGAGTTAAATCCTAAAGCGCTTTTATCTCCGGATACTCTTTGAAAACTTATTATTTTACTAAGTGAGTGACTACTATTTTCAAGTTTATCAAGTTTGCAAATTTCTTCCCTGAGTTTTTCATTTTCACCTTTAAGCTCTTGACATGATTTACATTCTTCAAAAATTTCCTTACCTTTTTCAAGTTGATGTTTTTTAATTTTTAGTTCTAGTACTTCATTTTCTAATTGGTTGTTTATGCATTTTAGTGATTTGTTTTTAGCCATTACTTGTTGTCCTAGTTTGCATAATCTATTGTATTCACTATCTAAATCTTTTTCATCTAATGAAAAACTTTCATCACTAAAGTATTCGGTTTCGGAACGTACCTTACTTGATGTTTTCGCCATGAGACACTTCTCTTCCTTTGTTGTTTCTTTCTCATATTCATCACTATCACTCCAAGCTCCTCCAACAAATGCTCTTTGATCTTGATCTCTTGTCATCATTGGACATTTTCCAATGAGGTGATTCGGATCACCACACTTGAAACACTTTCTCTCATTCTTGCTATACATGTCATCTTTATTCTTTTGAGATGCTCTCCTTTCATCGTGTGGTTGTCTAACGAATCTTCCTCGCCTTTTGAAGAATTTCTTGAAATTTCTTACGGCCATGGCGTATTCTTCGTCATCACTTTCGGAAGATGAGCTATCTTCGTTGTTGGATTCCTTTCTAGCTTTCAAGGCGATTGACTTGCTTTGCTCTCATTTTCCTTTGACCATTTCGGAGTCCTTCTTTATAATTGCTTCGTAGACTTTCAAATTTCCAATTAATTCATCAAGTTGCAATGTTGACAAATTCTTTGATTCTTCAATAGCCGTCACTTTAGCTCGCCATTTTAGGTGAAGAGCCCTAAGAAACTTCCTAACAAAATTCTTACTAGAAAAATTCTCATCAAGTGCTTTTAAACTTGTGATGATAGTGTTAAATCTAGCGAAAGCATTATCAATTGATTCCTCTTCCAGAATCGTGAATTGCTCATATTGTTGGACAAGTAAATCTATTTTATTATCTTTGACTTGATTATTACCTTGGCGAGTTATTAACAAAGAGTTTCAAATTTCTTTTGCGGTTTCACACATAAAGATCCTTTCGTACTCTTTACGTGGTAGTGCATTATAAATAACCATTTTTGCTTCATTATTTTTAGCAAGTTTTCTTTTTAAATCATCATTTTGTTTTTCAAAAGGTACGATTTCATCTTTCTTTATTTCGGGGTTATTTTGAATAGGTAAAAAATCACCATTGGTAATAACATGCCAAAGATCTAGATCTTTTGATTTCACATAAGTTTCGAATCGATTTTTCCAATATAAAAATCCATCGCTTTCAAATAGTGGTGATCTTTGCATAGATTGCCCTTCTAAATATTTTTCAGATTCTATAGATCGTTACAAGTTTTAAAATACAATATATTTTAAAGATCTTGCAAGACGTGGCTCCTAATACCAATTGTGGAAAACTAGAAGGGGGGTTGAATAGTTTTACGTCCGTTTTAAAATTTATAAAAACGAGTTGTTTTAAAAACATCGATTCTAGTTTATGTGATCTCAATACTTGCACTATATGAACAATTATATAGTAACTAACTAACAAAGCTAATATTGTATAAGTAAATAAGTAAGTAATGAAAAGAGTTGGAAAGATCAAACCACAACACAAGGATTTATAGTGGTTCGGCTACAAGGTCACCTTCCTTGTTCCTAATCCACTCCCCGAGTCACCTACTCGAGAGTTTTCTTCACTATGTCAACAAACTCCCTTATGGCGGAGAAAACCTTACACACCAATGTACACACCACAACTTCGTCACAACTTAATCACAACTTCTACACAACTACTTCACACCAATTCTTCTTCACACCTTTCTACTTCACACCAATCTTCTTCACAACTACACTACTTCACTACTAATCAACTTCTTCTCCCTACACAACTTCTATTTCTCCTAAACTACTTATTAAAAGCACAACACAACTTCACAAATAATATACACAATATACACAACTACACTTCAATACTTATTGAACTTAGTTGTAGAAGGAGTATTCTTCTTTTGCACTTTGGATGAGGATGGATGAGAAGAGATTGAATCACTTGAAACAAGGATTAGTGATCTAATGATCAAAGGGTTTTGGAGGATGTTTAGAGAGTTTTAGATCGGAAATTTTCGTGCAAAAGGTGGGGAAAAATTTCAGATTCAAGGTGGTATTTATAGGAGAAAAATTCTGACAGATTCTGACATAGGAGCCTGGCCGGTCCTTTTAATTCATGGCCGGTCCCTTTAATTTTAAGGGGACCGCCCCTTATAATTAAGGGGGCGCCTAGCTGTAACGGCCAGAAATTCTGTCTTTTAGTGGGGAAAGTTTATTTGGTGAAAAACTAACTGATTTTGGTTAAAAATTTGAATTCATATATTTAGTATGATTAAAACATTTTTCTTTATTACCAAAAGTGTTTTTCAAAAATATATAATATGTTTATATAAATAAATAACCTTTGTAATAATAAATTAAATACCCCTTTGATCATGAGATGTATTAAGCACTTGTTTATCCATACTTTAGTGATTAAGTTGGATATAATGATATAAACTAGCTTAATACTTGTTTACGTAGTAATCTTACGTTTGATGATTTTACATTTTGTGATCGTCAAAATATAGAGACATCGAAAAATATAAATAACGTTTTTATGCATTATTTATGTCAACAACAAGCTCCTTTCCCGGTGGAGAAACCTTTAGAACGTCGCTTACACTTTTACCGACACTAAGATAGATGTCGAGTTCTTTTACAAGGATACAACCACGCCCATCGTCACTTACACTTTTACCGACACTAAGCTAGATGTCGAGTTCTTTTATAAGGGTACAACCACTCCCATCATCGCTTACACTTTTACCGACACTAAGCTAGATGTCAAGTTCTTTACCAAGGGTACAACCACTCCCGTTAGTTCTTTTACAAGGGTACAACAACTCCCGACACATTATGTATTTTGAGGCCTAAAATACTAACCGATCACTTTTACATACACGATACAAATGAAGTATAAACTACCAAAGCTTATACATAACAAAGCTAACAAGTCTTGCAACTTTAAAGTTGAAACTTGTAACTTCTTGGATGAGCTTGTGAAGTCCCTTGCTACATAAGAGGATCACACAAGTCAAATGTTACTGAGTTAGTTGAGAGAGTATATGAAAATATATGTCCTAAAGTGATGAATCAAAACAAACAAGTGACTTGGTATTTATAGCAAAACAAACAGCAGGTCTGGCGGATATGGCGGAACCCTCAGATGGGTTCCGCCAGGCTTGCAGTAGGTCTTTCAATAAATCATTCAAACCAACCAAAGTCACATCAACAACAACTAGTCAAACACATTGAATCCAATTTGGAAAGCATCCAAAAATGTGTAAGATGTTATGGCAAGTCAAATACACAAGCTTGCCATAAATGTATGATGTGACAAGACACTTTCTAATTAAAGAAATAAAAACAATGTTTTGTTTAAAAGGAAATGTAAACCTTAGTTAAAAAAGACTTAAACACTAAAGTGATGATTTACTATTAGCTAAAGTTCATACTTTGTCATTAACAAAACTTAGCAAAGATCGTAAAATATAAATAACGTTTTTAGGAGATATTTGTATTAACAATCTCCCCCTTTTTGTAGATGACAAAACATAAACTTTATTTATAAGTAAGCCGCTAGTTTTAGTGTTAAGTCTTATAAAGTTAGTATTAAAACTTGTTTTTGCTAAGATGATGTGACATGCAAGAGTTAGGAAAAAAATGAGAACAAGTTTATAGCAAGTTTATATATAAATTCTCCCCCTTTTTGTCGAAACAAAAAGAAGAGTAGCGAAGCGGAAGTATGCACTTGCTCCCCCTTGGACGATAATCCCCCTAAATGGAGTGCCATGAGAGGAGACATGGATTTTGAACCTAAAGAAAAAATGTTAGTTGCCGCACAAGACAAGTCATGAAAGCATTTCATGTCTAAAACACAACTAAGAGTTACGAAGCGGAATAATGCAATACTCATGCTCCCCCTAGAATATTACTCCCCTAAATGGAGTATCAAGGAAAGAAAACATGGATAATGATCCTACAAAAAAGAAAGGTTAGTTTCTAAAACACAAGATATATGTATGCTACCATAGCGAGGTATAGTTTACTCATTATACCTAAATGGTCAACAAACAATGCAAACCTTGTAGTAGAATGAAATTCATTTCATGTAAAATTTTGACTCTTAGAAAGTCAAAGACAAGAAATTAGGACGACAACATCCTACTTCTTAAAAATAAAGAAAAACTAAAAATAAACTAAGAACATAAAATGCTACAAGGAAATCATCATTTTCCTTAATGAGAAACATTTTCCAAAAACAAAGCTAAGGTTGTTTAAGAATGAAAATGTGTGTTGGAGGTTGTAGCGGGCTTTATTTTGAAGGTTTAGAAGGTGACACGGTTTTGGTTTGTTGGTTTAAAGGGGAAACATTTTCCAAAAGAAACGGTTTTGTTTCATTTTGGAGACTCTAAAGTTGAGGTGGGTGAGACAAGGATTGTAGACGGTCCAAAATGTGGTTTAGTATAAACCTCATTTCTTCGGATAACTCGCGAATTTCCGTTCGACACCTTTCACTAATGTGAGCGGTTCTTTTGCAATGTCCGCAATCATGGCGGGGAAATGATGGTGGAAGAGAGGTTTGATTTGTTGGTGGTGGATGGTTTGAACTTGAAGGAGGAAATGTGGATGGTTGAGAGGTGTTTTTGCTTCCTTCACTAGTTGAGTATAATGCTGTATGGAAATCCATAAAATGGTTGACTTGAGAGTCAACCATACGTTTGAAGGCATGTAGGTGGTTTAAATGAGTGTTCATTTCCTCATTAAGGTTTAGAGGTTTTTCCCATATGGATGCTTCTATTTTCTTATAAGAAGAAAGTAGAGATTCAAGGTGTTGGGAATGTTCTTGTGGTGGTGGTTGTTGTTGTTGTGGTGGTTGTTGTTGTTGTGGTTGTTCTTGTTGTTAAACAAAGTGGCGGAAGCTTGGTTCTCCGGAAGGATTATGTTAGGAATTAAATATTCCATAGATTTGATGATCAGAAACAAGAAGAATGAAACATGAAGAATACTGAAATGATAAGCAAAATACGCTAAGTGCAATTCTGCTGAAGAACGTTTCCACTGATGAGCAAAATAGTTCTGCTAATAGGATTCTGCTGAAGAACGTTTCTACTGAGAGTGATTCTGCTGATTGACACTGCTGCTGATCAATGAGTCATACTACTGAATGGATAAAGATGAGGAAGATATTTTGTGCATAAAAGTCAATTATATCCTCTAGATAATATCTTTCATCAGTCATCAAATTGAACACTCTAAATGAGTTGTAAACATTGATACGTGTTGACTGACATCATAGTCATAAGCTAGATAGTAGATGACAAAAGCTTATCAATTTTGTAATGATCTCCTTTGTTCTATAAAAAGGATATCACACCCTTAGATAAAAGGTATGCTTCACAGTGAAACAAAGTGAACATCACCAAAGTTCTTCGTACTTACAAATTACAACAACACCAAGCGTGTTAAAATGTAAAGCACTTAGAAGAGTGTGTGTGGGAACATCAGACAAGGGGTCTGTTGTTGTTAGGTTTGTTTAGCCTCAAGGATCTTTGATCCCTGTTAGATTGTAAACCGTGCTATACTTGATCACATAGCATTGGGGCTAGTTGGAATAACAAACGGTGAAAAGTTAGAAAAACCTTGTTGTGATAATATTATTTCTTTAATAGAATATTCCGTCAATATTATCATTGTGCTCGTAATAGCCAAATTCCTAGATCAAAGGCTTAACATCCTAGAGCTCATAAACGATCAACAAAAGCTTATTGTTTAGGACGTTTTCAAATAAGCTTTTCACAGTTGGTATCAGAGCGAGGGGGCTCTGGATCTAGAAAAGAAAAGGTTTTTGTTAAAGAGAAAAGAAGAAAGAAGAAAAATCCGTTTTTGCTTAATTTTTCATAACTTTCTGAAGAGCAGTTTTACAAAGGCTATAGCTCCTTCGTTAACCGTTGGATTGGGTTAAAATTTTTGTTGAAGGTTCTTGGCATATCAAGGTAGATTCTCACCGGAAGGATCTTCAATCTAAGCTTCAGATGGTAAGATATGCATTGTTGAAAACTGCTGCAGAAACAGTTGAGGTATGGTCGAATTTTTGGTTTTCTTTCTTGGTTTACACACACAAAGGGGAAGAATCACACACAGAAGAGAGTTAGTTCTTAAAAGATAAAAAGGCTTGTTTATCAAGTTATTATTGGTAAAGAAAGTTATTTGTTCCTTATTTGAAGATGAAGTGAAATTTTTCAAGGTTGTGTTCTTATCATATCTTAAGGTGATGTGTACACTATAAAGATAACTTGTTCGTTCGTTCAAGTGACTACGAAATGACAAACACTTAAAGGAGTTACATTGTAGTGCTTAGTGTCTCATAGAAAATGAGTTTATTGTCATGAGATTGTGGTCTCCCTATACATCAAGGATGGGTATACGTTCGAAGTCAGATTTAGTACAAGATATAAGACACAAGGTTGGTTTCTTTCACTTCAGCATCAAGTTAGTAATGATTGGTTTTTCTTCATCAGTCATAAAAGCCTACAGAAATGGAGATTCAAATGGTTAACACATGGGTTTCAGGGGAAGCTTAAATGTTCAAGTGTTCAACCATTTATTATGTATGTGCATCACCACAGGGAAAGTAATTGATTCTTACTACTGTTAATTAGTATTGCTACTGATGGTTTAGATTTTTACTGTCTCAAGTTCATTTTTAGTGCGGAAAACTTAATGGAGGGTAATTTGAGATAATAGAAGGATAGATTAGATGTGTAGTATTAGTTCGTAGCTGTAAAGATCATATTTGTAATATTCTCTATTTGTTGATAACAAAAAGGGGAAGAGATGTGGTGGATAGCATAAATTAAGGGGAAGAAAGTATAGTTTCATTCATGGTGAGATTTAGTTATCTCAATTTCTCTACTTCGTCTAGGGAAATTCGTACAAGAATGTTTTTGTTTTGTAATCATCAAATAGGGGAAGATTATTAGGAATTAAATATTCCATAGATTTGTTGATCAGAAACAAGAAGAATGAAACATGAAGAATACTGAAATGATAAGCAAAATACGCTAAGTGCAATTCTGCTGAAGAACGTTTCCACTGATGGATTCTGCTGATGAGCAAAATAGTTCTGCTAATAGGATTCTGCTGAAGAACGTTTCTACTGAGATTGATTCTGCTGATTGACACTGCTGCTGATCAATGAGTCATACTACTGAATGGATAAAGATGAGGAAGATATTTTGTGCATAAAAGTCAAGTATATCCTCTAGATAATATCTTTCATCAGCCATTAAATTGAACACTCTAAATGAGTTGTAAACATTGATACGTGTTGACTGACATCATAGTCATAAGCTAGATAGTAGATGACAAAAGCTTATAAATTTTGTAATGATCTCCTTTGTTCTATAAAAAGGAGATCACACCCTTAGATAAAAGGTATGCTTCACAGTGAAACAAAGTGAACATCACCAAAGTGCTTCGTACTTACAAATTACAACAACACCAAGCGTGTTAAAATGTAAAGCACTTAGAAGAGTGTGTGTGAGGACATCAGACAAGGGGTCTGTTGTTGTTAGGTTTGTTTAGCCTCAAGGATCTTTGATCCCTGTTAGATTGTAAACCGTGCTATACTTGATCACATAGCATTGGGGCTAGTTGGAATAACAAACGGTGAAAAGTTAGAAAAACCTTGTTGTGATAATATTGTTTCTTTAATAGAATATTCCGTCAATATTATCATTGTGCTCGTAATAGCCAAATTCCTAGATCAAAGGCTTAACATCCTAGAGCTCATAAACGATCAGCAAAAGCTTATTGTTTAGGACGTTTTCAAATAAGCTTTTATGAAGGTCTTTGTAAATGGGGTGAAATATATATGATTGTAGGTGTGTATGACCTTGATCATTTGGAAAAATTGATGGTCTAGCATAACGGTAAGCCATCCATTCTACTAGTGATGGTCGATGGAGTTCATCATCTAATTGCTCACTAGGTTGTTGTTGGGTTTCCATTTGAGCAATGGTGTCAAAAAGTGACAAGGATGGAGGACTTGATGATTTAGGTGATAGGTCTTCTAATGTTTCCAAATAGGGTAGTGGTGATGTTGGTGGTGTATGGAAAAGTTCCATTGGTGTAAGTGTTGGTGATTAAGGTGATGGAGTTTTTTATGTTTGAGCTTGTTGAGAAGTTGATGTTGACTCACTTGAAGGTCTAGTTGGTGGTGGAATAGTGGCTATGTTGGTGTTGCAATGTGGTAAAGAGGGTATTGGAGTAGCAAGATTAAGCAAATCTTGAATAGTGATCACATTGGTATTGCAAGGTGTTGAGGTAGTAAGGTTAAGGAAATCTTGGATAGGTGAAGAGATGTTAAGTGAAGCATCACTTGATGATGATGAGCTTGACTTAACGGTTTTGTTGAAGCAACAAGGTTTAACACTAATCCTAGCGGTTTTTGCAAAGGATTTTGATGACTCGGATGAGGTGTTGGATTTAGTCATTTCAAAGGTGATTTTGAAGTTTTGAGAGAAGAAATTTTAATGGTGATGGTGTGATTTGAAGTGTTGCAAAATTTTCACATTTATAGGGTGGAAGAGATGTTGGAAGGGGTGTTTGGATTTGATGTTCTACCATACAAAGATTGAGGTTTCTAATGATTTAGAAAATTTTTATGAACATGTCAAATCATTGGATGTCAATCCAATGGAATTGGGTGGAGTGAAAGACCAACATATGCACTCAATGCTTTGTGATCATGGGAAGTGGTTTGGTTGAAAATGTTCCAATGGTTTGATGGATCCTTTAAAAGGGTTCCTTGGGTTAGTTATGTTTGCATTTGAATTTTTGGCGGGAAGTGACTTCCTAATTGTTTTAGTGAGTGAGAGTTGTTCTAATATGGTTATTGGAGGTAAGGGAAGATGTTTCTCACTAAAGATAATGGTTTGATACTTTACAAGTTTTGAACTTAAGAAAAATGACAAATATTTTCGGCAGGTGATTGGCGGAACCCTCGCGAAACACAGGCGGAACCCTGTTTTGGGTTCCATCTGGTCTGTTGGGCCATTTCTGGGTTGCCCAGAAATTTCACTGGCGGCACCCATTTGAGGGTGCCGCCGGATCCGCCAGGTCTGAAAAACAAGGCAGTCCACTATTTTGACCCGTGAGACGATTTTCAAATTTTTCGAAAACTCTTAAAAATGAAAATTTATTATATGTCTGATTAGGAAATGCAAAAAAATTGGGCATGTAGACATTCAGATCATAGGACTTTGACCGGGGGCTAGCGATTTTCACTAAACTTAGTGAAATTTACCATAAGCATAAAAATTGACAAACACCTCAAATATTGTCATTATGCATAACGGCTCATACAAAACATAATTCGACAAACGTAATAAAGCATGAACGTGAAAAACAATACAAATCACATAGTTTAACACATACAAAGTTCTAAAACCTTCATAAGCCAAACACTCCTTAATCACGCATCTCACAACCGGTCTATCTTTTTATTGAGCTTACTTAGGTACCTTCCAAAGCACTTGAAAATTCCTTTGGTTTGCTTGAATTCTTCGGATGCATTGCCAATGATGTGGAGTTCTTAAAGGTAGTCTAAAGGGGGTAATTTAGAGTTAGGAAGTTTATCGTCCTCGCTCATGTCGGATGATGATGATGATGATGGTGAAGGTGAGCGAGTATGTTTGCCCTTAGCTTTGAAGACTCGTTTATCACTTATAGGGACGAAAATGTGAGGAACGAGAGAATAGTCAAGGCACATTCCCTTATTGTTAGGAGGAATGGGTGAGATTGCTCTAAAGAGGTGGGTGAGAAGCATTCCATAAGGAAGAGCGGTTGTTCCTACCAAGGGTATGTCGGCCATTCTTTTGGCGAGGTAATAGGCTAAGTTAAAAGGTTGACCGGTGGAAATGCTATAGAGCATGTAGCTAAGACATGTGTTGACATGATCTCTATTTCCTATGGAACTTATAACGTTGGCTCTAAGAATTTCTTCCCATTTATTAAATTGTGGTTTGAGCTCATTGATTTCCATACCAAAAGGGTCCTTATCTACCTCGTTACCCGAACGATTCTTCCTAGTTGTTGAGGTTCTAACAAATAGATGCTCACGAATTGCTTCCTTATTCGCAAGAGAAGTGTCGTATGGATGAAAACGCTCAATGCAGTCAAGACTAGAAAGAGGCCACTTATCTGTGTAGAGATATGTACCAACATTAGGGACACCAAGAATTGTTGCAAAATCTTTCAAGGATATGATGTTTGGTATTTGATTGATTGTAAAGGTTAGTGATAATTCACCATCGTCATCGAAGAAAAGGCTTAAGGTTGCATAGAATTCTAAGATGAACCTAGGGCAAATTTGCTCATCGATGTCTAGGAGGCAATCAAAGTTAACTGCGGCAAAGTTTTGGCGAATGGATGTTCCCTCTAGGAAGGATGGATCAATGGTTCTTCCTTCATGAACATAGCATTTTTCTAGACTCTTAAAGGTTTCAACTTGATCTTTAGTAAGACCTTTGGTCCTATGGTGTTTGGGTAAGTAATTACGAGTTTCTTTGTGATCGGAGAATGTTGCGGGAGGCATGTTGATTCCTAGAAAACACAAAGTTTATGTTCAAATTAATGACTATTATAATGTGAATGTTCTAATGTGTGCCTATATGTAAACACTGTAGAGGTGCGGTTATCTTGACTCATTTTGATGCTTAAAACGTTTTGTAATGCAAGTTTTGTTACATAACAAAAGATAACCCAAACGCTCCTAATTCAATATAGCTTTGTTTGAATGTACCCGAAAACACATATTAGTTATGTATTTCCTTTAGTATTCAAGAGACATTATGCAAGTGATGTTTCAATGACGTTTTTCATTTGTTTTAACAATGTGGTGAAAGATGGTGTTCTAGTGACTTTTAAAAGACAATGAACTTGGTGTGTTTGGTAAATCAAGATAATAACAAAAAGGATACAATTCCTAACTAATGAAAATTTTGATTAGTTCACACCCAAGGATTTTCATGAATCAACAATTTTATGCATAAACCCTAAGATTCTAGTTAATGTATGTAGATGAGAGTGATAGATTTGATAAAAAAATGCAATTATGATAAGAATACTTACAAGGTTGATTGGATTGGAGGAGATGTAAGTGAGAGCCCTAATTTTCGTGTGGTAAGGTGTTTGTGAGTGAGGGATGGTTGTTGGTAAGTTGAAGTTGTGAGTAATGAAGTGTTTGGTTTTGAAATTAAAATAAAACAGGCTGCAGATTCGGCAGACCAGGCGGAACCAAAAGGAGGGTTCCGCCAGTTTGGTCTCAGAGTTCCGTGGGTACTGCAGGGAAAAATTCAAAAGGAATTGTCTTGATTTTTGTGATTTTATCCTAATGTTCAAAACTAAGGTTTTAGGTCTTATGAGTCTTTAACTAAGCCTAGGGATGATGAATGCTTCTTATTCAAGAGGTTTCGTGAAAACGTTGACAGAATGGTTAACGTATAAGACTTTCTTAGTTAAGATGTTCCTCAATGAACATTTTTACCAAGGCGATGATGATGGATCACAATATGTCAATTAAGAACATAATGGATTGAATTGTCGCTGAAGTCGATGCTTCCTTTGTTGAAGGGATAACAATGATGATAAAATGAATTTCGTTGTCGACGCGAGTTAGCTTGTTCATGTGGAGCTTGTTGACGTGCTTCTCCATTCGATACTAAAATGAGAACCTTACGCGTTTTGGAGAATCAATGGGTAAGTAGATATAAAAGTGCAAGTACCACTTGGGCTTTTCTTATCAACTTATTACCGACATAATTCCATTTGGCATACACTATGGTTTCTATTCCCGTTCTTTTGGGATACCATAATCCTAATTGTGTAGTACCTTATGATGAATCCAAACAAGCTCTTTCGAAAGAGTTGTTTTAGGATCTTCTCTAAAAAAGACAAGCACATAGACAAGCACTAAACATAATGCTGGATTTATTTGTTGTGAGAACAAATATACTTCCAAACATTTCTCTATGTTTAGTTTTACCTACAGATTTACTAATCTCATTCTTGATAAGTCATAAAGGACTTAATCATTGTGAACATGTGAATAACTAGGAATGTCTATTCCTTGCTTTTGGAGCTTGCTTAGGAAAAAAAATCTGTCATAGATTTACATTAATTTCTATTTTGAAAGATCCATTTTATTTTAATGGTTGCTTTACTCTAATGTCCAAAAACACTTTTTATCAAATTTGTTTTAATCACAACTATGACTTATGAATCAAATTTTTATAACCTTGTCAATATTGCTTGACTCAATGTTTGACACAAGACGAGAGGATGTTGTTTTTCAATTTTAATAGTTCATCTTCTTTGTTATTGATCTTGACTTACTTGTCTTATCAATGTTGGACTTTCGACTAAGTCATCATCTACCAAAGATGATATCTTAGAAGGAGGTGATCTTTCATTGAATGTTAAATTCAATGATCCCTCGACTCTTTGGGTTTATTTACTTAAAACACTATGAGTGTAAGTGTCTAAGAGATGCAACATCATAAGACTATGGGTCGAATTTGATGTGCAAGTCCTAGATGTTTATAAATCATTTTCTTCCACTCATCCTAATGAATTCAAATGATTTATTTATCTTTGTGTGTCTTATATGAAACTTTTTAACAAAAGAATGGTTGAATTTAAGACACAATTGAAAATGTAAGGTATAATGTCAAAAGACGTTGTACTACAAGTATCTATGGAATGTTGTGGTTTTGCTAGATTTGCAAGTATCACAAAAGTGTTGGTTGTCTCATCACTTAGGAGATTCTTAGTTAGCTCACTTGTAGACAAGTATTAAGTAAGACTCACTCAAGAGTTACTCGTGTCTTTTCCTGAAGGTTAAAAGAAGTAAAACACCTTATATCTCCTACTAAAAGTAGTGTCTAAATCCTTTAATCACAAAGGATCTAATCCTTATTGTTACTTACACAACATAACCATCTTAGAGTAAAAACTACTAGTATCACCCATGACAGAACTTAATACTAATCAACATGAAACACTGAAAGGTAAGTTGAAGAGACGTGTACCTTTTAAGCTCCATAGATTAGCCATCAAGAAGATAATCATTAAGCAAATAATCTTGACTCGTAGAAAAGCTAAACTCAAATACTTATGAATCCAAGGAGGTTAGACAAACACATAAAAATATTTGAACATGATATCTTTGTCCTTTTATCATGAGTTCCTACTAGAGATAGAATTACTCCTACAATTCTCTCCTAGGTTTCAAAAACACAACTTGCTTTGTTTTACTTGTTGATGGTTCATTAGAGTTAAATCCTAATCCGGTTCTATCTCTAAATGACTTTTGACTCTTCAAACAACATTCAAGAGCTTTCGAACTTTCTTCAAATTTAGCAAGCATTTTTCCTTTTTCATTTTGTCTTTAAATTTCATGTTTGTAATCTAGACATAATTTGCATTCTAAATCAATTTCAACATGACTCTCAAGTCTAGACATCTTATCTTCTAACATGATTTCATTTTCAAAATTATTCACACAAGATTTTGAAGGTTCATTGTTAAAGATAGTTTTTAGGTCCATGTTGCATAAAAGTTTAGACTTATTTTCTAGTTTAGAAAACTCTAGGATAAATGTGTCAAAGCAAAAGTGTTTGGATTCAAAATGTATCTTGCTTGATGTTTTATCTAGTTGAGAATCACAAGCCGGATGGTTGACTTCATCTTCATCCGTGTTATTCCATGAATCGTAAGCAAGTCCACTAAGAGCAAGACATGAGTAATCATCTTCACTTACACCTTCATTTAAAACATTTAAACTAGTAGCACATGTATTTATCTCAACTAAATGTCTATCTATTAATTTTTCAAAGACTTCTAATTCATATGTGAGATCAAGTTGATCATCTTTGACTTGACATATTTCTTGATGAAAGTTTAACATATTTTTCCAAATATCATTAGCCGTTTGACAAAAATACACTCTTTCATATTCGGTACTTGATAAAGCTTTATAAATCATTATCTTAGCTTTAGTATTTTTATCAAGTTTAGGATAGTCATCTTGGTTTTCAAAACTTGTTTTTGTTGGTTTGAAATCACCAATAGAAATAATATGCCAAAGATCTTGATCAATTGATTTCACATAGTTTTCAAATTTACTTATCCATTCAAGGAAGTTTTCTTTTTCAAATAGCGGTGGGTTTTGAATAGGTTTCCCTTCTTTGAGATTTTCAAAATCCATGGATCGATCCAAGTTTTAAAATACACTATATTTTAAAGATCTTGAGTAACGTAGCTTCTGATGCCAATTGTGGAAAACTAGAAGGGGGTTGAATAGTTTACCGCTTTTTAACTTGATTATCTTTTAAAACTTTACGTTTGTTTAAAGATATAAGCATAACTTTACTTGTTTAATTCTTTGAAAAGCTTTACGTGTGATTAACAATTCTCACTAAAGACAATATGTAATAAGCAATGACAAAGAAAGAAACGATCAAACCACAACACGATTATTTATCGTGGTTCGGCTACAAGGACTCTTTTTCCTTGCCCTACATCCACGCCCCGGGTTTCCAAATCGAGAGTTATAAGCACTAATCAACAAGCTCCTTTCCCGGTGGATAAACCTTTACAACGTCGCTTACACTTTTACCGACACTAAGCTAGATGTTGAGTTCTTTTACAAGGGTACAACCACTCCCATCGTCGCTTACACTTTTACCGACACTAAGCTAGATGTCGAGTTCTTTACCAAGGGTACAACCACTCCCGTTAGTTCTTTTACAAGGGTACAACAACTCCCAACACACTATGTATTTTGAGGCCTAAAATACTAACCGATCACTTCTACACACACGATACAAATGAAGTATAAACTACCAAAGCTTATACATAACAAAGCTAACAAGTCTTGCAACTTTAGAGTTGAAACTTGTAACTTCTTGGATGAGCTTGTGAAGTCCCTTGCTACATAAGAGGATCACACAAGTCAAATGTTACTGAGTTAGTTGAGAGAGTATATGAAAATATATGTCCTAAAGTGATGACTCAAAACAAACAAGTGGCTTGGTATTTATAGCAAAACAAACAGCAGGTCTGGCGGATACGGCGGAACCCTCAGATGGGTTCCGCCTGTGTACCCCCAGGGTTCCGCCAGGCTTGCAGTAGGTTTTTCAATAAATCATTCAAACCAACCAAAGTCACATCAACAACAACTAGTCAAACACATTGAATCCAATTTGGAAAACATCCAAAAATGTGTAACATGTTATGGCAAGTCAAATACACAAGCTTGCCATAAATGTATGATGTGACAAGACACTTTCTAATTAAAGAAATAAAAACAATGTTTTGTTTAAAAGGAAATGTAAACCTTAGTTAAACAAGACTTAAACACTAAAGTGATGATTTACTGTTAGCTAAAGTTCATACTTTGTCATTAACAAAACTTAGCAAAGATCGTAAAATATAAATGACGTTTTTAGGCGATATTTGTATTAACAAAATCCATCTCAGAGATGGAGATATCCACGGTGATAGAAGAGCAGGATCCTACTTGGATGACACCTATCATCAAATTCCTAAGCAAGGTGACATTACCCAGGAACAAAAGGACGCTCGACGGTATCCTATATCGACGTTCATTCCTACAAACATGGCTTCGGTGCGTTGGACCTCTTCAGGCAGATTATGTACTCCGAGAGATCCACGCTGGTTCATGCAGTATGCACTCAGGACCACGGTCTCTTATGGCTCGAGCCTTGCGGTCAGGATACTATTGGCCTACTACGCATCGCGACGCGTGGGACATGATAAAGAAATGTAGCGACTGCCAGGTTCACAGACCTATCCCGCGCCGACCACAACAAGAGCTGACACCTATCACCTCACCATGACCATTCTATAAATGGGGTATTGATACTTCAGGCCCTTTCCCTGTCGCAGCAGGGGGACTAAAGTTTCTCATCGTGGCTATAGACTACTTCACCAAGTGGATCGAGGCAAAGGAAGTAGTAACCATCACAGGCAACCAGGTCAAACGCATCGTTTGGGACAACATCGTATGTCGCTTTGGACTACCTGGAGAAATTATTTCTGATAACGGAAAACAATTCTGCGATAACCCGTTCAAAGATTGGTGCGCGCAGCTAAATATCACACAACACTTCGCGTCAGTTAAACACCCATAAACCAATGGTCTGGTGGAGCGCGCGAACCGTAGCCTGTGAGAAGGAATAAAAGCGCGTCTTGACAAACACAAAGGAAGATGGGTGGATGAATTGTCGCATGTTTTATGGGCACACCGCACGACAATCAAAGTCAGCATTGGAGATACACCATTCTCTCTTGTCTATGGGACAGAAGCTGTCATACCAGCCGAAATTGGGATGCCAACTATTCGTACGGCGGAAGTTAATGTTACAACCAATGACGAAGAGCGACGTATAGATTTGGATCTATTGGAAGAAAGGCGCGAGCGCGCAGCTATATGTGAGGGAAGAGCTAAGTCAAAGATGAAGGCGTACTATGATGCAAAAGTCAAAAACACTTTATTCAAACCAGGAGACTTTGTATACCGCGCCAATGATGCAAGCCACGCGGAAGATACAGGAAAGCTTGGATCAAAATGGGAAGGACCCTATGAGGTCACAGAAGCATTAGGTAGCGGCGCATACAAACTACATGATATGGATGGCCATGAGCTAGCACGCACTTGAAATATTTGCAATCTCAAGAGATGCTATCTTTAGGAAAGGCTACGGCCCACGCACAGACACCTCCGCACTTTAATAAGTGCTCAATAAATGTCCGTGTATTTACATTTTGTTTTGTTTAGGGAATTGTCTTTTCTTTTAAAAAACTTGCAAGAATTAAACAAAACATCGTGGTTTCTAGCTAACTCCGCAACACATTTAACTTTATTGCTTACATTTTATTTATGTCTCAATATAGTTAATTTATACTTTTGCCTACATGGCGTGCATGCATTCATTAAGACCCACGATGGCATAAAGGATGAGTAAACCTAATAAATAACTCGTTGAGTAAGAGGGTTGCAAACCCATCAATATTGGATCACGCATCCTTGCTAAACACCTTACTTTCAAGACGTTCAAGTAAGTTTAATGTGCATCCCACGAAGGATACGCAACAACGCACACTGTGCACGTTTAGCAATTTAGGAGCCAAGACTCTTGGTTCCTTGATATGGTATTTGCAGCACGCTGCAAGTTAATCCATATACTTATGAATTTCTTTCACATGTATTTATTAAGTTATGGACTTAATACAATTTTTCCTAAGTACGTTTTGGTCACAATTTGACTCTTGGAAAGTCTTTCACGAAATGACAAATAATCTAAGTACAAGATGATACAAGCAGGCATATAGAAACCAATATTATTATTCAACTACGAGTTTTATACAAGTTATAAAATCAACATATACAACAAAAAAGATGATTTTATAGCAATCTACATACTGCGAGCGCGCCTATGCCCTGAGCTACTAGCAGTAGATGCTGCATGCCCAGCCTCATCAAGCCTTCTTAGTAGGCTGCTATCCTCCTGCGACACTGTCAGCATGCTGAAAGGAATCCCATCAGACCTGGGAAGATGGGCTGCACCAACGCCGCACAATATTGTCTTCCCTTTCACGCCCTTCTTCCGTGCAAGCCTTGTAGCATGGGCCTCCAAGGACTTCTTCAAAGATACTTCCTTCTCAAGGGCAAAGGGATTCAGCATGACGTGGGGGTGAGCAAAAATGGGCACCTGCAGCTGTGACTCATCCGGCTTCAAAAAGAAGTCAGGCTGCACCTCGGCATCCTGCGCTATGTGCCTCGCCAGAGTTAACCCCTGCATAATCACATTAATAGGGTAATCCTGGTCACGCTTCAATTGGGCGATGTGGGGGAACTCGAAGATCTTCATCTTCTTCATGGCCGCAACCAGCTACGCATAGCCATCTCCAGCATACCCTGGCACCTCTGCGGGGGAAACAGTCAGCATCTTCCCCTTGTGTAGCTCTTCTATGGCTTCAGCCTTGCCACGTGCCAAGGCACACTTCACGACATCCCCAAAAGCCTCAAGGACCTCTGGGGACTCCAGCGTGCCCATAGCAGCCAAGCGAAGACCGTGACTGATCAACCACCTAAGAACACAACAACACACGCATTAGAAGATAATAATTTCAAGGGAATTAAACACAAACAGCTGGTAAAGAAATCAACAATACCTGCGCTCAGCAATAGCAGACACCAAATGAGGGTATAGCTCTTTATCATACTCGATGCTCAATTTGCGCAGCTTACCCTCCTGCCTCTCCAAGGCAACCTCCACAGCCTTACGGAAATCATCTAATTGAGCAAAATGCTAGCTCCTGTGCTGCTCCAGGTACTTCACCCCCACATGCAATTAGACTTGTACTGATCAAAGGCAGCACGCTCCTGATTAACTTGAGCAAGCAACGACATTTTCTCATCAGCAAGCTTCCCAGCGTACGCGTTGGTTGACCCTACTTCCGCCTGAGCACTAGCCAGTTGCGCCTTCAGAAGCGCGATTTCTTCATCCTTCTGCGCAAGATGGCTGCTCTCACCAGAATAGCTAGCCTTCAGCTGAGCGACTAATTTGGCCTGCTGCGCAGCAGCAAGGTCTAGCTTCTCCACCAAGGAACCAATGGATACGCTCCGCAGCGCCCTTGGCTCAGTCTCATCGCTCTTCTGCGAAGGCTCATCAGATAGCACAAAACTCGCCCTGGGTGGCGACTTTTGCGCAGAAGCAGCAGCATCCCCAGTATCTTTAACACTGCGCGCATACAACAAACAATGCAAAGTCATACTCTAATATTAAAAACGGTAAAGGAATTGAAGCGATAACAGCGTAAATTACATTACATACATGGGGGGAGGAGACTTGGGAACATCTTTGTCCATACCAGTGGCGGACGCATCCTCCTCTGCGGATGATTTCTCATCAGAAATAAGATGGCATCTCCTTTTGGAGGTGTCAGCGCCATAACCACCAGACGCTCCCTTACGCTTCACGCCTTGGCTAGTGATGAGGCGAAAAATGAACCGTTTTTAGGGGGTCATTTAAGCCGGAATTGGAATTTATTTGATCAAATATTGCCCTAAATCATTCCTTTTGTGATTTTAGGTACTTTGGGAGTGAAATCTGGAAAAGGAAGCATTTTAGACGTTTTTGGAGCATAAAAGTGAAGAAAATGGCAAAGTCTTAATTTTCCTTGCTGGGAACAGTACCTGACGGCGTCAAGAAGAATTTTATGACGGCATCAGGAGTAAAATGAATGACGACCCAGAGAAAACGTGACGGCGTCAGAAGTAGGGCGTCAAGAGTAAATTTGGTGACGACCTGGAGCAGAAATACACATGACGGCGCCAGATAAAGATCTAGGCAGTCCGAGAACTTTATTGGCGGTGAGATGACGGCGTCAGATTTTTCCTCTTGACGCCGTTACCTTACAAAATCTATATATACTTTTCTATTTTTCATTCATTAAAGGAGGAACTTGTGTGGAGAATTCTAGGGCCGAACCTAATAAACCCTAGGTCGTTTGTAACAGTATTTTCAAGGATGAAACCCTTCATGTTCAATTAAAATAAGTTTTCTTTCAATTCATTCAATATGTCTATGTGTTGTTTGAATATATCTTATGCTTGTCTTGATTTTAACATGCTAGGCTAGATCTTTTGTGTGTTTGCTTAGATATAATGAAACCTAGATGTTGATTATAGGTTGATTGCTTGTTTATAGTTGTAATGGATGAATGATTTCAATGTTAGGCTTAAGAAAACTGGCAGTTCTCGATTGTGTAACTTGCTTGAACGTCTTAAGAAACATGAACCGATGTGTACTAGGTTTTTATGGTTGTATTTAATGCATGAGCGAATTCTAGTGATCCCATGTTAGGAGTTTCTTAGCCGGCTCGATATAAGAGTGAAGTAGGAGCTTATAGAATTGGGGAAGTAAGTACACCACCCCATGAATGGTATTAAGGAATATAACCCGTCATCTACGCAACTGTAACAAGTAATTAACCTGTAAAAGATATCTAGGGAGTAGTGAAATCAAAGTAAACACAATTCTCCCATATATTGCTCACACCACTAGTTTAATTTAGTTTATTTACATTTTTGTTATTTTATTTTGATTGCATCTTAGTTATTGGGTTAGTTGACTAGCAACTAATTTCACCCACTCCTCTAAAAACTGAGATTTTACTTGCTTTTATAAAAAATATAAAAATACAAAAAGAATCATCCCTCACTTCTAGACCTAGTTTTTAGGCTTTCTAATCCTAGCGACACTATTCCCGAGTTGAACGATCAATCCCCCGGTACTTGTCACTATAATATACTACAACGATCAGGTACACTGCCTGGTGGGGATTGTAAGCTTCTCGAGATCCCTCGAGAGGTAAAGCCTGGTGCACTTCCCACGCATCAAGTTTTTGGCGCCGCAGCCCGGGGAATAGTTATTTTCTAGGTTAGGATTTCTTTTTATTAGGTCTACTTGCTAGATTCCTTTCTAGTAAGATTTTATTTTTACTTTTAGGTTTTCTTTAGTCTATCTTATTTCTTCGTGCCTTTGTTCGTAATCTCCACCATTCGCCATCATGGCAACCGACGAATTTTCTAACCTTAGAGTCACTAGGAGTCGTAGTTCCGCTAGAGACCTTGTTTTGCCCTGTGCAGAACCTGATAGAGAAATGCGTAGGTTAAGACGATCTCACTCAACACCTGAACCATCCAGCATAGCCATCGATTTTGATGCACCCCTTTCTGAAGAAAATTCAGAAAATCACCTTACAACCCCTAGCGCCCAATCCAACAATGATATGAGTAACCCCGCAACTCCCACTCCTAAGCGCCTTAAGGACTACTCCTCCCCAAACCCTCGTGGCTTCTCAAACGCCATTGTCTACCCAAACGAACACACCAATGAGGTCTTGTATGCGACCGATGTTTGGCTTGTCCAAAGTGTGTGCAAGTTTTGTGGATTAGATGATGATGACCCGATTCAACACATCAAGGACTTCTTAAAAATAGTAGACACCCTCCATACGGATGGGGCTACTAGAAACACGTCCCAATTACGATTCTTTCCTTTCACACTTTACGAAAAAGCCAAAGAGTGGTATGATAAACTTCCTTCTGAATCTATTTTCACATGCGAACAACTCGTATCCAAATTTTATGAGAAGTTATTTCCAACAGGGAAAACCTCAGCGTTTAGAGATAGGATCCTCCGCTTCCGAAAAGGGAAGGATAAACCCTTCCATAAATCGTGGATTAGATTCAAGGATTTAATAAGACAAGTTCCCCATCATGGCATCGAACTCTGGCTTCTGGTCCAAATCTACTACGGCAATGTCTCCTCAAATGACCGGAACGGAATCAACAATTCTAGAAAAAGGAGATTAGCCAATCTTAGTACCGAGGAAGGATGGAATAGGATTGGGAAATATGCTCAAGACCAGGATGACACTTGGGATGAACCTGAGTCGACTGCTAGCATGTCTGAAATCACCTCAACATCTTCAGATCGACTAAGAAAAATTCACAAAAGAATGGAATACCTAGCCGGAACGCAATTACCTAAACAACTTTTAAATCCTTACTTAATCTGCGACTACTGTGGGGGCTCGTACAAGATAGAGGAATGCGGAGGAGAACCCACGACTGAACATGCGTGCTTGTCAGGTGGTGACATCTATGCTGACCCCTCCCTTTTGCCTTTTTACCAAAATAACGATTACACCCTTTGGGGAAATCTGGTAAGGAGAAAAGAAGGAGAGGAAGGCCCTGAATTTGAAATCAGGAGCAGCTTTGAAGATGACCTTGGTCACTTCACTCAAGAAAAAGGCTTACAGTTAAAAGGTCTTGATGAACTTGTCGATGAGCAACAGAATGACATCGGAGAATGGTTCAACAAGCTTAACTCCACCTTTGATAACCTAGACACACCGTCAGTAAGCCAAAAAGACCCCATGCTCGCGATAACCACTCGAGCTGGGACAACAACCAAGGACCCCCTTACCCGAGCTCACACCCCATCACCCCCGATCCAAGTAAGCCTCGCGAAGAGGAGAGTGATGTGAGCAGCGAGGCTCACGAACAACCTCCCTTGGCGACCCCATCCCCATCGACCCCTCCTAACCAACCTGTGAGAGTCCAATTCCCATCCTGATTAAAAAACCAGAAAACTGAGAACGATAATAAAATATTCTTGTCATATCTAAAAGACTCGGTGATCACCATACCCCTCCTTGATGCTTGCTATCACATGCCAAAGTATAGCACATACTTTAAAAAATTACTCGCCAACCGTAAGAAACTCGAGGGTCTTATGACTCTGGGGGAAGAATGTTCGGTGGTGACCCATCGAGGGTTACCAAAAATGGTAGACGATCCAGGCAACTTTACCTTGCCCTGTTCCATAGGATCTCTATCGATAAAGAATGCTCTTGCCGATTTAGGGGCGAGTATCAACCTCATGCCTCACTCTATGTTCCTTAAACTAGGATACTCCGGATTAAAGTCTACCCGTATGAACATCCAACTAGCCGACAGATCAGTCAAATACCCCGTAGGGATATGCGAGAATGTGCTAGTCAAGGTTGGAAAATTCAAATTCCCGGTTGACTTCGTAATCTTGGAGATGGAGGAGGATAACTTGGTACCCATCATCTTAGGGAGACCATTTCTTGCTACCGCTCGTGCAGTCATTGATGTTCATGACGGAAAGTTAACCTTACAAGTAGGAACCGATAGGTTAACCTTCGACATTAAAAACACTATGAACCTCTCTCTCGAAGCAGCTAACCGGCTCTATTTCATTGGAGAGGTAGATGAACTCACGGATGTCATTGATGACTGTGTTGATGAACAGATCAAGGAAGGCTGGTTACTGGATGAGAGTTTTCTCCCCTTATTGGAGGTAGAAAAGATGGAGGATGTTGGAGCAGTCTCTTTCTACCCTAGACAGGAGACCACTGAACATCTCAAACTCCGAAAACCTGAAAACAAGCTTAAGCCTTCTATTATCGAACCCCCTAAGCTAGATCTTAAAGAACTCCCTAACCATCTAGAGTATGCCTTCCTTCAGGGAGAGGACGAACTACCGGTAATCATAAACTCTTCCCTCGAACATGAACAAAAAGGTAAGCTCTTAGAAATCCTAGAGAAATATAAGGGAGTGCTTGCATGGAGTGTAGCCGACATTAAGGGGATTGACTTAACTTTTTGCACGCATAAGATTCTTATGGAAGAAAATTATAAACCTACCGTGCAACCCCAGAGGTGGGTGAATCCCAACATTAAGGAAGTAGTGAAGAAAGAAGTCATCAAACTTTTGGATGCAGGATTAATTTACCCAATCTCGGATAGCCCGTGGGTTAGTCCTGTACAGGTTGTACCAAAGAAAGGAGGAATGACTGTGGTGAAGAACGACAAGGGTGAGATGGTACCCCAGAGAACGGTTACTGGCTGGCAGGTATGCATCGATTATAGAAAGCTCAATGATGCCACAAGGAAAGATCACTTTCCCATACCATTCATTGACCAAATGTTGGAGAGGTTGTCTGGGCACGAGTACTATTGTTTCTTGGATGGATTCTCAGGATGTTTTCAAATCCCCATACCACCTGAGGACCAAGAAAAAACCACGTTTACTTGTCCTTATGGAACGTTCGCCTACAAAAGAATGCCTTTTGGGCTGTGTAACGCCCCCGCCACTTTTCAGCGATGCATGACCGCAATCTTCCACGAACTTATGAAAGACAGCATGAAAGTTTTCATGGATGGCTTTTCAGTTTTCGGGAATTCTTTCGACCGCTGTCTTGCTAATCTAGAAAAAATGCTCAAATGCTGTGAGGAAACCAACTTGGTGTTAAATTGGGAAAATGTCATTTCATGGTAAAAGAAGGGATTGTGTTAGGACATAAGGTCTCAAAGAATGGAATTGAGGTGGACCAAGCTAAAGTGGAGGCTATATCTAAGTTACCTTATCCCACGACTGTTAAAGCAATACCCAGCTTCTTGGGCCACGTCGGGTTCTATCAGAGATTCATCAAAGATTTCTCCAAAATAGCTCGGCCAATGACTCAATTGCTGATGAAGGATGCCCCTTTCGATTTCTCTCAAGAATGCAAGGATGCATTCGACCTCCTAAAAAAGGAGCTCACGCAAGCTCCAATCATGGTTACACCCAACTGGGAGTTACCATTTGAAATCATGTGCGATGCTAGCGATTATGCTGTCGGAGCTGTATTAGGCCAAAGGCGTGACAAGCTATTTCAACCTATTTACTACGCTAGCAAAACCATGAACCCTGCTCAAGAGAATTACTCGACCACCGAAAAAGAATTATTAGCCGTAGTGTTCGCATTCGACAAATTCCGTCAATATCTTGGCCTTTCAAAGAAAGTTGTTTTCACCGATCACTCGGCTCTCCTATATCTTTTTGCTAAGCAAGATGCTAAGCCACGACTAATTCGGTGGATCCTGTTGTTACAAGAATTTGATGTTGAAATCTGTGATAAAAGGGGGGCAGAGAATTTGGCTGCAGATCACTTATCTCGTCTTGAAAATCCCTTCGGTGGGCATGATAGAAGCGAGATTCGGGATTTATTTCCTGACGAACAACTCATGTCAGTGACAGATTCTGAGCCCTGGTACGCCGATTTTGCTAACTATCTCGCAAGCAGACTCATTCCGGAACACATGACTAGATACGAAAAGAAAAGGTTCTTTGCCCAATTAAAATACTACTTCTAGGATGAACCATTTTTATTCGAAGGTGTCCTGATCAAACAATCAGACGTTGTGTTGGATCTTGAACACCTTGAACTTGTGTTAATATGATACTTTGAGTAATACCACTAAGTATGCGGAATCTACTTAATGATACTTAGAAGATTGATTGTGAATGAAACAGTTATATGTATGTGAGAACAATGTATGTAACAAACAAATAGCTCCAATATTATTAATGATAATAATACGAGTGATCTATTATATCACTAGGGTTACACCTTGAAGCTCTAGGAATAACGTATTAGAAAGATATATCTAACTTTAACCTAGGATCTCCTTTTATACAGCAAGGAGTCCTCTTCTACAAGATAAGTAAAATGCTAATAGAATAAGATATACACAAGATCTTTTCTATATTTATCTAAGCGCGTTTCTCTAACAGTTATCAAGTAAGCAGTGGTAATATTTGTTCTTGCAGTGGTAATGAGTTTCCACTACAAGTACAATCTTCTGTAGTTGTAACATCTTCACTAGCCGTGGTAACTGTTAGTATAATTCCCAACAATCCTCCCCTAAACTTATGATTTATAGGTAAATCAACAAGTTTCTTCAAGTATACAATAATCCTGAGGATATGGGAATTCTTCCGAACACTTATCTTGTTTTTCTCAACACTTTATCAGCTCTTGCATATTGATCTTGAATCTTCTGAATCAAAACTCTAATCTTTTCATTATCTGCATAAACTCTTAACTTTGATTTCAACATTGCAGAAAGAGTTTTAGCTCTAAGTGGATATTCCTTCTCAGCAAACATAAACACATCCACTTTATCTGTTGTAGAAACATGATGAACCTCACATTTATCATAATATGTACATGTAGTATTCAATTCTGATGAATCAAACTTCCAATACTTATCATTAAGATCTGGTTCATATAGTCTTCTTAAATCAACCCAGACCTGCATTTCTTTCATATCCTTGAGAGTAACAGCCTTGAATCTTTCATTAACAAGCTTCCAAAGAGTATCAAGATCATCTCTGTCACATGCTTTAAGAAGATCTTCAAACTGAATGAATGATGAAGATTCTCCTCCCAGTCTTATAATTTTCCAAGTAGAAGCAAAATTCTTTGCTGTGTACACTTCCTAATCAATAATTGGATGTTTTGTTTGCAAAGGACCTGGGTAGAAATCTTCTTCTTCAACAATAATAATAGCACTTTGTAGATCTTCTGCACATTTTTCAGATTGAGATTCTTTCTCTTGAGGAACTTTCACCCTTTTTGTGACTTGATCTTCAATAGTTGAAGCTTTCCTTTTACTTTGTTTAAATCTATCAACTTCTTCAAAATCAATAGGTCTGAAGCTACTATCTTGCCTTTTAGTTCTGTAGTAGATACCTTCAATTCTTTCATGAGACATACCTTTGAAATCAGCCATCTTCCAAGTTCCAACATGACAGCAAAATACTTTCATCTCATGAATGATCTGTGCCTTTGTAGGTTGTCTCTGTTTCTTTTGACCTTTTCTGACTTTACCAATAACTTCATCCAGTGCTTGTAGATTCTTCATTTGAATAAAATCAGCCAATTGAGCTGTTGTTTGTTCTTCTGTCAAAGTCTTGTTAGCAACAAGCTCAATAGCTTTCTTCTTTACTACTGGATCATGATTAATCATTTGTTCAATCTATTCATCTGTTGGCACATATGAGAACATAGGAGGTTTCTCATGTAAGATAGTTGGTGGAATCACTGAGAGTGGTTGTGCCATTACTGCTTCAAGTTTATCTAACCTCTATGCTTCCATAAAACCAGCAACTTCATCCTCCTTTTGCTTTTTCTTATGTTCAATCTCTGCAGCTTCAAATTGTTCTGCCAATCTTGCATCAAAATCAATTTGAGCTTGATCTTTCTTGGAAATCTTTCTTGTATGCTCTTGTTCTGAACCAATCACAATTGCTTTACCTTTGACTGATCTTTTTCTGGCAGCTTCTTCCTCTGCAGTGGTAACTAATGGAACATCAGTGGTAACTTTTTCACTTACAGTGGAAATTATTTGATCAGTGGTAACATGTTCTGCTTCAGTGTCAATTGGTTGAGCAGTTCCAAGAACATCTTCAGAGTTAAAACCAGTATCAACAACCATATCTTCAAAATCCAATTTCCTCCCCTCAATCTCAGCTACATCATCTTTTGCTTGAGCATTTTCAGAATCATTGAGCTCAGCAAACATATCATCAAAATTAGTGCTCCTCCCCTTAATCTCTGCATCTGTTTTCCTCCCCTGTTTGGAAGAAGTTCCCAAACCATAACTAGATCCTGCAGAAAGGGCATCATGAGGTGAGGATAATGGAGAAGAAACCACAACTTGAACATGTTTTTGCTTCTTGAGAGTCTCAACTTCATTCTGCAACTTTTGAATCTCAGCCTTCAATAGATTCAACTCTGTGGCATGTTGTGCTTTGGTCTGTGCCAGATCTTTCTCCAGAATTTGAACCTGTTTGACTAATTTGGTACATAATTCCATCAATTCAGTTAGTGTCACACTGCCCTCAACACTTCCAACTGTGTTACCCGTTGGGAGAGGTGAATCATAGGGCATTGATTCAGGCTCTTCTCTAGTTAGACTAGATTGAAGCCTTGAACCACCACTGCTTGTGCCTAAACCAGAAGGATCAGCAACATGCAATGTTGTCATGGAAGGAGGTGGCTGTTTTTGCCTCCTTTCATATGTGTGAGTTACAGCAGGGGTATGTTGAATTTGTGGAACAGTAATAGTGGGTGTGTGATGGGATACAACTGGGATTGTTGCATCTTCACCCTGTACCTGTGAAATCTTTGCAAGAATGTTTGGTAAAAGAGGATGAATCACTCCATTCCAAAGTTCTGAAGCCTTACACATATTTTGAAATACTTTTGGCTTAAGACATAGAGTTTCATAAATCCTATTATGATTTTGCAGTTGAAATTCATTTAACACTGCTTGCACAAACCTTGGATACATCAAAAATTTGTATGAACTCGTTACATTGCCTTTCATGTTATTAAATATAAACCTTGAAAAATTGAAAGTCCTATCAGAAACCAAGCAAACTAAAGGGTAAGCCATGGTTGATCCAAATTGTTCATAAGAAGTTTTCTTAGGACTTAGGCAATGCAACAGAGTGTGTATCAAAAATCTTCAATGGGGACAAAAACATCCTTTCTTAAAAGTTACTTTTTGGTTAGATGTATCATACCCCATCAAAGCAATATAGTTGAATATGTCTGAATTAGGTAATGTGATGATACCATTGAGATCATCTAATTGGAGAATTCTCCTTAAAGATGACTCAGTAACATCAATAGTTACCCCATCCACTGTGGCTCTAAGAGCTTCCACAGATTCATGTATGTCCCCCTGTTCAAGTGTTATGGACTCCACAGAGTTCCAAAACTATTTGATTTGAGAAACAAAGATTGTGGGATTCATAGTTAAGACATACCTTATATGAGTTGTGTTTAGGAAATCCACAATCTGATGAAAAATGGGTCCACTCTTGTCGTTTGACTTTTGTAGGTAAGCCACTTGATTGTGTTCATCTGCAAACTTGAGAGTCACCATGATTTTGCTATTTGTGAGATAAAGTGTTAGTAATCAAGATGTAAAAGCAAGCCGTATAATAATCAATTTATACTAATAGGGTTTTGATGAAAACGCGTATGGTGAATTATCTATAGAAAGATTTATCTTTAGAAAAGAATAAATAAAGTTTGGTAAGTAGATAATTCCCTAAAATTTTACCCTATTAATAAGGAAAGACAGTTATATTTGCAACGGCTAGTAAAAATAGATTACTGACACACAGTTGTAACGGCTAGTTCACCAGTGGTAAAATTTTCACTTTCAGTGGAAACGGTGAACTTGCAGTGGTAAAAAATCAACAAAATTTTCAAAGAGCAGTGGTAAGTAAAACATGTAAAATTAGCTGCTCTTATCATAGTTTTTAGCAAACGATCAGCTATCAACGGATTTGATAAGTCTTTACCAGAAGCCGTTTGCTCTTGGACTAGCTGATTCTTATGTGGATTAGACATGGTGAATCAATAACCATTTGTTGTGTGTCTATGATACACACCTTATTACTCCAATGATATAGGTTGTATACTGCAACACAAAATAAATCTCATCTTAACCCATAAAGATTAACTCAAGTAACTTTTTAGCCAAGTTACTATTCAGTAAAATATCTTCTCAAAAGTCAAACAACATTTACTCCTTCAACCAACCAAAACAGATAGAAGTAAATGACCTTCATTAATTTGCATAACACCTATCCTTGGCTTATTTAATCACCCCCAAACAACACATCTCAGTCACCAATTTACCCCAAATAATCTTTCAAACCCAAATTTCCCAATCAACCCAATTCTCTTCCAAAGCCATGTCATCAAACCCAGAAACCTCTGATCAACACTCTTCTTCTCCAACATCAGAAGAAGATGTACCACCATATCCATGGGGGCTTGAAGATTCTGACTATGAGAGAGAGATGGAGAAACGATGGGATGCACAAGAAAGACAATGGAATGCACATAGGAAGGGTGAATCAAGCCATGTTCCTAATCCTGCTGAGAGAGAACTTGTCTCTCCCTTCATCTGTACCTCTGATGAAGAATCTTCAGAAGAAGAAAATGAAGAACCAACCTTTCTTCCTCCTTCCACACCAGAGAGATCCCAACCAAGATCAAGTAAGAGAGATCCATCTCTCCCAACATCACCAAATTTAGTGTTGGATCTTCCTGCTCCAGAACCTGGTCTTCTGCATCAAGAACATATTGGACAGAGCAAGAAGGCTCAGATCATACGTAAGGGAAAGGAGAAGCAGAAGTAGATGATTGAGGAATGTTGCCAAGGAACAAGTTCTTGAGTATTTTCTTGACTTTGGTACTTGAGCATCTTCACAGTCTTCCTTCTCTTCTTTTTCCATTTTCATCTTCAGCTTCTTCATTGTACTTGTCATAGCCTCAAGTATTATGTAAAAATTGATAGAAGCTAGTAGTACTCAATTAGCCAAATGTTTAGGAATGGTCTTTGTAATTCAGTTGGAACTTTGAATGTAAGCTGTAACTTGTGTCTTTGAATGAATGAAAAGATCTTCTTTAATTAATCAATTTTGTAAGACCTTCAGCATTATTATCTTTGCAGTAGAAACCATGTTCAGCTTATTTGACCACATTCCCTTGGCTACAGCTCTTGGTGACTTTAACACACTACTTGCAATCTCTTAACATTTGCAGAACAGACATATACCAAACAACTTGCAAACATATTAGTGAGTCACTGTAAAACTCAGAAAGTATTATCAAGTCATTCATAATCATAAGTAGTCTTTGACTGTCCATGCACACAACATAAAGGAATTAGTTCCTTTTGGGGACCCAAGCTACAAATGACTTGGATCTGCCTCATGTATCAATATAATTGTATCTATCAAAGGTCATTGATACACCATTGGGATTGTTTGAGGTTGTTGTTCCTTTTGGTTTCCATTCCCAACGAGCTGAGGCCTTAACAGCATTTCCCATGTTTACCCTTTTCTTATTCACATAGACACCAGTGGAAACATTTTGTCATGCAGTGGTAACTGCAGGCCTAGCAGTGAAAACTGCTGGATTAGTAAATTTGGGTCTCCACATGTGATTCTTATGATCATTCTTTTCAAAATAAGTCTTTTTCCATGTTTGATAAGATTTAACAAAAGTAGTGACAGGGGACTTAGGATAAACTCTGTTTTTACTACTGGCAGTGGCAACTGCTGGTCTAGCAGTGGAAATAGGTTTAATGCCAGTGGTAAGCAAAACAGACCTGGGAACCATCTTGCTTAGAGGGTTTGGGTGAGTAAAGTTGTTAGCATTATGTCCATTCACCCTAGTATTCCCAAAAACTTCCCTTCTTCCCATGTGGTAGTTACAAGTATAGGAAAGGTGATCAAAGCTACCACAAATATGACAGGCCTTATTGTTGAACACAAAATCACTACCAAACTGCCTAGTTTTAACATGATTCCAACTTCTCATGTTCCCTCTAGGAGATTTAGACCTATCCCTGTACATCTCTGGATATCTAGTAGTAAGCCTAGTGTAATTTGACTGTGTCCTAGGCTTCTCTTTGACTACTTCAGGAATACTTTTTCTTTCCTCTACTCTAACATTTTCAGGAACACTAGATTTAGACTCAACATTCAAACATTCATCTTTAAGAGATGAGTCACTAGCACTATCAAAAGTCTCAACCTCAACCTGAACCTTTTCAGTTTCAACTGGTTTAACAAATTTTGGTCCATAGGTCATAGGTAGATTCTGAACTTCTTCTAAACCTGTGTGAGCTAGGTCAATGCCAGGAGGTGCTGGAACACCTCTTAGAGGTGGTGGAACAGATTTGTATCCAAGACCTGATTTAGCTTTGCTCACAACTTGGGCTTCCCAAATTTTGCTAATGCTCTTAGATTGGTGGTCTAGTGTTTGATTAGCTATCTGAATGTTCTCACTAGCCTTCTTAACTTTTTCAATCTCTTCCCTAAGAGCTTTATTCACTTTAACATAAAAATCTAAGTCTCTTTTTAAAACAGCAATGTCATCACTGAACTTAGATTCATTTGCCCTATAATGCTCTAACTGTTTTTCTAAAACACCTAGACCTCTTTTATGATTTGCTAAGTTATAATTAGTATGATGTAAATCTAGCATCAGTGCATCATATTGTGTTTTAGAGATCTCTAACTCTTTTAAGGCCTTACAGTTTTTAGAACAAGCATTATCAGTATGTACCTCAGTGTCAGAGAAAGCCATGAGTGCATGCTCAGTAGCAAGCATTGCAGATTCTGAATCATCTTCTCCATCCTGAGTCATAAAGCTCCAATCAAAGCTCACTCCATCAATAGCCAATAGCACCTTTGGCTCTTCAATAGCCAATATCAACTCAAGTATAAATCCCAACACGTTGTGTTTTGGAAGGTGAGGCAGTAAAAATCATGAGAGAATGTCACTCTGGCCCCTCTGGGGGCCATCATGGAATAAGCGCCACCGCCCGAAAGGTTTTCGACGCGGGATTCTATTGGCCCACAATTTTCCGTAATGTCAAAGAAATGGTACAAGCATGCGATGCATGTCAACGGGCCAGGAACATATCAAGTAGGGATGAAGCACCTCAGAATTTTATACAAGTATGTGAGGTTTTCGATGTCTGGGGAATTGACTTCATGGGACCATGCCCTTAGGACCAACGATGCCAGGATGGTTATTCATTTCCTGAAAAAGCTTTTCGCTAGATTGGGGATTCCTAAAGCTCTCATCAGTGATAGGGGAACCCACTTTTGCAATGCGCAAATGAGAAAGGTCATGAGGAGATACGGGGTGTCCCATCTATTTTCCACCGCCTATCATCCACAGACCAATGGCCAGGTCGAAAACACGAACAGGGCTATTAAAAGAATACTAGAAAAAATGGTTAGCCATAATAGAAAAGACTGGTCATTTAAACTCGATGAGGCCTTATGGGCATTCCGAACTGCCTACAAGACACCTATTGGAACGACCCCGTTCCGCATGGTGTATGGTAAGGCATGTCACCTTCCGGTAGAATTAGAACATAAGGCTTATTGGGCGCTTAAGGCATGTAATTTAGATTATACAATTGCCGGAACCAATAGGTTCTTGCAATTACACGAGCTTGATGAGCTAAGATTAGAAGCGTATGAGTCTTCCATTACATATAAGAAGAGGGCAAAAAGATGGCATGACCAACGAATTAAGAAACCCAAGGAATTTTCAGAAGGGGACAAAGTCCTATTTTATAACTCCCGGTTAAGGTTATTCCCAAGGAAACTCAAGTCTAGAGGGTATGGGCCATTTACGGTGAAAAGTTCCTCTAAAACTGGAGTCGTTGTGTTACTAGACGATGAAAGTAGAGAATTTACTGTCAACATACAACGTGTGAAACATTATCAAGAAAATACTAATGAAATGATTAGTGAGGAGGATGTAACATTTGATGATGAGGTCACGTAGTAGCCCATGACCTTGAGTCTAGCTACAAGACTCGTAAATAAAGAAAAGCGCTTCTTGGGAGGCAACCCATGTTTTGTGTGATTTTTATTTTGTTTGATTGTTATTTGTTTTCGTATGCATGCTTTATTTTTATTGTTGGTAGATCATGTTTCATACTAAAATGATGAAAATACTTTATTTTGTTGTTTGGCTTAGTCTTAACTTCATCCAAAAGTATTTCGCAAAGGATAAGTGTAAGGGGAAACCCCAAATATGTTTTAAAGAAACAAACTCGATCATGATTCTTCACAATATTAAATGAACATGTATATTCGTATTTGTTAGAGTCAAATGCTTGTATCGAGTCATAATGATGTTTTGCAGGATTTTCCAGGAAGTAGGACAAAGTTTTTCCAGAAATTTTCCGGAAACTTAACATAAGAATTTCTGCAGGTCACTTCTGACGACGTCAGGAAGAAATTCCTGACGGCGTCACATGTAAAATTCTGGAAATTTTACCAGTTTTGTTTTTCTAACGGAGTCTTAAAGTTTTTGTTGAATCTTTAGTTTTATAATCTCCAGGAAATCTGCAAACATCATTCCACAAGCATTATATCTTACTTTGCATTCTAGGATTTGTTAACATATATAGATTGCCGCCGATTTTACGCGAGATTGCCTTGTTTGTTTTCTCAGGTTTAACAGGTTATGTATGACAAGAAGATGATTTATATTCTGGAAGGGAAGCTTTTGTTGTTCATTTTCTTGGAAGAAGATCTAACCTTGTTACCATATTATCCATACCGAGCGAATCAGGGGAGTATTTGATTTCATTCTTTTACCTATTTCACTTTTACATTCTTTACTTGAACATTGGGGACAATGTTCATCCTAAGTGTAAGGGGAGGGTAAAATGATGATACCTTATAGATACACTTTCGCTTGAGTTTGTTTGTTTGATGGTAGGTGTGCAATAAAACTATGAGAAATACTTGTTAGTGTAATTTTAGCGCCAAATTTAAATTTTTTTACAACATTTAGGAGTGAAACTTTAGCCTTAGCAAGCGTCTCATGGATATGAGTCATATGACTAGTACAAAACCGTACCATTCAGAAAAATTTTCCACCCAAATATGTGAGGTTCGCCTTTAGATTTGATAGGAAAAGCATTTACTATTAGTGCTTATGAGTGTACCGGTAGCATTTAGATTCTAGAACTTGCGTTAGTGATGCATCCCGAGACCGCTAGTGAGACTACCTTCGTGTGGTAGGATTTACTACATGATAAGATGCATTAGGATCACCCTTGTGTTAAACCCGTATCATAATTACTTGACCATTTAAGTCATATTACTTGACTAGTTAAATCAATTAATTTTTCCCACACCCTTAGCGTTGTACTCATTTTTAGTACACTAAACCCCTAGTACACCCCTCCGAGCCTATCTTTTCGTTTCTAACTTTAAGCATCTTACTTAAAGGAAGAATTTGTTACAACCCACTTAAATGTACACCCAAATCACCTTAGCCTTCCGTGTATGCACTCATCTTTAGTGCATTATTGTTATTTGTTTAAACCCTTAGTTAATTATCTAATTGATTACATGGTTGCTAAGTCGAGTCACATCCTTGTACATATTGTTTTGGGACGATTGGGACTCATGGGTAAAGTACTTATGTTATGGAGTAATGGGGAAGAACATCATATATTACCCCCATATGTGCGTTAATCTAAAAAGTACTCCAAATGTTTTGATTATCTTGATTCGAGTCATTAGTTTAGTTTATCGTAAAGTATGTAAAAATTCAAGTGTAAGGGGAATGTTCATTCCCTATGATGTATTATTTTGGATGGTAGGGTAAGAGTGTATGAGAAAAAAAAAAAAAAAAAAAAAAAAAAAAAAATCGAAAAATCAAGAAAAAGAAAAAAAATAGAAAAAGAAAAGAAAAAACATACGGACTACCATCCTGTTTCATTTTATGTTTATTTTATGTTTTTTTTTTTTTTTTTTTTTTTTTCATTTATTAGCTTAAGTCGAGTCTAGTCTTGGCTTAGCAACGCCATATTGTACATGTAATTAACCAGGATGATTAACTCGCCACCAGTAAAGATTGCCTATATCCAACAAAACCGTGTATTCCATATCCCTACACCTAACGTTACAACCCTTTAAAAGACCTCTTTGATAGTTTATCCTAGGTGCTTACGCCATGTGGTGGAGGTTTGATCCTTTCCCAAGCCTATGGTAATCTATTTTGCTATGACAGGTAGTGAGAGATGTTTTCCATTTCCATATTGTGATATTACTTTATTACACCCGAGAGATGTGAGTATCTAAATACTATTTGTGAGGTGCTAGTGTATGACCTCCGTGCTTGTCTTTGGTCTTTAGTGGAACGATTATTTGTTATAATTACTTTTATATTAGTATTAAATGACCCCTAACTTGTATTTTGATTAGAATAAAAGCGCATTTTCTTGAGGACAAGCAAATCTCAAGTCTAAGGGTATATGATGAGGCGAAAAATGAAGCATTTTTAGGGGGTCATTTAAGCCAGAATTGGAATTTATTTGATCAAATATTGCCCTAAATTGTTCCTTTTGTGATTTTAGGTACTTTGGGAGTGAATTCTGGAAAATGAAGCATTTTGGACGTTTTTGGAGCATAAAAGTGAAGAAAACGGTAAAGTCTTAATTTTCCTTGCTGGGAACAGTACCTGACGGCGTCAAGAAGAATTTTATGACGGCGTCAGGAGTAAAATGAATGACGACCCAGAGAAAACGTGACGGCGTCAGAAGTAGGGCATCAAGAGTAAATTTGGTGACGGCCTGGAGCAGAAATACACATGACGGCGTCAGATAAAGATCTAGGCAGTCCGAGAACTTTATTGGCGGCGAGATGACGGCGTCAGATTTTTCCTCTTTACGCCATCACCTCACAAAATCTATATATACTTTTCTATTTTTCATTCATTAAAGTAGGAACTTGTGTGGAGAATTCTAGGGCCGAACCTAATAAACCCTAGGTCATTTGTAATAGTATTTTCAAGGGTTTTCACCCCTTGAAACCCTTCATGTTCAATTAAGATAAGTTTTCTTTCAATTCATTCAATATGTCTATGTGTTGTTTGAATATATCTTATGCTTGTCTTGATTTTAACATGCTAGGCCAGATCTTTTGTGTGTTTGCTTAGATGTAATGAAACCTAGATGTTGATTATAGGTTGATTGCTTGTTTATAGTTATAATGGATGAATGATTTCAATGTTAGGCTTTAGAAAACTGGCAGATATCCATTGTGTAACTTGCTTGAACGTCTTAAGAAACATGAACCGATGTGTACTAGGTTTTTATGGTTGTATTTAATGCATGAGCGAATTCTAGTGATTTCATGTTAGGAGCTTCTTAGCCGGCTCGACATAGGAGTGAAGTAGAAGCTTACAGAATTAGGGAAGTAAGTACGCCACCCCATGAATGGTATTAAGGAATATAACCCGTCATCCACGCAACTGTAACAAGTAATTAACCTGTAAAAGATATCTAGGGAGTAGTGAAATCTAAGTAAACACAATTCTCCCATATATTGCTCACACCACTAGTTTAATTTAGTTTATTTACATTTTTGTTATTTTATTTTGATTGCATCTTAGTTATTGGGTTAGTTGACTAGCAACTAATTCCGCCCACTCCTCTAAAAACCAAGATTTTACTTGCTTTTATAAAATTATAAAAATACAAAAAGAATCATCCCTCACCTCTAGACCTAGTTTTTAGGCTTTCTAATCCTAGCGACACTATTCCCGAGTTGAACGATCAATCCCCCGGTACTTGTCACTATACTATACTACAACGATCAGGTACACTGCCTGGTGGGGGTTGTAAGCTTCTCGACATCCCTTGAGAGGTAAAGCCTGGTGCACTTCCCACGCATCAGCTAGTCTCCTCTGGCTCAAGGATCTACACACTATTTGACGAATCAGTGTGCGATTCAGCCGCTACTGGAGATTGTTCCCTAGATTGGGGAACACTCTGCACTGGAGTGACTTGTAAAGCCGCTGAGGGAGAATCCTCAGGCTCCTCTTGAGCAAGCTCCATAGAGCGCCCCGCGGTAGCTGCCATAACGGGCATCTCGCCTTCTCTCAGAGGGTGCACTCCTACTGTCACCAGTTTGGGCTTCTCCAAGTGCACTACACTGAACATATCCATCTCTGCGCAGCAAAACATACACAAAAAACAACGATTAAAAAAGCAATACAAAGAAAGGAGCGCTTACAATATCAAGACAAACAGAATGAAGGAGAAGCACCCACCCCGACTATCCTCGTACAAGAATGATGGCACTTCCGTCTCCGGTTGGAAGTAGTTACGACTGATGCCCATATGCACCAGGAACTCTTCAAGGTACGCACTGATAGGGATGCGGTTGGTATTTATAGTATCCGCATCCACTGCTCTATATGAGCCAGGGAGTGGGCGTTTATCCTTCGGTAAGGACCTTTGAGTATACAACTCAAATTCCCACGGGAAAAAGACCTTATCGACCCAAAAGAACTTTTCCCTCCAATTCCTTAGGGCGTCTAACTTTTCCGTGTAGCAGTGCAAGCGCCTTGCGCGCTTGGAAAAGGACACCCACCCGTTTGACCACGACGTGTGGTAAAAGGCGCGGAATAAGTGAATGGTGGGGTTAATCGCCAACAGGCGACAATTCACTTCAAACTTAGTTATTTTTGCTGCACCTATGCAGTGCAGCTGAGAAATGTGAAGACGATAGAAGCTTAGAATATCGCAAAGAAAAAGCGAAATGGGCACACGTTGGTTCGCGAATTCGAAAAAACGCGTGTATACCCCCACCTTCCCTTCGGGGAAGTCCGCTATAGACACATCCGCATCCGGAACTTCCGGATGCAGTGTGAATGGGATATAATAATCCGAGGTGAACTGACATAGTTCATCCTCGGTTATATCGGACGCAATCTCGGTTAATTGAAGAACCATTGTTACAAAAGACGCACCCGCTGTTACCTAATAAGTTGTTGATTTCTGGATACCTATGAAAAAGGTTTTTAACAATGGTGGAATTGAGAATTTTCACTGTGATAACCACAGTGAAAAGGAGGCGGTAGTTTATATAGGGTTACCACGCCCATAGATGATTGACACGTATCACCCACTAACTTAGTCATGTGGCTAGAATACCAACAGGTACAACACTTTTTCACGTTTTTCGAGGGATACGTGGGACTTTTTAAGACTAGATACACCGTATATTCTTTTTGGAGGGAAAAACTAGAAGCTTCCCCGCCACGCTTACCGCTATCGTTAATAGTCTAGCATACGCAGCTACGCCCCGCGCATATTAGACTGGGGGGACATGATGACGTATAGTCCATACTCGGGTCACGAACCCGAGTAAGGGACATTACTAACACTCAAGCCCATCATGAGTGGGCTATCATAATAATGATTTGGGTTACAATGCTAACTGTTTGGGCTCACGAAAGCCCAAACCCAAATATATTATTTATGGTCTAGATAATGATCTTTTATTTATGGGATAAAGATCAATGACCGGATAAGCGTTATATGCCGAAGAGTAAGGAGCACGAAATCTACAAGGATTTCGTGCCTATATAAAGAATATCATAATTCTCATTGAGGTACGATCTAAAACCCTAACTCTTCAATATACCTTAAAAACCGATTACTTACTCTCACGCCGGAGGATAATCGTGGGAAACAATCCCACGATAAGCCTAACGGTGTTTGTTTGCTTTTTTAATGCGCAGGTCTCAAGCATTAATGATTTAATTGGTATGAGAACAGGAACCCAAACAAAAAACGCTCAACTTTTGTATCAACATTGAATAAGTGACATAACTGTAAAAGACCCAAGTTAAAGCTCATTAGAGCAACTCGATAACATATAGATGCTATTCACCAAAGTTTTGTGTAAAAAATGCCTTTATTAACAAATGGAGATTAGATAAAGGAATATGTTATTTTGAAAAGAAAACAAGAAAAAGAATATGCTACACCATATTAATCAAGTTCCATGAGTATTCTAATTAGGTCACTCAAAGTTTATATCAAATATAAAAATCATGAAAGTTTCAATATTGTTTTATTTTTTTGAAAATGTATAAAACAATTAAAATATTCATAGATGTATTATCAAGTTACTAGCAGGGTACGCACGCCTCACACCAGTACGTATCTTGAAAAGAAATTTTCCGGTGAATCATGTTCTTTAGTTTATTATGTTATTTTTGACAATTTAATTTTACGGATATCAAGAATTTCATTTATCCCGCACCCGTTCGGGCTAGAGCCCTTTTGGCACGTTGCCAGTTCGGACTTGAATATTTGTATAATGTGTTTTATTATTTGTATTAGTGACATTTAATAATTGTGTTTGAGTTAGTTGTATAATATGTTTGATAAGTTATATTTCTTATGTTATAGGTGCTTTAATAATTACATTAATTGTACTTATTAACCAGTTAATTAATTAATTACATTAAATATCTTTACCACATTAATTTTATTTTAATTGTATTTCTTACTGCTAGTTAGATACTCGCGCACAGCGGCGGCGATAAATATAGTTATGTTATAAAAATAGTAAATGAATTGCTAGCCCAATTCTCCCCAAAATTCCCTACCCGTTTACTGAAATGGTTTCACAACACTCTGAATGTATATGTGTTAGTTGTATGTGTTTGTTCGAGTTTCTCATAGATTTCTCGTAACATCATTATTCCCGCATATAGAAAAACCCTCGCAATCTCTTACCCGTCAAACACTCTCTCCAAAAGTGTATGATTTTGGCGAATCAAGATATTATTGATCGAGATAAATGTTAAAGTTGTAAAATTTTGAATCAAAATAAAATAAACCCATTAAAAATGTAAAAACAAAAAACTCATAAAAAAAGATAAATAGATCAAAACATATTTCAATTTGAAAACAAAAGTGAATTTTTAGTTGAGAAGTAACACATATTACCTCATGATTCGGGCTCCTTATCTTAATTTTTTGTTAGGAGTTAGGCTTGGAGTTAAGGTTGGTTATCCATGCATTATAATATAGTATAGAAGTATAGATAATAAGCAATGTTGAAATAGTTGTACTTTGAGCTTAAGAACTTGTAATTGTATTTAATGTTAGAAAATGTGTTTTAATTACTTGTACTTTTAGTTTTATAACTTGGATTGTTAAATTTTAAGAGTTTCTAATTTAAATAGGGCATCCTCCATTATAAGATAGTAAGAGGTGTTTCTTTTTATTTATAGACTAAGGTTGTGTTTGTTTTTTAAGAGGTTTAGGGTCTGAATCTGAATACCACTTCTGAATCTGAATGAGTGGTCCAAAAGTCTGAATCTGAATTATTTTAGACTGTCTGTTTTTATGTCTGAATCTGAATATCTGAATAAACAAAAAAAACAATCGTTTCGCTATAAAACAAACCAAACGACCCTCCATTCGTGATTATTAATAAAAAAAATCAAGACCAAGATCAGGAGATAAGGATTGAAAAGAAGTATCACTGAAGTTTAGGCTTTTCAGATGTAATCAGACGTTATTCAATGTCTGAACGAATCAGACCCTATTTAGATGTATTCAGACTTCAGATCTGGAAAAAAAAACAGTTTGAATCTGATTACCTCTGACCGAATCAGACTTCAGACGCCATTCAGATCTAAAAGATAAAAACAAACACTGCCTAAGATGTTTTTAAATATATGTGGAGGCCACTTTTATTAGAGCCACTTAATGGGGAGGGGTTAACATTTCATGCCTTGTGGATATAGAGGAACTCTAAGGAAGTAAGGGAAATAAGTGAGTACCATTTGAAAAAGAAATAATATTAAATGTTTTGTGGATTCAATCCTTTAGCTAAGGGTAAAAAGAAATACACCCTAAGATAAGTTAGTACTCAGTAATAAACATCTACCATCTGAATGAATGTAACTAATTATATATATACTAAATGTGGGGAGGATAATAGTGCCGACCACTGTAGTTGCTGCAGTGGTTTGTACAGTAACTTTTTTTTTCAATACTAATGGTCGTTAGTTATTTAACGGCCGTTAACTAACGACCGTTACTTTAACATTTAAAAAAAATTGTATGCACTTTGCCCGTCATCTCAGTGGTTTATTGCAAATTTAGTCCTCACATAATTTACATAAATGGTCCTTCATGTTATACATCAATTGCAAAGTCAGTCCTAGATAACTAACTTTACGTTAAGTAGCTAATGGCTACAAAAGAATTTCGCAGCAACGCGCGGGTACAAACACTCGTTATAACCAACTTCATGCACAACTTATTTATACAATTTTTGAAAGAAAAATAAGTCATTAAATTATAACCATTTTAACGTTTTGTTCATAGGAGCCATTTGCTTCTTAAAGAAATATTACGCACATTATGTATGAAACAAAACACATTTTTCTTGGTCAAAAGGTAACCGAGAAAAACTTCAAAGGTCAAACATATAGAAAAGATGTGATTTATTTGTTGTTAATTGCAACTAGTTGGTGAAAAGAGGGACCTGCTCAAAAATCACAACTTTGAATCAATTATTTGAATAACACTGTACTGTATATGACTTTGAATTATTGATTACGGTTTTCAAAAAGTGTTTACTAGGAGCCGATGTCAAAAAGTAAAGAAATATTAAGAATGGATTCTTCATCACTAATCGCCAAAAGACTCTTAAAACAAACAATAATTTCAGTTTTCAAAAGATAATAAATCGAACTTTGGAAAGGCATTTTATTTATAAACTTAAATATAATACCATGAAACCTAATGTCTCATAGTTAATAGAATCCAAATGCTAATGTTTGAGTTTGATTAGCAATGTAGTTTTCTAGACGGAAAAAAAATAATAAAAAATAAATGTGTTTAGTTAAAAATTTGGAAAAAAAAAACCACTATTGTACCATTTTATAGGTTCATATAAGTCATAACAAGTCGAGAAAAATGGTAAATCGCATTAAAGTATACTAGTTATAATACATGTGCAAGCACAAGGTTTTTAAAATTTCGTTTTGGTATATATTTCTCGTAATTTGATCCTTATTTGTGCATTATGAGGTGATTTTAACTTTGAACAATTATGAAAGTTAATAAAATTCAATTAAGTTTGTAAGTAAAGTATTATATAACTACAATAAACTTTTATTCCGTAAAAGTTATATTACTGATAAACTGTGTTAAGTTTGTAAGCAAAGTATCATATACTACAATAAACTTTTATTCCGTAAAAGTAATATCCCCATGTTAAGTTTGTAAGTAAAGTATCATATTGACAAAAATACACCATTGGTCCCTAAACTTTCCATGAAACATCACAGGGCACCTTAACTTTTGAAAAACATCGTGTGGCGTCTAAGACTTGGAATTTTGAGGCCGATTGCGTCCCTCAGTCCGTAATAGGAACAACAACGTATTCTTGGTGAGGGCAAATCACTGTAGCGATCTAGTTTCTAGTCATTGTACATTGTCCCGGTTCCCTATATTACTGTGAGTCAAAATTATATTGTCACTCATGATACTTTAATCTTTCCCCCAAAACCTTTCCTCCTTCAACATGGTACGCTGCTGGTGTGGTAAGCAAGCTATAACACGCACTTCGTGGACATTGGCCAACCCAGGGCGTCGATTCTATGCTTGTCCTGATGAAGTAAGTGCGTTTTAAGATTGATTGTATTACCTTGCTTTCCCAAGTAGCAAAGTACATTGTAACAATGGTGGTTCATTAACGAAATGTCATATTACTGATTAGGGGTCTTCTTGTCGGTGGATAAGATGGTATGATTCTGAAATGTGTGCACGTTCAAGAATGATCATACCAGGTCTTTTGAGGGGGAGAAATGAGCTCTTGGAAAGATTAGAAGTTGCTCAAAGTGATGTGTGGAAGTGGAAGATTTACCTGGTGCTCAGTTGGATATTGTTCTTGATTGTTTATGCACTTGGTTAACTTTTTAGCTTTAAAGTATGATGTCCGTGTTTTGTGTTTTGTGGAAAATGTAATTACTTGTTAGGCCACCTTGGTAGTGTTAGTACCTTTACCAAAACTATTTTGTACTAGTATGTTTTACCTTTAGATTGTATTGAATGGTAGTAACATTGTCTCCAATATGGATATGAAGTTTGATTCTTTTTCTGAGTTTACGTTATGGGTATATATGCAGATGCATAGAAATTTGGTTATAATTGACTTTGAATAGTCAACATTCTTTTGAAGTTTTAGTTTTGGTTAGTTTTGCCTGAATCAATTTGCAGTAGCATATTATGCAGTCATACAATTAGGTATAACATACGTTGCACACAACATACATATTTTGGACACAATTACAATTCAGAAACATAACATGGTTCTGTAGATAATGCAATTGGATATAATTCCAAATACATAAAATTTCATACTTTTCGAAGCATGATAATCAGAGTACATAACTTGTTCATAGTTAACATAAATAAATATTGTCTACTTCATTAGCCCTATGGTGAGGGCATCATTCTATCCATTAAAGCCTGCTGCCTAGTCACTCTTCTGGTAGTATACTGGGATGAAACAGAAACTGCTTACACATTACTTGAATGGACCTGAGATTGAGACTGTGATTGATCTTGCTGCTGGGATTGACACTGGGATTCATCAATAGGTTGATCTTGACTCTGAGTTTGAACACCTGCAATTTCATCTTGTTTCTCTGTTGCAACATCCTGAGTACCTTGATCTTGAATTCCAGACTGGACACAAGTTTCTTCAACTGCAACATCTTCACTTTCATCAACACCTGTACCTTCAGCTTGTTTATCTGCTGCAACTTTGTTTCTTGTAGGATGTGTCTTCTTTGATGCAACCTTTTAAGTCACTTGTTTACCTTTTCCTTTAGAACTTGAACTGTTTTGTTTTTTACCACCAGTTTGACTACTTTGTGTTCCACCATAGCCAATACATATTTTTTTGTTGTGTTCAGCAATGGCACAAACAATACACCTTACACTCTTCCAAGCCTTAGACAGTTTACCATTCTTGACAATCTCTTCAGTTTCAGGAGCTATCATTACTCTTTTTTTTACTAGTTGAGTTAGCTGCATTTGCTTGAGTCTTTGGTGGAACAATATTTGTTGGCACAGATGATTTTTCCCGATGCTCATTGCTAGTTATGGGGGAGACATTGTGTTTGTACGTTGCTTCCCAAGTGTTGAGATAGTAACAAGGATGCGCCCATGTTTCAACAGCTCCTACTTGTTGTCCATTTAAAGCCATATTCCAATTGGTAGCGACAACATGTTTACATGGTAAACCTGTAATCTCTCATCTTCTGCAAGTACAATACTTCTCTACAACATTAACTACACATTGGTCTCCCCTTGGTCCACTGACCTGAAACTTATCTCCCCCATTCCATAAAACATTATACCTATACATAACCGCCTCTTTCTTAATACCTTCTAACATGTGTTGTGCAGTAGGTGTTAGTGGCCCATCACTCTTCTCAATGACCTTTGCAACATGTATTATCCTCTTCATACAATATTCCCTGATGTATTCTAATGCTGTAATAATTGGTTTGTTTACACCCTCAATTATTTTCTCATAAAATACTTGACACATGTTATTAAGTAACACATCATTGATGAGTGTGTAAATACTCATCATTTTTACCAATTCTGAACTGCCAAAACATCCAAAAACACTCAATAATGAATCAAAATAGTGAAAATATCCCAGGAAAGTGTTTTACATGTCTCAAATGCAAAAATACCAAAAACAGATGAAAAACGCACAAAGTTTGCATAATTGGCAGTTTCAGTCCCCCAACTTTCAAAAGTTGTCAAATCTAGTCCCTGGTCATTCTAAAAACTTGAAAAAGTCACCAAAGGCCCTTATAAATCAAAAATTTACATAATTAGTCCTTTGGTGAAAAGTTTCACAAAATGTCAAGTTTAGTCCCTGAACTTTGAAAATTGTCAAAAATGGTCCCTGGGATATGAAAAACTTTGAGAAAAACAAATTTTGTCCTTGCACTAACCTTTTATGACAGGATTGGTCCTTGGTGGAAAGTTTGGTGATATTTACACAAAAGGTCCCTGAAGTTTGAAAGTTTGACGGTTTCAGTCCCTGGTGAAAAATAAATTGAAAAATCACCAAAGGACCTTCTACTATTCATCATATGGCATTTTATACCCTTGGAAACAAATTTAGAAAATGCCATATCCACACCCTCAACTTTCCCAAAATTACACAAATGGTCCTTGTGAAATGAAAACCAAATCCGGACCGTAAATAATAACCAAAACCACACCACTAAATCCAATCCATTCTTTGGGCCCAAAACAAAACTAGTCCACATCCAAGCCCAGTCCACCCCCATCTTTGACCCGGGTCCAACTTTGACCTCGGTCAAAATACCACCAAACCACCCATTCCACTTTTTCCCTCCCAATACCACCACCACCACACAGTCCACCATACCACCTGGTTTTGCTACCACCACCCCCACTTGCAGCTCAATCATCACCATCCCACCCCCCTACACCTACCCCTCACCTCAGCATTTAATGCTCCTCCCCAATACACGTTGTCAGAGGCAATTTGAAGAAACAAGTTTTGGCGCCAAAACTACGTGTAAGCTTTTCATTGGACCAAAGTTATCAAATGATGGTGGGAATTGGTCAGAGATGCTCATGGAACCCTAATTTTCAGCTATAAAAGGAAGAGTGAGCAAGATGAAGACATAGTAGTTTATTTTTAGTTAAAATGTGTCGAATTTAAATTTCCAAACAAATTAGTGTTAAATTTCCTAATTCAAGTATTGTACTAGTGTTAGCATTTTAATGTGAACCTTTTTAATTAATAAAATTTCAAAGTTCAAGTTTAGTTTTCATATTTGCAGTTTACTCATTTTTCTAAGAATTCGAATTGCTTAAGAGTTAATGGTGTGTGGGATTATGGATTGAATTTAGGCTCATATAAGCTCCCTAAAGCTTAGTCAAGCTTGTAGAGACCCTAAAATCCAGAATCAATCGAAAATAATCAAAAAAAGCAAAAAAAAGTCAATATTGGTCAAACTGTCTTGTTCATGACTTGTTTTCAGGTACTGAGAAGGAATGGTGAGCAAGATTGGAGCTGGATATTGCCTATCTAAAGATAGGCTTCAAAGGAAAACCTCTTGTTCATGCTAGAGGTGCTCAGTAAGCTTTTGCTCATTTCCATTTTCCTCTTAAAAGTTTAGTTTCTAATTTCCTTGTTTGTATCTGAGGTTTTGTGCTTGCATTGTGTTCTTGATTGTTATTTTAGTAGTTTTTAGTTTAATCATCATAGTTTGTTTGTTAGAATCTATATTTACTTAATAATTTAACTTTAACTGTCAAAACTTAGCTTTAGAGTAAAACTTGTGCTATTATAGTGATAATATGTTTTCTAGTACTTAAACAAGCTCACTCAGTCATAATTAGTAGGTTAGAATCAATAATTTGAACCATAGTCACCAATTGCTTTGAAAATCTTTAACAGATAAATAATAAGGTGTGTTTGGTTTAAGAGATTGCTTGGTGTTCCATTGGTTACTTGTTGTCATTGCTAGTTTATACATGTTCCATTAGTTAATATTAGGTTACTTTAACCATAAAACTCAGTAGGTTGTAGTTAAAAAGTCAAATTCATGATTTAATCACCCCCTCAGTTAACTGTGTATGAGTTTGGTGACCATAAGCTCATAATCTGATAAGGAGTTGTTAATTTAGCTTTTAGTAAACTTATATTAGCTTAAAACATCATAATCACCAAAGTCAAAATTCCAAGTTCTTGTCAAAAGTCAAAAACTGCATTCTCAGGTTTTTACCAAAATCCCAAGTTTAATTTTGAGCTGTGTAATGGATATTAAGTCTTGAAATTTTGTGTGATTAAAGTCTACTAGCTGATCTATAAGCTTGAATTTTTGCTTAATTTCTTTGGAAGCCTAAGTGGGTCCCACAGACCCTCAAAGTGAGCTGCAGGGCAAGGTTGTGCCCTGCTCACTCAGACACCCAGTCACCACCATCACTTTGGTGGTGTTTTGTGACCACCATTGTGGACCCCAGACCCCATAATTAGGTTTTTACAACCCCCCTCCCACTAGAGTCTCACCTTTGACCATTTGTTTGACCCTTAGCCTAGTGAACCCCACCTGCAATTGCTCACAAAGTTTGTCCCCAGTCTGTGTATATTTTCAAAGTGCAAAGTGCTTATTTTAGCTTATTCAGCTTATTTGTGTTGCTTACTAGTTGTATCTGGCTTATTTGAGTGTATTTAGCTTATGTGTATCTGATTTCACCATTGTGGACCCCACCCAAGGCCATTTGACCCAGATTGACCAAACAGTCAACCAAAGTCAACTGTATAAGTTAAGGGGGTGTCACAGCTTATTTATAAGCTAATTTTCAAAGTGTCTTCATAAAAGTTTATCTTTTTAAGGTATTAAGTAGTTCTATAAAAGAAAAAATCAAAAAAATCAAAGTTAAAGTAAGTGATAGTTTCTATTTAATTCTAGTTAATTTTAATTTTCATTTTTATATTTTAATTAAGTCACAAGTGTTTTTATATTTTTATTAAATACCTTATATAGTAAAGTAATTTTGATAATTTTTTCAGATTTTTATTTTGTCATTTAGTGTTAATTAGATTTAATTTTAATTTTCTTTATTATTAATTAATATCAAATATTAAATAGCTTAACTAGTTTTTATAAGGTTAAATCTAGTTTTTATAATTTTCCTAGTTCTAATATAGTATAATAACTTTTTAGAAAATAAATTTTGATATTCTACTGTTCATTTTCTATTTTTCTTATTTTATTTGTTTAAAATAGACTTAAGTTAATTAATAGGTAAATAATTAGTTGTTTAATCTTAAAACATAATTTTTAGAGTTTTTATAATTTTTCAGGATTCCAGTGATGGTTAAGTAATTTTATAAATTTTCTCTTAATTTTCCAAGTTAATTTAGTATTAATATAAATTAAAAGTAGTTTAATTAGTTTTATTAAGTTAAATAGTTTTTAATTAATAACAAAACCACAAAAAGACAAAAATATTATTTTTAATTTTTTATACTTTCTTCAAGTTCTAATTTAGGTTTAGAAAATATTTTTGTTAATTTTTAGTTTAATTTAAATCATTTGTCATTTTAAGTTTATTTAAATTAGGTTTTAATTTAGATTTTAAATAGTTTAATTAATTAAATAATAGTTTAATATTATTTTAATCACTTTTCTAATTTCTTTTTCATTTTTAATTTTAAGTTTTGAAAAGTGTCAAAAGCACCCCCTGTAGTTTGATAATTACCAAAAACCCACTTTTCCAGTCCGATACGTGATCTTAATTGTGAATTTGTGCATATATTTGGTATCTGATTTTTGTGAATATTATATCTGTGTACCAATACCAAAATAACAGTAGCAAAATCAATTCCATATCATCTGGGCTACTGTCCTCAGTCCCACTCACTCATAAACGATTCCAAAAGCACCATTTCAATCTCGCTGGGACTTTTACGACCCGGGGAAACACTACACTATCACCGGAGTATTGATTCTAGGCTATCTTTGACTTATTGACCTTGGTCAATAATAATCTGACGGTTTAGGCTCAATCAATCATACTGGGGTCGCCCTAAAACAAGACAGATAAAGTTGTATTACTTATACATTTCATACTACTTTACCATATACCACTAAATTTACACAGTTAGATGACTTACATGAGAAATGTGACCTTGACCAATGGATTGGTGGTATCTGACTTAACCAAGCATGGGCATCTTGACTAAATGTCTTTAAAGCATCCATAGATCTCTCAAAGTGTACAATAGTTGAGGCTGTTGCACATCTCCAAAGATGGTCTTTGAAGGCCCTACCTTTCCAATTAACTTTCATTTGCTCATGAATGCTTCTAAGACAAAATCTGTGCTCCGCATTTGGGACAACTTCTCTTAATGCTGAGGTAATATCCTGCACAAAAACAGATATATTTACTGTCTGTTTAAAAAAAATAGGAAATTCAATTCATTTATTGTTCATGGGAGTACCTTGTTCATGTCAGTAACAAAAGTGAAGATTGAATTTGGCTCAAGTTCAAGATCATCAGATAAACAATGAAGAAACCAAGTCCAAGCTATTGTGTTTGCTGATTCAGCAAAAGCATAAGCTACTGGGTATATACCATTGTTGCTATCAATTCCCACAGCTGTTAGAAGTTGACCCTTCAAAGGACCATCAATTGGAAAAGCATTTATCCCCAACAATCATCTCTGACAGGCTTTAAATCCTTCCTTCAAGGCACCTAAACAAACATAGAGTCTCTTGAATTCTCTTGTTGGAAGACTATCCTCAGCAGGTCGTTCCACATGAATCACAACTGTTGTATCAGGGTTTCTCTTCTGCAACTCTTGAACATAGTCTCTCAACATGGTGAATTGGAGTTTGAATTCATTCCTAATGCCTCTGACTGCTATTCTTTTAGCTCTTAAAACCTTCTGTATTGAGACTTCAAGCTCAAATTGGTTGGTAAGCTGATTATGAACCGACTTGACAGGAATCCTTGGATTGGTTTGAATCGTATCTTTAATTTTCTTTGAGATAAAGTTGAGGTCAAAATGTTTGAGCGCCCTTGATTGCAAACAAGTGTGTTTATCAATATATCTTCTCACTGTCCAACCACCTTTTTCAGTACCATCCCTGCCGACAAGCAACAACCATGGGCAGAATATTTGGGAATGGTCATTTTTACTAGAAATTAATGCTTCCAAACCCCTTCTTATTAATGGACCTCTAACTGGGCCTATACCCAGTCCAGCAGTAGCAATTGGGCCAGATAGGGGAACATATAACACCTTCAAAATCGATCAATACAGCGGAAGACTTAAAATGTCAGCGGAAGACTTTTGGGGTATTATATCGTGGATCTTTGTCACAATTATAGAAAACGATTCAAGTGATCGTTTTAAGTTTTATTTAAAATACCAATTATTCATAATTCCAAGAGAATTCATTATTCAACAACAAGTTTTTATTCAAAGAGAAATAAATGTTTCTTTATTTGCCCACTTCGTGCCTTTGCCATCCATTCCATTTAGTTACCTGAGATAAACATGCTAAAAGTCAACAAAAGTTGAGTGGAATTCATAGGTTTATAATTAAGAGTTTGAACACAATAGATAGGTGCATATTGTATATAAATACAACTAAACAAGTTAGAAAAATCGCATTCATTATTGCCTTAAGCTCATGACACTCAACGATTCAACAGACATCAATATTTTATGTAATAATGATGTAAAATATATAGCCCCCAAGATAGGTATTTGCCAGTAACCTATGATATTCAAATAAAGTGCATTTGGTGACTTTCCTCTAGCAACCAAATGGGGATTGTCAATCCCTAATAGATTTATTCACAATTATTTACGTTCACCCTTCAAGTGATTAAGGTTCATGATCGAGGGACTTTTGGCAATAGCTACTTAAGCAATAATAATATCAGGAAAAGACTTGTGTTCGGTCTTTGAGCATGTATCCCCACCCCCCCCCCCCCCCCCCCCCACAAAATAAGTTAAATGTGGGCTATGAACTCACCTTAGTAGGATAGTAGAACAAATGTAATCTCAACGATGCAAGGCAACGGCTTCACACACAACCTATAAGATATGACACGTTTTAGTTCTTAAGTCTCGTTGTATTGCGAACGTTTATTATTTATTACGAATAATCTATAAAGTGCATAGGCGATGTGTTACGTCGTATATATAAATAGATAATGGTTACGTTATTGTTTTATTCGTCTAAATTTAGTTATCGTTATATAAATTTTATACGTATATATATATATATATATATATATATATATATATATATATATATATATATATATATATATATATATATATATATATATATATATATAAGTTACGTTTATTATTTTTATCATTTCAATTTATATACATATATATAATCATATATAAAATTTATTAAAAATAAAATCAATATTATTATTTAATCCTTTAAGTTTCTCCAATTTACACATTTTACCCTTAACGGAAAATATTTACGTCGTTAGTCCAAAATTATATATATTTACGTTTTAAGTCCAAGTATATCAATATTTACGTTTTTCAATCCTAAGTTTCAATATTAACTGTTTATACCCTTAGAAAAACTGTTTTAACACTTTTTACCCGAAGTTTACAAACTTGACACTTTTAGTCCCTATCTCTCGAAAATTTGCAAACTTAGTCCAAACATTACCAAATTTAAAACTTATCATTTTTATTAATTCAATAAGCTCAGGAAGTGTACACTAGCTTATTCCAACATCTTATTAGCTTATTTTTCTTCTTTTTCACAAAATGGGCCTAACGAGTCAAAACTTAAGGCCCGTTAATGATTTTTGATCCAAAGGGTTTGGGGGAACATTGGGTTTGTAGAAATCCATCATTTTAAGTTACAAAACCATTTCAAAATAGCTTATACGCTTAGCTTATCGTAATAAACTAAAATTAGCTTTTTGGGCTTTTTGGCCCACGTAAGGTTTTTAGTTTCTGAAAATTCTTAAGAAAATTCGTTTAGCTTTAGGCTCGTACAAGTGATCAAACTAAGTTGTTAAGTCGATTTATTTATCATTCACGTTTGTATACTAGGTAGGTAATTAGATCGTACAAAAATATTAATTGGTCATGTGTCGAATTTAGAAATGGCGAGGCCAAAGTGTAGCTAAAAACTCAATACGTGAAACTTGCAAAACTTGAAAAATAAACTAAGTGTTTTAGTAAAAATCGTATAGGTCCAACGTGACTTAGGAACGTGTGATTTTTGTTGTGTACTTGTTAATATAAGTTCAATGTTATTATAGGTTCTCATTAATGATATAGCCAAATAATAGTACGATATATAATATATGTATGTCGTGTTTGTATTTCACGAGTTATAAATAGAAAGTGTGGGTGCAAAAACATAAGATACGTGTATATATAAGTAGAAAGGAAATCAAGGTCTCACCTCACCTCTAAAAGGTGGAGTAAAACGTCGTGTATGGATCGTGTGAATGTACAAAAGCTCCGTGGTTCACTTCACGTCCCACCAAGGTTCAAGAGGTTCCAAGCTTTGCTTCCTAGGTTCACTTCAAGGCGTGGTACACTTGAGAATCCGTTCGTCCCTCAACAACTCATCCTTCGTTATTATTTATGGTGTAATGGTGCGTTTAAGTGCATGTAACGTCTGTGGTTACATGTAATGGTTTATATAGTGAGTTTTTGGGTATGTAAGAACAAGATAAGTTCACAAGGAGGAGGGTAGCATGATAGGCGAATAGTAATAGCATGATAGGGAATCACCAGATGGGCGGCCCCCTTAATTATTAAGGGGACCGGCCTCCAATTAAGGGGACCGGCCATCTGATGGTCAAAGGTGTTGTCTCCTTTTTCTACTTTTCAGCCCATTTCATCCTACACTTCCCAAAATTCATAAACCTATTTTATCCTAAACCTTCTATCAAAATTTATACATCCTTAATCCCACCAATCCTACATTATAAACACTCTCATTCCTCTCAACCTTTACTCACCCATATCCTTCTACATTACACTAAAACCTCATAATCTTTTCATAACTCAAGTGATGTTGTTCCAAGTCAACAAACTACTAAACCTCAAACCCACACTAACCTATCACCCACTCATTCCCTCATTAATGCTTCTTCTTATGATGAGCATGCTCAATCCCAAAACAACAATCCCAATCTCTCAATCAATACTTCACATGTTGCTCATTCAACAAAAACGCCACTAACTCTTGGAGAACCTCTTCCACCCATTTCATGTTTTCATGACTACCCAAGCTCAACCATGTCTCCACCACTAAGAGTACCACCACCACATCCTACAACTTCACATGCCATTCCTATGTCGCATGTTCAAACCTTCACCCAAGACAACCATCATGTTCCACCATCATCACCTTCCTCCGAACACTTGAAGTTCGTTGAGGAGCTAAAAGAGGCCCATGAGCTTAGTGCTCTTTTAGCATTACATCTTGCTCAACGCAATTTGGATCCACCCCAATCAAGCTCACCATCATCACCACACAACATCAACCAAATTGAGAAGCATGTTAACAATTGCCCTTGTTGCATCTTCCATTCAACAACAAACCATTGCTTTGAATGAGCACTTCACTTGGATTGAGTATCTTCTTACTAGATCTCAACAAACACCATCACTTGAACAACATCAAAACCTTAATCAACCTCTTTCGCTACAAACTCTCCACAACCAAACTCTCCAACATTCATGACCCAAACATATACCTCCATTAATCCAACAACCTCACCCTAACTAAACCATCTTCATTCCAAACACTCCATCATCAACCATCTAAGCATACTATATGCTTATGATTTTTACTTCCAAATACGAATCAACCAACCTTTTGTTACAAGCAAGTCCGATGGCTCTCTTTGGCAAATTAGGATCTTTAACATAATCTCTTTGAATTAATTGTTATGTATCCTTAATATTTGTTTGCTATGCTTGTTATTTGTATATTGCATATTCTTCTATATATGCTTGTGCTTCTAATATTTTTTTTGCGAGCATTCCATATCTCGATCCCTTGGTGCCATCGAACGAGGGGGAGCACACATCAAGGGGGAGCTTTCATCCCGTCTAACTTCATTTATGAAGCTAGTCGGCATAACCTTTTTGATTCTACAAAAAGGGGGGAGAAGTGAATATAAACTCACTAAATACATGTCTAAAAATTAATTTTTAGACTTGATGAGTTTAGGTTTTGTAATCATCAAAAAGGGGGGAGATTGTTGATATAAATAATGCCTAAAAACATTATTAACATATGTCGATATCTCTATGTTTTGATAATCACAAAACGTAAACTCATTGAACTACAAATTATGACGTAAACAAGTATTTAGTCGTAAATATATGCTTTAGCATCCATATCACTTAAGGTATGAATAAACAAAGTGTCTAATGCATTTTATGATCAAAGGAATTTTTATTTTTACAAACCTTACATTTTATTAAAGTGGGACAAACATTTTTAAACTTATACAAAACATTTTTGTATTTATAAGAAATGTTTTATTCAAAATAAATATTTTGAATTCAAATTTCAACCCAAAAAACGGCTACATTCTTCAGGGAAAACCTCTCCCACAAAAAGACAAAAATCTGAAGAATTTTTTTTTTCTTAGGCAGCCCCCTTAATTATACTAGGCGGTCCCCTTAATTATTAAGGGGACCGGCACCCAATTAAGGGGACCGGCCACGCTCCCAAACAGTATTTTTCTCTCTATAAATACTGGTTCATCCCACATAATTTTCTCACCTTTTGCATGAAAATTTTCAGTCCCAATCCCTTCAAAACATCCTTCTAAATCCTTTGATCATAAGATTATAAGTCTTTGTTTCAAGTGATCCAATCCTTCACCACTCAAAGTGCAAGAGAAGAAACCTCCCTATCATAAAGCCAAAGATGTATTAGGATCTAGTTAGTGTTTATGTAATGTTGTGAGTTATGTATATGTAATAAGTAGATCAAGATGATCTTACTTAGTAGTGAGTTTATGAGTGAGTAAGAAGTAGTGTGAAGAAGAAGTAGTGAAGAAGTCGTGAAGTTGTGAAGCCATGAAGAAGTCGTGAAGTCATGAAGTCGTGTAGAAGTTGTGTAGTGATCGAAGTAGTGTTGTGAGATTGGTTCTAGCTACTATTAGAACTCGACATTTAGCTTAGTGTCGTTAAATGGTGTAAGCAAAAGTTGTGTGCAGTTTTCTCCGCCAAAAAGGAGCTTGTTTAGTTGTGAAGAAAACTCTCGAGTAGGTGACTCGGGGAGTGGAGTAGGGCAAGGAAGGTGTCCTTGTAGCCGAACCACTATAAATCATCGTGTCCGGTTTGCATTTCCTTTCTCTTATCTCTTTTCATTTATTCTTGCATTTATCGCTTTACATCTATGCTTGTCTATATGTCTTAGTTGTTGCTTATATAATTGTGATGATTGATTGTGTTGTACATAGAAGTTAATATTGTGATTGTGTATATAATTATATGATATGGTCAAATAGATTATTATTCACACTTCTCATATTAAATTTAACTTGATAGAAAATTTGATACAAAACGTTTTAAGATTTTAAAAGGAAAATGTATTCACACAAAGACCGACCAAAGCTCCATTCGTAAAACTAAGTTTTTCCAAAAGCTTACGTATATAATTGATCATATTGATTATATGGTGTCAGTGTTGCAAAAATCGGCTGAGGCGGCCGATTAATCGACGATTAATCAGCCTCGGCCTTGGAACTTGGAGGAAATTCCAAGGTAATCGGCCGACTAATCGGCCGAGGCGGCCGATTAATCGGGAAAAAATCGCAACTCGGCCCCCGACCGCCTCGGGACCGATTCACAATTTTTACAACATTGTATGGTGTTTTCATACTAAACTCTAATTAAAGGTTTTCCAAACAAACAATTGAATAAATTCGAATCAAAATTTTGAAACAAAGTTTTTATAAAATGAAAAAGAGGGGAAAACTATTCAACCCCCCCTTCTAGTTTTCTACAAGGTGAAGGTCTGGGTCATTATCTATGTCATATAGAACTAAACGTCTGCAGCACAATTGAATAGCAGCACGAGCTATCTTTCTACTAGGTTCGTCCATTTCCAAAAATACAGTCTTAATAGACTGTGGGGACATCTCAGACAACTCTAACCTAGTCTTACCTATTTCAACATACACATCTATAAGCTTATGTTCTTCCACAATTTCTTTCAACAGCTCAAGATTGGCAGCTTCATGAAAGCTATATAACCCATCGTCCAATGTCATACCAGGTTTAAGAAAATAGTAGTAATTGGTTTAGACTTCAGCATAACCGATTTGGATCATCAAAGCATCAAGTTCATCAGTAGAAATATCATTAATACATACATAATCAACCTAGCATTCCTGACCTCCTTCGTAGATCCGGTCTGGTCAGTTTTTGAATAAGCCATTATGGTGAACTCGCGTGCTAAAATCACCATGTCGATCTGCTGTTCAAAAAAGTAAACAAAACACTGTTATGATTCTATAACAAAAAAGGGGAAAACCATTAAACAATCTAAGATACATACGCTAGTAGAAGATCATCAAAGAAAACACTAACCATATTGTCTTATTGCCCAACTGCTCTCTACTTCATGGCTATCAAAGTAAGGTGCATCCCTATTTGCCATAATGTAAATCCAAGGTTTGAGATTCTTGATTTTTTACTTAAATTATTAGATTTGGTGGGTGACATTGCATTAGCGTTTTTTGGTAGGCTTCCAAAACAAGTTTGGGGATGAGCAATGAGTACTTGTGCTACTTATATTAGTCATAATGGCGGGAAAAAGGATTAGACGTTTGCTGGGAAGTATACAGAGAGTGAGAAAAATGCGACTATGTAAAAAGACAGGAATACCCTCCAAACTAAACATGTAACGGGGTTTTGGGAACTATAACGGGACGTTGCTGTTCCTATTACGGGCTGAGGGACGCAATCGGCCTCAAAATCCCAAGTTTTGGACGCCACACGATGTTTTTCAAAAGTTAAGGTGCCATGTGATGTTTCGTGGAAAGTTTTGGGACCAACGGTGTATTTTTGTCTATCATATAACTACAATAAACTTTTATTCCGTAAAAGTAATATCCCCCAATTTAAAATTAGTTACCAATTTAAAATTTTGTGTGTATATACATAGGCTATGTTTGGCAAAAGTAGCTGTGAGCAGTAATCACAACTCACTGTTCACAGTTTTTTAAAGAAGCATTGGAAAAATGAGCTTTCTTAAAAAATAACAGAGCTCACCGCTCTTTTGCCAAACGAACACTAAAAATCAAAAAGCTCATTGCTCACCGCTCATCGTCTTAAAAAGCTCTAAAAAGCTCTACGCCAAACATAGCCATACTATTTTAAATGATAAATGAGTAATCTATGGACGGAACATTTTCATCCATATCCGATCAGTTAATAAATATATACATAAGGGTTAGCGAAACTGGCCGAAACCAAGCCGAACCAAAATCTATTATGTTCGGTTCTATCTATTTATGGTTTTTGGTTTCGGTTCGGGCCAAAACCGAAAAGATCACATATAACCGTCTAAACTGAACTGATAAGGCGACGACACGAAACCGAAACCAACCAAGTCACTTCGGTTCAGTTCATGTCCTTCTTCACAAAGTTGTTTTGGTTGAGTAGGGTCTGTTTTGACCCGATACTCAACCCTTATCCATATCCATTAGTAATCAATTTCGTTGATTCTAACCGTAAGAACTAAGAATGTATTTTCTTTTAGCAAATAAAAAGATGTTTATAAATATCATTTCATATCGACATACAGTATTTGATTCCTCAAAATTCACAAAGTTACCCTACATATGTGGAAGAAAACATTACAGTACTAGAAAAGGTCAAAAAGCAGTACAAGTACCGGGCGTTAAATAATGGGACTCCCGGGGGGCATGAAATATCTGTACATTTAACAGAAAACATAAATACACGTGTGAATGACGTCAACGTCGACGGCTGCTGCTAAGAGAGAAAAAAAAGTCAAAATACAACGACCAACTAAACCGAACCAAATTCTTAACATGCAAGCACCCACACCCAAACACACACACACACACAGTTGGTTGTTGGTGTAATTTAAACCCACTATTTTACCAACTTCAATTTATCAACAACAACATCAACAACAACATATTTTATACTTAATTTTCAACCAAAAGGGTATGTATTTTAACTTTTATTATTTTAATAGATTCGATTCATATTGTCTATACATGCTCCTATAAATTATATATATCTGGCTAGGGTATTTGATCTGAATACTCTGTTTTTTATGATTTGCTAATTCTGTTAAGTATAATTAGTTGCTGTTTCGATTTTATTTGTTAATTCTCATTACTGTTATTATTATTATTAGTAGTGGTAAATATTTGCTAATTTTGTTTTTGTTAGTAATTGCTAGAGTGGTTATATGTGCTAATTTGAATGTATTTGGTAATTCTATTTAATATTAATATTAGCTGATCTTATTGTGTTTGTTAAATTTATTTAGTGTTAATAATTGGTGATCTGATTGTAATTTCAGATCATTTGAGCGAAGTCAGTAACTGAGCTTGATTCGGAATTTGTGGGTGATTATTAAGTTGAAGGGGTATAGAGATGGGGTCTGGTCAATGGTCTGTTGTACAGAGATCTCCACTTGCGAAGGAGTCTCCGATAAGTGATTATGTGCCGGAAACCGGGTGTCTTTCGATCATCGTTCTTGGTGCTTCTGGTGATCTCGCTAAAAAGAAGACGTTTCCTGCGTTGTTTCATCTGTACCGTCAGGGATTTATTCAGTCGCATGATGTTCATATTTTTGGTTATGCTAGGACCAAGATTTCGGACAACGATTTGAGAGATCGTATTCGTGGGTGAGATTTTTTTTTTCTTTTTTTTTTTTTTTTCCCCTTATTATTATTATTAAATTTAAGAAAAAATTGACGATCTTATGAATCTATTACTGCAGATATCTTACACCGTGCAAAGGGTGTGAGGAAACACACAAGGAAGATGTAAACCAGTTTCTGCAATTGGTAAGTACCAGAAGTAGCATTTTTGTTTCTACACAAACCATCCCAATGAAAGTTAAGCCTTTATCTTAAATGCAAGAATTAAAATTATCTTACGTCACTGTTAATAATCACAAAAGTATGTAAATATTGTTTAAAGGGTTAAGAAATATCCAAAATCAAAAGGGTCGACAAATTTGGGACCGAAAGAGTTTGATCTTTTCCTGCTTTGATATTTCTATCACTTATTCACTTTTGCTGCGTGTATAGATCAAATATGTATCTGGTGCTTATGATACCGAGGAGGGATTTCGTTCGTTGGACAAGGCAATATCAGAGTACGAAGTGTCGAAAAACAGTACGAATGGATCATCAAGGAGACTCTTCTATCTCGCTCTTCCTCCATCTGTTTATCCATCTGTCTGCAAGATGATAAAGAGTTATTGCATGAATAAATGTATGCATTCGTAATCCCAACTTTAACTTGATAGTATTCAATGCATTATCGGCAGGGGCAGATCTAGCTTGAACATAGGGTATGCACGTGCATACCCTGTGTAAATTCTTGATAGTGTAAAATAATCTTATTTTTTTCATAAGTAATCACAAAATACACTAAAAATTTATGGGTGCACACCTGTGGAAATCCGAAAAAATTTCAGTGCATACCTTAATCTAACTTACCATTGTTGAGGTAAAAAGAAAAAAGAAGATCTGCTCGTGCTTTAGGGCGGCAACATTCTTGAAGAAGGAGGAGGAAGCAAAAGGGGCACTAAAATGTAGGTCAAAGTGTCAAACGGTTATGTTTTTTCACTGGCCAGTTGTTTTGTAAATATTTTGAGACTTACCAATATCCCCTTTTGAAGGCCCAATTAACAAAATTTACAACTTATACATTTGTTCCTTATGTTTATTTTTGCGTTCATGTTCTTTAAAAAATGGTTAATCCACTTACGATTACTTTGTTGTTTTAGGATATTTAGATATGAAATTGTGAGTGTAATATTTAATTAGTACTTGAGTCCTGACCACTTAGTCTTATTTTAGTATTTCATACTTGTAGTTGTTGATCAATAATAGTTACCGCAGTGATTAAAACTTAAGAATTTATCCATATATGTTATTACATGATATGAGATGAGTTTTGTTTTGATCTTATTTGATTAAAAACAAAACCATACAGTTTTTAGTTGAAGTACTTGAATCCGGCTACCCAATTCAATCTCAAACAACTCAAACTTTACAAATTTAAATCTGCATGCATAACTAAGATCCAAAAAAACAAAAAAATCACACTGAATCCTAATCCAAAAAAAAAAAAAAAAAAAAAAAAAAAAAAGCGACTCGTAAAATGCAACCCGGAAACCGAATTTGCTAATAACTCTACTAAAAATCGTGCATACCCTGCTTTGAATTCCTGGATCCGCCGCTGATTATCGGTGGTATTAACTGGAACAAAATTAAACTTATATTTGTGTCAAATGGATTTCTGATAGTTACAATGCTATTTTCCAGCTGATCTTGGTGGTTGGACTCGAATTGTTGTTGAGAAGCCATTTGGTAGGGACTTGCAGTCTGCTGAAGAACTTAGTTCTCAGATTGGGGAATTGTTTGAGGAACCACAGATCTACCGTATAGATCACTATTTGGGAAAAGAGTTGGTGCAGAACTTGGTAAATGCATCACTGAAATTTCTTACTTTTGTGATCTCCTCGTAGAATGCTTCTCCCTGAAAATTTGTGATCTGTTAATAAATTTGCAGATGGTACTCCGTTTTGCTAATCGTTTCTTCTTGCCACTCTGGAACCGCGACAACATCTCTAATATACAGGTGATGTTTCTTCTTGAATGTTTCTACTTGGGTGATCTTGATAAATAACTTTGAATACAGACCTGATTCCCGCTACTAAGCTCCTATTCTATTCAGCTTATTACAAGTTGAGCTAGATTGTGGCTTCATAATATAACAATATGTTATACTCTGTAGTTTTATTCTCTTGTTTTGTTGTTTCACATAGATATATTTAAAGTCTTTACATGCTATGAAATTATACATATAATCCTTGTCCATTCAGATGCTAATACTTCATTCATCCGAAATTTTCTTTCAGATTGTGTTTAGAGAGGATTTTGGAACTGAAGGCCGTGGTGGATATTTTGATCAATATGGGTAATTTTTGATATTACTTGAATCATAGGGCTGTGATCATATATGTCTTTTCTACCCACCCAAGAAATTGGACAGTGCCTATTGTCGTTACAACTGCCATTTTTGCTTCCGACGACCTTCCAAATGCTGACTTACTTGTGTTCATCTTTCACAGAATTATCAGGGACATCATTCAAAATCATCTGTTACAGGTGCTCTGCCTAGTTGCTATGGAGAAGCCTGTTTCTCTAAAGCCTGAGCATGTTCGAGATGAGAAAGTCAAGGTGCTTGATTTGACCTTTTCTTATTTTATAATAAAATTATCTTCTTTACCAATGACCTCGCCTCATTTCTTATGGCTACATACTCAAATGATTGTTGAATGTTGCCATGCCACCCTAATGATAGCTTGTAGAATACCTCGGTTAGCTTTGTGCTATAATTCGTTTTCACATAACAAATTGACCGATGAAATTATCAGATCACTAACTGATGTTTATGCGATCAGGTTCTCCAATCTGTTCTCCCAATTGAAGACAGTGAGGTTGTCCTTGGACAGTATGAAGGCTATACGGAAGATCCTACAGTTCCTGACAACTCTAACACTCCCACCTTTGCAACCGTGGTTCTCAGGATTCACAATGAAAGATGGGAAGGTGTGAAAGTTTAAATGTTCTTAATTCTACTATCTATTTCCATCAATTAGTTACCCTGGCTTGCATGCTATGAGTATGAAATCATTAGTTCTCAGACTCCATATGCTTCTATGGATCATACCCTGACTATGATCAGAGTCAGAAAGTTGAGTGGGTCAGGCGGGTTGGGTAACAGGTCAAAATGCATCATTTTTTGCATGGGTTAATATCAGCTGGGTCGGGTTGAGTTGCCCACAGACACATTTTTGTTCTTTTTATGTTTGTGTTTTTATAAATCATGAGTTAATCTAGATTACAATCTTAATCCTCAAATAAAAACACTCGGGTGGTTGTATGCACTACAAATAGTCTTTGGGAAACTTTCGACCCATGTGACTCATTTTCCTTTTGAGTATTTTTTGTTTCTTGACCTGTTCGAAATATAACCCAACCCGTAATAACCCTTTCATTACTAAGTGGGTGAAATTTCTACCGCTAAGATGATATAACCTTCCTTCAAATTGAGTGGGTTGACTAGGCATTTGTTTCTATCAGAAATCGTTTTTCAATTGAATGTCAATGATGAATTTTATGTGACATGTTGTAGGTGTTCCCTTTATTATAAAGGCAGGGAAAGCATTGAACTCAAGAAAGGCAGAAATTCGGTTGCAATTTAAGGATGTTCCTGGCGACATATATAAATGTACGTATCAGGTTCATTCATATATAATGTTATATATGAATTCTAGTGATATCTCAATCTTAACTAGGGTTAGTAGCAACTTGGTATTGAAATTATTAATCAATAGTTTTCTTTATTCCTTCAGGTAAAAAGCAAGGGAGAAATGAGTTTGTCATCAGACTGCAACCTTCGGAGGCCATGTACATGAAGCTAACAGTAAGTATCCCTTGTGAGACTGATCTTTATTAATTTCGATGATTTATTTGTCTCTTGTAAATCCATTACAGTTAATTATCTTAAAGTCATTACACTTGCTCGTTTCTTCTAGTTATAAACATCTCAAGCTTGTCGTGCCATTATTCTGTTCCATAATCTATTTTTACTTGGCTCAAGATAGAACAACTTTAAATCTATACAAGTATTTTATTTTGTTTCCATTAATTAAAGCTCCCATGAAATTGAAACATTTTTAGTTTTGGGAAATTTCCGAGTTACAATGCGCACTGTTTAATGTTGTGTTTGTACTTGAAAGGTATTATAGGCATTCGATAGATGGTGTTTGTATAACTATGCGTTAATAATTTTTTCACGGGATGTAGCTAAGTGGTTATAAATTAACGCAAAATACCATTTTGTTATTTTGGCGAAGTGTCTTACATAATTTTCCTTGTAGGTCAAGGAGCCTGGGCTTGAGATGAACACCGTTCAGAGTGAATTAGACTTGTCGTATAGTCAGAGGTATCAACAGACCATCATTCCAGAGGCTTATGAACGTTTGATTCTTGACACGTAAGTATCTAACTATCTATGCCTCCATATGTATTCAGAGTTCAAACAAGAATTAAAAAAAAAAAAAAAAAAAAAAAAATGATTCCTTTATGCATTATGAATCTTTTTTCTGCTCAATCCTTACAATTGCCATGAGGAAATGCTGTCCACCAAAAACTAGTAAACATGAGATATGAAGAAAAAAAACCCACAATAAATTATGTTGGGATCATTAACTACAACAATAAATTAACACAATGATAGCCAAACGGTAACAAAAAACAAAAGACAACACGAAAGTAGTGCAAATCTCAATGGTTTACTTGACCGGCTCCTCAAGCCTAATTAACTCCTATTTAATAGGCTACACATTATCACCTATTAATTTGGATCATTACCAAATAAAATAACACTTTTAGGTGTTTGAGTCATCATCTAACAATAAGTACACATTAAATAAGCTATACATGGCTTGTTTCTGAATGTCTGCTAATTTGGTATTTGATTCTCAGAATAAGAGGCGATCAACAGCATTTTGTTCGCAGAGATGAGCTGAAGGTACGCATAAACTAAATGTTATCATCTAAAAGTGAAAATATCCAGCTGAACTTCAATTTTCTGCAACTGTGATCACAATCTAACATTTATTGAATGGCCAGGCTGCCTGGGAGATTTTCACGCCTCTTCTGCACAAAATTGACAGAGGTGAAATGAAATCACTGCCATACAAGCCCGGTAGCAGAGGCCCTGAGGAAGCCGATAAGTTGGCTGAAAATTCAGGTTTTGTTCAAACTCATGGCTACATATGGATTCCCCCAACTTTGTAGAGACTCAGCAAATCACCTGGCGCCAATACAAATAATAATGCAACAGTTTTCAGTATATTATATGTGTGTAGCCTTTGCGATTTCTTTTTTTATCTTGATGGGTCGGATTTGGACATGCATATGCCATGGCTTGTACCCATCAACTACAGGTTGTTTAAAACTCATATTTTGATGCCAATAAATATAATGCTCAATCAGTAGATAGTTGCTCGGTTGCACGTTAAGATCATCTATGTAATTATATTAGGCCACAAAATGGACCGGTTGTGCACTTGTGCATGTGGAGTCTTGTTAGCCGTGTCAAAAATATGAAAATCTTAATTAAAATTTAATCGTGTGATATTATCGTGGAAAGGAAACAGTGACACCACCATCACTAGTTCACTACTACCATTATAGATTGTCGGCTGGACGCCGTATGGCTTACATTGTTTCCTTGTCTTAATTTTGAAACCACATAGTATAGGATTTTGAGGTTGAAATTATAGTACATCATTTGTTGTGTTCAAAAGAATGATGTGATTCTCGCCAAGTCAAATATGCCACTCGATAACAAGGTGGAGCATCTTAGCTTTTTCTCGTATTTTACATCTGAAAGCTGATACTGTCTGTATATGACATAATATGTGAATATTGTTTATGAGTGTGCTTGTGTTCAATTCCCCGTTTAAATGATCTGAAACTTACTAAAACCGTACCTTTGTATCAAAACAGTTGAATATCTATTTGTTATATGTAGACTTGTAGAGTATAATTATACTTGAAATAGAAGAATTCAACAAATTGGTTGTGAATTCAAACCTCATATGTGAATTGTGCAATGAGTTTATGGGTGAACAACGGTCCAAAACCGGACCGGACCGAGACCGAACTAGCCCAAAACCTTAGACCGAGGATCGGACCGAATGTGCTCAGTCTGGTCCAGGTTGGTCCGGTCCAAAAAGGCATAATAATCGGGTTTTACGTAAGACCGGTCCGGTGAGACGGAAATAAGAAAAAAATCCGGACCGAGACCGGACCGTTGGTCCTTCGGTTCAGTCGGTTTTTAGTTGGTCCGGTCGGTCCTCTAGGTCTCGATCGGTTTTGGGTCTGGGATACTCAACACTAAATGAGTTAACTAGTTTGTCTTTATACAGAACAAAAAACTTTAGCATACATTTTAGGATAATCAATTTCTAAATGTAATTTTAGGGTATATCATTTTCCTAAATGTAGCTAAGTAGCTAACTAGCGGTAACTTTTTGTTTTTTTTCCCTCTTATTTTACATACAAATTTAATAATTTTTATTTCCCTCTTATTTTACATACAAATTTAATAATTTTTATTGTATGTATTTTAAACTTTTTAATAACTTTTATTGTGTGTATTATTACGGTGAGATTATGACATGTACTACTTAATCCATTCCCGTTTAGTGTATACATGTTTTGTTTTAATATACCCGTTACAAACTAACAACAGATGCTACAAACACCCTATTCTTTCACTTAACCCTCAGTTAAACTCTCTTTTCCCAACCTAACCTTTAAGTCATCTCCTACAACAAACCACATATATCCGCCCTTAAGAATGAGTATGAGGTGTTTGAGGTAGTTGTGGTTAATATATAACGGGTTTAATTTAAACGAAACATGTATACATTGAACGAAAAAGGATTAAGTAATGTCACGTTATAATCTCAACGTAATGATACAATCAATAGAAGTTAGTAAACTTTACGATACACACAATAAAAATTAATAAAAGTTCGTATGTTAAATAGGAAAAAAAAAGAAGTTTTATACGCATAAAAGAATATAGTGGTTATTAAGTTGAATATGTTTAAAAAATGATTATCCTTGCATTTTATACACATAACATTTTCTTTCCAACAATCACATCAAGCTCTGGTGGAAACACATCTTCTCGAGCGTACTGATACTTTTCCATTAACTCCCAACAAGGCATATCATTGAGAAGTTTGTGAACCATGTTATGAAAAAGTACGAGTGAGGCAGATCCAAACTCGTCGATTACACGCGCAATGATCATGTACTTAACAATTAAATAAGTGGGAATAGTTAAACACTACATTTCATATATACATTATATATATTATATTATAACTATATACTAAAAAGGGGGCTATTTAATAGCCCAAATTCTTGGCCCGTATGTTTTTTACCCGGCCCTTTTTGCACTTTGGTATAACCCGATGATTGTGCAACTGTTCACCATTACTCACACCTTCTTCTTGCTCAGGGGATCCGACCGCTTTTGCTCCGACCACCTTGCCCGCCATCACTTAGGTCCGATCCAATGGGTTTTATTAGTTGCTACAGTTCTTTGTGAGGAGATGCACAGTGTTAACAACAGTAAAATGGTTTTTTTATTCAATGTGTGGCTACACTTAGTCCAGTTGTTGCTGCTACAGTTCTTTCAGCCTTTCTATCCACATTTTCCTTTTAGGTTGGTGTAGATAAGGTTGCCTTAGTTTATTTCTTTCTTATGTTTTCCTGCTTAGAGTAAAAAGGTTATCCACAATTGCTGATCTTGCTATATTGGTTGGAAAATTTGTTAAAGGTTTGAGTTTTTTGAACTTCTTTTTATAGGATCCCTTCTTTTCTATTGCCCTTTTTGTATGCTCTGTTCCCTATTTATGTTAAAAAGATTTTGTTATCACTTTTGTGTATTACATGGTTATGTTGATGTTTTGCATTAGGTTAGTTGTTGTAGGGTTTAGGTTAAGCCTCATTCAATTTTGTGGATTCTGCACCTATTTAATATTTCTGACTCAAAAGAAATTAAATGACCCTATATTAGGGTTTTGGTGTTATTTAATTACCTTATTTAATTTTCTGACTTGGGTGTCATTTAATGTGTTCTAACATCATTTTTTTTTTTTTAATAAAATTTTTCTGCTAACTGTAATTTTAAACTTTTGCAAACCAAATATGCATTCCTTTATGATAATAGCTTATTGTGAACCGTTAGTGTTAATTTGCCTGCCGAATATACTTACTTCCCGTCATCACATTAGTTGGTACTTTTCTAATTATGCGTCGAAAGTTAAACGATCCTGATACAAACAACTATGATCAATTCTGTAAAAACCAAAAAAAAAAAAAAATGTGCTCCTATACATGAACGTGTTGCCAATGTTGTGCAAACAAACGCTGCACAAGCCTCCTTGCACAGTCAATCTGTTACACCGTTTGCTTTAAATACTGCTCAAGGTGTTCCCTTAACGCCTGCCAATGTTTCTTCTCAAGGTTAGCTCATGTTCTATTTCATGTCCAGTTGTTGTTGTTGGTGTTTTTGCATATTTGTATTTCTATACTAAGCATGCATATGCATATTTTCAGATGGTTTTTATGGACAAAAAGATAGGATTTCAAAGCGTATGCTTCAAATGCATGGTGCTTTGCAGACACATGAGCTACCTCCACAATTGGACACCTTTGTTGGTAATCCCAGTGCTAAACTTATTACATCTATGCTTGCTTTGTTGTTCATCTATTTGTCCTTATATTTCAATCATCGTTAACGTCACATGATGTCCATCTGTGTGTTTCAAGGCCGAGGTAGGCGTGCTTGCAAACAGCAACGTCAATTAAAATCCAGTCAGCAGGAACTTTTTGGTCTTCCTGCACCTTCTGTTATTAGTCATCCTTCACAGCAACTTTATGAAGACTGTAGTGGATCAAATACAGATGGTGTGACAAATGATCTGAATCAACGTAAGTTCAAAAACTTAAGATTACCTCTCTTAAAATGTTCTTTTTCCCTGAAATTAAAATTCCTTATGAATAGTTTATTTTTTTATACAACCAATTTGTGACTGCGTTTAGTTTTTTCCCTTAGTGCCAGGATTAGTTGCGCCATCAATGCAAGAAGTTACCACACCCTGCTTACTTTTACCTACAGATGGCACCAATGTTACACACCAACTTTCGCATGTCGGCGTGTTAGACAATGCTGCTGATGGTCCAGGGCGTTGTATTGGTTAGCATTCTACATTTGCTGCATAAGTTTTTGCATGATTCAAATCATTCGCACCTGCATATATACGTTTAGTAATTAGTTTTTTTTTTTCTTTTTTCTTAAAGACACGACCGGAGGTTCAATGCCTATGGATAAGCGTAAAAGGCAAGATGCATCAGCCACTCAAACCAAAAGAAGCCGTGTTCGCCAACATTATTCGCCAGCTCATACAGATGAAGGTGACTATTGTCTATCTGTTTTAAAACAAATGCCATTTTTTGTATGTGCATTACAAATTTATTGAATGATTTTTTTTTTATGTGTTTCTTATATACATTATTTTGTTTTTGATGTTAGAAATGCATTTGAATGGAGCTATTCAGCTCTCTTCCAAAAGTAATAGCGCACCTGTGGAAAAAAGCCAGTCTACAAGCAACTTAAACACTCATGCGAATGCACTTAATACTCGCGGACAATACCAACTAATATCTACAGAATGTTGTACAAACAGTAATGGTGTCCCTGAAGGTAAATATCACTAGCCTTTTACTTAGAACCTTAAGCTCATGGTTAAACATTAGGTTGTTTAAATTTGTAGGTCCACACATTTATTGCTAAATTGGTTCCTTACTTTTTCTTGCAGAAGCAAACAACAATCGAAGATCTATCAATCACCATACACCTGCGGGAAAAAGTCATTCTAGAAACAACCTAGACACTCATAGCAATACACTTGATGCCCACGAACAATGCCAGCTGATGGCTCCAGGATGCTCTAGAAACAATAACAATGTGCCTCAACGTAAATATCACTACCCTGTTAGTTAAAACCTTAAACTCATGGATAACCAATCAGTTGCTTACATTTGTAGGTCAACACATTTATTAATAGATTTGTTCCTCTCTTTTTCTTACAGAACCAACCATCGGTGGAAGATCTGTGAATCGGCGTAAAAGCCGAAGCACAACAGAAGGTCAGTCCAAAAGGAGGCGTGTTCACCAACAAGATTCAGCAGCCAATGAAAATGAAGGTAAGCATTTGCTTTTTCTTTTTGTAAAACTTATTTTTGTCTTTCTGCATGGTTTTTCGTATTTTATCTAAAAAAAATGTTTCTTTTTTCTGTAGATGCATCTCCTTTTTATCAAGATTTAGGTGACTGTAATGAACGATGTCGGTACTGCAATGCTGCGTTTTGGAATGGAGAACAACTTGCAGGCCATCGCTCTCAAACAGGTCATCCTAGATATCATTTGTGTTGTGGAGACGGTAAGATCTTTATGGAGCCTGAAACTGATCCCCCAGAATACATCAAAGAGCTGCTTGCAAACAACAGTTTTATGCAAAACATACGAGCTTATAATCAAATGTTTGCAATGACGTCATTCGGAGCGAAAATTGACACAACGGTTAACCAGGCAAGAGGCCCGTATGTTTTTAAAGTTTCTGGTCAAATTTATCATAATATCGGCTCGCTATGTCCTACTGGTGATGATGACCCATGCTTTCTGCAATTGTATATTTACGACACACAAAACGAAGTTAAGAATAGAATGAACCACTTTCAAAGCTCTGGTGATCATCCGTTAGATCCAGCTATTGTGCAAGGTCTTATTCATTTTTTAGATGCTCACAATCGATTAGTCCAAGTCTTTAGAACTGCAAGAGACAAATGTGCAGAGGCGGATGTTCCTGAATTTAAAGTGCGTCTTTACAATGCTAAAGGTGCACGCAACTATGAACTCCCTACATCTCAAGCTCTGGGAGCCATAGTGTTTGATAGTGGTCCAACAACTGAAGCAGATTACGATGTGATTATTGAGTACAGAGACGCTCCACCAAAAAGAATTAACAAGCTTCATCAGTCATACATGTCGCTGCAGTTTCCACTTATTTTCATCTACGGCCAAACAGGATATCATACAGATCTGATGTTGCGGTCAGCAGACCCAAACAAGAGAATGAGGCGGGTTTCGATGAATGCATTCTACACGTACCAACTACACCCTAAACATGGTCAATATAATTTGCTTTTTAGAACAGGCCGGCTCTTCCAGCAATATGTCGTTGGTGTCTATTGTTGTATAGAACAAAATAGAATGGATTTCTATAGAAAACACCAGAATGACATTAGAGGGGACTTTTTGTCGGGTCTCTATGATGCGGTTTCAAGAGGTGATCGTGATGGGTCAAACGTGGGTTCACGCATAATTTTACCTTCTTCGTTCACCGGGGGCCCAAGATATATGTATAGCCACTATCTAGATGCATTGGCCATTTGTCGTGTGCTTGGTAACCCACAATTTTTCATCACGTTTACATGCAATGTCAACTGGCCCGAAATACAGCGATACATGGCAGATTTCCCTCAGTTAACTCCAGCTGACAGAGCAGATATGGTTTGTAGGGTTTTTGAGCAAAAAATTAAGTCTTTTATCAAGTTTCTTAAGCAAAAACAACCATTTGGATATGTCACAGGAGGTATACTTTAATTTTTTTTCCTAACTAAACACATTAAATTTTATTTTTAAACTAAATTGCTCTATAATCTCTTAATATGTATTGCTTCATTGATTAACATGCAGTGTTGTACACCGTTGAGTTTCAGAAACGTGGGTTACCACATATTCATACACTTCTATGGGTTTCTTCGTCAAGCAGAATACAGAATGCCCAAGATGTTGACCAATATATTTCTGCAGAGTTGCCTGATCCAGAAACTGATCCCGGTGGGTACAAAATTGTTTCAGAAATGATGATGCATGGGCCCTGCGGAAAAGCAAACTTGAATGCACCATGTATGCAAGGCGAAGAATGCACAAAAAATTTCCCAAAGAGGTATAACGCTGAAACTTTTTTTGACGAAAAAGGCCATGTGCACTATAAAAGAAAGGAGTCAAGAGTTTCTGTAACAAAACATGGTGTGAAGCTTGACAACACATACGTCGTCCCGTACAATAGGTCATTATGCTTAGCATTTGAAGCACATATCAATGTAGAATACTGCGGGTGGAGTATGCTCATAAAATACTTATTCAAGTATATATCAAAGGGTACAGATAGGATTTTTGCACAAGTGACCAGGTGTGTTGGTGATGCATCAACTTCAGCAATACAACAAAATCCATATATCGATGAAATCCAAAATTTCATAGACGGCCGTTTTATATGCCCTCATGAGGCATGTTGGAGGATCCTTAAATTTGAAATACACGCTAGAGAACCGGCTGTGCAAATACTTGCAGTGCACCTTGAAGACATGCAACATGTAACCTTTAGAGCTGGTGACAACTTGGAAAACATACTGAATCGTCCTGACAAGAAGATGACAACACTGACTGAATGGTTTACCTACAACATCGAAAACACAGATGGACGTGAGTTCACTTACTTAGAGTTTCCAGCACACTTTGTTTGGTATGAAGATACTAAAAGTTGGTCTAAGAGAAAGAATAGCAAGTATTCTGTTGGTCGTCTTGCATACGTGCACCCAAGTTTAGGAGAACTGTTTTATTTCAGAATGTTGTTGTGTCATCAAAAAGGATGTAGGGGGTTTACGGAAGTTCGAATGGTTAACCGAGTTGTGTATCCTACATACAGAGATGCATGTGATGCGCTTGGTCTACTTGGAAACGATAAAGAGTGGGATATAGCTCTTGAAGAGGCATGTATGTCAGCATCATCAGCAGAATTAAGGTTCCTTTTTGCTCAGCTTCTGACACATTGTGAAATTACAGACCCTTTGCGCCTATGGAACAAATACTGGCAAGAAATGGGTCACGATATTCCACGTGTTGTTTCAGAATATGTGCGAATCCCAAACTATCATGTTAATGATGAAGAATTGCAAGGTTACATATTGTATGAGCTGCAAATATTGTTAAGTAGTTGTGGCAAATCAGTTACAGACTACACTTTGCAGTTGCCTCCAAGAGAACTACTCGAGCAGTTAAACAACCGCTTATTAATGGAAGAAAAGAATTATAATCGAAGGCTGCTGGCACAAGAGAGAGATGAGTCCGTACCAAAGTTAAACGCTGATCAGAAAAGAATTTATGATGTTATTATGAATGCTTTCATGGAGAATACACAAGAGTTGGTTTTTGTATATGGTCATGGCGGCACTGGTAAAACTTTTTTGTGGAAAACAATTATAAGTGCCTTGCGTTCAGAAGGCAAAATTATGCTCGCGGTTGCTTCTTCGGGCATAGCATCACTCCTTCTTCCATCAGGCAGAACTGCACACTCAAGATTTAAAATCCCTCTCGAGCTTACAGACGAGTCATTGTGCAAGATAAAAAAAATACTCACATGGCCAGGTTGTTAATAGAAACAGATCTAATTATTTGGGATGAAGCACCTATGAATGATCGCAAATGCTTTGAAACCTTGGATAGAACTCTCAGAGATATTCTAGATGCTCCTGACATTCTTTTCAGCGGAAAGACAATTGTCTTGGGTGGAGACTTTCGACAAACACTGCCTGTCATAAAGGGTGCACCAAAGATGGAAATAATAGCGTCATCTATCGCAAGTTCACATCTGTGGTCACAGTTTAGGCTGATGACGCTTAAAGAAAATATGAGGTTATTTAGATCGGGCCTCAGCTTAGAAGAACAGAGCTTGGCACAGTCATTTGCATCATGGCTTCTTGATGTTGGCGATGGAAACATTGGTGAGATTGACGAAGAAGACAACAGAGACACCGCGTGGGTTGAAATTCCAAAAAGATACTGTATTAAAGATGATGAAAAAGGTCTCGATAACCTCATAGATTTCATTTATGATAAACCAACACTCCAAACACCTTCAGCAGTTACCCTACAACAAAAAGCAATTGTCTGTCCAAAAAATGAAACCGCAGATGTTATTAATTCACAAGTTCTAGAAATGGTTGAAGGTGACGTTACAACATACGCAAGCTATGATACCGCTATCCCAGTTACCGGTAGTGGTGCTGAAACAGAGATGTTATATCCTCCCGAGTATTTAAACACATTTAAGATAGCAGGATTTCCACCACATGAGCTTCAGCTAAAGGTTGGAGCACCGGTTATGCTCCTCAGAAATGTTAGTCTTGCTGGAGGCTTATGCAATGGCACACGCATGATAGTGACGCAGCTTATGTCAAGGCTTATTCAAGTTCAAATCATCACTGGAACAAGAGTCGGCGAAAAAGTTTTTATACACAGGATACCTTTGGTTCATAAAGATGAAAATCTTCCTTTCCTTTTCAAACGCACCCAATTTCCAGTTAAACTTTGTTACGCTATGACTATTAATAAAAGTCAAGGCCAATCCCTGAATAAAATTGGTGTGTACCTTCCAGAACCAATTTTTGGTCATGGTCAGTTATATGTTGCTCTCTCTAGAGCAACATCCCCTCATGGTTTAAAAGTCCTGATGAAACAACAAGAAAATCGTAAACCAAATGAGACCAAAAATATAGTTTACAAAAACTTTTTGGCAACAATAAAAAACACAGGTTTTTTATAAGCAACAGATTTACGTACTTTAATACATACCTTCTATATACCTATTTTCACTTTCCCTTCTATTACTATTTTTTTCACTTCACTTTCTTATTTTTTGTACAGCTTATGGTTTTTTATCATATATGTTTCCCTTATTGCCAACCATATGATATTTCCCTTTTAGCATTTCTTTAGATAATTGCCCTTCTTAGTATAACAGATAGAACATAACTACACAGTGCCATCCTTTTGCTTTCATCAAACTATAGTAAATATTAGTGCATAAGCAGGTATATTGCGAGTAAAAAACTTTTTTACCATTTGTTCTTACATTATTAGTGATAGAATGTCAAACAGCCATGTTTACTTAAAATACTTTTTATTTAACTCACTAATTTTTATGATATGTTAATTATTAGATGGAGAACACTACGGATGATAACATAGAACACCCTGCTACAGAAAAAATGCTTCAACTGAGTGGCGAAGGTAGCAGCACCACAGTCGTTGACCTACAGAGTTCACCAAAGGACAAACTGATTGAAGCTAGCTCCACAAAAGAAATCACCTCAGTTGCTGACCTAAAACCAAACTCTTATGACAAGGTGATTGAAGTTAGAGTATATAGAAAGTGGGTTTCAGCTACCTATTCCAAAAAAGGTAGCATTGGATCTCCTGGGAAAAAAACCGAAAATGCATTTTGCTGCATCTTAATTGATAACCAGGTACCTAGATATCATATCATAAAATGAATAATTTTAATTGCCTCACTTTGATTAATAGCTTAATGAAAAATGACAGGGCAATGCTATTCAGGCAAACATGAATGTCAGAGAGGTTGATTACTTCAACTCAAAATTGGCGCTTGGATCCACTTACAGGATTACAGACTTCATGTGTGAGCCAACCAATCCTTATCAGCAAACCATTGATAACCCAACAAGTCTTAAATTTGGAAAAATTACAAAGTTTGAGAATATAATAGCACCAGAAATTCCGTTCCACTACTTCAAATTTGTTCCATACAGCCAACTTCACTCCAAAGTTGCTAGACAAAATGCAGCAGGCAAAATGGAATACCCAATACTGACAGGTAACTTTTAAATCTCAATCTGCAAAAATAAAGCAAACATATAAAGCTTCTAATACTTGCTTGGTTTCAGATTTTCTTGGTTGCCTCAGATCAGTTGGCAAAACAGAACGCATAGAAAACACCAACATGCAAGGAACTGTCTACAAAAAAGTGGACATCGAAACCTTAAGGTTTTTACACTTACAAAAACATTGTATTATTAAGAGGCTCATAATCAACAAAGTTTTTTTTCCCTAATCGATTACTTTTCATGCCAGTGGTAACATCATAGAATTGACAATGTGGGATGACATGGCTCAGAGTTTTGACAAAGCACAAACTGAGACAATGGAACAGCCTGTTATCATTGCGGTCAGCTCTTGCCGTGTCTCAAAGTTTAGAGGTATTGCATTATTTCAGCACTTACTATTTCCGTATAACCACCACATTATTCATGGTTTTTCATAACCTATCATGTTAGAATACCAACTGACAGCAACATCGGCAACCCATTATTATCTAAACCCGAAGATACCAGAGGTTGATCAAGCAAGGGCTCAGTAAGATTCTCAAATGACAAGCTTTACTTTTTTTTGCTATTGACAAAACAAATGCATGAAGAAAATTACCTTCAACTTGCAAACTATAACAGGTACAAAGAAAGGTATCAGATAAATCCACCACTTAACATATGCAAAACTCCTTATCAAGATGTCGAGAAAGAAAAGTTCAGAAACAGGTTTCCACTGAAAACGCTTTTAAAACAAGATCCACACACATACAAGGTACACTTTGTGATACACAGAATACGCTTTCCCAAAAATTATTTGACCAGTTGACCAATTATGTCATCATTTATAGATGGACAGATTTACCTCTGAAGCTACGCTGACAAGCATCGATATCCGCAGAGATTGGTTTTACATATCTTGCTCTCAGTGCTTTTTAAAAGCAAAAGAAAACGATGGATTTTACCGTTGCGTTGACCATGGAATACAAGAAAAACCATGCTACAGGTCACTTATATAATATGCATTAGCACAACCTTAAAACACCAACAAATTTAAAAAACAACTCATTTTCTACATTGTTCACCATATGCAGGTATTGCTTCAAGGGTTTTATCACAGATCAATCGGCAACAGCTCCAATCACCTTTTTTAAACCAGCAGCAGATGAGCTGACAGGGTATTCATGCGCAGAACTTATTGCAATGCACAACGCAGAAGACCCACAGCAAATACCATCTCAGATTTTTGAAATTGAAGGGCAAAAGAATGTTTTCCAATTCCATTTCAGCGAAACAAGCAAAATCACCAGTTTCGTTCTAGATCAAGTCTTTGATAAGAAAAGAGTTAATCAACCACCACTAACAACGATAGAATCAGAACCAGGTAACATCTACTTTTTTAACAATTTGTCTTACCTAAACTAAACCTTTCAAAATACTTATATTGATTATTTTTCATGTTGAAACTGAAAACAGCACAACCTATTGCAATAACGTATGAGCAACATCCAGGAGATAGCACCATTAAAGAAAGTGTCACAGAAGCACTCAAAGGTCCTTTCTTTGAAGCTGAGCACCAGACACCAACAACAATAGAAACCGACACACGTAAAACCATTTCGTTTTACATCTACTGTTCCTTAAATTTAAAACTTACAGACACAAATGTTAATTGTTTGTTTTTTAAACATAGGAACACCACCAACACCTGTCACAAAAATCACCGAGGATCCTTTGAAGAACAAAGCAGACGATGATGCTCAAACCAAACCAGCAAAAAGAGCTTTATTTCAAGATGAACCATCTGATCTGAAGAAGCAAAAAGGTAAAAAACAAACCCTTGCTAATAAAACATCTTCGCTTTTATTTCATAAATATCTTACAATCACTTCAACCACAGTCCAACCCAATATTACAATAACATTAACAATAAAACTAAAAAAACATAAATATCAACCATACACTTTATTGTTGACTTTATTTCACACACTGTTTTAGAAATACATATAACGTAGACACAACCAACATGTTTACCAAACAACAACCCGGCACTTAAAAATCAACAACTCCCCTTACTTTTAGAACAAACACATCCATGCCACGAGCATTTAGATCCAGTTCATGTACCAATGTCACCATATCTTCAACCTTTTTATCATCTTTTACTTGGACCTCTTTTAAATGCTCTGCCATCTTTTGTGCATATATGTTCCCAACAGTTTCCAGTTCCTCAATGAAGCGACCTCTTTCAGTAATAATAGCAACTAAACTTAGACACAACTCATTTATTTGTCTCGCCATCTGAATACTTTCCATTGAAGCCTGTTGACAATAAAAAGTTAGCATCTCTGTCCACTTATTAGACTTTGCATCCTTTTTTAGTTGATGGCATTTAGGACGTCTGGGCATTGCCTCCCTTTTTTTATCTAATGTAGATGCAAACACTTATTCATGACAGAAATACCAACCAACCAGAACCCCTTTATATAAGTACATTAATATTGGCAATGCGCAAAAGGAAAAAAAAAAAAAACAAATCAAAACTAAAAAGATAAAATAAACCATAAAAAACCAAAGATGCTACTATTCCTATTTACATTGCAGTTAAAGAATATCTACCATTCTCCTTTACAGCAACAAACAGTAAACACATAGTGCATTATGCTTCAGAAACAACAAAAAAACAACACCAATTATTTTACTACTTCTGCTACAACTTTCACTTGCATATAGAAATAACCACACACGTACCCTTTTATGCCTGCACAACCTCACAAGAATTACTGTTTTTGAAAGACAAACTAATGCTCCATTATTGTTGACTCAGAAGTAAACAAAATTCACACCTATTTTAATAGATTCCTTTCCAGTTTCACAAAATCACAAGGATTACTGTTTTTTACACACCTTTGCTTTTCATCCACACCCAATCACTAATAACAAACCTTATCTTCACCACTACACTCACTTTAAAAAATATCCAACAGAAATGAACTCAACCATAGAAAAAAACTTTTATTCATAACAAACATTCTTTTACAAACATCACATGCACACCAAGAACATCAACATGATTAACTAAACAAAACACATTACAACATAGCAAATTTAAAATACAAACAGCCTTCCTCCTAGAACACTTGCACAGGCTGGTACAAAACCACACACATCTTAATCCTTCAAATCCATCAAACCAACATGATACTCCTTCTCAGCCCTCCCTTCACGAGCCAAATCCAAAACCCCAATCAATGCACCTAAAATGTATCGCTCTCTCTGCTGTGTCTGAATCATACAATCAACTCCATCAGTCGCTACGTCATGAAAAGGACCAAATGATTGAGCCTCTTGAATAAGCTCATCTCTCATTTCAAGCTTTGTTTCTAGATCTGCACATTTCTGGCCAACATACATGATAAGAGCCTCATTTTCATTCCACTCTTGCACAAACAAATACTTGAAACAATGCTTCAACTGATTAGAACCACATTCCCGTTTAAGCTGATCAATGTTGGGTCTTTCACCCATATTGCTCACAAAGAAACTCAATGCTTATAGTCACTCACCCTAAAAAACTAAAACCACACACACATATTTATAGAACCACACAGTAGACACAACAATAATTGAAGAAATACATAAATACATAAATGATTAAATAAAAAAACTTATATCTTTTCATCCACTCAAACAACTTTCCGTGTTCACAAATCTTTACACTATTTAGGTATATTTTTCAAATCATGCTACCATACAAACCAATTATGCAGTCTTGCTGATACATTTTCCTTTTTTCTTTTGAAACATGCAGCAAGCAGTACGAGCTCATCAGCAGGACAACTAAAAAAGGCACCTGCTGTGAAGAAAAAGAATGAGTGATACTACACTCATCATCAAAAACAACCCACTGTCTTTTGTTACTACCTGCAGCTAATGTATATATTGAAACTCTTTCATGCTATTTGAAAGCAGTACTACTACCAGTGCAGCAGCACACTAAGTCATTTTGTATGTATAACTTGGTAGCAGATAGTGTTTTGTACAATATTTGTGCACCTGCACAAATAGGTATCAAAACATGTAGCATGCTTTTGTATAACCTTGCTGCCAGCATAAGACAGCTTATCTATGTATGTAAAAACCTCTTATCATCTCTAACATGGTAACAACTGCTTTCGTAACCGCTCTTTGCTATCAATCTTTTCATGCACAATACCCCGCAGCAACGCACGGGCATCACACCTCGTTATATATATTATCTAAAAGGCAGGCGCATAAGGACAAAAAAGTGCTACAGTAACGCTACAGTGCATGCTACAGTGAATGGTACAGTTTTTTTTGTTTTTTTGTTTTTTTGTTTTGTTTTGTTTTTTTTTTTTTTTTTTTTTTCGGCACGTGTCGCTATAGTATTCGCCACAGATTTTTTTTTTACATAAATTTTTTTATGAAAATTTGTTTTTTCAAAAAAAAAAAAAAATACAAAAAATAATACATTTACAAAAAAATTTCTTATACAAATTTATTATGCTTCAAAGTAAACATATGCATACTTCAAATAACAAAATTATTAATTACACCGTACAACTTAAAAAATACAAAACACAAAACACACCCGCCGCAACGCGCGGGCTACCCAGCTAGTATATACTAAAAATCAGTACGTGGTACTGTAGCAATCACTGCAGCTACAATGATTACTACAGTGATCTCAAACACTGTTTCGTGAGTGTGATTACTGTTCATACGGTACTGTAGCAGTACAGTTCATTTTTTTTTTAATATTTAACAAAAACAACACCTCAGGTTAAATTTTAATTTAAAAACTAATCTCAAAAAAATAACATTGCAACATATCGATCCCGTTAAAAATTATTGTTAATTCGTTAAAACAATGTTCATCAGTTTTTTTTTTTTTTTTTTTTTTTTTTTTAGACCGACTCTGGTTAATTTTTAATTTCAAAGTTAGTCTCAAAAGACTAACTTTAAAAAAAATAGTACTTGCATTTATCGATCTTTTGCAAATTTAGTCGTTAATAACAAATAATTTTTTTCAATTAGATTAACCACAACATTTCAGCAATAATTTTTTTCAATCGTTTTATTTCAAATTTAGATTAACCACAACATTTCCGCAGCAACGCGCGGGTACTCCCGCTCGTTCATATTAAAGTTTACTGTATGAAAAGGAAAGTGAATGAAAAACAAACCTGTAAACCACAACATTCAATGCACCACTACAAAAAAGTTCATTGTTCACGTTTATTTCTTCACGCTTTGAAAATGGTGAAGTTTTAATTTGTCCTTTTACACTAAAAGAAGCGTGTATAAAATATCCACAATTTTATATGTGTATAAAATATTAGTAGACACTTAAAAACGTGTACAGATTAAATACATTTTTTTATATAAAAAAAGTAAAAGAACATATAAAAGGAAAAAAAAAAACTTACACTATTAAGAACGTGTACAAATTTATATATATATATATATATATATATATATATATATATATATATATATATATATATATATAAATTACACAATTAAAAGCGTGTACTTTTTTTTAAACTCTTTTATATAAAAAACATAAATCCCCCTATTCATTACCCCCAATTTGCTCCATTTGTCATCCCCAATTTTTTTTTGAACATGTCATCTCCAATTCGTCACCCCCAATTCATCACCTCAATTCGTTAAATTCTATAAATCCCCAAATTCATCACCCCAATTCGTTATAAATATGAAATCGTTATAAACCCTAAATTGTTAAATTCTATTCAAATCATTAAATCAGTTGCAGAGTTCGGGTAAAATCAGTTAAATTAGCTTCTTCTCAAATCAGTTGAGCGATTCGAATCAGTTGAGTTTAAGTTTCAGAAGCTAGGGTAAAATCCATTTGCAGCAGCTAAGGAGATGTATTGGTGTTGCGCCTTCTGTTTTTATACTCGTTTTAGTTGTTGAGAAGCGTTTTAGTGATTTTTTGAGTTTCAGTCCATTTATACGTGTTTTAGTTGTTGAGAAGCGTTTTAGTGATTTTTTGCAATAAATTTATAATGGTTTAATAGATGATTAGTTATAAGTGAAGCTTATTGTTAAAGAGGATATAAGAGGCTTGTGAGAGGTATTGGTGTTGCGCCTTCTGTTTTTGGGATATGCTAGTTATACTTGTAGCTTTATTATGGATTTATGGTTTATGAAATTTCATGTTGTTAACTGGATTGCTAGGATTTAGTTTAGTAGCAACTGACTTGTGAGAGGTATTGTTGTTGCGCCTTCTGTTTGTTTGTTTTAGGGATAACCTGATAAATATTGTTTCTGGGCTCCATGAGTAGTTGTCGCGAGCTTTTTAGCTTTATTGTTATGTTATTGTAGTTTGATGTATTATCTAAGCTATTTGCAAAACTTTTTGGTGACACTTTGCCTCATTTTTCATGATCATTTGGTTGTTGAATGTATTGATTAGTTCTTGTTGTTTTATGTTTCTTTAATTAAATTTGAATTAATTAGATATGATACATGATGGATTCATCTTTGGTAATTTGGTGCCTAATTATTTCTTAGGAAGAATTTACATGCATGTGATAAGGATTTACTATGACTTTTTTTTTGAGTTTTGAATAGTATAGTATTAGCTAGTATTGAGTGTTTGAACAATTTTTTCTAAAAAAATATCATGTGTGACTGTTGGCAAATTACATGTCATTAACAACAATTAGGACTTAATAAATCTAGTATATGAATGAATTGAAACTTGTAGCTATAGCCTTTTTTGTCTTTACACATAACATTTTTGGAATTTATTAAAACCAATAAGTTTTCAATTCTGATTTTAGGCATTGTATCGGAAACTTGGTAAGTATAACTGATGGATAAAAGTTGGATTAATGCTCCGATTAATAGCAAAACTTTTAGAGATGGAGCTCAAAATTTTATAAGTTTTGCTCATGCTACAAGTATAAGAGGATTCATCAAATGTCCATGTAATAGATGTTGTTGTCTCGGTAAACCGTTAGATCTTTATAAAGCTCATGCCCACATATTGCGTTATGGGTTTTTACCCCGGGTATAAAGAATGGACTGTGCATGGAGAGCATACTATATCTTTACCACCATCTCAATCTAGTAATGTTAATGTTGAGGAAACTTCTTTTGGTCAAGAGGATATAAGAGGTTTGGTTCGTGATGCGTTAGGTATTAGTTCTTTGCCTTTGGATAACGCCGAATTAGGAGATACAACGATGGAAGGAGATACCGGATAATCTACGGAAAGTGGTACTCATGGTGATGAGGGTCTTTTATATAAGAAGTTGTTAGAAGAATGTGACAAATAATTGTACTCTGGTTGCAAGTACTCAAATTTGTCCTTCACTTTACATTTATATCACATTAAATCATTAATTGAAACTCTCAAACATCGTGGAAGATGAAATATGGGAATTAGCAATAAGATTTGTAATTCACAGGATGTATAGATCATGGGCTGATTTGCAATTTGGGTCCCAGATTTTTGTAATTTCTAGTTTTTGCTGTTAATACCCATGGCTGAAGCTGTAAGTATAAGAACATAATAGGAAACTTAAGCATATTAAGAAGTTAAAATTAGAAATAAGATTTGCAAGCAGTTATGTATACTTGATGTTGAATCTTGAAATTTCTTTGATCGAGTAGAGACTGAAGCTCTAAAAGGAAAATCTTCCATTTTTTCAAAAAAAGAAGCGGGAAATGGGCATTTCCTTGAGACCATTTTACGCCTTTGAATGCGCATAGATTCTGTAATTATGGAAGATGGTGTTGAAACTATTATAACTCTATTGTTATACAGAAAGTGAAAAATAAAAGATCACCGCATGATGTTGAGTCGTTTCACATCTGTTATAAAACAGCGGACGACACATATATTGAAGAAGCAACAACAGAAATGATGGTATGTGGCATGTTTTATATATTCAAGAAGCAACATGGATTATTCTTTTTTTTTTTAAATTTTTATATGGCATGTTTTGATTTATGAACTTAAAAGCGTATGCATTGTTTCAGGTTAAAGTAAATGAAGAAATATTAAGAAAGAAAAAAGAGATAGGAGGTCCTGAAGGTGATGTTGAACATGATGTAGAGGCAGAAATTGCTAGGGAGGTTCTTAACAAACTTATTGGGGATGAAGAACCTCACTGTTTTGGAGCCGGTGTAACAAAATCTCAAGTATCTAAATTTAGTTGGGATCTAAGAAAGATGAGGGGTGATGTTCTAACAAATGAAAACCGCTTTTTGTTGGAGAAAGTAGAGACTAAAAAAAACAATTAGAGACTCAAAAAAAGCAATTAGAGACTCAAAATAAGGAAATCGAGACTCATAAAAAGCAATTAGGTATTCAAAATAAAAAAGTTGAGTCGTACGTTAAGCAAGTAGAAACTCAAGGTTTGCAATTGAAGAATATGGGGGAAAGTTTGAATGAGGTTTATGGAATGCTCAAGGTTTTTTAAACTGCGTTTCCGGATCTCTATAATGTTGCTTCTACTGCTGCTGATACTCGTACATGTGACAAACAGGTAAGTACGTGGTTTGTTGTTTATTGGTGTTAAAAGAAAATTCAGTCCCTTGTTTAAAGATGATATGTTTTTTAGCCCTCTTCTAGCGTATCGACCGTCTTGGATCACTATTCACCCGTGACGGACCATTACTCACCCGCCATGGATCACTACCCGGGTATGTATTATATTTAATTAACTATTTACAGAAACTTCAGAAAGTTATTGGAACATAATTGCATTTTTATCAGATTCTGTTATAGTTGTTTTACGTATGTCACTCATTAGTTTTTGAGCATGTTATTACGTTATTCAATATCTAGTTATCATGTGCCTTACTATTCAGAAATCATAAGTAAAGTCAATTTTGATAGCGTAACTTATATGCAGATAGCCAAGCATGAGTCATTGTTAGCTTAAATATATTTTCCTTGGCACCATAGAGATAAACTATCACCCAGATTGGTCGACCAAGCATGAGTCAAATTTTTTTACTTTACTAATGAATCATTTAAAGAAACATAAAGTGCTAAAGAGTGGTGCAAGTGATAGACAAAAAGTAGTTTTGTTGTTGTACCCCTTGACCAGTTTGATCCAAATATCTTTGACCTTGCCGGGCTCAAGATCCTTTATGGGAACATGACCGCACCCTATTTGTTAATACAAATATCGCCTAAAAACGTTATTTATATTTTACGATCTTTGATAAGTTTTGTTAATGACAAAGTATGAACATTAGCTAAGAGTAAATCATCACTTTAAGTGTTTAAGTCTTATTTAACTAAGGTTTACATTTCCTTTTAAACTAAACATTGTTTTTATTTCTTAAATTAGAAAGTGTCTTGTCACATCACATTTATTTCTTAAAATAGTAATGTCACATCACATTTAGGGCAAGCTTTGTCAATATACATTTATGGTAAGAAAGAGTGTTTGACTAACCATATGTTTGCTTTCAAGTCTTGTGTTTGACTAGGTGTAATGAGATGTGACCTTGTTTGGTTTGGAAGATTTATTGCAAAAACCAACTGCAGCCTTGACGGAACCCTGGGGGTACACGGGCGGAACCCATCTGAGGGTTCCGCCTGATCCGCCAGACCTGCAGAATGGTTTTGCTATAAATACCAAACCATTTGTTAGTTTTGGGTCATCCCTTTAGGACATATTTTGATATAATCTCTCAACTAACTCAGTAACAATTGACTTGTGTGATTCTCTTATGTAGTAAGGGACTTCACAAGATCATTCAAGAAGTTACAAGCTTCAACTCTAAAGTTGCAAGTCTTGGTAGCTTGGTCATGTATAAGCTTTGGTAGTTTATACTTCATTTGTGTCATGTATGTAGAAGTGATTGGTTAGTATTTTAGGCCTCAAAATACATTGTGTGTCGGGAGTAGTTGTACCCTTGTAAAAGAACTAACGGGAGTGGTTGTACCCTTGGTAAAGAACTCGACATCTAGCTTAGTGTCGGTAAAAGTGTAAGCGACGATGGGAGTGGTTGTACCCGTGTAAAAGAACTCGACATCTAGCTTAGTGTCGGTAAAAGTGTAAGCGACGTTGTAAAGGTTTTCTCCGCCGGTGAAAGGAGCTTGTTGATTAGTGCTTATAACTCTCGAGTTGGAAACTCGGGGCGTGGATGTAGGGCAAGGAAAAAGAGTCCTTGTAGCCGAACCACGATAAACAATCGTGTTGTGGTTTGATCGTTTCTTTCTCTATCTTTGCCTATTACATGTTGTTGTTTAGTTAGAATCGTCAATCACATATAAAGCTTTTCAAAGAATTAAAACAAGTAAAGTTGTATTTATGTCTTTAAACAAATGTAAAGCTTTTCAAAGAACTAAACAAGCAAAGTTAGGATCATCACAAGTAAAGCTTTTCAAAGTATGAAACAAGTAAAGTTAGAATTGTTATTCGCATGAAAAGCTTTTCAAAGAATCAAACATATAACATTGTGTTTATATCTTTAAGCAAACGTAAAGTTTTTAAAGGATATTCAAGCTAAAACGGATTTAAAAAGCGGTAAACTATTCAACCCCCTTATAGTTTTCCACAATTGGTATCAGAGATACGTTACTCAAGTTCTTTAAAATAGATTGTATTTTAAAACTTGGATCGATCCATGGATTTTGAAAATCTCAAAGAAGGGCAACCTATTCAAAACCCACCGCTATTTGAAAAAGAAAACTTCCTTGAATGGAAAAATAAATTTGAAAACTATGTGAAATCAATTGACCAAGATCTTTGGCATATTATTTCTATTGGAAATTCCAAACCAACAAAAACAAGTTTTGAAAACCAAGATGACCAATTTGATCTCACATGTGAATTAGAAGTCTTAGAAAAATTAATAGATAGACATTTAATTGAGATAAACACATGTGCTACTAGTTTAAATGTTTTTAATGAAGGTGTAAGTGAAGATGACTACTCATGTCGAGCTCATAGTGGACTTACTTGCGATTCATGGATTAACACGGATGAAGATGAAGCCAACCATCCGGTTTGTGATTCTGTCACACCCCCAATTTACCTGACTTGCAGCGGAATGGAATACCTGGGGGTGTCTGTCATAGCACCACAGTTACAGTTACATTGAACGACCTAAAGTGTCGTTTGGAAAATACTGCATTTGATCATTGAAATAATTCAGAGTTTACAAAATGAGGTCCCCAAAATGTGTTACATGTTCATGAAAAACAAGCCATACTAGATCAAATGTTTACATAAGTGCATGAAATAATGATGAGACGCGTCGACTCCGCGACTCCATGAAGGTCCAAATGCATGTCACATGAGCTACCTTAATGACCTGAAATACATTGCTAAAACGTCAACACGAATGTTGGTGAATTCCATAGGTTTGTAAAATGTACTGATGTACGGCCACCACAAGTAAAAATGCAAGATAAAAATCTCGTGAAAATTGTACAATAGCCTTAAGCTCATGACACCGAAGCTATGACTGATGAAATTCTATGCCCCTCCCGAATGTTCTGCCGAAACATTCAAATGTAAAAGACATGACATGCATCCGCTTACTGTTGGTATCCACTACCACGGATGGAGGCGTCACCCTCGATAGATCTATCCACTCACTCTCGCTTAGCGGTAAATTAACGGTTCATGATGTTACAGGGGACTTATCACATGGCAGAGAAGCTACTTAAGCTATGTACATAGGTTTTGATACTTGGGCTCGTACTAAAATGGTGCAATGTATTCTCCCCCGTGGGATTTGAAAACAATAAAAATGTATACGGGGCTATGAATACTCACCTCAACTGATGAAACTGTGATGAAATGAAATGAACACCAATGAACAATTTGCTGTCGTAACCCAATATGATGGTACCATGAACATGTACTGAGCTGAAAAACAAGGCGCGCACACTAGCCGCAACCTAGTATGAATGATGTACGATCTACTTTAGATCATGAAATGATGTTATGAATGTCCATGCACATGTATACTATACCACTCTACTCTTTGAAAAACACTTGTTGTTACCAAAAGTATATATTCCAAGACTTAGGAAAATATTGCTATTAGAAAATATAAATGGCTAGTTATAATATATATACTTATATATATATAACGTAAGTTTCCATGTTAGTGTTGAAAAACTCGGGTTGTAATCCTTGAAATGATGAAAACATACTCGTAATAACTAATACTACGTTAGTTATAAAGCTCGGTACTTGATATTATGTTTAGCTTAAAAATGCACTTCGTAGTTTTTGCGCCAAATTATATAAAAGCTGTCAATTATAAAAGGGTTTTAGCCGATATTCAAACGAGTATATCTTTGTCGTTACTTGTCCGTTTTACTTGTTCTTTATATCCACGGTTTCGTCTTAGTATGTAGTAATATATTTTGGAAAGCTCGGCTCCTCCGGGTTACGTCTAAAGTCTCTTTTTGACCGACGAAAAACGTCCAACAGCAACTATTTTTCCAGAAAATACTTTTCGTCAACAATCTTGCAAAAATCATAACTCCTTCGTTATAGACTCTTTTTAATCCGTTCTTTCGCCTACGGATTCGTTTTTGAAAGTATTTTCTAAAAATTTTGCCAAAGTTTCCTTGGTGTTTACTGATTTTCCAGATTTTTACAAAACGGGACAGCATGTCTAAAATAGGTTCCAAATCAAGTTTCCAAGGTTAAAAACCAATTTCTACCATCACCAAACCTCTTGTAATCACCTCATGACTAATCTAATCTTACCATACACCTTCTTAGGGTGCCATGGACTCCTAACCAAGTTATTAGAGCTAGGGGATTCATAACAAATAAGTTAGGGTTTGTATGTTTGTTTTTAGCCAAAATAAAGTGTGGTATAGCTACTTGTACATGGTTTTTAGCATGATACTTATGTAATACATGTAAAAATAGGATGATCCATGAAAAAATAAAGATGAAAACTTACTTGACAAAATGAGATGATTATAGGATGATTATGCTTGATGTTCTTGTGTTTTTGTTGCTTGATTCTTGATTAGGCTTGTAAAATGAACAAGTTTTGTGTTTTACTTTATGGAAAATGATCACTTGATCATGGAGATCAATAAAAGTCGTGGGTTTGAGAAGAGAGCAAGAGATGATGAACTTTTGATCTTTGTAAAAAAAATGAGATTATGATTATGTGATTTTTAGTAAAGTTAAGTTTTTAGGTTTATTAGTATAATAACTTAGGAATTAATGCCAAGGGTTAAAATTAGGGGCACATGGCCGGTTTTAGGTGTGAAAAGGAGTAGCCAAAACGGTTTTGATCACTTAGAAAATATAGTGTAGCGTTTAAGTGTTATTACGCGTTATTCGTTAAAATCGGGTACCGGGTTTAATAGCAATAAACGTTCACGAAGTTAACCGGGATGAAATAAAGTTATAATAATGTTAAAAACATATTAAAAATATGTTGGGTACATTTACTGAGTGATCGGGTGATTATTGTTTAGTTTTCACGAAAACCGTCGTAATATTTATACGCGTACGTTATAAATAAAATAAATTTCCAAAATACTGGGTAACTGAATGTTATAACTTTTATGATGTTAAAATGGATATAAAAATATGTCGGGACCATTGTGGGAATATTTAGATATATTCGTCGTGTATAAACCGGTTGTTAACGTTTATTTAGAAATCGTAATACGTAAAACGTTAAATATACTGAATATAGTAATTTGAAAATCCTAAGAGTGGTATAACATGTAAATGCTGTTATGATGATATGCAGACTATCTCCAGTCCGTATGCAGTGTTCTCAACACTAATGAAATGAATTCGCACCTAACCCAATCCGGTTACGCGAATTTGAATATCCGTAAACTAAATTTACGATGAAATGTGTAATGCATGTGAATGATGAAATCTTTTCCCGCAATGAATAGTGTTTCGTGAATAGTAAATTTCCCAAAAGTTTCTCAGAATATCAAATTGACCTCGAAAACGATGAATAGTAAACTGATGAATAGTGTTTTGATGAATAGTGTTTGATGAATAGTGTTTTTCCAAAGTTCGGGAAATGACCTGAAATGACCTGAAATGGTGAGTTGTGACAGATTCTCTATTAGTTAAAACATCAAGCAAGGTACATTTTGAAACCAAACACTTTTGCTTTGACACATTTATCTTAGAATTTTCTAAACTAGAAAATGAGTCTAAACTCTTATGCAACATGGACCTAAAAACTATCTTTAACAATGAATCTTCAAAATCTTATGTTAATACTTTTGAAAATGAAATCATGTTAGAAGATAAGATGTCTAGACTTGAGAGTCATGTTGAAATTGATTTAGAATGTAAAGTATGTCTAGAGTACAAACATGAAATTCAAAGACAAAATGAAAAAGGAAAAATGCTTGCTAAATTTGAAGAAAGTTCAAAAGCTCTTGAAAGTTGTTTGAAGAATCAAAGGTCATTTAGAGATAGAACTGGATTAGGATTTAACTCTAATGAACCATCAACAAGTAAAACAAAACAAGTTATGTTTGTGAAACCTAAGAGTGAATTGTAGGAGTAATTCTATCTCTAGTAGGAGCACATGATAAAGGGATAAAGATATCATGTTCAATATTTCTATGTGTTTGTCTAACTTCCTTGGATTTATAAGCATTCGAGTTTAGCTCCTCTACGTGTCAAGATTATTTGCTTTATGTTTATCTTCTTGATGGCTAATCTAGGGAGCTTAAAAGGTACACGTCTCTTCAACTTACCTTTAAATGTTTCATGTTGATTAGTAATATAATTTGTCATGAGTGTTAGTAGCTGTCCTTACTCTAAGGTGTTTATGTTGTGTGAGTAACAATAAGGATTAAATCCTTCATAGTTAAAGTATTTAGACACTACTTCTAGTAGGAGATATAAGGTGCTTTACCTCGTTAAACTTTTGGGAAAAGACACTAGTAACTCTTGAGTGAGTCTCACTTAATTCTTGTCTACAAGTGAGTTAACTAAGAGTCTCCTAAGTGATAAGACAACCACCACTTTTGTGATGCTTGCAAATCTAGCAAAACCACAACATTTCATAGATACTTGTAGTAAAACATCTTTTGACATTATACCTTACATTTTCAATTGTGTCTTAAGTTCAACCATTCTTTCGTTAAAAATTTCATGTATGACACACAAAGAAAAATATATCATTTGACTATCATGTGGAGGTTTGGGAGAAAATGATTTATAAACATCTAGGATGTGAACACCAAATTTGACACATAGTCTTATGATGGTGCATCTCTTAGACATTCACACTCATAGTACCTTAAGTAAATAAACCCAAAGAGTCGAGGAGTCATTGAGTTTAAAATTCAATGAAAGACCACCTCCTTCTAAGATATCATCTTTGGTTGATGATGACTTAGTCGAAAGCCCAACATTGATAAGACAAGTAAGTCAAGATCAATAACAAGGAAGATGAACTATTAAAATTGAAAAACAACATCCTTTCGTCTTGTGTCTAACATTGAGTCAAGCAATATTAGCAAGGTCATAAAAACTTGAATCATGAGTCATAATGGTAATTAAAACAAATGTGATAGAAAGTGTTTTTGGATATTAGAGTAAAGCAATTACTAAAACAAAATAGATCTTTCAAAATAGAAAAGAATGTTAATCTTTGAAAGACTTTTTATTAACCTAAGCAAGCTCCAAAAGCAAGGGATAATCACTCAAAGACATTCCTAATCATTCACTTGTTCACAATAATTAAGTCCTTTGTGACTTATCAAGAATGAGATTAGTAAATCCGTAGGTAAAACTAAACATAGAGAAATGTATGGAAGTATACTTGTTCTCACAACAAATTAGATCCAACATTATGTTTAGCATTTGTCTATGTGCTCATGTTAAAGAAGATCCTAAAATAACTCTTTAGTTGAGTTTGTTTGGATACATCATAAGGTACTACACAACTAGGATTATGGTATCCCAAAAGAACGGGAATAGAAACTATAGTGTATGCCAAATGGAATTGCATAGGTAATAAGTTGATAAGAAAAGCACAAGTGGTACTTGCACTTTTATACTTACTTACCCAATGATTCTCCGAAACGCTGAAGGATCTCAAATTAGTATTGAATGAAGAAGCACATCAACAAGCTCCGCTTGAACATGCAAATTCGTATCAACAAAGGAATTCTTTCATCAACAATGTTATCCCTTCAACAAAAGATGCATCGACTTCAGCGACAATTCAATCCATTATGTTCTTAATAGACATACTGTGATCCATCATCATTGCCTTGGTAAGATTGTTCATTGAGGAACGTCTTAACTAAGTAAGTCTTTTCGTTAATCATTCTATCAACGTTTTCACAAAACCTCTTGAATGTGAAGCATTCATCATTCCTAGGCTTAGTCAAAGACTCATAAGTCCTAAAACCTTAGTTTTGAACATTAGGATAAAACCACAAAAATCAAGACAATCCCTTTTGAATTTTTCTGCAGCTCCCACGGTACCCTCAGACCATACGGGCGGAACCCTCTTTTTGGTTCCGCCTGGTCCGCCAAAGCCACATAATGTTTTATTTATTTCAAAACCAAACACCCTCTTAACTTAATCATTCACTTTCAAACAGCCATTACCCTCTCAAAAACACATAACCATACGAAATTTAGGGCTTTCAATCAAATCTCTTCAAATCCAATTTACTTTGTAAGTGCTGTAATCACAATTGCATTTTTGATTCAAGTATAACATTCATATTCACATTCATTAACTAGAATCTTAGGGTTTATGCATAAAACTTCTTAATTCATGAAAAACTTGGTGGCTAGCCAATCATGTCTTCCATTAGTTAAGAATTGTATACTTTTTGTTGTTACTTTGATTTGTCAAACACACCAAGTGCATTGTCTTTCAAAAATTGCAATCCAAGACTAGAACATGATTCATCACCACATTGTTAAAACAAATGAAAAACATTATTGAAACATCACTTGCATATTATCTCTTTAATGCTAAAGGAAATACATACCTAATATGTATTTTCGAGTACATTCAATCGAAGACACATTCAATTAGGAGAGTTTTTGGTTATATTTTGTTTTTATAACAAAACTTAGTAAACAAAACAATTTGGGCATCAAAATGAGTCAAGATAACCAAGTCTCCACATTGTTTGCATATAGGAACATATTAGAACATCCACATTGATTAAAAGTCATTAACATATAATTTTGTGTTTTCTAGGAATCATCATGCCTAACGCAAATCAATCCGATCACAAGGAAACCCTTAAGTACTTGCCCAAACACCATAGGACCAAAGGTCTCGACCAAGTTCAAGTAGAAACCTTTAAGGCATTAGAAAAACCCTATGTTTACGAAGGTAGAACAATTGATACATCCTTTCTAGAAGGAACATCTATTCGCCAAAACTTTGCCGCAATCAACTTTGATTGTCTCCTTGATATTGATGAGCCAATTTGCCCTAGGTTTATCTTAGAATTCTAGGCAACCATAAACCTCTCCACAAATGATGTTGGTAAAATATCATTAAACTTCACAACAAATCAAATACCAAATTTCATTGATTTAAAAGACTTAGCTATCATCTTTGGTGTCCCAAATGCGGGTACTTGTCTCTACACGGATAAGTGGCCTATTTCAAGCCTTGACTCAATTGAGCGCTTTCATCCATACAACAACCCTCTAGCTAGTAAGGAAACAATTAAGGAACATCTCTTTGTTAGAACCTCTACCACTAGGAAGAATCGTTCGGAGAATATTGTGGATAAGGATCCTTTTGGTATGGAGCTCAATGAGCTTAGACCACAATTTAAGAAGTGGGAAGAAATTCTTAGAGCTAACGTCATAAGTACCATAGGAAATAGAGATCATGTCAACACATGCCTTTGCTACATGCTATATAGCATTTCCACCGGTCAAGCATTCAACTTAGCCTACTACCTAGCCAAACGAATGGCCGACATACCTTTAGTTGGAACAACCGCTCTTCCTTATGGAATGCTTCTTACTCGCCTCTTTAGAGCAATTTCACCCATTCCTCCTAATGACAAGGGAATGTGCCTTGACTATTCTCTTGTCCCTCACATCCTCGTCCCTCTAAGTGATAAACGAATCTTCAAAACTAAGGGCAAACGCACTCGCTCACCTTCACCTTCATCATCATCATCCTACATGAGCGAGAACGATAATATTCCTAACTCAAAGTTACCTCCTTTGGATTACCTTCAAGAACTCTCCGTCATTAAGAATTCATCCGAAGAATTCAAGCAAACGAAAGGAATCTTCAAGTGCTTTGGAAGGTACCTAAGTAAGCTCAACAAGAAGATAGACCGATTGTGAGAAGAGTGATTAAGGAGTGTTTGGATTATGAAGATTTTAGAAATTTGTTTGTGTTAAACTATGTGTTTTGTATTGTTTTTCTTGTTCATGCTTTAGTACTTTTGATGGATTATGTTTTGTATGATCCTTTATGCATAATGACAATATTTGTGGTACTTGTCAATTTTTATGCTTATGGAAAATTTCACTAAGTTAAGTGAAGATCGCTAGCCCCCGGTCAAAGTCCTAAGAGATGAATGTCTACATGCCCAATTTTTGTGTTTCCTAATCATACATATAATAAATTTTCATTTTTAAGAATTTTCGAAAAATTTGAAAATCGTTTCGCGGGTCAAAATCGCGGACTGCCACATTTTGCAGCACTGGCGGATCTGGCGGTACCCAAAATTGGGTTCCGCCAGTGCATTTTCTAGGTAACCCAGAATTGGTCCAACGGACCAGACGGAACCCAAAACAGGGTTCCGCCTGTGTAATGTGAAGATTCCGCTAGTCATCTGCAGAAAATTTTTGTCATTTTTCTTATGTTCAAAACTTGTAAAGTGTCAAACCATTATCCTAAGTGAGAAACATCTTCCATTAACTCCAATAATCATATTAGAACAACTCTCACTCACTAAAACAATTAGGAAGCCACTTCCCTCCAAAAGTTCAAATTCAAACATAACTAACCCAAGGAACCCTCTTAAAGGATCCTTCAAACCATTGAAACATTTTCAACCAAATCACATCCCATGATCACAATGCATTGAGTGCATTTGTTGGTCTTTCACTCCACCCTATTCCATTGGATTGACATCAAATGATGTGACATGGTCATGAAAATCATTTGAAACCTCAATCTTTGAATGATAGAACATCAAATCCAAACACCTATTTCAACATCTTTTTCATCCTATAAATTTGAAAGTTTTGCAACAATTCAAATCACACCATCAACATCAAATCTTCTTCTCTCAAAACACCAAAACCACACCTTTGAAATGACTAAATCCAACACATCATTCGAGTCATCAAAATCCTTCTCAAAAACCACTAGGATTAGTGTTAAACCTTGTTGCTTCAACAAAACCACCAAGTCAAGCTCATCATCATCAAGTGATGCTTCACTAAACATCTCTTCACCCATCCAAGATTTTCTTAACCTTACTACATCAACACCATCCTTAATCACTTGCAATACCAATGTGATCACACTTCAAGATTTGCTTAATCTTACTACTCCAACACCCTCTCCACCACATTGCAACCCCAACATGACCACTATTCTACCATCAACTAGACCTTCTAGTAACTCAACATCACCTTCACAACAAGCTCAAAAATCAAAAACTCCTTCACCTTAATCACCAACACTTACACCAATGGAACTTTTTCATACACCACCAACATCACCACTACCCAATTTGGAAACTTTAGATGATCTATCATCAAGCCCACTATCCTTCTCACTTTTTGATACCATTGCTCAAATGGAAACCCAACAACACCCTAGTGAGCATCTAGATGATGAACCCCATCACCCATCTATAGTAGAACGGTTGGCTTACCGTTATGCTAGACCATCCATTTTTCCAAATGATCAAGGTCATACACACCGACAATCATTTGTATTTCACCCCATTTACAAAAACCTTCATGGTGATCCTTACGGAGAACCAAGCTTCCGCCACCTTGTTCAACCACAAGAACCACTACAACAACCACAACAACAACAACCATCACCACAAGAATCTTCCCAACAATTTGAATCCCTACTTTCTTCCTATAAGAAAATAGAAGCATCCATGTGGGAAAAACCTCCAAACATGAATGAGGAAATAAACACTCATTTAAACCACCTAAATGCCTTCAAACGAATGGTTGACTCTCAAATCAACCATGTTATGGAATTCCATACGGAATTACACTCAACAAATGAAGGAAGCAAACACACCTATCAACCATCCACATTTGCTCCTTCAAGTTCAACCCATCCACCACCAACAAACCAAACCTCTCTTCCACCAAACTTTCCCCGCCATGGTTGCGAACATTGTGAAAGAACCGCTCACATTAGTGAAGGGTGTAGAAGGGAAATTAGGGAACTATCCGAAGAAATGAGGTTTATCTTAAACCACATTTTGGATCGTCTAGCATCCTTGTGTCATCCACCTCAACATTAGAGTCTCCAAAATGAAACAAAACCAGTTCTTTTGGAAAATGTTTCCCATTTAAACCAACAAACCAAAACCGTGTCATCCTTCCAACCTTCAAAATAAAGCCCGCTACAACCCTCCAACCCACATTTTCATCCTTAAACAACCTTAGCCTTGTTTTTGGAAAATGTTTCTCACTAAGGAAAATGATGATTTCCTTGTAGCTTTTTATATTATTAGTTTATTTTTAGTTTTTCTTTATTTTTAGAAGTAGGTTGGTGTAATCCAAATTTCTTGTCTTTGATTTTTTTTAAGAGTCAAAATTTTACATGAAATGAATTTCATTCTACTACAAGGTTTGTATTGTTTGTTGACCATTTAGGTATGAGGAGTTAACTATACCTTGCTATGGTAGCATACATAAATCTTATATGTTAGAAACTAACCTTTTTCTTTTGTAGGTTCATTATCCATGTTTTCCTTTCTTGAAACTCCATTTAGGGGAGTAATGTTCAAGGGGGAGCATGAGTATTACTTTATTCCGCTTCGCAACTCTTAGTTTTGTTTTAAACATGAAATGCTTTCATGACTTGTCTTGTGCGGAAACTAACTCTTCTTTTGTAGGTTCAAAATCCATGTCTCCTCTCTTGGCACTCCATTTAGGGGGAGTATCATCCAAGGGGGAGCATGTGCATAGGGGGAGAATTTAGATATAAACTTGTTGTTTCAAAAAATTTTGTTTGCATATCACATCATCTTAGCAAAAACAAGTTTTTATACTAACTATATTAGACTTAACACTAAAACTAGTGACTTACTTATAAATAAGGTTTATGTTTTGTCATCAACAAAAAGGGGGAGATTGTTAATACAAATATCGCCTAAAAACGTTATTTATATTTTACGATCTTTGCTAAGTTTTGTTAATGACAAAGTATGAACTTTAGCTAAGAGTAAATCATCACTTTAAGTGTTTAAGTCTTGTTTAACTAAGGTTTACATTTCCTTTTAAACTAAACATTGTTTTTATTTCTTAAATTAGAAAGTGTCTTGTCACATCACATTTATTTCTTAAAATAGTAATGTCACATCACATTTAGGGCAAGCTTTGTCAATATACATTTATAGTAAGAAAGAGTGTTTGACTAACCATATGTTTGCTTTCAAGTCTTGTGTTTGACTAGGTGTAATGAGATGTGACCTTGTTTGGTTTGGAAGATTTATTGCAAAAACCAACTGCAGCCTTGACGGAACCCTGGGGGTACACGGGCGGAACCCATCTGAGGGTTCCGCCTGATCCGCCAGACCTGCAGAATGGTTTGCTATAAATACCAAACCATTTGTTAGTTTTGGGTCATCCCTTTAGGACATATTTTGATATACTCTCTCAACTAACTCAGTAACAATTGACTTGTGTGATTCTCTTATGTAGCAAGGGTGTTGGGATCATAGTTTTCACTATTTTATCAAGTCTCGGTCATTTGTAATAATGTTAGGTTGCTTAACTATTATTTACTTTCATTTACTAAATGTATTAAGTTTACTAGGCTTAAGGTATGAAACCCATGGGCCTCAAAGCCCACGAAATGATGAAAGGAAGGAGAGGGAGTGTTGCCCTAGCTCCTTCCCTATATATAGAAGCCTTAGGTCATTTGTAAACTTGGTTGGTTATGTGAAATATTAAGGAAACTCTTGCAATTCTTATTCTCTCATTCTCATAATCATCCCATTCTCATTCTCATCTATTTTCTATCATTCTTATACTTGTGTTTACATAAAGTGTGACCTAACAAGTGGTATCATTCGCTAGAAGAAGGTGTAGTTATTGTTTTCATTGATTTTTGATCTTAAATTTTTTTAAAAATCGAATTTTTTGTGAAAATTTTATACTTTCTTGTTTGTTTCTTGGTTTTTATCACATCTTTGCTTACAAACTTGTGTTAAAAATCAAAACACACCAAAAAGTTCCAAAATTTTATCAAAAAATTCGACTTGGTGATTTGTACTATTTTTAGAAATCTTTTTCATTTTTGAAAAAGTTAATAAAGTTTTCAACTTTCTTAAAGATCTCATCATTTTATACTTAAAAGTACAAGAATCTTGAAATAAAAACGTGTTTTTGGTTAACTTTCTTTGAAAACAAAATCTATCACAATTTCGCAATCTTCTACAAACATAGTTTCGAGATCTCTTAAAAAGTGCTCTAAATCGACTTCGGTTTGTGGACTCAGTATTTTCTTTCTTGTACAAGAAAGAAAGTTACTTCGAATTTTGGATAAGTTTCGAAATTGTATAATTTCGAAACTTCGAAATCACATGTTTTTTCGCAAACACTCTCTAGTTTCGCGAAAATCCCCTAAATCTCATTTTTTTCGAAATCTCATTTTTTTTCGAAATCAATTTTTTCGAAATCTCATTTTTTCGAAATCATTTTTTTCGAAATCTCATTTTTTCGAAATCAATTTTTCGAAATCTCATTTTTTGCAAAATCACTGTTTTCGAAAACCTTAACATTTTCGAAATCACTGTTTTTTCGAAAACCTTAACAGAATTTTTTCGAAATCACACAATTTTTCGAAATCACAAAATTTTTCGAGAACACAATTTTTCGAAATCACCATAATTTCGCAAACACTATTTTCGAGAACTCTAAATTATCGAGAATTGGCATTACACCTATACCTTCTATAAGATCCATAATTACACAAGTATCTTTCTAAAATTTTCTTTCTAAAATCTCTTCTTACTATCTTCTTAATATTTCAAAAAAAAAAAAAAAAAAAAAAAAAATTGGCGGGAAAATTTGAGTAAAATTTAATTTTTACAGGAGATTAAACGTTCAATTTTTACGCGAAATTCAAATTTTGGTTTAACAGTGCAAATTTTGGCCCAAAATTCAAATTTTTAGGCCAAAATTCAAATTTTTTTGGTAAAATTTGGCGGCAAAATTTTTGAAACTCAAATTTTTCTTGCAACCTTTAAATTGCATTTCATAGTGATTTTCAAATTTTGGGAGAGAAAATTTTTTCAAATTATTTTGGAGGGAAAACCAGAAATCACTATTTCGTCCTTGAGTGTGACATTTTTCTTTGATTATTTCGATTACGTCGCAACAATCAAGGGGGAGAGAAATGTCATCTACAATGTCTCAATCATCTTCTTCCAACTACCTTCCTCACCAATATTCTCATCAGCAACAGTATCATCAGCTACAGTTTCATCTACAACAAAGTCACAGCTCCCTCATTAATCATGTTCTGCTCTTTGGCAATGAATCAAGGCCTCCAATGTTGCTACCAGGAACGTATACTGTTTGGAAACGGAGATTTCTACAATGGCTCACAGATCGTCCTGTTGCAGATCTCATGCTTAATTCCATTCAAGATGGTCCATACAAAATGATAATTCTTGCTGACTCAACAGGGATTATGAGGCTACAAACTACTGCAGACTTGAATGCTACTGAACTCGCTCAGTACGATGCTGATCATCAGGCTGCATGGTCCATGTCATTAGCCCTTCCCAACTCAATTTACATGAATATGGACTTTCAAGCCAGTGCTTATGAAATGTGGAAATATCTTGAAGCTTTGCATCGTACCGAAGAACTTCATCACATCAGAATGAAGCAAATTCTTGAATCTTGTTTAAGCATGAATCCACTGAAGACCATTCTCCCTGCTCCACCATCTCCAGATGTTGATCATGGATCACTAATCTACACTCCAAATGGTCTCTTCTTCAATCCTCCGAATGCACCTGAGCCTTTATTCATTCCACAGTACCATCCTGCAACACTACATAATAATGTGCAATCTCTTCTGCAAAATCTGGTGAAGCTTAGTCAAGTATCTTCTAAGAAAGGCAATGGCGCTATGACTTCAACTTCTGAATGCTTAAACACAATGAAAGATTCTGATGATGAAGAAGATCTTATCGAACCAAGCATGGCATTTTTGGCATATACAGAAAATATTGCAGATGAGGAAGCTCAGGATTATGATTCAACTCCAGTCTTTGACGATAATGTTGAATACAATGCCACACTTAGTCAAATGGAAGTTGAAGGGGGTAATCTCAATACAGTTTTGCTAAGTGTCATGGGAGAAATTCCATCTGATGATGAATATGCAGATTTGGAATCCAATACAGCAGATTTGGAAATCGATACTGCAGATGTGATGTTAATGGCAAACATGCAGGAATTTCACATGATTAATACTGGCTCAGAGTATGAGTCTGATAATTCTGTAGATCCAGTTGTGAGATTAAACAAAGAGAAAATGTATCAATCAAGGTCTCAAACGCATGAACTAAGTCACAGCAGAATCATCTCAGACTTCATACAAGTTACGAGTCAGGCTTTATCTAATTCCCGAAATCGAGCTGTCAAGCAAGGTGAAAGAGTTGTGATACAAGGAAGTATTACTCAAAGGCTGGTTGGGAATGGTGAGAATACTGCTAATGTAGTTAATGTAGGCAATAAGGTTATAATATTGGAAGATAATTCGGGTGTCATGGATGATACTGAACCAGTATACGACATAAATGCTTCTGATGACTCTAAAGACCCATTTGAGAGAAAGATGACTGAAGCTGAGAAAAGAGCCATCAATTCTACAGAAAATTGCTTAGCTCATTTTGAATCAGTTAAGACTCAATGCAAGATTCTCTCAGATGCATGGTTTCCTACGGGGGGTACCTTTAATGCATTCTTCGGAACTGAAATGGATCGTCTAACCTTTCAAAGGAAACTCCGAGAAAACATTGTTCAAATTGAAAAGCAAATTGAACAGGGAAGCGATTGCATGGCAGGATTTAGAGCGCTCAAGGCTCAGTTCAAAGTGTTCATGGCATTGCATTTTAAATCTCTCATACACTATAAATATGAAAGCAATGTATGGAGAGAGAACATCACAAGTATGGAGGTTGAAGATTTTAGAGATCAACTTGTTTCACGCCTAAACCGCTTAGAATTTATGCTTAATGAAAGATCACTTCATCTGAGTGCTATCAAAGAACAGAAGTTGCAGATTCAAGAAGAGCAAGTTCATAAAGATGATTCATTGAAAGCTAATGTGGTTGTCATGGAATGCAAAGGGACAGAATCAGAAGTGCAGGATGATAACAGCAGATTGGGGAATGATAAAGATGCAGATTGTGCAGAGATCAGACCCTTCTGTGACTCAGAGCCCAACTTTGACAAAGGACAGATGAATGAGGAAGATGTCATACCCATCTATGACAAAGAACCGAACTTTGACAAAGAGCAAATGGTTGAGGTACAATCTACTATTGATCATATTATGCCTGCATATGAGAAACAACAATCTGAGCAACCTAACTTCAGTAATGAAGGAGAGGTTGACCAGAATGTTGTTCAATGTCAAGACAAACATTATGAGTCTGAGTCTTTACATGATAATCTAATGACTGAAACATCAAATCAAACTCTTGAGTCTGAAAACCTTCTTCTAAAAAAGACCATTGCCCAGTGTCATAAAATTTTTTCAAAACTAGAGGCACATTGCATCTCACTTGAACTTCAAATGCAAAACGAATCTCTAAATTCGGGCAACAATGGTCAATTTTTAAATGAACAAAGAAAACGTGTGGATACATTAGTTAAAGAAAATGAGCTTTTAAAAGGTCAAATTCAAGAAAAGGTGTTTGCACATGCTGCATTACAAAACAAATTAAGAAGACTGACTGGCCAGAGTGTGGATACTAAGTTTGCAAAACCATCAATCTTGGGGAAACCGCCTTCTCAAACAATCAGAAAACAAGCAGTGGTTAGACAACCTACTGCATTTAAATCTGAACGATCTAAATTTTCAAAACCTCGGTTTGCCTCCCAAGTTGTTGAGAATAACAATTTGACAAAACCAGTCACTCCACATTCTTGGCCTAAGGAAAATGTATCTGTGTCTGCCAAATCTCAACACGTGATTATACCTGGTTCATCTAGGATTAGTTCGAAAACAGTGTCTAAAACGAGCATTAAAAGTAAAGAGTTTTGTGGCAAATATGACATGTACAAGAACTATGATCTAGAAAAGGCTAGGAAAAAGGCGCTACTTCAAAAGGATGGAATTCTAGGTTCAAAACCTCGTGTGATGCCTTCCACTGTAGTGCAAAACACTGCCAGTAGTAGCACACCAAAACCTAGGAGTTCTCAACAAACTAATAGGAATTGGCTAGCATCTAAGAGTAGTTGCGTAAATAATCATGTTGTTTGTGCTTTAAAATATCTTCAAAAAGGAAATTCACTTGAAAAGGCTCAATCGACTAAGACAAACAAACCCGTTGAATCAAAAGTCATAAGTCAGAAACCTAAGAAGTGGATCAATATAGGACGTAAGTTTTCTCAACCAAGTGATGCTCCTACATTTCATTCAACAGCATCTAAAAGGAAAACATCTCCTAGATCTAACACTAGGTGGGTACCCACGGGTAGAATTTTCAAATCAATTGGTCTTAAGTGGATTCCTACAGGAAAGATTTTAGACATTTGCACCAAAACTAATGTGAAATCCACAACTTCTATCCCTGAGGCGAGAAAGGAAATCATTAATATAGTGTGTCCGAGTGTCAAGAAGATAATTGACACTACATCTTTATGCTTCTAACATCCGGAACCCAATTACACTTGGGGATCCTTGTTCTCTGTTTTCTTGTCTCTTCTTTCTTTCTGTGCAGATTCAACAGGAATGGCTTCGGAACAACTCAGTTTCGGACCCGAGCTTAATGTGATGGTTTCTAAGCACAACAGCTTAGGACCCGCAATCAACCGTTTGAAAAGCACTTCAACGTTGGCTTCTGAGCACAACAGCTTAGCACCCGCATCCAACCGTCTAAACTTTCCGAAATCTTTGGCTGAACCATTGTCTCTCTCCCGTAGAGAAGTGGAAACCTCGTTTGCTCCATTGTTTGATGATACGATTGAAAACCGTCCTTCTGAGGCCTCACCAATTTCCGCTGCACATCTTGATCACCATCATGTACCTGACACACCTCAACAAACAACAACAACTGTTGATAAAGATGGTCCTCCAATTGCATCTCCAACAACAGTAGGACAAACCGCTTCCAACTCCAGAAAATCAGCTGAAGATCCATTACAACAATCAGTACCACAACCTGCAGATTATGATGGAAATGCTTTCTCCAATCCATTTGCAACGACTCCAACCGTTCCTGATATAATAGAGTCGTCTTCTCGCAATTTGGATCCGTCTAATATGCATACGTTCTATCAACATCACCCTTCGACACATCATTGGAATTAAATGGATTTGGAAAAACAAGCTGGACGCAGAAGGCACAGTGATTCGCAACAAATCTTGTTTAGTTACAAAGGGATACAGTCAATGAAGCAGGATTGTACATCACTGTCATCAACAAAAGCTTAGTATGTAGTCATGTCTGCTTTCTATGCTCACGTCATTTGGATGAGAACTTAGCTCACGGACTACGGCTATGTATTTGACTAAATCTCAATGTACTGCGACTCAAAGTGTGCTTTTGCAATCTCGTGCAACACCTTTCATCATTCCAAGGCCATACAAATTGCTCTCCGCTACCATTTCATAAAGGAGCATGTTGAGAAGGATACAATTGAATTAGAGTTTGTGGTAACTGAATACCAATTGGCAGACTTGGTTACAAAGACATTACCTCCATCAAGGTTTGTTGATTTAGTTCACCATATTGGTATGCGGTGTTTGACTCCATATGATTTGCAAAACTTTCTTAAAAACTAAGAGAGTCAAACATCAAATTTTTTTTTTTTTTTTTTTTTTTTTTTTTTTTTTTTTTTTTTTTTTTTGTAAATATTCTATCATAAAGTAAATACAAAAACTGCAAAAAGAATCTTCTTTCTCTGTGTACAAACTTCTAATCTTCAAAACTATGTTCCTACATTAAAACATATTTTGCTTTACATTGTCAATATGGAACATGTTTTGAGGGGGAGAAAGTTTTTCACAAAATCATGAAGTTTGCACACCTAATCATTATTCTTCAAGGACAAAATGTTTTTCTTCATCATTCGGATTAAAAACTCATTTTCAAAAAGTTCTATGATCTCTCAAATTAAAATGTGCAAAAATGTTTCACAAAATAAATGCTAATTCGAGGGGGAGAAAAGAAATTTTTTCGGCAAGGATTCCAAGTTAACCATGTTTAGACTTCAAATGGAAAAGTAGTTAACCTTTAATGAGTAAAGTTCACAAAAGTCTTAAACTCAGGTAAAAGGACCTTGCATGAAAAACAAAACAGGCTCTAATCAATATTTTCACAAATGTTCTCAAAAGTTTCACACATAATTAAAAAAAAAAAAAAAAAAAAAAAAAAAAAAAAAGAAAAAAAAAACTCAACGAATCAGACTAACGATTTTTTTTCCTCGTTTCTTTTCGATTATGAGTTTCTAATTTCTTCATTGTTGTTGTCTTATCGTTCCCTAAATGTTTCAAATATTTTCAACGGTCAAAAAGGCATAATCAGAAACTAGGGTTCATGTAATTATCGATCGGGGCGTTTCTTTCTTTTCTTATGTGTTTAGTCTATTTAATTATTTCATATAACTTTAGAGAACACTAAAGAATGCTCGATTGGTGTGTTTACACGATTAGAAACAACATAGGTTTGAAATCATGTGATTTAGGGTTTAAGATATAGTTGTCTTTGCTGCTACTAGGACGTTTGTTTGTACAATATTCTTGCATTTTGATGCTAACATGCGTGCTAAGTCTCTAATCATAACCCCTAACCATTTTCATAATTGGAAAATCTCGAGTGATAGAGTGAATTAATCTGTGATCTTGTTTGTTAATCTGAGAATTCTGAGCACTTAGGAAGATTTAGAATGAGTTTTTGATTCATCCGCATACTTGTTTGTGCCTGATGCATTTCCTCTGTGTGCAAGTACATGTCATCCCATTGAAAGTCAAAACTTCAACAATTGTCAAAATGTTTCTTATAGAACATATTTTGAGGACAAAGGGCTAAATGTATCAAAAGGCTAAATTTGGAAAAGGATTCAAAATGGTGTGAAACAAATTTTTTCCAAACTCTACACTCTCGTTTTACTCCGGTAAAGCAAATGTGAAGACCAAAGCAAAGTTGTTCTAAACTTTTCAAATTTTTCAAAATCTGAAATGCTTTACACAATAAAAGAATGTCTATGATCTGAACATCCCAAATACCGGATGTTTTCCATGCATCACAAAAACAAATCTTCAAAAAGAACCCATGAGGTTCAACTTTAGATGGAAATCTTTTTCAGTTTTTAAAACTCAAAAGAGAGACTCCGGGTCTCAAACAACTTTTCAACAGTAAAAGAGTTTTTGAATTTCAAGCATTCTTTGTTGTATAATACTTGATTGTGTTTTCTAAAATCTTGAGCAGAGTCGTCTCACGAATTTTCAAAAAGTATTTTATAATACGATTCAAAATTCTGCTCAAGAAGACTTTCTCTCGAATAACATTCATTATTTGAGGGGGAGTAGTTTGTTTAAAGAAAACTAATTTTGTATTAAAACAACGACTTGTGCACTCATTTCAGTGTACAATTTGGTTTTCAAAGTAAGGAAAGTGCCTTGCTAAACCATTTCTTAAAAAAAAAAAAAAAAAAAAAAAAAAAAAAAAAAAAAAAAAAAAAAACGTGCACTTTTCCTTGAAAACAAGAAGTTCTCATGCAAAGCTTATCTTAAACTCTCTTAATCTTGAGCAAAATTTATTCAAATTTTTTTCAAAAGGTTTTTCAAAACTTTTCAAAATTTTGCTCAAGATTTTTTCAAATCTTTACTCCCCAATTTGATCCACAGTTAAAAAAAAAATGTCAAAACTCATGCTCGTTTTGAGGGAGAGTATTTTGAAATCAAAATGCTTTGTCAAAATCATGTTTTTTTATGGTTTGTTCACACATAACAGTGTACAACCCGTGCTTGAAATTAAAGGACCCTGAGGTACGCTTCAGTGCCTCAATCCTTAGATAAGGAGCGAAGGCTTCCTACTTTTGAGTAGAATTAATCAAACATTTTCTGATTTTCATAATTCTGCTCAAAAGGCAAGTATTTCACCTCAATGAGTATTCACTTGTTGAGGGGGAGCACTTGAAACATTCATCGTTTGAAAATCAAAAGTTCTTGTTAAAATCTCCCCATAAGACTCAAAAAGCATATTTTAATCAAAAGTGTATCAAAAACAACATCTAATATGCTATTTTTGAGGGGGAGAAAAGAAAAAGTGATTAAAATATGAAAGTTAAATGTTGCTTAAAAGTCAAATCTCATGCGAGCTAGACTCAGATTCACCCAGGAATTGACGAAACATAAAAGTTAGTAAATTCGAAAAGACTTTTCCTCGACGGGTAATAACATCAAGTTAGTTACTAGAGCTAGTTGTCACCTAAAAGCTGACAATGGAACTCTTTAACTAGCCACGTAAGCGTGTCTCGAAAAGGATTTGTCTTAGTAGAAATGTACCGTCTCGAGAAACTTTCTGTGGACTTGACCAGGCCGGGTAATAACTTCAAGCTAGTCTGACTAGTGATGTAAGCGTGTCTCGAATTGGTCTTGTTCACTGAAAGTGGATCAATTCAAAAAGTGCTTGTTCCTCCCAAATGTGCAAATTTATTTAAACACTTAAGAGCACATGTGAAGGGGGAGCCCTTCTAAAGAAAACACAAAACTCTCAAAGTGTTAAACAAAATGTTTGATAATCACAAACAGTTTGAGAGATTTTCAATCAAAGGTTTCTTGGCTATTGTCGGATAATCATGGAGTTATAAGGTGATTAAGATAGGAAATTCAGTCCTATGATCCGCTAGAGCCGGAGGGATCTACCCAAGGACATCACCAATAGTTAGAATTAGAAGTCCTTAGGTATGATACGATAAAAGGAGAAAAGAATGAAAGGGAAAGAAGGAGTTGAAGAATTAAAAAGAAAAGTAAAGAAAAGGGTGAAAAGAAATAGCCCTCCAAATGTTCAACCTTAGGGCAGACACCGGGTTCAATTCATATGCTACTGGTCGTTGCTAAGGCAACACCGGTATTGAAGATAAAGTCGTCATGGACCCAGTGACGCAATGCACTAAACCTTCTTAACCACTCAAGTTCTCTTCAAAGAGCTTGTTTCATTCTCATGGGGAACCAGTGTAATCTATCGACTTATCTCTTAGAGATAGTTGATATTGAAGCAGGAGACCCCTCCCTAGTCTCCGTATAGGAAACCTAAGTGTGCACTTTTCGAGTCTAGAGCCATGAGAAACATCAAAGATCTCCTAGGAATACTTAGTACTTCTACAACTGGTGTTCTACTTCAATGGACACCAGCTGTAAACTATCGAGTCCTTCGCAGATCTTAGCAATCTGCCGAGAACGTTTATGAGAGAATTTACATAAGTATTTCTCAATGATTGAACAGAAATCCTGCCAGGATCAACATCAAACAGCCCTGACAGCAGGTCACTTCGGTAACTCCTTACGGGTTACGCTTAGTGTTTGCGGTGGTTTCTTAGCGGTCTACAGTCGTGGAGTGATCCCCAGCGACTCACCCAGTCATTGAGCTACTTAGTAGGTCTTGTAAGCTCCCTCGGGAGTATCTGACATGGGAACGGCCTTGATAAGGGTTAGAAGGAGTCTTCACACTATGCTGTTGACAATCTCTAGCTCCTTATCTGTAAGTACCGGATGTTTTATTGCTAACTGTTTACATGCAGGGTTACATCATCTCCATGGCGACAGATTTCACATGCTCATACATGCATCTTGAAGTCATCAAAAGCTCCCTCAAAGATCAAAGCAACACAAAGTTCAAAGAAAGATTCTACGCCAAAAAGAAGAATCTACAAAATATAAAGACTAAAGATCTTAAGTGAAAGAAAGGGACTACGTGCATGTATAAGTCAGAATTCAAAGATGTATGAGCATGTTGGAATGGCCGACGACCACCACAGACGCAGAAGTGACGCATGGCAGATAACTTCATAAGATGATCACCACCTCATCAACAAAGATCAAAGAACAATGAACGATTTTGAAGACGTCTAAAGCCTTGAAAGTCAAAGATTAAGATGAAGACGTCAAGAAACAGTGATGACCGACCCTTAGGGGGAGATTGTTGGGATCATACTTTTATATTTAGTCAAGTCTCGGTCATTACATTTTGTAATAAGGTGATCACAACTACATCAACTAAGAACAACGAACGATGAATGATTTAGAAGACGTCTAGAGCTTTGAAAGTCAAAGATCAAGACGAAGACGTCAAGCAACCTTGATGACCGACCCTTAGGGGGAGATTGTTGGGATCATAGTTTTCACTATTTTATCAAGTCTCGGTCATTTATAATAATGTTAGGTTGCTTAACTATTATTTACTTTCATTTACTAAATGTATTAAGTTTACTAGGCTTAAGGTATGAAACCCATGGGCCTCAAAGCCCACAAAATGATGAAAGGAAGGAGAGGGAGTGTTGCCCTAGCTCCTTCCCTATATATAGAAGCCTTAGGTCATTTGTAAACTTGGTTGGTTGTGTGAAATATTAAGGAAACTCTTGCAATTCTTATTCTCTCATTCTCATAATCATCCCATTCTCATTCTCATCTCTTTTCTATCATTCTTATACTTGTGTTTACATAAAGTGTGACCTAACAAAGGGACTTCACAAGATCATTCAAGAAGTTACAAGCTTCAACTCTAAAGTTGCAAGTCTTGGTAGCTTGGTCATGTATAAGCTTTGGTAGTTTATACTTCATTTTTGTCATGTATGTAGAAGTGATTGGTTAGTATTTTAGGCCTCAAAATACATTGTGTGTCAGGAGTAGTTGTACCCTTGTAAAAGAACTAACGGGAGTGGTTGTACCCTTGGTAAAGAACTCGACATCTAGCTTAGTGTCGGTAAAAGTGTAAGCGACGATGGGAGTGGTTGTACCCGTGTAAAAGAACTCGACATCTAGCTTAGTGTCGGTAAAAGTGTAAGCGACGTTGTAAAGGTTTTCTCCGCCGGTGAAAGGAGCTTGTTGATTAGTGCTTATAACTCTCGAGTTGGAAACTCGGGGCGTGGATGTAGGGCAAGGAAAAAGAGTCCTTGTAGCCGAACCACGATAAACAATCGTGTTGTGGTTTGATAGTTTCTTTCTCTATCTTTGCCTATTACATGTTGTTGTTTAGTTAGATTCGTCAATCACATATAAAGCTTTTCAAAGAATTAAAACAAGTAAATTTGTATTTATGTCTTTAAACAAATTTAAAGCTTTTCAAAGAACTAAACAAGCAAAGTTAGGATCATCACAAGTAAAGCTTTTCAAAGTATGAAACAAGTAAAGTTAGAATTGTTATTCACATGAAAAGCTTTTCAAAGAATCAAACATATAACATTGTGTTTATATCTTTAAGCAAACGTAAAGTTTTTAAAGGATATTCAAGCTAAAACGGATTTAAAAAGCGGTAAACGATTCAACCCCCCTTCTAGTTTTCCACACTATTAAGGAAGAAGCTTGATCCTTCATCATCAAATACTCTTATTGTTAAGTTGGTTGTTCTGAGGAAATTTTTTTATAAATACAGTACATTATTTACCAAGGTAAAAGTACAAACAAGACTTAAAGGGATATTGCTGTTTTCTTACAATTGTCTTGCTGCTTTTCATTTTGGCACGAAGTGGACGTACGAATAATGTGGCATAAGGACGTATGAATAAACTTATATGCTGATAGCCAGATATACACATATGCACTCGGTTGTTTTACCTCCTTAATCATAAGCTAAATAAGCCTCGTCATTTTCTGCTATCTACAGATTAGAGACAAAAGATTGGAGCTTGTTGCTTAGAAGCTTGTTGAAGACAAGAGTTGGATTTTATTATTCTCATCAGAAACTGTGTAATTAGAATGATTTTATTTTGGATTTCATTATGTGATTTCAAGTCACTGACAATGTTGTGTAATCAGATTTTGTAATCTGAATTTGCAAAAAGTATCACTTTTATGCTATAATCAGATTTTGTAATCAAAATGATTTTTAATTTGAATTTGCAGATTTTGTAATCTGAATTTGCAAAAAGTATCACTTTTATGCTGTAATCAAGTGTGGTCCATTTTGTAGATTCAATTGCAAAAATTGTACCTCGCATGTGTGGTCCTTTTTTACATATAAAGCGTGTACTTTTAACATTTCTACACGCTTTTTAGTGTGTATTTTATCATTTCTACATGCTTTTTAGTGTGTAGAGTAATGATATGTTGTTCACATATACAACCGTGTACTTTTATACCAATTTCTACACGCTTACTAGTGTTCACTTTTATACGTTTATTGACACTAAAACATGTATATTATTTTGTGACGCATATATACTACAAGCAAAAGGGAGCGTGTACTTTAATTTTTTACACACTTTTAAACGTGCAAATATAACAATATAATCATGTAAAATGAGGTGCTTTATTGTAGTGCACCATGACTAAAACTTTTTGCGCGATCCAGACTCAGAAGCTTTGGAAGAGGAAACCAAAGCATCAGCCAAATTAGCTCTCTTGCTACATTTCTCGCATGCTGGATAGTATCAACCATACTCCTTGTGAATCTTAGCATACACAACACAAGTGTACTCTTGCGATGTTTGCGTTTTTTATCAACGGTTAATAGTTGGAATAGTTTGAATATATAATATCATTTACGTATCTAAAATATCTATAATATTAATATTGATAATCAGAATTCCGAATCGATCCGACAATTTTCTTGGTTACACCCTTAAAGAAATTTTCAGGAGTTAAAACAGTACTGGTTAGAGAGAATAAAGCAATCTTAAATTCATTCTCGTCATATCCATCCTTCCCCTTTGATACCTACAACATATTATCATGTAAGAAACATTGTTTTAAATTGAATTTGTTAGCAGGTTTGGTCTTTTCATACTTCTGTTTGAATGCTTTGACCTTAGGAAGATATTCATTGATGTATATCTTACTAGAGAAGATATGCATGCCGACAGGTGGGGTACCTGCTAAGTTGATAATTTTATGATATCACATCAAAATTAGATAATTCTACATACATTAAATTGGCAATTTAAGAAGTTTATAAGTTTTTTTTTAATACCATTCCAATACTTGACTTTCCTTAACTGAACGATGAGAACAACATGGCATGATGATTCTTTGTTAGACGCACATTGGTTAAACATGTCAGTCGCTCCATCAAAGAAACAACATTCCAATTTGTTTCCCATGCATATATTATATAGTTGATACGGTTATTATAATCCATTATACATAACTATTAATGACAAAAATTATAATAAGTACACGTACTCAACATCCTCAAGCTGCACCAGTATGCGTCGCTTGGTCGTACCATGATTGTTAAATGATATAGGGTCCCCAAGCAAGACAATGGTGCCAATGACATCTGTGTATATCATAGTGTAAGTATATTGAAAGTACTTCACAGAATAAGGTAAAAAGGAAAAGAAATCAAATATGTAAATAATGAAAGTATAATTCACATACCAATTGTATCAGCTTCGTTGATGCGTCTAGGTATAAAATTTGTATATGGTTCAAACTTGAACGCTTTCAAGTTTTGATCAAACTGGTCTATGCGGGTCAAAGCAGTGTTTTCAAAAAACACAATCTTGTACTTGTGACTCAATAAAGGGTATTTACCCCATTTTCTCCCATGCTAAAATTGCTAATCCTATAGCACATACCCTCCTGAAGTACTCCCTCATACTTATGCATATCATCTTTCCTAGTGTTGTATTGGATGCGGTTTCTCTGATAAACACAACGTACAGATTAGATGCTCCATTCAAATAATACACTTCAAACATAATTACATAAAATTGCTTGTTAACCTACTCATCTTGAATCACACATACCAAACTCCAAGCAAGATTAGGCTTTCTAGGAGCATGTGAACGCCATATGCTTACACATTTGGCTTTCACTTTGACGTTATCCAACATAGGGTCCACATCGCACAAAGGGTTAAGTTCTGGTTCACATTATATACTTCAAAGTAAAAGTTTCAACATAAATGTTAATATGAATAAGCATAAGATTGTTAAGAAGAAAGTATGTATATATTATTTCACTGACATTATCACCAAGAATATAATGCAATCCTAATAAACAATAATTGTAATTAATGAAATTAAAAGAAAAAATAGTGGACTGCAAGTATGCACCTTTGTGATATAGAAAGAAGTGAATGTTGTGTTATGCAAATTAGTGAGTGATGCAATTTATAAGATGGAATTTGGGTTAACATTGTATTCTTGGTTAATATTATACTATAATTAAGGAAATAATATGTCAGTTTTCAATTTTTTAAAAAATTGCTCTAATTTCGGTGATGAAATTAAACAATAACGCGTTTCTTGTTACACAAATTACACAAATAAGGGATATGAATATTTTTGTGATAACACATTTTTAAAATTCAAATATGCTTAGTTGATTGTAATTCATACCTATTTAAGGTTATAAGTTTTAATCACAAACGTAGCCTGTATATTGATACCGTTAGTTGTGTGACCGGATAATTGCATAAGACATGAACATAAATAAAAATATTATTAAAAACAAATCTAAAACATGAACACAATTGTCATCAGGGTTAAATAAAAAAGTGTATTTGCCACAATAAATTATGAAAATCAAATTAGTAATCTGTAACTCATACAATTTAAGGTTATCACGACGAAGGAGGCCGGATATTCTTGGACACTGTGATGTCGTCGGAAATAAAAAAAATCAAAATTTGATAGTCCATATTGCACAAAATCATAGTACAAATCGCATGTGTAGATCATTATATCCAATGTATTTTTTGATTCGGATTTAGTTTAGTGAAATGGTGACATTGATTCAGATTTAGTTTAGTGAAATGGTGACAGGAATTGTTGGTAGCATTTTTTTTTCCATATTCACTTGAGATGATCGGATGAGAAATATCAGGGTTTCCAAATGAATTATCTATATATATACATAAAAAATGAGTTTCCCCTATTGAATGTGAGCATTAATATCACAAGCTAAGAAACTCAAATATGTAGTTTAAGCTAATGAATTTAGTACACGCGGAGCTTATTTTGAAGCTTTTAAGAGTTTTTATTTTTTAAGGATACATAAATATACAAGGCCTAATAAGTTATCAACTTCTTTTCAAATCTCCTTCATTTAATATGTTGCTCTTTTCATTTGCCTTCAAATAAATACACAAACTCTTCAACCACCATGATTGGATACTATAAATAATACCATTTGAAGAGCAAAAGTGTCTGAGTTTTTGGCGTATCAATGAATTTTTATGTCGGTATTCATCCTGGTACCTAATATCATATGATTTTATAATGTTTTATATACATTTGTGAGTTTTTTATTCTCATTTTTAGGGAAGTATTGGCCACGAGAACACACTGTTGGAGATTGAATGATGAATAGAGGAGTAAGGTAAAGAAATAATTATTCGAATGTAACTATTTATTTGTAGAAGACTCCTTTCAATTAGGTACAAATTGTTTTGTCAACAACTTTCTTTTTCAGATTTGAAGTTTAATTTCCACAGAAAGTTCCTCAACTCAGAAACTTGATCAAGGTTAATCTTATGTGTGATTAGTAAAAGTTGGATTACATGCCAAAAAAATGTAGATTCGGCACGAAGGACATAATTTTGTGTAAAATTAGCTTAAATGGAAGCAAAGGTCGAAGACTCTAGATAGGGAAGTCGAAATGACAAATAGAATGTATTTCAGATATACGTGTGAAGCATGGTGTACATGGTCTCCACTGAAGACGATATTTAAACATCATCATATACTTAATTTGGATAAAAGCATTAATGAACTTACCATTTTTACGTTTGCGTTCCACGAAAGCTGTGAATTAAAGTTCGTTAGTAAACTTCAATTTGTTTTATAAATCATATACTTAAGTTGGTTAGTATACTTAAGCAGTATACTTAAGCTGTGAATTAAAGTTCATCATATACTTAAGTTGGTTAGTAAACTTCAGTTTGTTTTATAAATCTTTCTTTAACGTGTGTACCAACAAAACATATATATATATATATATATATATATATATATATATATATATATATATATATATATATATATATATATATATATATATTATAGCATGATTTGAGTTTTGTTTTTGATTCTTTTTATAAGACTGTCATTTATACATTGTTATATTCCAAAAGTGCTTCAGTGTGCATAAATACTTGCATTTACGTGAACAATCAGCTATTATGAGGTTTAGGATATCGTGAACTCACCCGGATTTAGTTTTGTAATGGTTCCACCAATGAGCGGTGTTAAAAATTAGAACATCAACTCCTCTCCATCTTGATGAACCCCTATCGACAGTATCATGAACCAATAAATGGGACACGTAGTATTCAACCGTGCACTTATAATCTTGACATACAAAAATCATACAAAACCACATATCAAAATCACATGATTAAGTTGGTAACATTGACTAACTACAACTCATTCACCAAGTAGTCACTTTTCTGAAAACGACTTGCAACATAAATGATTAAACAGTTGTAATAGCTGATAAGCAAGAGATTGTATTTTTGTTAAAAAAGTTGGATGCTTTCTCATGTTAGTGTTATGTGCAGACTTGATCCAGGATTCGGGTGCGTTGGATTACGTATGGTCACAAACAATTTCTTGGTGGAAAATCGAAGTCCAGAAAGTGGAAATGCACGCTAAGTTTAGGAATACGCTCATGAGTGATAAGGACGAGATATATTCTTCTTATAATGTTTACTCTATTGTGTTTTTGATTTAGTCTCAAAATGTCATCAGATGTAAACCGTTGGGTTTAAACAAAGAACTTCTTAAAGGTGTGGTATAGAATTCGATGGTAGTAAAATGATAAATTCTCTAAATTACCAAGAAAATGTAGCCCACATATGTTACAAACGAGATATCTTCTTTTTAGCCACGCATTGTTGTTGCATCTTTCATATTTGTATTAGGCGATGAGTAAAAGTTCCAGCCTCCAATGTGCTACATATACATAACCTCACTGTCATAATTATCCATTCAATATTTGATTTATAAAATTATGCATATGCTTAGTTAGCAACAGTTTAGGATGGTGAAGTTGTAAACCATTGTAGTTTCATTTTTTAGGATCTTATGCATCCTACCTCCATTTACGTACTGAATAGAAATTTAAACGATATTGAAGATACATTAGAGTACCACCAAGTTCCTATTTTTGGAATACACACCATCTTGAAAAATTTCTTATGTTATGCGGTTATGTACACCAACGTTGCACATAGATATACGTTTCTAAAGCCATTCATGCCAGATGTGTGCCATCATCCAAAAGGATATTCAACAAGCTAAGTTAACCAAGGAAAAGGGTTTTTTTGGTTATATGGTTTAGCTACTCATCTCTTTTTATTCTACGAAGTTTCGGTCACATTTTCTTTGAAATGGTAATTTGACTCCTGGTTTCTTTGCTAGATAATACATGCTTCTTTGAAATGAGCAACCTCTAAATCTGCATTTTAAAGCTTTAAAGAGCTTTAAGCTTTTAGAAAAAAAATGTGAGCATTAATGGTAAACTCACATATTAAGCGTACTTTTATGTATCTAGCATAAGTACGTACTTAATAAGGTCTCTTCATGTTCATTGATAAGTTACATACTTGCAAGAAATAAATTGCACCAAACTCTTTATATGCTCTTTGTAATTAAGTGTATTCATTCTAATCAAAATGAGTACTTTAAATAGTCTTCTCAATGTTTGTAAGTTACATAAAATGTCCAACTATAAATAATACTTCCATTTCTCTACCTAGCATCTATTCAAAAGAAATTCAAGTATCTAGATGTGAAAATCTTACACATCTTTTTATGCTTCTTCTTTTTGACATGCAACGAAGTACTTCCAATGTAAACCCTCTCCGAGTACTTCTTGAAATTTGAGTATTAGCCTGCGAATTTGAGAGCAAAACCAATCTACCCAAGGTATAAACCTAAATTACGTGTGCTTAGTCTCTTGAAAAATTGAATTATATTCATGAGTTAATAAAAGTACATCAAACAATTTAGTCAACTACCTACATAAGTGAACAACTTATTTATAATTGTGTTCATTTTCATTCAATAAAAATTTAAATTGTTTTATAACTTTAAAAGGTTACGTTGCAGTTGATGTAAGTACTAAAGATATAAACTTTCGCTATAAGTTATGGTATTATTTAAGATGTTAAAAGGTCAAGAAACTTACATAAGGTACTTAATCGGAATTTTAGGTAACATATCGATATTAACAACAATTTATATACAACGAAGTGCATCGCACGTGTTGATTGTTGTTTGAAATCGACCAATTATGAATGCCCCATCTACTCCGACCATAAGACGATCCAACATGAAGAAAATATTTTGTGCGAAAGGGGGACTCCTTTGTGGTAGCAGACGTAAGTTGCCAATAATTGCTACCAATTTTAGTTTGTGGGGAACCCGTTCCAAGTAGGTTGCGGGAATTTGGGGAATGGGTGTGCCTATTCATTTGAGGTGAAGAGGGAAAACCAGAATTTCTTTTTGAGAAAGTACTTATTTATTCAATGAGTATACTTATTTAACTAATTTTACTTAATCATACTTAACTAATGTATTTATATCATAAACCATTATACCCCAATAAGAATCCAATATACTTACAACTTATATAAATACAATAAATATTTAGACAATGTTCTATAAATATATTAGTTGTTTAATACTTGGTTACAAATTTTATTTACAAGCCGTCTAAATCACCCAGTGCCACTTGAAGATATAACGATGTTTGTACATCAATTTGGGTGTAAAAGACAAAATGAAAAGACCTGAGTTGTTTGTAGCATAAACTATGTGTTTGAAATACCATGTTATGCGTTACGATGATGATAGTCAGTCATGTGTTTGATACCTTTTTCGTGAAACAATTCTATTTACAAAAGCTTACTTAAACAGACTTCATTTATTTAATCGAGTCCCCACCACCATCCCAATCAAAACTAAGCATAGAATAACTAAATACGCATAACCCCTGCAAAACAGATGATTTTTTATGGTGAACAAAGCCCGTGCATCGCACGGGCCATGCTGCCTCGTAATGAATTATAATTAGGTTTAATTGCTTAGTGCCATGTCATCATTTACACTTCATCATTTTGATTTACACCTCATATTTATTTTGCCATGCCATCATTAAAAACACTCTATTATATAGGTTGGTATCTACATTATATAATAAAATAAGGTTTTTTACAACCCAGCTAAACACGGAGCATTAAAAATTGGTTTAATGCAGTGATGTGTACTTCCTTATTTAACCCAATATGTACAATACCCTAATGCTATACTTTTTCTAAAACTGAAATAACAAGTCAACACAAATACAATACCTGTTCCTTCTTCCCTATGCTCATTCACTCTGCTCCTTCTTCCCTATGCTCCACAATTAATGTTGATCCGATTCTTGCTCCCTACGTTTGTTATTCTAAGAAATCATACTAAAAACTCTTTTAATTCAATCATCCCAATCTTCCTATAACAACTGATTCAATCTGTCTCTTCATCTTCTACTTTTGCAATTATTTATTTTCTTTTCACATGTTGTGATTTAGATATAGGTTGAACTAATTCTATTCTTAATTTTTATTTTTCAGGCTTCACATGTCAATTTACAATGATCCAGAACTTTGATTCGACCCAATAATTTATGTAAGTTTCAATTGTATTGAACTTCATTCGATTTATATTATTTTTATGTAAGCAGGTACTAATGATGAAGAAAACACCAGTCTCATCTCAAATTAGTTCCCGATGCGTGGGAATTGCACCAGGCTTTACCTCTCGAGGGATCTCGAGAAGCTTACAACCCCCACCAGGCAGTGTACCTGATCGTTGTAGTATAGTATAGTGACAAGTACCGAGGGATTGATCGTTCAACTCAAGAATAGTGTCACTAGGATTAGAAAGCCTAAAAACTAAGTCTAGAGGTGAGAGATGATTCTTTTTGTATTTTTTATGTTTTATAAAAGCAATTAAAATATCGGGTTTTGGAAGAGTGGGCGGAATTAGTTGTTAATCAACTAACCCAATAACTAAGATGCAATCAAAATAAAATAACAAAAAAAGTAAATAACTAAATTAAACTAGTGGTGTGAGTAATATGTGGGAGAAATGTGTTTACTTAGATTTCACTACTCCCTAGATATCTTTTACAGGTTAATTACTTGTTATAGTTGCGTGGATGACGGGTTATATTCCTTAATACCATTCATGGGGTGACATACTTACTTCCCCAATTCTATAAGCTCCTACTTCACTCCTATGTCGAGCCGGCTAAGAAGCTCCTAACATGGGATCATTAGAATTCGCTCATGCATTAAATACAACCATAAAAACCTAGTACACATCGGTTCATGTTTCCTAAGACGTTCAAGCATGTTACACAATGGAGATCTGCCAGTTTTCTTAAGCCTAACATTGAAATCATTCATCCATTACAACCATAAAAAAGTAATCAACATATAATTAACATCTAGGTTTCATTACATCTAAGCAAACACACGAAAGATCTAGCCTAGCATGTTGAAATCAAGACAAGCATAAGATATATTCAAACAACACATAGACATATTGAATGAATTGAAAGGAGACTTATCTTAATTGAACATGAAAGGTTTCAATGGGTGAAAACCCTTGGAAATACTTTAAAAAACGACCTAGGGTTTACAAAGTTCGGCCCTAGAATTCTCCTTACTTCCTCCTCTTTTATGAATGAAAAATAGAAAAGTATATATAGATTTTAGGAGGTGACGGCGTCAAGAGTAAAGTTCTGACTCCGCCATCTCGCCGCCAAATAAATTCTCAGATTGCCTAGATCTGCATCTGACGCCGTCACGTGTAATCCATCTTCAGGCCGTCACCAAATTAACTCTTGACGCCTTCAGGTTTTCACTGGGTCGTCATGGATTTTACTCCTGACGCCATCACAAATCCCTTCTTGACGCCGTCAGGTACTGTTCTCAGCATGGAAAATTAAGTCTTTGCCGTTTTCTTCACTTTTATGCTCCAAAAACGTCCAAAATGCTCCATTTTCCAGAATTCACTCCCAAAGTACCTAAAATCACAAAAGGAATGATTTAGAGCAATATTTGATCAGATAAATTCGAATTCGGGCTTAAATGACCCCTTAAAAGTGGTTCATTTTTCGCCTCATCATATACCCTTACACTTGAGATTTGCTTGTCCTCAAGCAAATATTCTTTTATTCTAATTGATGAGTGCTCAAACACATCATTTTTGGTCTAATATAAACTGCAAAACATACAAAAACACTCAGAAATACATCAAAATACCAAAAATATTTCAAAATTGTGTTTTAAATGTTTTAGATGCAATATGAGCAAAAACAAATGAAAAACGTACAAAGATTGCAAAATTGGCAGTTTCAGTCCCCCAACTTTCATAAAATGACAAAACTAGTCCCTAGATATTCAAAATATAGAAAATTATCGCCAAAGGCCCTTTTTAAATCATAAGTGGTCATATTTAGTCCTTTGGTGAAAAATTGGAAAGTTTTGGAAATTTACAGTTTAAGTCCCTGGAGTTTCAAATATTGGCAGAAAAGGTCCCTGGTGGGATAATTTTGAATGAAAAACCATTTTTAGTCCTTGGAAATTTAAAAATATTCAATATTATTCCTTGGACAAAAGTTTTTATAAAATGGCAATTTTAGTCCCCGGACTTTGAAAATTATCATTTTTAGTCCCCGGGAATTTTGAAAAGTACAAAATTGCAAAAATGGTTTTGGATACTTAAGATATGCATGAATGGTCCCTTATGATAACTATGGGAAATGTCCATTTTCAGTCCCCCATATTTTCCAAAATTACAACTTAGGTCCTTGTGGTTTTTAGTAACAACATCAAACGGACCCTTTATTATTTAGTGAACCCACCAAATCCATAAGCCAAAACTGATCCAGTCCAACCAATACCCCTCAGCCCACACAATCCGGCCCATCTCCAAAAGTAATAAAAATACACCCCAGGGTCAAACTACCCAGTCAAACCCTTCATCCTCCCCAAAAATCCGCTCCCTGGTTCCCCCTCCTCCATTAATGACCTCCACCTTTTCCTCACCAACTCTTCACCTATACCACTCCAACCCCCCTCCTAATTAATAACTTCAACTAACCACACCAACTCCACTACAACTGCCCTTTTACCATTTCGCGCCAAAAAATCATTTGAACGATGGGGATTGATTGAAGCAATCCAACGGCTGAGGGCAAGTGGGAAAGTCAGAAGAGACATCCAGGGACTATATAAGTCAAGAAAAGAGTGAAGAAATGGGTATTAGAATAGCAGTAGTTAGTTTTTATTTTTCTTAGTGTAAATTAAGTCGAATGTAATTTAAATTAGTTAATCATTTTCTAATTTGACTTGTAATCTCTGTTTTAGTATTAACATTATCCTTTTAATCAAAGCAATTCAGCTCTTGTTGTATATGGTTCATAGTTACATTTTATTATATAGCTTAAAAACTCCACTGTGCTTAAACAAGCTCTCATAAGCCTCACCCTCTCTTTACTGAGTTCATTCAAGCTAAGTATAGCTTTTTGTGAACTCAGTTTTGTTTAAATTCTATTTTTTTGTCAACAAATTAAAAAAGTCAAGGAAAGTCAATAGGTAGAAATTAATGCAGCAAGGTGATGTAGCAGGGTGTTTGGGATTGTTTTCTGTACCATTCAGCTTGGAATCAAGCTCCCATGAGCATTAAGTTTCTGGTTTGAGGTTTGTAGTTTTAAAGTCCAACATAAATTATTGTCTTGTTTTAGATATATTTCAATTTTCCATTTTTAGTTTGTACTTGGTATTGTGTTTAGTCCCTTATCAATTTAGTTTTCAAATTGTCTTATTAGTTTAGAACATAGGTTAGAATCAGTAAGCTTGCCTTACCTCATCATTTGCCTTGAAAAAACAAGATCAGTCAACCACATAGGGGTGTTTGGATTAAGTATTTCACCTATGTACCAGCTGTTGTATTGTTGTTGATTTGGTTTGAGCATGTCACCATAGGATAGTATAGCCTAATTAAGCCTTAAAATCCAAGTCCTAATATCAAGAAAGTCAAAATCATCTATTTTCACTCCCAACAGTTGACTGTTGGGATTTTGTGGTTGCACAAGCCATAAACCACTTACATAAGTTGTTACAATACTTAATTTCAGTTTCATATCTATTTATAAACATGTACTAATCACTTAGAAGTAGCAAAAGCTCAACAAAGTCAAAATTTGGTTTTTCTTAAAAAGTCAAAACATTCAATTGTGCAGAAAACTCAAAATGGTGAGATTTGTTGTGATTTATGTGAGAGGTATCATGCCCTGAGCTTTTGATATGTGATAATACCCCAGCTCAACTCCTGATTCCCCCCTTGCTTCATTTTTGCAAATTTTCTGTTGGGCCCCACCTTGCCTCAAAATCACTTGCAGGGCAAGGTTCACCCCTGCACACAGTCACCCAGGCTCAGTCCCCCAACTTCCTAGGTCTTTCATGCCCTCATCTGTGGGCCCCAGGGTTCAAATCTTGGTTCTTTAAACTCCCTAGGTGGGTGGCTATCCAATGCACCCATTCTTGTGCCCCCAATCAACCTGGTGTGCCCCCTAGATACCCCACAAGTCTGTCCCATTTTTAGTTAAGTTTCAAAGTTCCAATGTGCTTAAATCAGCTTATTGGCTTATTCTGTGGACTAATTGTGCTTTTTCTTGCTTAAATAAGTTTATCTTACTTATTTACACCAGATTTACCCATTGTGGGTCCCACACAAGCTGGTTTAGCTTATTTTCCTTGGTGGTCAAACAAAGTCAACTGTTGGGTCAATTAGCTTATACTCAGCTTATTTTTAAGCTCCATAAAACTTGTTTTTACAAAAGTTGTTAGTTTTTAGGTATTAAATAAGTTTGTAAAAGAAAAAAAATCCAAAAAAGTCAATTTAAAATTAAGTGATAGTTTCTATTTAATGTATTTAATTTTAATTTTCATTTTTAAATTTTTATTAAGTACTTGTCATTTTTATATTTTTATTAATTACCTATTATATTAAATTATTTATAGTAATTTTCTCATATTTTTATTTCATCATTTAGTATTTATTAGAATTAATCTTAGTTTTATTAATTATTAATTAATAATTAGTTTAAAATAGCATAATTAGTTTTTATTAAGTAAAACCTAGTTTTTATACTTTTTATAGCTTTTATATGTTATAAAATATTTTTAGAAATTTTCTTAGAATTTTTACTGTTCATTTAGTAATTTTCTTAATTTAAAGTAGTTTAATTAGGTAATTAGTGATTAATTAGTAATTAATTAATAAAAAAATCACAAAAAGACAAAAATACTTATTTTTATTTTTAACACTTATTTTTAGTTATTTTATAATTTTAGGAATTTTATTTTCACCTTTTTAGTATTTAAATAATATTGTATTATATTTAAGTTACTTAAATTTTATTAATTAGTAATAATTAGTAATTAATTAATAATTAATAATTAATTAGTGTAAAAATTAATTTTAATTTTCTAAAAATTTTCTTTTATCTTGTAGTTTGTAAAAAAGTCATTTTAACCCCCTGGGTGTTTTCAAATTTCACTTTTCATGTTTTATTTTGTACGTCTACGTTTTGTTTAAGCGTAACGTACGCGTTTTTAAGTTTTAAACGTTTCTGGGTTTTCAAACTTTCCCGTCTTATTCACATAGCTTGTTTAAGCTATTTCATTGTATATTCCTTAGTTCAATCACACACAACCCTTTTTCCATCCAAATTCACCCTATCACGAAACCGTTTGTTAACAATTCACACCTCGTCGGGACATAACGACCCGGGGAAACCTTATACTTCCGCGGAGCATTGATCTAGGCTATTTGACTTTGTTGACCATTCCTTGGTCAATATAAGTTAGGTGGTTCGGGCTCAATCACTAATCAAAAGACAAGTTAGGGGTCTTTTAACACTAATATAAAAGTAATTACAACAAATAATCGTTCCACCAAAGACAAGCACGGAGGTCATACACTAGCACCTCACAAATAGTGTTTAGATACTCATATCTCTCGGGTGTAATAAAGTTATATCACAATATGGAAATGGAAAACATCTCTCACTACCTGTCATAACAAATTAGATTACCATAGGCTTGGAAAAGGATCAAACCTCCACCACATGGCGTAAGCACCTAGGATAAACTATCAAAGAGGTCTTTTAAAGGGTTGTAACGTTAGGTATAGGGATATGAAATACACGGTTTTGTTGGATATATGCAATCTTTACTGGTGGAGAGTTAATAATCTTGGTTAATTACATGTACAATATGGCGTTGCTAAGCCAAGACTAGACTCGACTTAAGCTAATAAATGGAAAATAACAAAAACATAAAACAAACAAAGAATGAAACGGGATGGTAGTCCGTATGTTTTTTCTCTTTTTTTTATTTTATTTTATTATTTTTTTTTTTGCATACACTCTTACCCTACCATTCAAAATAATACATCATAGGGAATGAACATTCCCCTTACACTTGAATTTTTACATACTTTAGAATAAACTAATCTAATGACTCGAATTAAGATAATCAAAACACTTGGAGCACTTTTAAGATTAACGTACGTATGGGGGTAATAAAATGATGTTCTTTCCCATTACTCCATAACATAAGTACTTTACCCATGAGTCCCAAAACAATATGTACAAGATATGACTCGACTTAACAACCATGTAACCAATTAGATAATTAACTAAGGGTTTAAACAATTAACAATAATGCACTAAAGATGAGTGCATACACGGAAGGCTAAGGCGATTTGGTTGTACATTTAAGTGGGGTGTAACAAATTCTTTCTTTAAGTAAGATGCTTAAAGTTAGAAACGAAAAGATAGGCTCGGATGGGTGTACTAGGGGTTTCGTGTTCTAAAAATGAGTACAACGCTAAGGTGTGGGAAAAATTAGTTGACTTAACTAGCCAAGTAATATGACTTAAATGGTCAAGTAATTATGATACGGGTTTAACACAAGGGTGATCCTAATGCCTCTTATCATGTAGTAAATCCTACTATACGAATGTAGTCTCACTAGCGGTCTTGGGATGCATCACTAACACAAGTTCTAGAATCTAAATGCTACCGGTACACTCATAAGCACTAATAGTAAATGCTTTTCCTATCAAATCTAAAGGCGAACCTCACATATTTGGGTGGAAAATTTTTCTGAATAGTACGGTTTCGTGCTAGTCATACAATCTCCTATCCATGAGACGCTTGCTAAGGCTAAAGTTTCACTCCTAAATCTTGTAAAAAATTTTAAATTTGGTGCTAAAATTACACTAACAAGTATTTCTCATAGTTTTATTACACACCTACTATCAAACAAAACAAACTCAAGTGAAAGTGTATCCTATAGGGTATCATCATTTACCCTCCCTTTACACTTAGGATGAACATTGTCCCCAATGTTCAAGTAAAGACGTAAAAGTAAAACAGGTAAAAGAATGAAATCAAATACTCCCCTGATTCGCTCGGTATGGATAGTATGGTAACCAGGTTAGATCTTCCTCCAAGAAAATGAACAATCAAAGCTTGCCTTCCAGAATAGAAATCATCTTCTTGTCATACCTAACCTGTTAAATCTGAGAGAACAAACAAAGCAACCTCGCGTAAAATCGGCGGCAATCTATATATACTAATAAATCCTAGAAAACAAGGTAAGATATAATGCTTGTGGAATGATGTTTGCAGATTTCCTGGAGATTATAAAACTGAAGAATTAACAAAAACTTAAAGACTCCGTTAGAGAAACAAATTTAGCAAAATTTCCAGATTTTTACACGTGACGCCGTTAAGAAGAAATTCTTGACGCTGTCAGAAGTGACCTGCAGAAATTCTTATGTTAAGTTTCCGGAAAATTTCTGGAAAAACTTTGTCCTACTTCCTGGAAAATCCTGCAAAACATCATTATGACTCGATACAAGCATTTGACTCTAACAAATACGAATATACATATTCATTTAATATTGTGGAGAATCATGATCGAGTTTGTTTCTTAATAAACATATTTGGGGTTTCCCCTTACACTTATCTTTTGCGAAATACCTTTGGATGAAGTTAAGACTAAGCCAAACAACAAAATAAAGTATTTTCACAATTTTATTTTGAAACATGATCTACCAACAATAAAAATAAAGCATGCATACAGAAGCAAATAACAAACAAACAAATAAAAATCACACAAAACATGGGTTGCCTCCCAAGAAGCGCTTGTTTTTGTTTGAGTCACGAGCCTGACTCTACCCTTATTTAACAGAAATAGGGGAGATTTTCCCTACACTTAGGATTAAGTGCGGGTGGAAGTAGCGATACACACCCTTAGGGTGGAAATATGCCTCGTGAGGAAAGAGTGGTGGATGAATTATATGCTCAAAGGGGTGTGCTCCTATCATCATAACCTTACCTAATTCAATCGGGTTAATGGGTGGATTAAGATTTTCTCCTAGAAAGGGATCATTTTTAATCAACTTCAAGAGATTACTAGTTGGGGATCCATCTTGATCTAATAAACCCGGTTTAAACCCATAATATTTCTTGTAATCACTCATGAATGGGTGATGTAAATATGTAAGATCATGGTTCACTCCTATGTTAGCTTCTACTACGCAAGGTTTAGAGTCTACTACCTTTATCCTAAGACTACCCGGACTATATGGTTTGATGGGTGGATCGGAACCTATTTCAATTCCTAAATTTTCATCCAAGGATAGAAGATTAGGTAACGGTTTTGGTTGAGGCTCCGGTTCATTAAAACTAGGAACTTCCCTATAACTAAGAGTAAGGTTATCATTATAAGTATTCAAACCTATATCCTCTAGTTGTGTTTGGTTCAAAGGTTCTACCTCTATTGGGATTCCTAAAGTTTCTTCTACTTCTTTCGGGGTAAGTCACGTGAGGTGTGTGTGCCTCAAATGATGGTAGGACTTGTGGGGTACTTGGTGGGCTTAGATTTTCAACTCTATCCTCCATCTTATCAAGATTACCAATGTGCTTAGCTTGTATTGTGGTGAAATCAAACCACTCTGTGCACCCAGTTATCTCATCTATAGTCTTATCCCCAAACAAACTTCTTGCTTGTTCCCTCAAACTTGCTATCAATTAATCCGTAACAACATTTGTTGGGTTGTCCATTTTTTTGGCAAGTATGGCACAATTCTCTATGGTTTCCCATGCTTCATCAGCACTTAATCCCCAAAGGTCCCCATCTGCGGAATGGTCAATGTCTATTTTGGTATAGTTGTCGACACGATGGTAAAATATTTCAATTTGGGACCATAGATCGAAATTATGATGAGGGACTTTTCGGAGTAAATATTTAAAACGAGCCCATGCATAATAGATAGGTTCATCTTCATGTTGTTTAAACATCAAGATGTCATTAGGAGTGGGTGAATTTTGTGGTCGCTAGTATGGTTGATTCGCGTTCTCCATAATGGTGAACGGAATAGTCAATGAAAATTACGAACAAACACACAAAGAAAAAGATAGACTAAAGAAAATCTAAAAATAAAATTAAAATCTTACTAGAAAGGAGTCTAGCAAGTAGACTTAATTAAAAGAAATCCTAACCTAGACAATAACTATTCCCCGGCAACGGCGCCAAAAACTTGATGCGTGGGAATTGCACCAGGCTTTACCTCTCGAGGGATCTCGAGAAGCTTACAACCCCCACCAGGCAGTGTACCTGATCGTTGTAGTATAGTATAGTGACAAGTACCGGGGGATTGATCGTTCAACTCAGGAATAGTGTCGCTAGGATTAGAAAGCCTAAAAACTAAGTCTAGAGGTGAGAGATGATTCTTTTTGTATTTTTTATGTTTTATAAAAGCAATTAAAATATCGGGTTTTGGAAGAGTGGGCGAATTAGTTGTTAATTAACTAACCAAATAACTAAGATGCAATCAAAATAAAATAACAAAAAATGTAAATAACTAAATTAAACTAGTGGTGTAAGTAATATGTGGGAGAAATGTGTTTACTTAGATTTCACTACTCCCTAGATATCTTTTACAGGTTAATTACTTGTTATAGTTGCATGGATGACAGGTTATATTCCTTAATACCATTCATGGGGTGGCGTACTTACTTCCCCAATTCTATAAGCTCCTACTTCACTCCTATGTCGAGCCGGCTAAGAAGCACCTAACATGGGATCATTAGAATTCGCTCATGCATTAAATACAACCATAAAAACCTAGTACACATCGGTTCATGTTTCCTAAGACGTTCAAGCATGTTACACAATGGAGATCTGCCAGTTTTCTTAAGCCTAACATTGAAATCATTCATCCATTACAACCATAAACAAGTAATCAACATATAATTAACATCTAGGTTTCATTACATCTAAGCAAACACACGAAAGATCTAGCCTAGCATGTTAAAATCAAGACAAGCATAAGATATATTCAAACAACACATAAACATATTGAATGAATTGAAAGGAGACTTATCTTAATTGAACATGAAAGGTTTCAAGGGGTGAAAACCCTTGGAAATACTGTAAAAAACGACCTAGGGTTTACAAAGTTCGGCCCTAGAATTCTCCTTACTTCCTCCTCTTTTATGAATGAAAAATAGAAAAGTATATATAGATTTTAGGAGGTGACGGCGTCAAGAGTAAAGTTCTGACGCCGTCATCTCGCCGCCAAATAAATTCTCGGATTGCCTAGATCTGCATCTGACGCCGTCACGTGTAATCCATCTTCAGGCCGTCACCAAATTAACTCTTGACGCCCTTCTCTTGACGCCTTCAGGTTTTCACTGGGTCGTCATGGATTTTACTCCTGACGCCGTCACAAATCCCTTCTTGACGCCGTCAGGTATTGTTCTCAGCATGGAAAATTAATTCTTTGCCGTTTTCTTCACTTTTATGCTCCAAAAACGTCAAAAATGCTCCCTTTTCCAGAATTCACTCCCAAAGTACCTAAAATTACAAAAGGAACGATTTAGGGCAATATTTGATCAGATAAATTCGAATTCGGGCTTAAATGACCCCTTAAAAGTGGTTCATTTTTCGCCTCATCAGTTCCCTGATTATTCATCCTACAAATTAATTTGGCTTTTGTTTCCTTTACAGGTTTTATACTGAATGCATATGGACGATCTCTTAATGGAACAACAAAAGGTTAGTTACTCTTTCTTTCTTTTCTTTTAAACTGTTGTTTTGTTGTGTTTACAACCAAGTTACCTCTTTGTTCTATTATTTTGTTTTGTTGATAATTTGTAATTGATGTCGATATGATACTTAAAGACTTTGATTAATCATGGTTTATGTGTGTATGATTGCAGAAATGCGCGAAAAAAGGTACCTGATGAAGTGTCCACATGTGTTTGATGAAATGCTTCAAAGAGACATATATAAAAGGTTTCATATAAGTAGCACGACATTTTGATTTATTTTGTTGTAGTTTTAATTGTGGTCTAACTTATTAGCTAATGACCCGTTGAATCACATTTTAAAGTAGTAAAAAAATGAATAGATATTTACACATTTTAAAGTAGTAAAAAAATGAATAGATGTTTACACCTAATGTGGCTCAATTTGATGTTTGTTTTTAACAGGTGATGTCAAGGTGTGTTTGAAATTTTGTGATAATGTGATTATTTGGTGAAGTTTGAAATATTGTAGTTAATGTAGAAAAGTTTGAAATCACTATTGAATATAAAACGCGTCATATTGTACATTGAGTAATTTGGCTTGAAACCTTTATGACCAGTTGATCACAAATGTGTCATTATACTGCCTCTTGACTCATTGACTTTTTTTAATGTCTAAAAGTGGATACAAATGAAGAATTAAATATTTCAAGATTGGCAAGACAAACTTTGATCACACCGTCGGTTTTCTTAACATGAGGTAATGAGATATATAAATTTTAGTCGCTTTGTTCGGTTATTGATTTGTGGAGCTGTGTTTGTATATTTTACTTTTTCATTTTTTGTATACACTGAAAATGTATGGATAGATTAAAATTTTGTAGTATATAATAAATAATTTGCCAATGATGAAGTTAAGTTGCATATGATTGTGAGATATTTGTTATTTATCTGAGATTGTACTGAATGATTATTAATTTTTTATCTGACATGATTATGATGAAATTGATTGGTATCTGTTAGTGATATCTATAATTTAGGCTGAAATTTTACCGAATGATAATCTATATATGAATAGTGTGTTTGCGTATGATGAAGCTGATCTATATTTGTTAGTGAAGTGTTTGTTTTTTTAAACTGAAACTGTATGCAACGAGAAATCTATTTTTGATAAATTTGCTTGCTTCTGGTAAATTTGATTTGTATATGTAAGTGAATAATTTGTATTTAGCTGAAACTTCAACTTGCCTATCCTTAAACAATGCCAATGATATTCACGACAATGTCAAACCGACAGGTGGTGTTGTTGTCCAGGTGATTGCTCGACTCCAACTTACTGATTCTTTATTTGTGTACTAAGGGTGTGCTTGGTTAGAGGTATTAAGGGGTAAGGAATGGTAATGTTAATGATTAAAGGTGGTTGGTTTGCTATAATGCAATGGAGCATTACGCAAAAGTGGGTAATCAACCATTACTCAACAAAATGGGGGTAATGGCATTGCATTCCTTAGTATTCCTATTATCTTTGCCATTGACATTCCTTGATTTGTACCAAGCAGACCCTAAGAATGCAAGCTATAGTGTTTATATATTTGGAATTAGGGCTGCAATCAAGTCAAGCTTTTATCAAGCAACTCGAGCTCGAGCTCGAGCTCGAGATGGGCTCGATCGAGTCAAGCTTTTATCAAGCTCAAGCCCAAAAATTAGCTCGAAACATTTAACGAACCGAGCTCAAGCTTTGGATAGCTTGGCTCGAGCTTGTATCAAGCTTTAACATATATATATATATATATATATATATATATATATATATATATATATATATATATATATATATATATATATATATATTTTCATTTAAATTTCATATAAATAATTAGAAGCTAATTTTATAATTAACCAAAGTATAAGGGATTAGTTTGCAAATACTTGGATAATCCCTACGGTACCCTACCTAACGATTTGCATTCTTATCTAACATAACAAAGTGACACAATCTGTCACAATCACACACACTTCTTGGCTTTTCTTTGTAAGTTCTCATTATCAACAATTTTTATTTAATAATTTTAAGTGTTAACATCATCAATCTATATTATATGCATGTTGATAAGGCGAAAAATGAACCACTTTTAGGGGGTCATTTAAGCCCGAATCCGAATTTATTTGATCAAATATTGCCCTAAATCGTTCCTTTTGTGATTTTAGGTACTTGGAGAGTGAATTCTGGAAAAGAAGCCATTTTGGACGTTTTTTGAGCATAAAAGTGAAGAAAACGGCAAAGTCTCAATTTTCCATGCTGGGAACAGTAGGTGACGGCGTCAAGAGTAATTTCTTGACGGCGTCAAACCTCAATAATTAAATCCGAGAGTTCATGAAGGCGTCAAGAGTTATCCTGACGGCGTCAAACCCCAAGAATTAAAATCCATAGTTGATGACGGCGTCACACACAGGGCGTCAAGAGTAATTTGTGTGACGGCCTAGGCCTTGACGGCGTCAGAAGTAGATCAAGGCCGTCCGAGGAAGTATTTGGCGGCGAGATGACGGCTTCACACCTTTGTTCTTGACGCCGTCATCCCTATTTTCCTATATATAGTTTTCTAGTTTTTCACATTTAAAGAGAGAAGTTTTGGGAGAAACCCTAAGTACGATTTTGGTATAACTTTACAGGTTTTTCAAGGGTTCCAACCCCTTGATACCTTGCATGATTAATCAAGATAAGTGTTCTTCTAATTCAATCAATATGTCTATGTGTTGGTTGTCTATATCTTTTTCTTGTCTTAATTCTATCATGCTAGGCTAGATCTCTTTTGTGTTTGCTTAGATCTAATGAAACCTAGATATTGATTATGTATTGATTACTTGTTTATTCTTGTTTTGGATGAATGATTTATATGTTAGGCTTAAGAAAACTGTCAGATCTCCATATGGTAACATGCTTGAACGTCTTAAGAAACATGAACCGAGGCGCACTAGGTCTTTATTGGTTGTATTTAATGCATGAGCCACTGTTTACAATCCCTATAGTTGTGCTGGGCATGGTGTAGGAGGAGATAAGAGCTCATAGAATTGGGGAGTTATGTGTGCCACCCCATGAATGGTATTAAGGAATACGATCCGTCATCTATGCAATTATAACAAGTAATTAACGTGTAAAAGATATCTAGGGAGTACTGAAATCTAAGTAAACACATTTTCTCCAATTACTGCTCACAACTTTAGTTTAATTAGTTTATTTTCATTTTTATTATTTTATTTTGATTGCATTTTAGTATTGGGTTAGTTGAATAGCAACTAATTCCGCCCACTCTTCCAAAACCCGAGATTTTAATTTGCTTTCTAAAAAAATATAAAAACACAAAAATAATCATCCCTCACCTTTAGAACTAGCATTTAGGCTTTCTAATCCTAGCGACACTATTCCTAAGCTGAACGATCAATCCCCCGGTACTTGTCACTATACTATACTACAACGATCAGGTACACTGCCTGGTGGGGGTTGTAAGCTTCTCGAGATCCCTCGAGAGGTAAAGCCTGTTGCGATTCCCACACATCAAGTTTTTGGCGCCGCAGCCCGGGGAATAGTTATTGTCTAGGTTAGGATTTCTTTTTATTAGGTCTACTTGCTAGATTCCTTTCTAGTAAGATTTTATTTTTATTTTTAGGTTTTCTTTAGTCTATCTTATTTCTTCGTGTCTTTGTTCGTAATCTTTACCATCCGACATCATGGAAGGTGGTAACATCTTTGAACCCATCATCCCACCACAACAAAACCCACCACTAGAACCCCTTAGGCCCCGAACCTTAGGAGAGTATTCCCGACCTAGCCACCAAGGCTACCGAAACACCATTGAGCTCACCGGAGCCAATGTGACCCCCTTGCGATCCGACACCATCCGGTTGGTGCAAAGCGGATGTGCATTCCATGGACTTCGTTCCGAAGATCCAAATCAACATCTTAAGGACTTTCTCAAAATCGTAGATTCCATAGACCTAGGTGTTGAAACTAGAGAGACCACCCGTTTACGCCTATTCCAATTCTCTCTACGGGATCAAGCTAGTCAATGGCTTGAGCGTTTACCCGCGGGATCCATCACCACATGGGATGATCTCACCACTCGTTTCCTTGCTCAATTTTTCCCACCGGGGAGAACTACTAAGCTTAGGAATGACATCTTGATGTTCCAACAACGTCAAAATGAATCTCTTTATAAAGCATGGACTCGTTTCAAGGACTTACTCCAAAAAGTCCCTCATCAAGACATAGATCTTTGGCTCCAAGTCCAAATCTTTTATGACCATATCAACATCTCCACGAGGCGAGTCATTGACCAATCGGCCGGTGGTAAGCTACGTAATCTTAGTGCGGAACAATCATGGGAACTCATAGAAGATCTTGCTCTCTATGACAACAAAAGTTGGAACGATCCCCGTGACTTGAACAAAACGGTCAAGGCAATATCTTTGCCTTCGAACAATTCTAGCACTCCCGACCGTAGGATCATGGAACTTGAGGACCAAGTCAAGTTTCTCATGAAATCTTACGATGCTCCTAAGCCTTCAAGCCAAGTGAACAAAATCACTTCTTCATGCGAATTACGTAGTGGTCCCCACGACACTCGTGATTGTGTGGAACTCCCCGGAACAGCTTTTGCAGACTACGCATCCACGCGTACCGACGAAGCGGGAGATAAGTGGTACACTTTCAAGCCCGAGCCAAACACATACGGTGATTCATACAACCCCTCATGGAAAAATCACCCAAACCTTAGGTGGAAACAAAATCAACCCAATTCCTCCAATCCGCCTAACCGTTACCAACCAACCGGTCCACCATCCAACCGTACTTTCAACAACAATCCTTCTAACAACTATGGTAATACCAACAATCTTGAAGGATTGATGTCAAAGTTTATGGCATCTCAAGAGGTTCACATAGCTAGGTTTGAAACCGAATTCAACCAACAACAAACGGAGATGACCAACAAGATTGACAACTTGTTGAAAGCCCTCAACAACCAAGCATTAGTCACACCTAGGAAGGACACTAGGGACACCAATAACGGAAACCAAATTAAGGATCCCTCATCATCTAAACAGGTCCACTTTTTTAATGTTGTCACTATTAAGCCGATAGATAAGGAGATAGAAGAGAGTGACAAGAATGAAGTTAGGATAGAAGCCGAGACTAAGGATGAGAATAGGGAAGTTGAGGTTGATAATAGAGAGGAATTAGAGGAGGTAGAGCCTATAGAAGAATACTTTGATAAGTTGCCAACCAAGGAAGAACGGGAATACCATAAAGATTTATTCGATAGTCCCGAGAGAACATATATCTTTGGCGACCCCCTTATCAAAATGGGAGACCCCTCTAACATTAACATCCCATGCAATATCGGGCACATGCATATATGGAAAGCTTACATCGACCCTAGATCCCCCGTGAACATCATGACTAGGACTTATTACAATTGGGTGATGAAGAAGCAACTTAATTTTAGGATGATGCCTAATAGGAACCTGATAAGTAATTTTGCGGGAAGAGTGAAAGGATTGCATGTGATTATAGGGAATCTCACCTATGAGATCGATTTTATGATAGTTGAGGACACTCGTCCGGTGATAGATGCTTGCCTAAGCCAAGTAATATTCGGAAAACCATTTGTTGAGGCCACTAGGATGAGTTATGATCCGACTTTAGGGATAGTTAGATTCAAGAAAGAGAATGATGAGGTTGCTTATCAAATGCCCTACAAGATTGAGTAATACCGCCTTCTCTCTAATTTCGAAAAGGAACACAAGCAAGCGGCTTATTATAAGAATGAGGAGGATAGACGTAGAGGAGTAGAGTATGTTAGAAATAGGATGCTTGGTTTCTATAAAGAGTGCTTGTAACTAGGTCCGGAATACAAAACTGGTTTAGAAGACGACCTAGAGAGTGGAACCAATGATGAAATCACGTAGTAACCCATTACCTTGAGTCTAGCTACAAGACTCGTAAATAAAGAAAAGCGCTTCTTGGGAGGCAACCCATGCTTTGTGTGATTTTATTTTGTTTGATTGTTATTTGCTTCCGTATGCATGCTTTATTTTTATTGTTGGTAGATCATGTTTCTCAATTAAAAAGTGGAAATACTTTACTATGTTGTTTGGCCTGGTCTTAACTCCAACCTAAAAGTATTTTTGCAAAAGATAAGTGTAAGGGGAAACCCCAAATATGTTTTCAAGAAACACACGATCATGATTCTCCACAATTTCAAGTGAGCATGTATATTCGTATTTGTTAGAGTCAAATGCTTGTATTGAGTCATAATGAAGTTTTGCAGGATTTTCCAGGAAGTAGGACCAAGTTTTTCTAGAAATTTTCCAGAAACTTAACATAAGAATTTCTGCAGGTCCATTCTGACGGTGTCACGAGTTTACTCTTGACGGCGTCAGGAGTAAAAATCTGGAAATTTTACCGGTTTTGTTTTTCTAACGGAGTCTTATGGTTTTTATGAATTATTAAGTTTTATAATCTCCAGGAAATATGCAAACTTCATTCCACAAGCATTATATCTTACTTTGTTTTCTAGGATTTAGTAACTTATATAGGATGCCACCGATTTTACGCGAGGTTGTCTTGTCTATTTTTGTCAGGATTTACAGGTTATGTTCGACAAGGAGATGATTTATATTCTGGACGGGAAGCTTTGATTGTTCATTTTCTTGGAGGAAGATCTAACCTGGCCAACCTATAATCCATACCGAGCGAATCAGGGGAGTATTTGATTTCATTCTCTTTACTTTTTCACTTTTACATTCTTTACTTGAACATTGGGGACAATGTTCATCTTAAGTGTAAGGGGAGGGTAAAAAGATGATACCTTACATATGCACTTTCGCTTGAGTTTGTTTTGTTTGATAGTAGATGTGTAATAAAACTATGAGAAATACTTGTTAGTGTAATTTTAGCGCCAAATTTAAAATTTTTTACAACATTTAGGAGTGAAACTTTAGCGATAGCAAGCGTCTCATGGATAGAAGATTGTATGACTAGCACATAACCGTATATTCAGAAAAATTTTCCACCCAAATATGTGAGGTTCGCCTTTAGATTTGATAGGAAAAGCATTCATTATTAGTGCTTATGAGTGTACCGGTAGCATTTAGATTCTAGAACTTGCGTTAGTGATGCATCCCGAGACCGCTAGTGAGACTACATTCGTGTGGTAGGATTTACTACATGATAAGAGGCATTAGGATCACCCTTGTGTTAAACCCGTATTATAATTACTTGACCATTTAAGTCATATTACTTGGCTAGTTAAGTCAACTAATTTTTCTCACACCTTTAGCGTTGTACTCATTTTTAGTACACGAAACCCCTAGTACACCCCGCCGAGCCTATCTTTTCGTTTCTAACTTTAAGCATCTTACTTAAAGGAAGAATTTGTTACACCCCACTTAAATGTACACCCAAATCGCCTTAGTCTTCCGTGTATGCGCTCATTTTTAGTGCATTATTGTTATTTGTTAAACCCTAAGTTAACTTTCTAATTGATTACATGGTTGCTAAGTCGAGTCATATCCTTGTACATATTGTTTTGGGACGATTGGGACTCATGGGTAAGTACTTATTTTATGGAGTAATGGGGAAGAACATCATTTATTACCCCCATATGTACGTTAATCTTAAAAGTGCTCAAAGTGTTTTAATTTTCTTAATTCGAGTCATTAGATTAGTTCATTGTAAAGTATGTAAAAATTCAAGTGTAAGGGGAATGTTCATTCCCTATGATGTATTATTTCGGATGGTAGGGTAAGAGTGTATGCAAAAAAAAAAAAAAAAAAAAAAAAAAAAAAAAAAAAAAAAAAAAAAAATCGAAAAATCAAGAAAAAAAAAATAGAAAAAGAAAAAAAACATACGGACTACCATCCCTTTTTATTCTATGTTCATTTTATGTTTTTGTTATTTCTCATTTATTAGCTTAAGTCGAGTCTAGTCTTGGCTTAGCAACGCCATATTGTACATGTAATTGACTAAGATTGTTAGCTCGCCACCAGTAATAACTTCCTTTATCCAACAAAACCTTGTAATTCATATCCCTATACCTAACGTTACAACCCTTTAAAAGACCTCTTTGATAGTTTATCCTAGGTGCTTACGCCATGTGGTGGAGGTTTGATCCTTTCCCAGGCCTATGGTAATCTATTTTGCTATGACAGGTAGTGAGAGATATCTTCCATTTCCATAATGTTATATTACTTTATTACACCCGAGAGATGTGAGTATCTAAACACTATTTGTGAGGTGCTAGTGTATGACCTCCGAGCTTGTCTATTGGTCTTTAGTAGAACGATTATTTGTTGTAATTACTTTTATATTAGTGTTAAATGACCCCTAACTTGTCTTTTGACTAGAATAAAAGCGCATTTACTTGAGGACAAGCAAATCTCAAGTGTAAGGGTATATGATAAGGCAAAAAATGAACCACTTTTAGGGGGTCATTTAAGCCCGAATCCGAATTTATTTGATCAAATATTGCCCTAAATCGTTCCTTTTGTGTTTTTAGGTACTTGGAGAGTGAATTCTGGAAAAGAAGCCATTTTGGACGTTTTTGGAGCATAAAAGTGAACAAAACGGCAAAGTCTCAATTTTCCATGCTGGGAACAGTAGGTGACGGCGTCAAGAGTAATTTCCTGACGGCGTCAAACCTCAATAATAAAATCTGAGAGTTCATGAAGGCGTCAAGAGTTATCCTGACGGCGTCAAACCCCAAGAATTAAAATCCATAGTTGATGACGGCGTCACACACAGGGCGTCAAGAGTAATTTGTATGACGGCCTAGGCCTTGACGGCGTCAGAAGTAGATCAAGGTCGTCCGAGGAAGTATTTGGCGGCGAGATGACGGTGTCACACCTTTGTTCTTGACGCCGTCATCCCTATTTTCCTATATATAGTTTTCTAGTTTTTCACATTTAAAGAGAGAAGTTTTGGGAGAAACCCTAAGTACGATTTTGGTGTAACTTTACAGGTTTTTCAAGGGTTCCAACCCCTTGATACCTTGCATGATTAATCAAGATAAGTGTTCTTCTAATTTAATCAATATGTCTATGTGTTGGTTGTCTATATCTTGTTCTTGTCTTAATTCTATCATGCTAGGCTAGATCTCTTTTGTGTTTGCTTAGATTTAATGAAACCTAGATATTGATTATGTGTTGATTACTTGTTTATTCTTGTTTTGGATGAATGATTTATATGTTAGGCTTAAGAAAATTGGCATATCTTCAAATGGTAACATGCTTGAACATCTTAAGAAACATGAACCGAGGCGCACTAGGTCTTTATTGGTTGTATTTAATGCATGAGCCACTGTTTACAATCCCTATAGTTGTGCTGGGCATGGTGTAGGAGGAGATAAGAGCTCATAGAATTGGGGAGTTATGTGTGCCACCCCATGAATGGTATTAAGGAATACGATCCGTCATCCATGCAATTATAACAAGTAATTAACGTGTAAAAGATATCTAGGGAGTAGTGAAATCTAAGTAAACACATTTTCTCCAATTACTGCTCACAACTTTAGTTTAATTAGTTTATTTTCATTTTTATTATTTTATTTTGATTGCATTTTAGTATTGGGTTAGTTGAATAGCAACTAATTCCGCCCACTCTTCTAAAACCCGAGATTTTAATTTGCTTTCTAAAAAAATATAAAAACATAAAAATAATCACCCCTCACCTTTAGAACTAGTATTTAGGCTTTCTAATCCTAGCGACACTATTCCTAAGCTGAACGATCAATCCTCCGGTACTTGTCACTATACTATACTACAACGATCAGGTACACTGCCTGGTGGGGGTTGTAAGCTTCTCGAGATCCCTCGAGAGGTAAAGCCTGTTGCGATTCCCACGCATCACATGTATCTATGTTTTTATCTTGTTATTGTCTTGAAAAATAATCACAATGCATTTTATCTTTTTGATGAACGAGAGTAATTAGGAATGATATAAGTTATTACTTTTAGAGATTAACTTTGATACGAGGACTTGAAGTTTGGTGATGCGAATATAGGAATGATATAAGTTATTACTTTTAGAGATTAACGTAAGTTGAATAGTAGCATGGGCGGAGCTATTAAGGGACCGGGAAGGGTCCTGGCCCCCTATGCCTAAGCCCATTAGTGTATTTTTTCGCGATTCATGTGTTAAATTCTTATTTTTTCCATCTCGGCCCTCCCATCTAATGTTCTTCCGGAAAAAAAATTGTTTCGGCCCTCTCAAGAAATTTTTTCTAGCTCCGCCATTGAATAGTAGGACTTGTAATTTGGTAACCGAAATGAATAATGAATTAGTTGTTTCCTTTGGATGAAGATGAACTGGATGTATATTAATTGTTTTTTTTAGTTTATTTCATCTGACACAGGTGAACATTTGAGTTAGGGAATTAGGATCCTATACCAATGCTTTTTAAAGTGAGGAGAATGAGAATGTAACATTGATTCATAGTATTTCAAGTTTTTTACTTTGATTTATAAGTCTGAGTATATTTGGGATCAATGTCAAATATTATCCGTCTAGTTTTAACATCGCTCCTTGTTTGATCCATATTATTTGTTAGTAGGTGAACTTAAACATGTGATTAGGGCCAGAATATGTTAGACTGTTATAGATTTCTTATTATTTCTGCTTATACCATGCATGTAGATAAACAACTTAATAATTTTGCACATATAAAGGTTAGAAATAAGCACTTTTGTAACAGCCCATTTGCTATTGTGTGTTGTTGTACATATGGTTCATGGGTTCAAAGCACTTTTGTTAATATCATAAAACAAGTATTACTTAATATTGCTTCGCAACTGTTGCTTACTTGATTTAATTTAACTAAGATTTATGAAAATATTACTGTGTTTGTTGAATAATTATATATTGCATTTTCATTCACATTTTTTTGTTTATACTTAGGTTATCGATGTCAACAACACGAGATCCAATTGAACTTGATGATTCAACCTCTAACCCATTCGTTGATCAAGATGATCCAATGATTGATGACGAAAATGGAAGTAATGAAGAGTTTCAAACAAATAAAAAGCAAAAAGCAACAGATAATAGCTAGCCAAAGGTTGAAAGTGTTAGATTATGGACATTATTTTAGTAGTCGTATGTTAGGATCGAACTCGAGATCACGGGATTGCACACTTTACGTATGAGAGTTAAAGTTTAATAATTAAATGTAAAAGTTTATATTTAATTATTTATTACACAAATATATATAATGATTATTTAGTATTTAAGATAAATGACTAATGATCATTAGACGAATAAAAGGAAAGTAATGTGTATGATTTATTGGAAGGTCAAGAAAGTTCTAGAAGGAGTTCCACCTCCTTTGTAACTTGAGCTCCAAGTAAACTATACTATATAAACAAGGTTATGGATTCATTGTTTGTATCTCTTGTGCACACACACAAACCCTAAACTTGTTTTTCTCTTATTCTTTTCTAGTAATCGATCAAACAAACACCCTTAAAGGGTTGATCGATTTTCTTTATTAAAAAAAAGGTTTTGGTTTAATTTTGTGTTCTAAAACTAGCATTACTTTAACTTGTTTTAGTACGTGTGTACAAGAACGTGATTCAAACATACTTTTGTTTGATTCTTGGATTGAATTACAAAAGAGGTAAGGGGTAATTCTTATAATCCACTTAAACCCTAATTAGGGTTCATAAGTTGAAGATTGCAATTGATTCTTGTTCTGGCTAGAATCACAAAGGTATGTTTACTATTTATTATTGATTAATTAATTACATGTTATATGATCTTGTTATAATTGCTTTCGCTATGCTCTCTTGATGTGTTTGGTTAATTTTATATGAATGTCATGATATCATAATTCCAACAGAAAGGACCAAAACAGCTCCAGTGTGGAATGAATTCGAACGAGTAATGAAAAATGGTTTAAAAAAGGTGCGTTGTAATCACTGTGGTAAACACTTGACATATAACAAAAATGGAACCACCACCACATTGAGTAGACATCTGAAAGACCATTGTGAAAAAAGAAAGCTTGTTATGAAAAAACAAGGGTTGCTTAATTTTCAGCCCGATGGTTCAAATGTAAGTCGTAGTGAGCCTGACCTTGCACCAGCCATTGTAAATGGGAAGTATGATCACATGAAGATGCGAGAAGCTATTGCTCATTGGATTTTAATGAATGAACATAGCTTTTCTATTGTTCAGGAGTCGGGGTTCGACTTTAGATGAAGGTTGGAATACCACAATGGCCTGGATTGTGTCGTACAGCTACAAAGAATGATTGTCTTAGAGTTTACGAGAATCGAAAAACAAAGTTGAAGGAAATGCTTAAGAAGGTTGATTCGATTAGCTTGACGACTGATATGTGGAAATCAAAATGTCAGAAGATTAGTTATATGGTGCTTACTGGTCATTTTTTAGATAAAGATTGGAAGTTAAACAAATGGGTACTTAACTTTGTGCATGTTCCTCCTCCACATCGTGGAATTGACATTTCTGATGCTTTGTACAAGTGCTTTTAGGAGTGGGACATTGAGAAAAAAATTTATAGCATTTCAAATTTTCAATGGATAACGCTTCTTCTAATGATAATGCTATAAAAAATCTAAGAAGAATTTTCGAGGTAGATAGGAAGTTGTTATCTGATGGAAGATTATTTCATGTGCGATGTTGTGCACACATACTTAATCTCATTGCCCAAGATGGTTTGGAAACTATTAAGTCGGTGATAAAAAAATGTGAGAGATAGTGTATCTTTCATCAATGCAAGTGAAGCACGGACGAAGACATTTAATGATCTTGCACAACAAATGAAATTGCCTAACAAGAAACTGATTTTGGATTGCAAGACTCGTTGGAATTCAACATATGAAATGCTTTTTGGCGCTTATAAGTTCAAAGACGTTTTCCCTAAATATGAAGAAAGAGACCTTGATTATGAGTCATGCCCTTCAATAGATGATTGGGTAAAGGTAGAGCAGATTTGTGAGATCTTGGAGGTGTTTAGCCATGTCACCGATATCATATCTGGAAGCGAATATCTAACATCTAATCTGTTTCTTTGTGAAGTCTACAAGGTAAAACAAGTTTTGGATGGCAAGAAAGATGATGAGAATGAATTCATTCGAGAAATGGTGAAGAAAATGAAAGAAAAGTTCGATAAGTATTGGAAAGAGGTCCATTTACTAATGGCTATTGCTGCAGTATTAGATCCACGGGTGAAGATGTGGTCGCTTGAGTTTTGTTTTCCCAAAATATACAAACCTGAAGATGCAAAGGCTCTTGTAGACATGGTGGAAAAGACTTTAAGAAGTTTACATTCTGAGTATGTGACTATTTATAATCAATCTACCAATCAGTCAAGTGAGCAAAATGGTTCTTTTATGTCGGAATATTCAAAGGCACAATCAAAAACTTCTTCAGGATCTGGATTCCAAGAACTTCAAAACTTTGTTAGGCAAAAATGAAGCAGCTCCAATGCAAAAGAGTGATCTTTATGTATACTTTGAAGATGGGTGTTGATGAGGCGAAAAATGAACCACTTTTAAGGGGTCATTTAAGCCGGAATTGGAATTTATCTTATCAAATATTGCCCTAAATCGTTCCTTTTGTGATTTTAGATACTTTGGGAGTGAATTCTGGAAAAGGAAGCATTTTGGACGTTTTTGGAGCATAAAAGTGAAGAAAACGACAAAGTCTTAATTTTCCATAATGAGAACAGTACCTGACGGCGTCAAGAAGGAAATTGTGACGGCGTCAGAGGTAAAATCCATGACGACCCAGTGAAAACCTGAAGGCGTCAAGAGAAGGGCGTCAAGAGTTAAAATGGTGACGGCCTGAAGATGGACTACACGTGACGGCGTCAAACCTAGATCTAGGCAGTCCGAGGAGTTTATTGGCGGTGAGATGACGGCGTCAGAAATTTACTCTTGACGCCGTTACCTCATAAAATCTATAAATACTTTTCTATTTTTCATTCATTAAAGAGGAACTTGTGAGGAGAATTCTAGGGTTGAACCCTAATAACCCTAGGTCGTTTTTTACAGTATTTTCAAGGGTTTTCACCCCTTGAAACCTTTCATGTTCATTTAAGATAAGTCTTCTTTCAATTCATTCAATATGTCTATGTGTTGTTTGAATATATCTTATGCTTGTCTTGATTTTAACATGCTAGGCTAGATCTTTTGTGTGTTTGCTTAGATGTAATGAAACCTAGATGTTGATTGTAGGTTGATTACTTGGTTATAGTTGTAATGGATGAATGATTTCATTGTTAGGCTTAAGAAAACTGGCAGATCTCCATTGTGTAACATGCTTGAACGTCTTAGGAAACATGAACCGATGTGTACTAGGTTTTTATGGTTGTATTTAATGCATGAGCGAATTCTAATGATCCCATGTTAGGAGCTTCTTAGCCGGCTCGACATAGGAGTGAAGTAGGAGCTTATAGAATTGGGGAAGTAAGTACGCCACCCCATGAATGGTATTAAGGAATATAACCCGTCATCCACGCAACTGTAACAAGTAATTAACCTGTAAAAGATATCTAGGGAGTAGTGAAATCTAAGTAAACACAATTCTCCCACATATTACTCACACCACTAGTTTAATTTAGTTCATTTATATTTTTGTTATTTTATTTTGATTGCATCTTAGTTATTGGGTTAGTTTATTAACAACTAATTCCGCCCACTCTTCCAAAACCCGATATTTTACTTGCTTTTATAAAACATAAAAAATACAAAAAGAATCATCTCTCACCTCTAGACTTAGTTTTTAGGTTTTCTAATCCTAGCGACACTATTCCTGAGTTGAACGATCAATCCCCCGGTACTTGTCACTATACTATACTACAACGATCAGGTACACTGCCTGGTGGGGGTTGTAAGCTTCTCGAGATCCCTCGAGAGGTAAAGCCTGGTGCAATTCCCATGCATCAAGTTTTTGGCGCCGCAGCCCGGGGAATAGTTATTGTCTAGGTTAGGATTTCTTTTAATTAAGTCTACTTGCTAGATTCCTTTCTAGTAAGATTTTATTTTTATTTTTAGGTTTTCATTAGTTTATCTTATTTCTTTGTGTCTTTGTTCGTAACCTTTACCATCCGACATCATGGAAGGTGGTAACATCTTTGAACCCATCAACCTACCACAACAAAACCACCCACAAAACCAACCAATAGCAAACCAACCTCTTAGGCCCTAACCCTAGGAGAGTATTCCCGACCTAGCCACCAAGGCTATCAAAACACTATTGAGCTCACCAGAGCCAATTTGTTACCCTTGCGATCTGACATCATCCGGTTGGTGCAAAGCGGATGTGCATTCCATGGACTTCATTCCGAAGATCCAAATCAACATCTCAAGGACTTCCTTAAAATCGTAGATTCTATAGACCTTGATGTTACAACTAGAGAGTCAACCCGATTACGCCTATTCCAATTCTCTCTACGTGATCAAGCTAGTCAATGGATTGAACGTTTCCCCGCGGGATCCATCACCTCTTGGGATGATCTCACCACTCGTTTCCTTGCTCAATTTTTCCCACCGGGGAGAACTACCAAGCTTAGAAATGACATTTTGATGTTCCAACAACGTCAAGGTGAAACTCTATATGAAGCATGGACTCGTTTCAAGGACTTACTCCATAAAGTCCCTCATCATGGCATAGATCTTTGGCTCCAAGTCCAAATTTTTTATGACCATATCGATCTCTCCACAAGGCGAACCATTGACCAATCGGCCGGTGGCAAGCTACGTGATCTAAGTGCTGAAGAATCATGGGAACTCATAGAAGATCTTGCTCTCTATGACAACGAAAGTTGGAATGATCCCCGTGATTTGAACAAAATGGTCAAGGCAATATCTTTGCCTTCGAACAAATCTAGCACTCCCGACCGTAGGATCATGGAACTTGAGGACCAAGTCAAGTTTCTCATGAAATCTTACGAAGCTCCTAAACCTTCAAGCCAAGTGGACAAAATCACTTCTTCATGCGAATTATGTAGTGGTCCCTATGACACTCGTGATTGTGTGGAACTCCCCGGAACAGCTTTTGCGGACTACGCATCCTCACGTACCGACGAAGTGGGAGATAAGTGGTACACTTTCAAGCCCGAGCCAAACCCTTACGGTGATTCCTGCAACCCCTCTTGGAAAAATCACCCGAACCTTAGGTGGAAACAAAACTAAAACAATTCTTCCAACCCACCTAATCGTTACCAACCAAACGGTCCACCCTCCAACCGTACCTTCAACAACAATCCTTCTAACAACCTTGGTAGTACCAATAATCTTGAAGGATTGATGTCTAAGTTCATGGCATCTCAAGAAGCTCGCATAGCTAAGTTTGAAACCGACTTCAATCAACAACAAACGGAGATGACCAATAAGATTGACAACTTGTTGAAAGCCCTTAACAACCAAGCGTTAACTACACCTAGGAAGGACACTAGGGACGCCAATAGCGGAATCCAAACTAAGGACCCCTCGTCATCCAAACATGTCCACTTTGTCAATGTTGTCACCATTAAACCAATAGATAAGGATAGAGAAGAAAGTGACAAGGATGAAGTTGGAGTAGAGACCGAGACTAGGGATGAAATTAAGGAAGTTGAGGTTGATAAGGGAGAAGGATTAGAGGAAGTAGAAAACATAGAAGACCACTTTGATAAGTTGCCCACCGAGGAAGAACGGGAATATCACAAGGACTTGTTTGATGATCCCGAGACACCATATATCCTTGGTTCACCCCTTATTAAAGTAGGTGATCCCTTTAACATCAACATACCATGCAACATTGGGCATATGCATGTATGGAAAGCTTATATCGATCCTAGGTCCCCTATAAACATCATGACTAGGACCTATTATAATTGGGTAATAAAGAAGCAACTAGGTTATAGGATGATGCCCAACAAGAATCTAATAAGTAATTTTGTAGGAAGAGTGAAAGGATTGCATGTGATTGTTGGAAACTTCACTTATGAGACCGACTTTGTGATAATGGAGGATATTCATCCAGTGATAGATGATTGCCTAAGTCAAGTAGTGTTCGGAAAACCATTCGTTGAGACCTCTAAGATGAGTCATGATCCAACTCTAGGGATAGTTAGGTTCAAGAAAGAGAATGATGAGATTGCTTATCAAATGCCCTGCAAGATTGAACAATACCGCCTCCTATCAAACATAGAAAAGGAACACAAACAAGCGGTTTACTATAGGAATGATGAGGAAAGACGTAGAGGAGTTGAATATGTTATGAATAGGATACTTGGTTTCTACAAAGAATGCTCGCAACTAGCTCTGGAATACAAAACTAATATAGGAGATGACCTAGGGAGTGAAACCAACGATGAGGTCACGTAGTAACCCATGACCTTGAGTCTAGCTACAAGACTCGTAAATAAAGAAAAGCGCTTCTTGGGAGGCAACCCATGTTTTGTGTGATTTTAATTGTTTGATTGTTATTTGTTTCCATATGCATGCTTTGTTTTTATTGTTGGTAGATCATGTTTCATACTAAAATGATGAAAATACTTTATTTTGTTGTTTGGCTTAGTCGTAACTTCATCCAAAGGTATATTTCAAAAGATAAGTGTAAGGGGAAACCCCAAATATGTTTACTAAGAAACAAACTCGATCATGATTCTCCACAATATTAAATGAACATGTATATTCGTATTTGTTAGAGTCAAATGCTTGTATCGAGTCATAATGATGTTTTGCAGGATTTTACAGGAAGTAGGACAAAGTTTTTCCAGAAATTTTACGGAAACTTAACATAAGAATTTCTGCAGGTCACTTCTGATGGCGTCAAGAATTTCTTCTTGATGGCGTCACATGTAAAAATCTGGAAATTTTACTAAATTTGTTTCTCTAACGGAGTCTTTAAGTTTTTGTTAATTCTTCAGTTTTATAATTTCCAGGAAATCTGCAAACATCATTCCACAAGCATTATATCTTACCTTGTTTTCTAGGATTTATTAGTATATATAGATTGCCGCCGATTTTACGCGAGGTTGCTTTGTTTGTTCTCTCAGATTTAACAGGTTAGGTATGACAAGAAGATGATTTCTATTCTGGAAGGCAAGCTTTGATTGTTCATTTTCTTGGAGGAAGATCTAACCTGGTTACCATACTATCCATACCGAGCGAATCAGGGGAGTATTTGATTTCATTCTTTTACCTGTTTTACTTTTACGTCTTTACTTGAACATTGGGGACAATGTTCATCCTAAGTGTAAAGGGAGGGTAAATGATGATACCCTATAGGATACACTTTCACTTGAGTTTGTTTTGTTTGATAGTAGGTGTGTAATAAAACTATGAGAAATACTTGTTAGTGTAATTTTAGCACCAAATTTAAAATTTTTTACAAGATTTAGGAGTGAAACTTTAGCCTTAGCAAGCGTCTCATGGATAGGAGATTGTATGACTAGCACGAAACCGTACTATTCAGAAAAATTTTCCACCCAAATATGTGAGGTTCGCCTTTAGATTTGATAGGAAAAGCATTTACTATTAGTGCTTATGAGTGTACCGGTAGCATTTAGATTCTAGAACTTGTGTTAGTGATGCATCCCAAGACCGCTAGTGAGACTACATTCGTATAGTAGGATTTACTACATGATAAGAGGCATTAGGATCACCCTTGTGTTAAACCCGTATCATAATTACTTGACCATTTAAGTCATATTACTTGGCTAGTTAAGTCAACTAATTTTTCCCACACCTTAGCGTTGTACTCATTTTTAGTACACGAAACCCCTAGTACACCCCTCCGAGCCTATCCTTTCGTTTTTAACTTTAAGCATCTTACTTAAAAGAAGAATTTGTTACACCCCACTTAAATGTACAACCAAATCGCCTTAGCCTTCCGTATATGCACTCATCTTTAGTGCATTATTGTTATTTGTTTAAACCCTTAGTTAATTATCTAATTGGTTACATGGTTGCTAAGTCGAGTCATATCCTTGTACATATTGTTTTGGGACGATTGGGACTCATGGGTAAAGTACTTGTGTTATGGAGTAATGGGGAATAACATCATTTTATTACCCCAATATGTGCGTTAATCTTAAAAGTACTCCAAGTGTTTTGATTTTCTTAATTCGAGTCATTAGATTAATTTATTGTAAAGTATGTAAAAATTCAAATGTAAGGGGAATGTTCATTCCCTATGATGTATTATTTTGGATGGTAGGGTAAGAGTGTACGCAAAAAAAAAAAAAAAAAAAAAAAAAAAAAAAAAAAAAAAAAAATCGGAAAATTAAGAAAAAGAAAAGAAAAAAAAAAGAAAATAGAAAAAGAAAAAGAGAAAAAAACATACGGACTACCATCCCGTTTCATTTTATGTTTGTTTTATGTTTTTGTTATTTTTCATTTATTAGTTTAAGTCGAGTCTAGTCTTGGCTTAGCAACGCCATATTGTACATGTAATTAACCAAGATTATTAACTCGCCACCAGTAAAGATTGCCTATATCCAACAAAACCGTGTATTTCATATCCCTATACCTAACGTTACAACCCTTTAAAAGACCTATTTGATAGTTTATCCTAGGTGCTTACGCCATGTGGTGGAGGTTTGATCCTTTTCCAAGCCTATGGTAATCTATTTTGCTATGACAGGTAGTGAGAGATGTTTTCCATTTTCATATTGTGATATAACTTTATTACACCCGAGAGATGTAAGTATCTAAACACTATTTGTGAGGTGCTAGTTTATGACCTCCGTGCTTGTCTTTGGTCTTTAGTGGAACGATTATTTGTTGTAATTACTTTTATATTAGTGTTAAATGACCCCTAACTTGTATTTTGATTAGAATAAAAGCATATTTGCTTGACGACAAGCAAATCTAAAGTGTAAGGGTATATGATGAGGCGAAAAATGAACCACTTTTAAGGGGTCATTTAAGCCGGAATTGGAATTTATCGTATAAAATATTGCCCTAAATCGTTCCTTTTTTTATTTTAGGTACTTTGGGAGTGAATTATGGAAAAGGAAGCATTTTGGACGTTTTTGGAGCATAAAAGTGAAGAAAACGACAAAGTCTTAATTTTCCATAATGAGAACAGTACCTGACGGCGTCAAGAAGGAAATTGTGACGGCGTCAGAGGTAAAATCCATGACGACCCAGTGAAAACCTGAAGGCGTCAAGAGAAGGGCGTCAAGAGTTAAAATGGTGACGGCCTGAAGATGGACTACACGTGACGGCGTCAAACCTAGATCTAGGCAGTCCGAGGAGTTTATTGGCGGTGAGATGACGGCGTCAGAAATTTACTCTTGACGCCGTTACCTCATAAAATCTATAAATACTTTTCTATTTTTCATTCATTAAAGAGGAACTTGTGAGGAGAATTCTAGGGCCGAACCCTAATAACCCTAGGTCTTTTTTTACAGTATTTTCAAGGGTTTTCACCTCTTGAAACCTTTCATGTTCAATTAAGATAAGTCTTCTTTCAATTCACTCAATATGTCTATGTGTTGTTTGAATATATCTTATGCTTGTCTTGATTTTAACATGCTAGGCTAGATCTTTTGTGTGTTTGCTTAGATGTAATGAAACCTAGATGTTGATTGTAGGTTGATTACTTGTTTATAGTTGTAATGGATGAATGATTTCAATGTTAGGCTTAAGAAAACTGGCAGATCTCCATTGTGTAACATGCTTGAACGTCTTAGGAAACATGAACCGATGTGTACTAGGTTTTTATGGTTGTATTTAATGCATGAGCGAATTCTAATGATCCCATGTTAGGAGTTTCTTAGCCGGCTCGACATAGGAGTGAAGTAGGAGCTTATAGAATTGGGGAAGTAAGTACGCCTCCCCATGAATGGTATTAAGGAATATAACCCATCATCCACGCAATTGTAACAAGTAATTAACCTGTAAAAGATATCTAGGGAGTAGTGAAATCTAAGTAAACACAATTCTCCCACATATTACTCACACCACTAGTTTAATTTAGTTCATTTATATTTTTGTTATTTTATTTTGATTGCATCTTAGTTATTGGGTTAGTTTATTAACAACTAATTCCGCCCACTCTTCCAAAACCTGATATTTTACTTGCTTTTATAAAGCATAAAAAATACAAAAAGAATCATCTCTCACCTCTAGACTTAGTTTTTAGGTTTTCTAATCCTAGCGACATTATTCCTGAGTTGAACGATCAATCCCCCGGTACTTGTCACTATACTATACTACAACGATCAGGTACACTGCCTGGTGGGGGTTGTAAGCTTCTCGAGATCCCTCGAGAGGTAAAGCCTGGTTCAATTCCCACGCATCAGGTGTCATATGTGTGCACCAGAGGATAACAAGCATTTTAACATATTGGATTGGTGGAAGAGCCATGAGTCAAAGTATCGTATATTGTCCAAGTTTGCACGTGACATTCTAGCAATCCCCATTACTACAGTTGCATCTGAAGCCACATTTAGTGCAGGAAGTAGAGTAATTGACCAACATCGAGCATCACTAGGAGTTGAGACCGTGCAAGCTTTGTGGAGGAAACTGGATCAGGAACATTCATGGCGTTAAGAAGAGAAACCAAGTAAGTTATTATTATTTTTTTGAATATTTATGTAGTAGTAACGTAGTAATTATGAATTTACTATTTATGTCGTATTGACTACTGATTGCAATTTTTATAGGAAACAAAAGTGCCTACTATGATCAATCCTAAGTGATAACTTGTGTTTGGCTGTGATATAAGGTATTTTAAATTGTTTGCTACTTCAAGCTTTACCATTCAAGTTGTTATCCATAAGTTATCTTTTTTTTTTTATACAATATTGTAATCAATAGCCAATTTTTTCGCACTATTAACTGTTATTTTGCGCACTCTAATAGCCAAGATATCTTTATATACATTGCATGAGTTAATATCTTTTCTTCAAGTAGACAAGCACTAACACAATATAAACTCCCAGGTTCTTACAATAAAATGCTAAGGAAATCATCAAGTTAGAAGATCATTTTGCTCAAGAATTCAAGATCTGTGAACCTTATGAAGCCTCATGAGATATATTTTGTTGATATGTTTTAGACATTTGAACCTTAATTAGTACTTTGGCTTATGTTTCATTCTAATGTTCGACTTGGGTACGAGAATGTTGTTCTTGGTTTTATTAGTGTTAAATCAATCTAATTTGGTTTTCAAATATGGTTTTAGCTTGTTTTACTTTATACATATATTTATTGTTGAGTTTAGCTATGGAATACAATATTTTTGTATACATTCAAGCTTTTCAAGCCAAGCTCAAGCTTTGCTCGAAATCTACTCAAGCCAAGCTCAAGCCTGGATAATGAAAGCTTGACAAGCTATCAAGCCAAGCTCAAGCCTAGTATTTTTCTTTCAAGCCAAGCTCAAGCCTTGTTGAGCTTGAGCTCGAGCTCGGCTTGACTCGATTGCAGCCCTATTTGGAATGTGTGGTTTAAAATTTAAACTAATTAGTGTTTATGTATAATATGGAAAACCAATGATGTGTGTTACCCCACAGGATTCTCCTGAATTGGTGACTTATCTCATCTGCAGTAATTCATCTAATCAGGTTCTATTTATTTTATGAATTATTTTACTTGGTAGGTTGAAGTTTTGCATTTATGATTTGGACTTTTAAACATGCCATAGGTTTTGTTAAGGAAGACTATAGGCTTCAACTCATTGTTATCGATAGTGAAACTTCAAGGGAGCTCCAAGTTCAGTTAACAAAAGGTTAGACATCAAACGCATATTTAATTCTTTTGTCAGCTACCACCTGTTAATGATGTCTACTTTGCCACTTGGTTCAACGTGTTCCTTTTGAAACAATAAGGAAGTTGATTATGGCTCATGATCTAGCCACTGAAAAAGAGCTCAAGGTGATACTTTGTTTCATTTATCTAATGATCTCAACAGTTTGGCATGCATAGAAATTAGGAAGACACAAGTTGTAGTTTTACTGTGTCTGTCATTCTACCATTGAAAAGACGACACTTTCAAGAACATGTACATTCTTTTTTGAAAACATTTACGTTAAGGTGTGAAACATGTACGTTCTTTTTTGAAAACATGAAGTGGAAAGTTTAGTTGGTTTTTGTGCTGTTAATTTTTACATTAGGTATTTGTTTATGATTAAGGGATGTTTGCCTTTATTAAACGAAGCTGTCTATATGATTACTTGGTTCTATCTTACTATATATCTAAGCTAAATACATTATTTTTATGTGTAAATAAGATCCGAGAAGCAGCTATACATCTCTTATCAAGGCTTAAGGTCAATCATTTACACATGATAGAGATATCACAAGTTCATAACACTGTCAACGTTACACAATTTATGTGTTTGTTTATGCTTTATACACTGTCAACGTTACACAATTTATGTGTTTGTTTCTACTTTATACCCTGTATCATATGTACTTACACAATTTATGCAGTCTGTTTTGACCCATGTTAAGAGGGTGCCCTTTTGACCCATTTGTTTTGCAAAGTTCATTAATATCAATGATAATATAATATTCTGATCTTTTTACGGTATCATATTTATTAAATTTTTGTAATTAAATTATACTTTCGGCGAATTTCATTCTGTTTTACCCATGTTTATATTTCCATTGAACTCACGGTAATTGCCAGTTTGACCACTTATAACAATAAAGCTTACGTTTTATTTAAATTTTGATATAGTTTAAGCCCTTTAGTAAGAGGTTGTGAAATGAACTGATAAATGCATCCGTTTTTGTGCTTGGTGCTTAGGATGTCTTCGACAATCAAAAAATTGAACCAGTAAGGTAATTTGATCTATTGTTATCACTGAATATTTATTATAACAGTAAGAATAACTCGAGCTATATAGGATTCTGATGTATAATGTGAAGGAAGCTTCATTGTCCAAGGTTGGTCAGTTGAATTCAGGTAAGGTGGTTCACACCTTGAGGTGGTTCCCGATTAGATCAATTGACGAAATCAGTAATGTTAAAAAGGTAATTACATAAAAATATCCTATTAGACAATCAAATTTATATTATTTTACGGACACTTTCATCTCATCAGTTGGCAACTTTGGGTATGTTGTAGTGTTGGCCTCCGTTCTTTTTATCGAGACGTGCAACTCATGGTACTACATAAAATGACCTATTATCAAGAGAGAGGGATGGTCGCTTTCATAAGTTGGTGTTTATCTCCAACATTCGATATATTCACATGTTCAATTGTACTTAACAGTTGAACATCACTTCAAAATAAAAGGGTTATTGTTTTAATATGCGACTATGAAGGTGGGATGAGCACAAGCACCCAAATGTTGTGTATAATGAAGGAAGTTCTCACGGATTTGTGATTTCAACATTTATTTTTCTCATGTAGTTAGTCTTTAAAAAATGTTGCTACTTATTATCTTACGTTATATTTATGTTGTAGCCATACCGAGATAAATTATTCTTCAAAGTCAAACATTACTTTCTCATTAACATAGTTGACTCTTTGTGGTTTGTTTGGCCTATGTTGATGATATGTTGTTGTATTAAGTTGTAGATTAACACATTTGCTTTGTATATATCATTAAAAGTGGTCGAGGCTTTAGGAGTGTTTAGAATACTGTTTTGATTCATTTAGGAGTGTTTGGTTGAGGTTGTATGGTGTTGTGTATAGAAGTTTATGTACATGTGTATCGCATCATGTTACATTTTTTTAAACACATCAATGATTTACTTATCATAATTTATTAGTAATTATCATGTATACATTATATATATATATGGTATTAATTTGGAGCAGACGCGACGTCGTTTGGATGCCAAATTCGCTACAGTACTCTATTTTTGGGCCCCAACTGATAATGTTCTAATTCTGTTTTCGGTGGCCCAAGTTCTCATTCTATTTTCGTGGGCTTGGGATTCGTACAAAGAAGAGAAGAAAAAAAAAGCTAACAAATATTAAGCCCAAATAATAAAGAAGCCCAATAACCATTTCAAAAAACAAAACAAATACATATATTTGCACAAGCTCAATAACCATTTTCCAAAAAAAATGTACATTTGCTATAACTATATACATGTAAAATACATGGTGCAAAACAATGGCATGTATATTTTACTTAAACACATTTAAAAATATTAACAAAAACTACGATGCCTGGCCGCAACGCGGCCCTCCGGATCTTTTCTCGTTCTTATTTATTTTTCAGTATGGTTGTTTTACAATATGAAGACAAAGCAACCGAAGTTTATGTCTTTGGCACTTAAAGGAACATCTTATTGTTTGCCTGCTACTTACAAATTTAACTTCTTCAACTTATCAATGCAGAATTTGGAAACGAAACCGACATCGATGTTTAGCGCTCATATACGTCATTTGCTATTCAAGACCGTCAAATTTGGAAACGAAACCGACATTGATTGTAGAATAATGCATCTATTTTTTTTTGAAAGGAGAATAATTAATGGAACACATTTACTTTCGTTGTTTTCTTATTATACATGTCTAATTATATTTATACATGTCTATCTTAAATTTTTACAGCAATTTTTAAATATTATGTGAGGGGCATCCGATTTAATATATGTTCATTAGTATTTATACATGTCTAAGTATCTTATGTTTTGAATTTTCCATAATAGTTAAGATTTACGTGATTTAAGGGGCCTCATTCGTAGTTTCGCACCGGGCCACCCAAATCAATGAGACGGCCCTGTCTAAAATAACTCAAAGAAACAAAAGAGAAACAAAAGAAGGGATATTATCCCACATTGACTCTTTTATAAATGAAAGTTCTGATAGCTTAGTATAAATAGGATGGTCTGGATAAACTAGAGGTGTCTAGATCAATTAAACCAATAAAAGATTAAAAATTTATCATATACATAGGAAAAAGTTTACATGTAGAAAACTACTTGAAGGTCTATCATCATCGCAATGATTGGGTTTTGAATCGATAGGCGCTCACACACATCATTTTATGTTTGAGTCAATATATTTTATATTCGCCAACGCTATGGTTGTAAATCGATGGGCGCTCACTGTTAGAAAATTTAGTGCACTTGAGGGATTAATTCACACCTGGTAATGGGTTTGGAGGTACGGAGTGTACACCCATTTGGTCACTGAATCCCCTGACTCAATAGTGGTTATGTATTGATTCTGCTGATAGCATGAATCTGTTTCTGCTGACAGTGGATTCTGCTGCTAGTAGGATTCTGCTGCTAGCAGAATTCTGCTGCTAGTGGATTCTGCTGCTAGTAGGATTCTACTGCTAGTAGGATTCTGCTGATAGTGGACTCTGCTGCTAGTGTTAACATTACCACTGCTAGTGTTATTGTTTCCACTAATTCCTACTATTATGGAAAGTATTATGTTATAATTAATGGGCCGTTAATTATACATAATTCCATGGGCTAGGGTTTGAGTATTCTCTATTATAAATAGAGGTCATAACATTCTGCATGGAGACGATTATCAACACAAACCCTAAAAACTTGAATACGATTTTGTTCTTGATTTGTGCCTAAAACAAGAACATCACTTGGTCTTATCCCATAGAGATATTCGTGTAACCCAGGCATAGGGTCGAATAGTTTCTATTGGAAAGTGATAACACGATTTCAAGTGAATACCCGGTATTCATTGATTATCTTAACCCTAATCTGGGAACTTGTTTACACATAATAACCAACAATCAATAGAAACTATTAGTGATAATCAATGGCTGCTAATTTTTCCAAGTTGGAAAAGTTTGAAGGTGTTGATTTCAGAAGATGGCAAAAGAAGATGCACTTCTTGTTATCAAGTATGAATGTGGTATATGTTCTGACAACTGAGATTCCAGAAGATTATGGAGATGATGCTACTATGGATCAGATGAGGGCAAGAAGCAAATGGGAGAATGATGATTATGTTTGCAGAGGTTTAATTCTCAATGGTATGTCTGATTCTCTATTTGATATTTATCAGAATGTTGAAACTTCTCAAGAACTATGGGATTCCTTGGAAGCCAAATATATGGCTGAGGATGCATCAAGTAAGAAGTTCCTTGTAAGTAATTTTAACAATTACAAAATGGTTGATTCTAGACCTGTCATGGAACAATACAATGAACTTCTTAGTATACTTGGTCGATTCACACAACATAAGATGAACATGGATGAGGCTATTTCAGTCTCTTGTATCATCGATAAACTACCTCCTTCTTGGAAAGACTTTAAGCATATGCTGAAACACAAGAAGGAGGAATTAACTCTTGTTGAGTTGGGCAGTCACTTGCGCATTGAGGATTCACTCAAAGCACAAGACATTGACAAGCCAAAGAGTAGCAATGCTACTGGTCCATCAGTTGTCAATATAGTGGAGCATAACAATTCCTCCAGGAACAATGACAACAAGGGCAAGCGTAAGCATCAAGATAACACCAAATCTGATATTAACAAGAAACGAAAAGTGACTTGTTTGAAGTGTGGTAAAACTGGACACTTCAAGAAGGATTGTAAAGGTGTAAAGATTGGTAATAAAACCAATGGATCAGGCACAAGTGGAGGGAATGGTAACACCAATTCTCTGAAAGGTCAGAATATATTTAATAAGTCTTTTAAGATTTATTATGTTACATATATATGAAATATATTTTGTGCAGGATGATGATGTTGCTTGGTGGGTTGACTCTTGTGCAACAATTCATGTGTGTAAAGATAGAAGCTGGTTCAAGACCTATGAGTCAATGAATGATGGTTCTATTCTTCATATGGGAAACGAGTCAACTGCCCTGGTGCATGGAAAAGGATGTGTTGATTTTAAGTTTAGTTCTGGAAAGATTGTTTCTTTATTTAATGTTTTACATGTTCCGGATATTAGAAAGAACTTGGTTTCTAGTAGTATTTTGAATAATTGTGGTTATAAACAAGTGATTGAATCTGATAAGTTTATTTTATCTAAACATGGTGTGTTTATTGGTTTTGGCTATTTGTGTAATCAAATGTTCAGACTTAATATTGTTCATGATAATGTTAATTCTACTTTTATTTCAACCTCTAAACTTAATGTTTCAACCCTATGGCATGCAAGACTTGGCCATGTAAATTTTAAACGAATGCGAGATATGTCTAAGGATGGGTTAATTCCAGCCTTTGATATGGACACTGAAAAGTGTAAAACTTGCATGATGACCAAAATAACTAAGAAACCATTTCAAAGTGTAAAACATGAAACTGAAGTTTTGGAGCTTATTCATAGTGATCTATGTGATCTTCATGCTACTCCCTCTTTGGGGAATAAGAAGTACTTTGTGACATTTATTGATGATGCTTCTAGGTTTTGTTATGTCTATCTGTTACATACTAAGGATGAAGCATTAGATAAATTTAAAGTATTTAAAACAGAAGTTGAATTGCAACAAGGGTCTCTAATCAAAAGATTTAGGACTGATAGGGGAGGTGAGTACATGGATACTCTGTATTTTCAGTCTGTTGGTATAATCCATGAAACGACTGCCCCTTATACTCCTCAGCAAAATGGTATTTCTGAAAGGAAAAACAGGGTACTGAAGGAGATGGTTAATTCCATGTTGTCCTATTCAGGGCTGAGTCAAGGGTTTTAGGGTGAAGCTATGTTAACAGCTTGCTATTTATTAAATAGGGTTCCCAACAAAAAGAACAAGGTTACCCCTTATGAACTCTGGACTAAAAAGAAACCCAATATGAATTTTCTTAGGGTTTGGGGTTGTAGGGCTGTTGTAAGACTCCCTGATCCAAAGCAGAAAACTTTGGGTGAAAGAGGCATTGAATGCATCTTTGTTGGATATGCTGAGCATTCCAAGGCATATAGGTTCTATGTCATTAAACCTAATGAATCTATTTCAATTAACTCAATAATTGAATCAAAGGATGCACTCTTTGATGAGAATAGATTCTCATCAGTCCCTAGACCAAGTCAAAGAATTCCAAGTGGAACTGATGACATTGGTGTATCAGAGATTCCTAATGAGGTTTCTGAAGAGGTTGTGGAACAACAACCTGAACCTGAGCTCAGAAGGAGTAATAAGGTCAGGACTCCAAAGTCATTTGGACCTGAGTTTCAATTATACTTAATTGAAGGTACAAGGAGTGAGGTCTCTGACCAATACTCCTATTGCTTCATTGTTGAGGATGATCCCAAAACATTTGAAGAAGCAATGAAGTCCCAGGATGTTGCTTTCTGGAAAGAAGCAATTAATGATGAGATGGACTCCATCATGGGCAACAACACTTATGTGTTGACTGATCTACCACCTGGTTGCAAACCTCTAGGTATCAAATGGATTTTCAAAAGGAAAATGAAGGTAGATGGAACTGTTGAAAAGTTCAAGGCAAGATTAGTCATTGAAGGCTTTAAACAAAAGTCAGGAATAGACTATTTTGATACTTATGCTCCTGTTGCTCGTATCAGTACCATAAGATTGCTAATTGCTTTGGCATCAATTCACAATTTGATTATTCATCAGATGGATGTGAAGATAGCTTTCTTGAATGGTGACTTAGATGAGGAGGTTTATATGAACCAACCTCAGGGCTTCATCATTCCTGGCAATGAAAACAAGGTGTGTAAACTGATTAAGTCTCTTTATGGACTAAAACATGCACCTAAGCAATGGCATAAAAATTTTGATGAAGTGGTTTTGTCTAGTGGTTATTTACTTAATCAAGCTGACAAATGTGTATATAGCAAATTTGATGAATCTGGTAAAGGAGTCTTATTTGTCTATATGTTGATGACATGTTGATTTTTGGCACTGACCAAAATCAGGTTGACCTGACTAAGGAATTTTTGTCAACAAAGTTCTCCATGAAGGATATGGGGGAGGCTGATGTTATCCTTGGTATTAGGATTAAACATGAAAGTAACAAAATTTCTATATCTCAGTCTCATTACATTGAGAAGGTGTTAAAGAAATTTAATTACTTTGAGTGTACTCTAGTGAGTACTGCTATGGATACAAGTGAGAAGCTAATGCCTAATACTGGCAAAGTTGTATCTCAACTTGAGTATTCTAGGGTGATTGGCTGCTTAATGTATGTCATGACTTGTACAAGACCTGACATTGCTTTTGTTGTTGGTAAACTGAGCAGGTATACTAGTAATCCTAGTGCTCATCACTGGCAAGCAATTCAGAGGGTCTTTAAGTATTTGAAGAGAACTATGGATTATAGTAACTCATATACTAGTTATCATTCTATATTAGAAGGATACACTGATGCAAGTTGGATCAGTAACACTGAAGACAATTCGTCTACTAGTGGCTGGGTATTCCTACTTGGTGGAGGTGCAATTTCTTGGGCATCCAAGAAACAAACTTGTATCACAAGTTCAACCATGGAATCTGAATTTGTGGTTTTAGCAGCTGCTGACAAAGAAGCTGAATGGTTGAAAAACTTGCTTCTTGAGATTCCATTGTGGCCTAAACCTATAGCACCTATTTCTATCCGTTGTGATAGTGCTGCTACATTGGCAAAGGCTTATACCCAGATGTACAATGGGAAGTCTAGACACTTAGGTGTCAGGCATAGCATGATTCGTGAGCTTATCATGAACGGGGTGATATCTATAGAGTTTGTTAAATCTCAACAAAATTTAGCTGATCACTTGACGAAGGGTTTAGCTACAGACTTGGTTTTGAAGTCTGCTAAAGGGATGGGTTTGAAGTCCAACTTAGTCACTGAATGCTAAGACACCCAACTCCCTCCTGAGGAAACTTGGGAGCTGAGTTCAATGTGGAAAGCTGAACATTTAGTGAACTGGAGCACATGTTTTATATTACATCCCAAGGTTGTGCTCAGAACCTGCTGAAAAGGAGGATGAAGTCATAACTTCTTAATGGTTATTTTTCTTTGAAAAAGTGCTAAGCAGGAGCATGAATAAAGAGGAACAACCTATGTAAATGTTGAAGTTTTGCCGCTTCAGGAAGCTTTGGACTTTTAGCTTTTACAACATTTATGAATTGGATATGGACACATGGATTCTATAGTGTCAGGTTTATTTAAGTGTTTGAAAATGTATGTGTATTTTATCTTCAGGTATTCAAATGGGTTGAAGGGTTCAATTCTTAGAACACCCTGATTCTCGAATATTTAAACGTGTAATGTACTAAGATGAAAATTCAATCTTCAAGATATTTTCATTTATGCATATATTTTGTTTTGTGTTTAATTTTTCATGCAAAGGAAGTGAACTAAATTTGGGGAGGATTGTTAGAAAATTTAGTGCACTTGAGGGATTAATTCACACCTGGTAATGGGTTTGGAGGTACGGAGTTTACACCCATTTGGTCACTGAATCCCCTGACTCAATAGTGGTTATGTATTGATTCTGCTGATAGCATGAATCTGTTTCTGCTGACAGTGGATTCTGCTGCTAGTAGGATTCTGCTGCTAGCAGAATTCTGCTGCTAGTGGATTCTGCTGCTAGTAGGATTCTGCTGATAGTGGACTCTGCTGCTAGTGTTATTGTTTCCACTGATAACCACTGATTCCTACTATTATGGAAAGTATTATGTTATAATTAATGGGCCGTTAATTATACATAATTCCATGGGCTAGGGTTTGAGTATTCTCTATTATAAATAGAGGTCATAACATTCTGCATGGAGACGATTATCAACACAAACCCTAAACACTTGAATACGATTTTGTTCTTGATTTGTGCCTAAAACAAGAACATCACTTGGTCTTATCCCATAGAGATATTCGTGTAACCCAGGCATAGGGTCGAATAGCTTCTATTGGAAAGTGATAACACAATTTCAAGTGAGTATCCGGTATTCATTGATTATCTTAACCGTAATCTGGGAACTTGTTTACACACAATAACCAACACTCACACACGTCTTTTGCTACTCAACACAATAAATTTTGAAGACCCCAAGCTTCGACGTTTGTTAGTGTAATTGTAATATAATATAAACAATTTCTTATCTTATAATGGACGTATTATCTCATTCTTTGTTTCATATTTTAAATTAAACAAATTTACGTTATTACTTTTCTTATTATCTCATTGTTACATATAAATTGAACTATAGACTTGTTATATTGTAAGTCCCGGCGTCAAACAGATTTGTTTGATAACATAACATTTGAGCATAAAGCGATGAATAAGCTTAATTAAATTACTGTAGTATATTAACTCAAATATAAATTGGACATAAATTTGATACCCTTTCATTCCATTTGTCCTTGAGTACAAGCATCATCTTACTATATATAATTGTTTGCAAATCAATACAATAAAAAATCAAAACTGCCTTTTCTTTAGCAAAAACCGGATAATGCTACGTTGAATGTTCAGTAATGACCAAATTTTTTTCTAACAGGAGCTCCTGACGGAATTTTGCTCGAATTGTGATACAATAAAGGTCTTTAGCATGAATGAGTTATGTAACATTTGTGGAAAACTAGAAGGGGGTTGAATAGTTTTCCGCTTTTTCACTTAATTATCTTTTAAAAACTTTACGTTTGATTAAAGATATAAACTCAAATTACTTGTTAATCTTTGAAAAGCTTTACGTGTAATTAACGATTCTAACTAAAGACAATATGTAATATGCAAAGATAAAGAAAGAAACGATCAAACCACAACACGATTGTTTGTCGTGGTTCAGCTACAAGGACTCTTTTTCCTTGCCCTACATCCACGCCCCGAGTTTCCAACTCGAGAGTTTCAAGCACTAGTCAACAAGCTCCTTTCACGGGTGGAGAAACCTTTACAATCGTCGCTTACACTTTATCCGGTACAAAGCTAGATACCGGGTCCTAGTTCAAGGTAGAACCAACCTAACGTCGCCTATCCACTATTTCCGACATTAAGCTAGATGTCGAGTTCTTTTACAAGGGTACAACCACTCCCGATAGTTCTTTTACAAGGGTACAACAACTCCCGGCACAATATATATTTTAAGGCCTAAAATACTAACCGATCACTTCTACACAAGATCCAAATGAAGTATAAACTACCAAAGTTCATACATAACAAAGCTAACAAGTCTTGCAACTTTTGAGTTGAAACTTGTAACTTCTTGGATGAACTTGTGAACTCCTTTGCTACATAAGAGAATCACACAAGTCAAATGTTACTGAGTTAGATGAGATAATATATGAAATATATGTCTTCAAGTGATGGGTAAAAACTAGCAAGTGGCTTGGTATTTATAGCAAAACAAACCAGCAGTCTGGCGGAACCCTAGAATGGGTTCCGCCCATGTACCCTGAGGGTTCCGCCAGGTCTGACAATCAAACTTGCCATAAATCTTTTCAAACCAACCAAAGTCACATCAAGTTATTACTTGGTTAACCACACATTGAAACAACATGGAATTCTTCCAAAATGTGTAAGAGCTTATGGATAGTCAAACACATAAACTTACCATAAATGCTTATTGATGTGATATGACACTTTCTTATTTAAGAAATAAAAACAATGTTATGTTTAAAAAGAAATGTAAAATCTAGTTATACAAGACTTAAGACTAAAGTGATGTTTTTACTATAAACTAAAGTTCATACTTTGTCATTAACAAAACTTAGCAAAGATCGTAAAATATAAATAACGTTTTTAGGCGATATTTGTATTAACAATCTCCCCCTTTTTGTTGATGACAAAACATAAACTTTATTTATAAGTAAGCCACTAGTTTTAGTGTTAAGTATTATAAAGTTTGTATTAAAACTTGTTTTTGCTAAGATGATGTGATATGCAAGAGTGTCACAACTCACCATTTCAGGTCATTTCAGGTCATTTCCCGAACTTTGGAAAAACACTATTCATCAAACACTATTCATCAAAACACTATTCATCAGTTTACTATTCATCGTTTTCGAGGTCAATTTGATATTCTGAGAAACTTTTGGGAAATTTACTATTCACGAAACACTATTCATTGCGGGAAAAGATTTCATCATTCACATGCATTACACATTTCATCGTAAATTTAGTTTACGGATATTCAAATTCGCGTAACCGGATTGGGTTAGGTGCGAATTCATTTCATTAGTGTTGAGAACACTGCATACGGACTGGAGATAGTCTGCATATCATCATAACAGCATTTACATGTTATACCACTCTTAGGATTTTCAAATTACTATATTCAGTATATTTAACGTTTTACGTATTACGATTTCTAAATAAACGTTAACAACCGGTTTATACACGACGAATATATCTAAATATTCCCACAATGGTCCCGACATATTTTTATATCCATTTTAACATCATAAAAGTTATAACATTCAGTTACCCAGTATTTTGGAAATTTATTTTATTTATAACGTACGCGTATAAATATTACGACGGTTTTCGTGAAAACTAAACAATAATCACCCGATCACTCAGTAAATGTACCCAACATATTTTTAATATGTTTTTAACATTATTATAACTTTATTTCATCCCGGTTAACTTCGTGAACGTTTATTGCTATTAAACCCGGTACCCGATTTTAACGAATAACGCGTAATAACACTTAAACGCTACACTATATTTTCTAAGTGATCAAAACCGTTTTGGCTACTCCTTTTCACACCTAAAACCGGCCATGTGCCCCTAATTTTAACCCTTGGCATTAATTCCTAAGTTATTATACTAATAAACCTAAAAACTTAACTTTACTAAAAATCACATAATCATAATCTCATTTTTTTTACAAAGATCAAAAGTTCATCATCTCTTGCTCTCTTCTCAAACCCACGACTTTTATTGATCTCCATGATCAAGTGATCATTTTCCATAAAGTAAAACACAAAACTTGTTCATTTTACAAGCCTAATCAAGAATCAAGCAACAAAAACACAAGAACATCAAGCATAATCATCCTATAATCATCTCATTTTGTCAAGTAAGTTTTCATCTTTATTTTTTCATGGATCATCCTATTTTTACATGTATTACATAAGTATCATGCTAAAAACCATGTACAAGTAGCTATACCACACTTTATTTTGGCTAAAAACAAACATACAAACCCTAACTTATTTGTTATGAATCCCCTAGCTCTAATAACTTGGTTAGGAGTCCATGGCACCCTAAGAAGGTGTATGGTAAGATTAGATTAGTCATGAGGTGATTACAAGAGGTTTGGTGATGGTAGAAATTGGTTTTTAACCTTGGAAACTTGATTTGGAACCTATTTTAGACATGCTGTCCCGTTTTGTAAAAATCTGGAAAATCAGTAAACACCAAGGAAACTTTGGCAAAATTTTTAGAAAATACTTTCAAAAACGAATCCGTAGGCGAAAGAACGGATTAAAAAGAGTCTATAACGAAGGAGTTATGATTTTTGCAAGATTGTTGACGAAAAGTATTTTCTGGAAAAATAGTTGCTGTTGGACGTTTTTCGTCGGTCAAAAAGAGACTTTAGACGTAACCCGGAGGAGCCGAGCTTTCCAAAATATATTACTACATACTAAGACGAAACCGTGGATATAAAGAACAAGTAAAACGGACAAGTAACGACAAAGATATACTCGTTTGAATATCGGCTAAAACCCTTTTATAATTGACAGCTTTTATATAATTTGGCGCAAAAACTACGAAGTGCATTTTTAAGCTAAACATAATATCAAGTACCGAGCTTTATAACTAACGTAGTATTAGTTATTACGAGTATGTTTTCATCATTTCAAGGATTACAACCCGAGTTTTTCAACACTAACATGGAAACTTACGTTATATATATATAAGTATATATATTATAACTAGCCATTTATATTTTCTAATAGCAATATTTTCCTAAGTCTTGGAATATATACTTTTGGTAACAACAAGTGTTTTTCAAAGAGTAGAGTGGTATAGTATACATGTGCATGGACATTCATAACATCATTTCATGATCTAAAGTAGATCGTACATCATTCATACTAGGTTGCGGCTAGTGTGCGCGCCTTGTTTTTCAGCTCAGTACATGTTCATGGTACCATCATATTGGGTTACGACAGCAAATTGTTCATTGGTGTTCATTTCATTTCATCACAGTTTCATCAGTTGAGGTGAGTTTTCATAGCCCCGTTTTCAATTCAACATTTTTGATTGTTTTCAAATCCCACGGGGGAAATACATTGCATCAATTATTTCAGTACGAGCCCAAGTATTCAAACATGTACATAGCTTAAGTTACCTTGCCAAGTGCTAAGTCCCCTGTAACATCATGAACCGTTAATTTCAAGTACTAAGCGAGAGTGAGTGGATAGATCTATCGAGGGTGACGCCTTCATCCGTGGTAGTGGATACCAACAGTAAGCGGATGCATGTCATGTCTTTTACATTTGAATGTTTCGGCAGAACATTCGGGAGGGGCATAGAATTTCATCAGTCATAGCTTCGGTGTCATGAGCTTAAGGCTATTGTACAATTTTCACGAGATTTTTATCTTGCATTTTTACTTGTGGTGGCCGTACATCAGTACATTTTACAAACCTATGGAATTCACCAACATTCGTGTTGACGTTTTAGCAATGTATTTCAGGTCATTAAGGTAGCTCATGTGACATGCATTTGGACCTTCATGGAGTCGCGGAGTCGACGCGTCTCATCATTATTTCATGCACTTATGTAAACATTTGATCTAGTATGGCTTGTTTTTCATGAACATGTAACACATTTTGGGGACCTCATTTTGTAAACTCTGAATTATTTCAATGATCAAATGCAGTATTTTCCAAACGACACTTTAGGTCGTTCAATGTAACTGTAACTGTGGTGCTATGACAGACACCCCCAGGTATTCCATTCCGCTGCAAGTCAGGTAAATTGGGGGTGTGACAGATTGGCATCAGAGCTAAGGTTATAGCGAACTAGGATGTATCTTGGACCCTAGACTATAACCGCATCATCATAGCATCTCATCATTTCATCATAAGTGCATAATCATGATACATGTTGTTTCATACATACCCTGTGCGAGTTATTTATACTCATATCCGTATATGTATATCATTTTATTGACCTGGTTCACAAGTGACATGCCTTCAGATACTCAACCTGACATCCTTTTACCGGACTCCGACTTTGAAGATGCCTTGTTATCTTCCACTACCATTATACCATCAGTTGCACTTACACCACCATTAGTACTATTGATTTGCCATAGGAACAGAGTCTTCCTATCATTCAGCCCGTACATAGAATGCCTTTTGGTAGTGTATTCAGAATTAATCTTAATGGAATTATTAGGATGCTTATTGCAAGGAAGATAGTGTGTTTTCTTTCCATCACTAGTAGGGCACATACTACTCAGGTACTATTACCACCATCAGTTACTTATTACACTATTGGCCTTCCCACAGTGTGTACTTTAGTTTTACCTTTTGGATGTCGCGAGGTAGCGCGAAAGAGGGTAGTATTCCATTCACTAGTACCATCATTGTCATTTCCTTTTCCATTCCCATTTGCTCAGACTTCAATCGTTTCGCAACATTTTAGCATTGTCTCATCAGGAATTAGGTTGATTTTGTTTTTGACGAATTAGTGGACTATTACCATTCGACAAGATTCACCCACGTATCCAATACACCATTCAAGCTATTTTACTATCATATGGGGAAACTGCTTTACAGAAAAATTTCTGAAGTAAGCTATTTTATTAACATCCTATAAATTGATTTTCTGTCATTACACCAAGTATTTACTATTGTTACGCGAAGCAATTTTCATGTTACTTGAAAGAAAATATCAGGACACCATTTTTATAACAATGCGTTGAACACCATCTAAAACTTTTGAGAAAAGTTATGATATTTTGACAAAATCCAACATCGCATCATTAGTCCTCAATTATACATAGCCTGATCACCTATGTAAAATTCAGGAAGGATTATGCCATGAAGGAAATAATTTCCTTTTCAAAGGATTGTAATAACAATCTTCATCCAAAAGTTTTGTAAACAAAGGAACTCATTCATAAACATCCATTTTGCCGAACTATCCTTGGATACTTACCCTACCTGTCACTCACTTAGCCATTAAGTTGGATTTTCCTATTGACTTCCCTAAAAGAGACTTTCCATATCAATTACATGCATGATTCCTCTATACAATAGAAGCAACGAAAGGATTACAGAACTACTAACCAGGACTAGAAGTATATAGTGAGAGAATTCATAACTCAACAACAATCCTCAGATACTGCGAGACCATCCTAATCACCATCTCTGACTTAGTTGTCCAATGTCATTATTCAAGGATACTAGCTATACTGAGCTACAGGATTGAACTCAATAAATGTCCGCAGGACAACACGATAGAAATAAACCAAGCTTCTAATTGAGACTGTAGAGCATTTCATTTAAACATGGCCTTATCCATACATAAACTTTCCTGCAGTAAGTTTTCACAAAGGACAATTGTTTGAAACAAGAATATCGATGTAATTTCCTCTAAGGCCTTATGTCACTAGAAATTTCAGATAACCTCACCTTCATACCAAGCAAGGGATCAAACCAGAACATATCCTCTTATCTACATGGGAAAACAGAATAGACATTCATCAACACAACATCAAATGATACCTTAGTCTTGTCTATTACAACGATAAACAATTTCAGGACTTAAGTTAGTCTAAATACCTATGTTTGTAGTTATGCCAGATAACCACCAATAGACATTATCCAACCTCAGGAACTAAGTGTTAGACATCTATGCATTTAAGCGAACATTTCCTATTCTATCATTTTATCCTTTTCAGTGTTTTCACTTTTAAATAAAGTTGATGCGTTTACATAAATCACATACCTTGTGGAAAAATGATTTCTGAAATTCCTATTTTGAACAAGTACGATCCTTTTGGGTCAATCTTTAGCAACACTATTATACAATGAGAAATATACATAGACATCAAACTTTGGTAAGCAGTCTTAATCACAACATGTTTGAAAACAATTCCTATTTCATAACTACTGGATTTTGAATCATCAAGAAAAATATTACCCAGTAAATCATTTGCTCCATTTTCTAAATTCGTTTATTCAGAAAAAGATTTCAACTAAAACTCATAATCGTGAGACAAATTTCCAGAACAAATTTCCCTACAACATCGCTTATGCATTTAGGATTTGTGACTTGACAATAGAGAATATTTGGATTAGGTGATGAAGGAATTAGGAGGAACATCACAAATTGATCACGAACTTCAGTAGTGGAGACCAAACCCGATAGACAAAGAAGAACATATGTCTTATCATCCGTTGGAACAAAACACAAGGAATCAAATTCTTACCTATATGCTATCCCTTCAGATAACGCCAAGTTCGAAGGACCGAACGTTATGGAATTAGTCACAAAGGTTTATTGTACCCATTTCAGTATTTCCTGTTAAGGAAACCGATTCAACTTGGACCTCAGGTAATCATTTCAGGAATTCCCTTCAGAAACCCATTTAGTTGTGAACATCACCTATCACCCTCAGAACGATGGTCAAAGCGAGAGAACAATTCAAACATAGGAAAGTATGCTCAGAACATGAGTGATTGACCTTAGAAATGGTTGGACTAATCACTTAACATAAATCAAATTCATCTACAACAATAGTTATCACACCAACAACGGGAAACTGGCAGAAGTTAGATTGGTACATAACACACATCATTTGGATTGGATATCCTGAACAACAAACCATCCAGATTCAAGTGGGAGAACAAACTAAGTTAAAAGCATTGCCTTGGATGGGCATGATACAAATTGGATAACAAGAAAGGTTGAACCTTTAGCATATTGGACTATTTAAGATTCATTTTAGAATCGACCAACTAGCATACAAACTTGAGTTCTGGCAGAATTCAGCAGTATATATTACCAGTATCACATTTAAAACATTAAGAAGCGCAAACCATCTATTGATGGGCCAAACTTGGAAAAAGCTCAACTCACTAGTTCAGTAGGCATTCATGAGATAACCGGAAATTTTCTACAAGTCAAGAATCAGTTACAAGTTCAATAAGTCGTAAACCATTAAAACTACAAGTTCTGCAGAGTTATGCAAAAAGTTCTGCCTAGGAAAGGCATGTTATCGTTCAGAAAACTTGGAAAGTTACACCAATATACACTGGACCATTTATATTTTGACAGAGAAGGCATAGTGGCCGTCAGACTTGAACATTGTCAGAGAACAACAGGATTACACGAACATTTTTCACATTTTCAGATTCCCAGAAATGACTTTCAGATGAGTCACTCATGATTCCATTGGAAGGGATCCAACCCAAATGACAATCTCAGACCTTGTAAGAGAACCAACAGAAATCATGGACCGTGTGGTCAAACAGTTGAAACAGAGTCGAATTCCTATCGTTAGAGTTCGCTGGAATTCTCGAACATCATCACCTTTTCACATTTATGTTTTCAGAGACCAACATAAACTGAACTTCGGGACGAAGTTCCTTTTAGGGGGGAAGACTGTCACAACTCACCATTTCAGGTCATTTCCCGAACTTTGGAAAAACACTATTCATCAAACACTATTCATCAAAACACTATTCATCAGTTTACTATTCATCGTTTTCGAGGTCAATTTGATATTCTGAGAAACTTTTGGGAAATTTACTATTCACGAAACACTATTCATTGCGGGAAAAGATTTCATCATTCACATGCATTACACATTTCATCGTAAATTTAGTTTACGGATATTCAAATTCGCGTAACCGGATTGGGTTAGGTGCGAATTCATTTCATTAGTGTTGAGAACACTGCATACGGACTGGAGATAGTCTGCATATCATCATAACAGCATTTACATGTTATACCACTCTTAGGATTTTCAAATTACTATATTCAGTATATTTAACGTTTTACGTATTACGATTTCTAAATAAACGTTAACAACCGGTTTATACACGACGAATATATCTAAATATTCCCACAATGGTCCCGACATATTTTTATATCCATTTTAACATCATAAAAGTTATAACATTCAGTTACCCAGTATTTTGGAAATTTATTTTATTTATAACGTACGCGTATAAATATTACGACGGTTTTCGTGAAAACTAAACAATAATCACCCGATCACTCAGTAAATGTACCCAACATATTTTTAATATGTTTTTAACATTATTATAACTTTATTTCATCCCGGTTAACTTCGTGAACGTTTATTGCTATTAAACCCGGTACCCGATTTTAACGAATAACGCGTAATAACACTTAAACGCTACACTATATTTTCTAAGTGATCAAAACCGTTTTGGCTACTCCTTTTCACACCTAAAACCGGCCATGTGCCCCTAATTTTAACCCTTGGCATTAATTCCTAAGTTATTATACTAATAAACCTAAAAACTTAACTTTACTAAAAATCACATAATCATAATCTCATTTTTTTTACAAAGATCAAAAGTTCATCATCTCTTGCTCTCTTCTCAAACCCACGACTTTTATTGATCTCCATGATCAAGTGATCATTTTCCATAAAGTAAAACACAAAACTTGTTCATTTTACAAGCCTAATCAAGAATCAAGCAACAAAAACACAAGAACATCAAGCATAATCATCCTATAATCATCTCATTTTGTCAAGTAAGTTTTCATCTTTATTTTTTCATGGATCATCCTATTTTTACATGTATTACATAAGTATCATGCTAAAAACCATGTACAAGTAGCTATACCACACTTTATTTTGGCTAAAAACAAACATACAAACCCTAACTTATTTGTTATGAATCCCCTAGCTCTAATAACTTGGTTAGGAGTCCATGGCACCCTAAGAAGGTGTATGGTAAGATTAGATTAGTCATGAGGTGATTACAAGAGGTTTGGTGATGGTAGAAATTGGTTTTTAACCTTGGAAACTTGATTTGGAACCTATTTTAGACATGCTGTCCCGTTTTGTAAAAATCTGGAAAATCAGTAAACACCAAGGAAACTTTGGCAAAATTTTTAGAAAATACTTTCAAAAACGAATCCGTAGGCGAAAGAACGGATTAAAAAGAGTCTATAACGAAGGAGTTATGATTTTTGCAAGATTGTTGACGAAAAGTATTTTCTGGAAAAATAGTTGCTGTTGGACGTTTTTCGTCGGTCAAAAAGAGACTTTAGACGTAACCCGGAGGAGCCGAGCTTTCCAAAATATATTACTACATACTAAGACGAAACCGTGGATATAAAGAACAAGTAAAACGGACAAGTAACGACAAAGATATACTCGTTTGAATATCGGCTAAAACCCTTTTATAATTGACAGCTTTTATATAATTTGGCGCAAAAACTACGAAGTGCATTTTTAAGCTAAACATAATATCAAGTACCGAGCTTTATAACTAACGTAGTATTAGTTATTACGAGTATGTTTTCATCATTTCAAGGATTACAACCCGAGTTTTTCAACACTAACATGGAAACTTACGTTATATATATATAAGTATATATATTATAACTAGCCATTTATATTTTCTAATAGCAATATTTTCCTAAGTCTTGGAATATATACTTTTGGTAACAACAAGTGTTTTTCAAAGAGTAGAGTGGTATAGTATACATGTGCATGGACATTCATAACATCATTTCATGATCTAAAGTAGATCGTACATCATTCATACTAGGTTGCGGCTAGTGTGCGCGCCTTGTTTTTCAGCTCAGTACATGTTCATGGTACCATCATATTGGGTTACGACAGCAAATTGTTCATTGGTGTTCATTTCATTTCATCACAGTTTCATCAGTTGAGGTGAGTTTTCATAGCCCCGTTTTCAATTCAACATTTTTGATTGTTTTCAAATCCCACGGGGGAAATACATTGCATCAATTATTTCAGTACGAGCCCAAGTATTCAAACATGTACATAGCTTAAGTTACCTTGCCAAGTGCTAAGTCCCCTGTAACATCATGAACCGTTAATTTCAAGTACTAAGCGAGAGTGAGTGGATAGATCTATCGAGGGTGACGCCTCCATCCGTGGTAGTGGATACCAACAGTAAGCGGATGCATGTCATGTCTTTTACATTTGAATGTTTCGGCAGAACATTCGGGAGGGGCATAGAATTTCATCAGTCATAGCTTCGGTGTCATGAGCTTAAGGCTATTGTACAATTTTCACGAGATTTTTATCTTGCATTTTTACTTGTGGTGGCCGTACATCAGTACATTTTACAAACCTATGGAATTCACCAACATTCGTGTTGACGTTTTAGCAATGTATTTCAGGTCATTAAGGTAGCTCATGTGACATGCATTTGGACCTTCATGGAGTCGCGGAGTCGACGCGTCTCATCATTATTTCATGCACTTATGTAAACATTTGATCTAGTATGGCTTGTTTTTCATGAACATGTAACACATTTTGGGGACCTCATTTTGTAAACTCTGAATTATTTCAATGATCAAATGCAGTATTTTCCAAACGACACTTTAGGTCGTTCAATGTAACTGTAACTGTGGTGCTATGACAGACACCCCCAGGTATTCCATTCCGCTGCAAGTCAGGTAAATTGGGGGTGTGACAAAGAGTTAGAGAAACAAGTTTAATATAAATTCTCCCCTTTTTTGTCGAAACAAAAAGAAGAGAAGCGGCGCACAATGATGCAAGTGCTCCCCCTTGGACAATACTCCCCCTAAAATGAGTGCCAAGATAGGAAACATGGATTTTGAACCTACAAAAAAAATGTTAGTTGCCGCACAAGACAAGTGTAGAACAAGTCATGAAAGCTCTTTTTGTCTAAAACACAAATAAGAGTTGCGAAGCAGAATAATGCAATTCTCATGCTCCCCCTTGAATATTACTCCCCTAAACGGAGTATCAAGGAAAGAAAACATGGATAATGATCCTACAAAAAAGAAGGTTAGTTTCTAAAACACAAGATATATGTATGCTACCATAGCAAGGCAAAGTTTACTCACAATACCTAAATGGTCAACAAACAATGCATACCTTATAGTAGAATGAAATTCATTTCATGTAAAATTTGACTTTTATAAAGTTAAAGACAAGAAATTAGGAAGATAACATCCTACTTTAAAAGAAAAAAAATAAAAATAAATAAATAAATAAAAAGAAACTAAGAACATAAAATCCTACATCTATAAAGAAAACCATCATTTTCCTTAATGAGAAACATTTTCCAAAAATAAGGCTAAGGTTGTTTAAGGATGAAAATGTGTGTTGGAGGATGTAGCGGGTTTCATTTTGAATGTTGTGGAAGTGAAACGCTTTTGGTTTGTTGGTTTGTGTTTTTGGTGCTATTATGAATGGGTCCCTATTGTTGGAGACTCTAGAGTTGAGGTGGGGACAAGGACTCTAGATGTTCCAAGATGTGATTGAGGATAAACCTCATTTCTTCGGTTAGCTCGCGAATTTCTGTTCGACACCTTTCACTAATGTGAGCGGTTCTTTCGCAATGTCCGCAATCATGGCGGGGAAAGTTTGGTGGAAGAGAGGTTTGATTTGTTGGTGGTGGATCATTTGAACTTGAAGGAGCAAATGTGGATGGTTGGGAGGTGTTTTTGGTTCCTTCACTAGATGAGTGTAACGCCGTATGGAAAACCATAATATGGTTGATTTGAGAGTCAACCATATTTTTGAAAGCATGAAGGTGTTTTAAATGAGTGTTGAGTTCTTCACTAGTGTTTGGAGATTTTTCCCATAAGGATGCTTCTATTTTCTTATAATAAGGAAATAGAGATTCAAAGTGTTGGGAATGTTCTTGTGGTGGTGGTGGTTGTTGTTGTTGTGGTTCTTGTTATTGTTGTGGTTCTTGTTGTTAAACATAATGGCGGAAGCTTGGTTCTCCGGAAGGATTACCATGAAGGTCTTTGTAAATGGGGTGACACACAAATGATTGTAGGTGTGTATGACCTTGATCTTGTGGAAAAATTGATGGTCTAGCATAACGGTAAGCCAAACGTTTTACCAATGATGGTTGATGGGGTTCATCATCTAATTTCTCACTTGGTTGTTGTTGGGTTTCCATTTGAGCAATGGTGTCAAAGAGTGACAATGATGGAGGGTTTGATGATTTAGGTGATAGGTCTTCTAAAGTTTCCAAATAGGGTAGTGGTGATGTTGGTGGTGTATGGAAACGTTCTATTGGTGTAAGTGTTGGTGATTGAGGTGATGGACTTTTTGATGGTTGAGTTTGTTGAGAAGGTGATCTTGAATCACTTGCAGGTCTAGTTGGTGGCGGAATAGTGGCTATGTTGGTGTTGCAATGCTTTGGAGAGGATGTTGGAGTAGCAAGATTAAGCAAATCTTGTATAGTGATCACATTGGTATTGCAAGGTGTTGAGGATGGTGTTGAGGTAGTAAGGTTAAGGAAATCTTGGATAGGTGAAGAAATATCAAGTGATGCATCACTTGATGATGATGAGCTTGATTTGATGGTTTTGTTGAAGCAACAAGGTTTTACACTAATCCTAGCGGTTTTTCTAATGGATCTTGACGATTCGGATGAGGTGTTGGATTTAGTCATTTCAAAGGTGTGGCTTAGAAGCTTAAGAGAAGGGATTTTGATGGTGATGGTGTGATTTGAAGTGTTGCAAGATTGTCAAATTTATAGAGTGGAAGAGATGTTGGAAGGGGTGTTTGGATTTGATGTTCTACCATACAAATGTTGAGGTTTCTAATGATTTAGAATATTTCCAATAACATGTTAAATCATTGGATGTCAATCCAATGAAATTAGGTGGAGTGAAAGACTAACTTATGCACTCAATGCTATGTGATCATGGGAAGTGATTTGGTTGAAAATGTTCTAAGGGTTTGAAGGATCCTTTTTAAGGGTTCCTTGGGTTAGTTATGTTTGAATTTGAATTTTTGGCGGGAAATGAATTCCTAATTTTTCTGGTGAGTGAGAGTGGTCCTAATATGTTTATTGGAAGTAAGGAAAGATGTTTCTCACTAAAGATAAAGATTTGACATTTTACAAATTTTGAAATTTAGAAAAATGACAAAAATTTTCTGCAGGTGACTGGCGGAACCCTCCTGAGGGTTCCGGCTGGTCCGTTGGGCCATTTCTGGAATTCTAGAAATTTACACTGGCGGAACCCGTTTGAGGGTGCCGCCAGTTCCGCCAGGCCTGAAAAACAAGGCCGTCCCACGTTTTGACCCACGAGACGATTTTCAAATTTTTCGAAAACTCCTAAAAACAAAAATATAATTCATATCTGGTTAGGAAATGCAAAAATTGGACATGTAAACACGCATACCATTGGACTTTGACCGGGGGCTAGCGAATTTCACTATTCTTAGTGAAATTTTCCATAACCATGAAAATTTGACAAACACCTCAAATATCGTCAATATGCATAAAGGCTCATACAAAACATAGTCCGACGAAAATAATAAAGCATGGAAGTAAAAAGCAATACAAATCACATAGTTTAACACGTACAAAGTTCTAAAGGCTACATAAGCCAAACACTCTTTAAACACATATCTCACAACCGGTCTATCTTCTTCTTGAGCTTTCCTAGGTACCTTCCAAAGCACTTGAATATTCCTTTGGTTTGCTTGAACTCTTCGGATGCATTGTTAATGACGGGAAGTTCTTGAAGGTAGTCTAAAGGGGGTAGCTTAGAGTTAGGAATTTTATCGTTATCGCTTATATCGGATGATGAAGATGATGGTGAAGGAGAGCGAGTACGCTTGCCCTTAACTTTGAAGACTCTTTTATCACTTAGAGGGACGAATATGTGAGGAACAAGAGAGTAATCAAGGCACATTCCCTTATTGTTAGGAGGAATGGGCGAGATTGCTCTAAAGAGGCGGGTGAGAAGCATTCCATAAGGAAGAGCGGTTGTTCCTACCAAGGATATGTCGGCCATTCTTTTGGCTAGGTAATAGGCTAAGTTAAAAGGTTGACAGGTGGAAATGCTATAGAGCATGTAGCTAAGACATGTGTTGACATGATCTCTATTTCCTATGGAACTTATAACGTTGGCTCTAAGAATTTCTTCCCATTTCTTAAATTGTGGTTTAAGCTCATTGAGTTCCATACCAAAAGGGTCCTTATCTACCTCATTTCCCGAACGATTCTTCCTAGTTTTTGAGGTCCTAACATAGAGATGCTCACGAATTTCTTCCTTATTAGCAAGAAGAGTGTCGTATGGATGCTAACGCTCAATGGAATCAAGACTAGAAAGGGTCCACTTATCCGTGTAGAGACATGTACCAACATTAGGGACACCAAGAATTATTGCAAAATCTTTCAAGGGTATGATATTTAGTACTTGATTGGTTGTAAAGGTTAATGATATCTCACCATCGTCATCCGAGGAAAGGCTTATGGTTGCATAGAATTCTAAGATGAACCTAGGACAAATTTGCTCATCGATGTCTAGGTGGCAATCGAAGTTGATTGCGACAAAGTTTTGGCGAATGGATGTTCCTTTTAGGAAGGATGGATCAATGGTTCTTCCTTCATGAACATAGCATTTTTCTAGACCCTTAAAAGTTTCAACTTGATCTTTAGTAAGGCCTTTGGTCCTATGGTGTTTGGGTAAGTAATTAAGAGTTTCCTTGTGATTGGAGAATGTTGCGGGAGGCATGTTGATTCCTAGAAAACACAAAATTTAAGTTTAAATTAATGACTTTTATAATGTGGATGTTCTAGTGTGTGCCTATATGAAAACAATGTGGAGGTGCGGTTATCTTGACTCCTTTTGATGCTTGAAACGTTTTGTAATGCAAGTTTTGTTACAAAACAAAAGATAACCTAAACGCTCCTAATTCAATATAGCTTCATTTGAATGTACCCGAAAATACATATTAGTTATGTATTCCCTTTAGCATTCAAGAGACATTATGCAAGTGATGTTTCAATGACGTTTTTAATTTGTTTTAACAATGTGGTGAAAGGTGGTGTTCTAGTGATTTTTGAAAGACAATGAATTTGGTGTGTTTGGTAAATCATGATAATAACAAAAAGGATACAATTCCTAACTAATTGAAATTATGATTAGTTTACAACCAAGGTTTTTCATGAATCAACAAGTTTATGCATAAACCCTAAGATTCTAGTTAATGTATGTAAATGAAAATGATAGACTTTGATTGAAAATGCAATTATGATAAGAATACTTACAAAGTTGATTGTATTGGAAGAGATGTGAGTAAGAGCCCTAATTTTCGTGTGGTAAGGTGTTTATGAGTGAGTGATAGCTGTTTGTAAGTTGAAGTAGTGAGTTAAGAGGTGTTTTGTTTTAAATTTAAGATAAAACATGCTGCAGATTCAGCGGACCAGGCGGAACCAAAGGGAGGGTTCCGCCAGTTTGGTCTCAAGGTTCCGCGGGTACAACAGAGGAAAAAATAAAAAGGATTAGTCTTGATTTTTCTGGTTTTATCCTAATGTTCAAAACTGAGGTTTTAGGTCTCATGAGTCTTTAACTAAGTCTAGGGAGGATGAATGATTCTCATTCAAGAGGTTTCGTGAAAACGTCGACAATATGGTTAACGTATAAGACTTTCTTGGTTGAGATGTTCCTCAATGAACATTTTTACCAAGGCGATGATGATGGATCACAATATGTCAATTAAGAACATAATGAATTGGATTGTCGCTGAAGTCGATGCTTCCTTTGTTGAAGGGATAAAAATGTTGATAAGAGGAATTCCGTTGTTGACACAAGTTTGCTTGTTCTAGTGGAGCTTGTTGACGTGCTTCTCCATCCGATACTAATTTGAGAACCTTAAGCGTTTTGGAGAATCATTGGGTAAGTAAGTATAAAAGTGCAAGTACCACTTATGCTTTTCTTATCAATCTTATTACCGACATAATTCCATTTGGCATACACTATGGTTTCTATTCCCGTTCTTTTGGGATACCATAGTCCTAGTTGTGTAGTACCTTTTGATGTATCCAAACAAGCTCTTCCGAAAGAGTTGTTTTAGAATCTTCTCTAAAACGAGCACATAGACAAGCACTAAACATAATGTTGGATCTATTTGTTGTGAGAACAAGTAAACTTCCAAACATTTCTCTATGTTTAGTTTTACTTACGGATTCACTAATCTCATTCTTGATAAGTCATAAAAGACTTAATCATTGTGAACTTGTGAATAACTAGAAATGTCTTTGAGTGATTATTCCTTGCTTTTGGAGCTTGCTTAGGTTGTTAAAAAGTATTTCATAGATTTACATTATTTTCTATTTTGAAAGATCTATTTTGTTTTAATTGTTACTTTACTCTAATGTCCAAAAACTATTTTTATCAAATTTGTTTTAATCACAACTATGACCCATGATTCAAGTTTTTATGACGATATCAATATTGCTTGACTCAATGTTTGACACAAGACGAAAAGATGTTGTTTTTCATTTTTAATAGTTCATCTTCCTTGTTATTAATCTTAACTTACTTGTCTTATCAATGTTGGACTTTCGACTAAGTCATCATCTACCAAAGATGATATCTTAGAAGGAGGTGGTCTTTCATCGAATGTTAAATTCAATGACTCCTCGACTCTTTAGGTTTATTTACTTAAAACACTATGAGTGTAAATGTCCAAGAGATACAACATCATAAGACTATGGGTCGAATTAGATGTGCAAATCCTCGATGTTTATAAATCATTTTCTCCCAATCATCCTAATGTATTCAAATGATTTATTTTTCTTTGTGTGTCTTATATGAAATTTTAACAAAAGAGTGGTTGAATTTAAGACATGATTGAAAATATAAGGTATAATGTCAAAAGATGTTGTACTACAAACATCTATGAAATGTTGTGGTTTTTCTAGATTTACAAGCATCACAAAAGTGTTGGTTGTTTAATCACTTAGGAGATTCTTAGTTAGCTCACTTGTAGACAAGTATTAAGTGAGACTCACTCAAGAGTTTCTCGTGTCTTTTCCCGAAAGTTTAAAGAGGTAAAACACCTTATATCTCCTACTAGAGGTAGTGTCTAAATCCTTTAATCATGGAGGATCTAATCCTTGTTGTTACTTACACAACATAAACACCTTAGAGAAAAAAACTATTAATATCATCCACGACAAAACTTAATGTTAATCAACAAGAAGCAATGAAAGGTAAGTTGAAGAGACGTGTACCTTTTAAGCTCCAAAGATGAGCCACCAAGAAGATAATCTTTAAGAAAATTATCTTGACTCGTAAGAGAGCTAAACTCAAATACTTATGAATCCAAGGAGGTTATACAAACATATAAAAGTATTGAACATGATATCTTTATCCTTTTATAATGAGCTCCTAATAGAGATATAATTACTCCTAAAATTCTCTCCTAGGTTTCATAAACACAACTTATTTTGTTTTACTTGTTGATGGTGCATTTAAGTCAAATCCTAATCCGGTTTTATCTCTGAATGACTTTTGACTTTTCAACAATCTTTCAAGGGATTTTGAACTTACCTCAAACTTAGCCAACATTTTTTCTTTTTCATTTTGCCTTTTAATTTCATGTTTGTATTATAGACATATTTTGCATCCTAGATCAATTTCAATATTGCTTTCAAGTCTAGACATTTTATCTTCTAACATTATCTCTTTTTCAAGATTGTTCACAAGAGATTTTGAATGATCATTGTTAAAGATAGTTTTTAGGTCCATGTTGCATAAAAGTTTAGACTCATTTTCTAGTTTAGAAAACTCTAGGATAAATGTGTCAAAGCAAAAGTGTTTGGTTTCAAATTGTACCTTGCTTGATGTTTTATCTAGTTGAGAATCACAAACCGGATAGTTGGCTTCATCTTCATCCGTGTCATTCCATGAATCGTAAGCAAGGCCACTTTGAGCTCGACATAAGTAATCATCTTCACTTACACCTTCATTTAAAATATTTACACTAGTAGCACATGTATTTACTTCAACTAAGTGTCTATCTATTAGGTTTTCTAAGACTTCTAACTCATGTGTGAGATCGAATTGATCATCTTTAAATTGACATATTTCTTAATGAAAGTTGATTATATTTTTCCAAATATCATTAGCCGTTTGACAAAAATACACTATTTCATATTCAATTTTCGGTAAAGCTTTATAAATCATTATCTTAGCTTTAGTGTTTTTATCAAACTTGAGATAATCATTTTGATTTTCAAAACTTGTTTTTGTTGGTTTGAAATCACAAATAGAAATAATGTGCCAAAGATCTTGATCAATTGATTTCACATAGTTTTCAAATTTACTTTTCCATTCAAGGAGGTTTTCTTTTTCAAATAGCGGTGGCTTTTGAGTAAGTTGCCCTTCTTTGAGATTTTCAAAATCCATGGATCAATCCAAGTTTTAAAATACAATATATTTTAAAGATCTTGAGTAACGTAGCTCTGATGCCAATTGTGGAAAACTAGAAGGGGGTTGAATAGTTTACCGCTTTTTCACTTAATTATCTTTTAAAAACTTTACGTTTGATTAAAGATATAAACTCAAATTACTTGTTAATCTTTGAAAAGCTTTACGTGTAATTAACGATTCTAACTAAAGACAATATGTAATATGCAAAGATAAAGAAAGAAACGATCAAACCACAACACGATTGTTTATCGTGGTTCGGCTACAAGGACTCTTTTTCCTTGCCCTACATCCACGCCCCGAGTTTCCAACTCGAGAGTTTCAAGCACTAGTCAACAAGCTCCTTTCACGGGTGGAGAAACCTTTACAATCGTCGCTTACACTTTATCCGGTACAAAGCTAGATACCGGGTCCTAGTTTAAGGTAGAACCAACCTAACGTCGCCTATCCACTATTTCCGACACTAAGCTAGATGTCGAGTTCTTTTACAAGGGTACAACCACTCCCAATAGTTCTTTTACAAGGGTACAACAACTCCCGTCACACTATGTATTTTAAGGCCTAAAATACTAACCGATCACTTCTACACAAGATACAAATGAAGTATAAACTACCAAAGTTCATACATAACAAAGCTAACAAGTGTTGCAACTTTTGAGTTGAAACTTGTAACTTCTTGGATGAACTTGTGAACTCCTTTGCTACATAAGAGAATCATACAAGTCAAATGTTACTGAGTTAGATAAGAGAATATATGAAATATATGTCCTCAAGTGATGGGTAAAAACTAGCAAGTGGCTTGGTATTTATAGCAAAACAAACCAGTAGTCTGGCGGATCCGGCGGATCCCTAGAATGGGTTCCGCCCATGTACCGTGAGGGTTCCGCCAGGTCTGACAGTCAAACTTACTATAAATCTTTTCAAACCAACCAAAGTCACATCAAGTTATTACTTGGTTAACCACACATTGAAACAACATGGAATGCTTCTAAAATGTGTAAGAGCTTATAGATAGTCAAACACATAAACTTACCATAAATGCTTATTGATGTGATGTGACACTTTCTTATTTAAGAAATAAAAACAGTGTTATGTTTAAAAAGAAATGTAAAATTTAGTTATACAAGACTTAAAACTAAAGTAATGTTTTTACTATAAACTAAAGTTCATACTTTGTCATTAACAAAATTTAGCAAAGATAGTAAAATATAAATAACGTTTTTAGGCAATATTTGTATTAATAACCTTCACGTAAGTTTATTCTTTATCCTTATTGATGTTCTAAAATGTTCCATTTACATGAAAAGAATACGATACACAGCACTATAACTTGCAAATTAGTGAAACCTGTTGATAATGATTCTTAATTAAAACTTTTTTTCTTCTTCGATCACATGTTATGCTAATTCCTTCTTTTTCTGAATTATTATTCTACGGAACCTAATTCTTTCTTATCTGTTATTCCGCTATTTTATGAATTATACTTTTACTATGCTTTTGTGTATCACATGTTATGCTAATTCCTTCTTTTTATTGCAGCCCAACATGATTTTTTTTAGAATGGCTAATTAGTAGTTAGTGATTCGATCTTGGTGTAGTGACATCCAAGTTGGCAGTATGCCTTCCTCAAACCTTCGCCTTTAGGGAATAAACCCACTCTTTTTTTTCCGCTTCGCCTAGGAGGAAACCCCATTGGCAATCCTGTTTAATATGAAAAAGAAAATTATTTAACCTGCTTAATAATATGAATATCTTATATAATAGCACTTCAATTCAACTTTTGACACACACACGTATCATTTATGGCAAGCTTTATATTAATACTTGATGTTCGGCAAAAATAATTTATAAAATGGAAAGATTATAAAAGCCTAAATATAAAAATATCTTGCCAAGTATTTATCTCCCGAGTATTATTTCAGAAGAGTGGTGAATATAATTTGAAATTCGTCGATCAAGTCTAGTTTGATGCTTAGTTATCAAAATTGTTTTTTGCTTTAAATATTTAACTCAAAGTTGTCAGGATCCTAATTAATCATAATTGTAGGATCGTACGATCCTATGATACCACATATAGAGCAGGATCTTAATTTAAGCAGGTCGGTTTAGGGTCGTAGGATCGATCAATATGCTTATTCAGGGTGGCAAGAATGTGACACATCTGTATGAACTGTTACTGTTATATGTTTATCATTTAACTTGCATATATTTCTTTGAATCTGCTTCGGGTATATATGTTTATGTTTATTGGGGGTGGCAAGTATGAGACATCTGTATGAAATGTTAGCAATGTTGGAAATCAGCTTTTCATGGGTAACATTAGATGCCATGTTTGGAACTTATCCAAAAAAAAAAAAAAAAAAAGGCATCTTTTGATTATTAAAAAGTCAATTAGATTCCATGCAAAAGAATTAACATTAATAATCAAAACAAGGCAAAACTGAAAGGGAGCACAAAAGGTTTCTAACTCATTACTAAATTGCCCAAAAGTATGTTTAAATGCCTAGCTATGTGCTAGAAATTTAAGTTCTTCACTCTCAATCCCTCTCTAAATGTCTCTTTCAGAAGCAGAGGACTTGAGGGTGAGTTCCGAACTGTATGAAGCAATGATATCTGGGGAGGAGGCTCGGGTTATCGAGATATGTGCAGGGATTCCCAAGGGTCCTTTGCATACACCTACAATACATGATGACACCGTTCTTAGTTTGGCTACCAACCTCAAGAAAAATGACTTATCATTAGAGCTCCTCGATATGGTGCCTATCTCTGATTCTCACAAACTAACCTGGCAGAATAGTGGTGGACATACTATGCTTCATGAGACTGGCCTTAATAATAAGACAGTTGAGGCTGCAGCTGAGATGCTACGTAGGGCTCCTATGTTGCTTGGGATGACCAATAGACTTGGAGAGACTGCCTTATTTACTGCAGCTTTAAATGGGAAGTCCAAAATTTTCAAGCTACTTCACGATGAAGTCTGTAGAACCATTCAGGGACCGGATATGAAAACGTTTCTTCAAAGGGATGATAAATCAACCATACTTCACAAAGCAGTTCTTAGTAGAAACTACTGTAAGTGGTTTTTTTTTTTTTTTTTTTTTTTTTTTTTTTTTTTTTTTTGCATTTTGATATACAGTTAAAATCAAGTTTAATGTCCCTTACGTCTTTGTAGGGCTGGCTCATGAGATAGCTGTTAAACACGGACATCTAATTCATGAGAAAGATGGTGATGACATGACACCACTCCAACTTCTTTCTTGCAGTCCACCAATATTCGGCTTCAAAAACTTCTTCATGCGCTTTCTATACAACCGTAAGATGATGATCACTTTACTCATGCAGTCAATCTATACCTCCCTTATTCTTGAATAAGTCCAATCATATAGTTTTGGAATTCCTGCATATCATGACATCAGTAATCCGGCATCCAAAACAAATGTTTGATAGGTTATTCACCTATTCAAAAATGCACTAGGATTTTAGTCATGACATAAGTAATCCGGCACCATCATGTTCATAAATGAATATTTGTTAAACTAGTATATAGCACGTACCATCTCAATAATTTCTTTTCTTTTATGGCTATATAGTTACTTCCTTCATAAAACTTAAAATTTTTAATTTTTCTTAGATTTAGGGGTTGTGTTTAGGGCTGTAATTGAGTCAAGCCGAGCTCGAGCTTGACAGGGCTTGAGCTCACCTCGAAAATTATAAGGTAGGCTTGAGCTTGGCTTGAAAATTATGTAGTTGTAGGGAATACTTAGCTCTAAGATAAATATGGGACGGTTGACTTCCCTTCACAACTCTCCTAACTGACAACCCTTTTTGCACTAGTGTCATCTTTACACATGTGTAATCATTTGATCGTGGCCACTTCTAGTTATACATAGATAAAAAAGACTAATCAACTCTGCAACTTTTCATGCTAGTGATTGATGTTGATTATGAAGATACAAACAAAATGTTTCCGTGGTTAAGAAAAATGAAGAAAGAAAAGCATAGATGTGAATGGGCAATGAAACTTGTTAAGGTGTTGGTAAAAGCTGACATGTCATGGGAAATGACTGAATCATGGTTAAAGAAGGGTAGATCTACATTTCACTTATACGGTAAGACTAAATCTTTTGTTGAACATGAACAAATGATGGGTGATGCTTATAGGCCCGACACTCCGCTGTTATTAGCAACCATACATGGTTGTACAGAAATTGTTGAGGAAATATTAAAAGCGTATCCTCAGGCAATTGAACATATCGACCACGATGGGCGAAACATTTTAAGTTTAGCTATCTTACATCGGCGTACTGAAATTATTGATCTTGTGGATAATATGAGGATCCATAAGCGAAGGGTTCACAGAAACATTGACAACTATGGGAACACTTTGTTGCATCTAGTTGGGGAAAAAGTAGATGAACAAATTACTGAGGAGCTAAAAGGGCCTGCACTAATTCTACAAGAGAATACACTTCTGTTTAAGGTAAGTTAATGTTTCTAAAACCTAGCTATTTATCATATAGATGTGGCAATTTCAACCCATTTACTAAGAAAAGTCGATTTTGGTGATGTAGGGGCCAAACCACATTGTATAAAGTATAATTAAAGAACAGGCCAAAGGTCAAAAAAAAAAAAAAAAAAAAAAAAAAAAAAAAAAAAAAAAAGTTTGTTCTATGACATGTGCCCAATTTTATTTCAAACAGTTCAAATCGGTAAATTTAGAACAAAGCTAGATAGGAAACAAATGAAATGGGTCATTCGCTTTGTAATTACAATTATAAAAGTGTATCATAAAACTAAAATGCTAATGGTTTAAAAACGTCCCTTCATCAATTGCTCACACTTACATTTAAAGTCATTTGCACATGGATTATGCAGAGAATAAAAGATGTGTCTTCAGCCGTCGACATCATGAGATTAAACTCCAAAGGGAAGACTGCGGAAAAAGTATTCTTCGAGAATAATAATAAACTTCGATCAGATGCTAAAGAATGGATGAGTGAGAATGCAAAAAACTGCTCCATTATCGCTGTTCTCATTTCCACGGTTGCCTTTGCTGCAGCTTACACTGTACCAGGAGGCCCAGATTCTAAAACGGGCCATCCTGTTCTCAAGAACAAACCTCTCTTTCTCATCTTTACCATAGCTGATGCAATTTCACTCTCCTCAAGTTTAACATCGGTTATCATATTTCTCAATATCGTCACGTCAACCTATCATTTTGAAGATTTTGAGAAATCTCTATTTCAAAAGTTACATTTAGGACTTACACTGTTGATTATCTCTGTGGCAATGATGATGGTGGCATTTGCAGCTACACTTATTTTAACCATCAGTGGCGGTAGAAAATGGACAGACATCACTTTATACAGTGTTTCATTCTTCCCTGTGCTTATTTTCGTGTTCACCTATATAAGATTTTACAAGCAACTTGTTGGAGCTATTTACCACGCATTCAAGCAAATGATAGAAGCAACACTCTCACGATACCGTAATCCCAAACCTAAAGTTTGGCAATACACAGGTCGTTCGCGTCATCAAATTGCTGGTTCTCGTTCCCTTGTTTAAATTTTTAACATGTTTGTATTTGAATGTTGTGTGACACAATTGCTTTATAGATAATGCTGAGTTTGTATGAATAATTTGCCGATGATTGACGGCAAGACTTGTGTGTATTGTGTGATAAACACATTCTATTCTAAATAGAAATAGTTTGCAACCTTAATAATTGATTGTTCTTTTGGTACCGTTGTGGCTTCTGCTTGTCTCTAATAGTAAGTAAAACACTACAGAGAAACACTATTTTCAGTAAGCATTTGTTAGAATATTAGAATCATGACAATCATAAAATAGGTAAACACATTTGCGGAAGCGTAGGAACATCTATAACACATAAGAGATTAACATAAATTAAATGGGAACGTACCGTGGTGATTCTAGCCCGAACAAGAATCAAAAGCAATTGTCTTTAACAATATGAAGAACCCTAATTAGGGTTTATATGGATCAATGATTAACCCCTTACCGTTTTGTTAATCGATCCCTTGATAATTACTAAAGTAAGTAATTACCTCGTTCTTGTACACACAAACTACCAACGAATAAAGGTTTGATGCAAGTAAACAAAAACACTTATTTTAGGTTTAACCAAAATCGACCAAGAACCCTAGGAGGGGGGTTGGACGATCGGCCAAGAAAGAAACAAGACAAAGAAAAGATTTAGGGTTTAGTGTGTGTGCACAAAAGATGTGAAAGCCTAACCCTTGGCCTTGTATATATACTAGAGGATTTCTTGGTGACCAAGACAAGCATGGATCGACCCATATGGGTTGGGTCGACCGGCCTAGCACTCCCATGGGGTGTTCTAGATCTTTCTTGACTCCCAAGTTACACTCTAGTCCTTATCTTTCATTACTAATGATAGTTAGTCCATACGGTTAATAACTAACGACCATTTAGTCCATTAAGTGTTTATAAATATATATATACGATACGTTTAACATATATATATTTATTATTCATTATTCTTGTTTGTAAAGTGTGCAATCCCGAGGTCTCGGGTTCGATACTAGACATTTACATATTAATATTTATCCATATATTTAACAGCTCCCACTTGGATATCTATTAATAGTAAAATGACATTGGTTAGCGTCTTGCAACACTCCAATGCCCCTAGTTCAATCCGAGCTAGGTTTCCTGAAAAACCTTTAATGATTCATCATTATAATTATCCTTTCATTACTAATACCACATTAATAAAGATGTGAGGTTCTTTATTAAATTTCTGTTTCTCGTCTCTTTATGATTTAACAAAATTACCAAAACATCTGAACGTATTCCAGATAGACTTTGGGCGTGGTCACGCAAACATTTTGTCAACCCTACGAGGGGCCCAGCAGTATTAAGCTTCTGAACAAATCAGAAGGAACAAATTCTCTCTTGACTACAAGAATAACCCATGAACTTTGCAACACTTCTGAAAACAACCCTTATGACTCCCTGTTACGGTGAGCGGTAGATTGCTTCACAAAAATGCACTACATCCATGACACTTATCTGGTATCTCAAGTCTGAGGATAACTATGAATATGATTCTCACATTAAATATTAAATCATATTATTGGGATAAGTCCAATATTCAATTCATCGAATATCATATGAAATTGGTATGTCAACGCATCAATATACTTTCAAGTATATTCTTAACCAATACTCAGATTTGCCTTAGTTTAATGATATTCCCATATCATTAATCGACAATGGACAATTTAGAACAACATAAGTTATTCACGGATTTAAACATGCAAATATAGGACACAATTTATTATTAATGAAAACAAACGTACTAAGTACTTTAATTCATTATAAATAATAATTGCTTAATGTCCTTTATCCAAATACCAAAATAGATCAATGCATGATAATTCTAGTTGATGAATCTTGTCTCAAGTAATAACTTGAAGACAATTATGCCTCAAGCAATGACAATCATTCTTGTTGACAAGGCATTATTTCAACTAACTTTGATCTATCCGAATTTTGAGAATACTTCTTTCAAGAATTCAATAATTAAAATTATTGTATGTGTATATCCAACTATCTTGATATAGCTACATAATTCTTCATAAATAGTGTGATATCCTCAAACACCAACTTATGACAATCAAACTTTCAAACCTTTTAAAGTTTAAAATATTCTAATTCTTTGAATGTTTAATGCAACTATGCTCTTAGTTGAGCAAAACTAGTTTACATGGTCATTAAAAATCCTACCATGACTAGTTATTGAGTGTCATCTCAATTAAACCAGCATCATTGTATATAGTCACAATATGCTCTTTAAAATTTTCCGTAAACTTAATATCCAATGTGTAATGTTTAGGAGCTATTCCAATTTGAGGATCATTATTCTAATTTCAAACATTTTCCATTAGAATATCTATTACACAAGTTATATAATAACTTTTAATTGGATATCAAATATTGTCAAATCATTAAGCACTTAAGCATAATACAACAATAATATAATGCACATGAAAATCCTTCAGTCAAACTTAGATTTTATTCATGTTTGATCTTTACAAATATGTATATCCATTTAGTCATCCAAAATAATATATCATATTCTATTTAGAATTTATTTACCGCACTTGTTTATTTAATAATAAACTTTTATTTCAAGGTTGTATGTTATATTTCCTAAATCTTTCAAGTAACGTTTCATTCCAAATTAAGTCTAACATTTTACTTATATGGAATGTTACTCTTATATGTTATACAACATATATGATTTAGTAAATCAAACATAATACTCCCACTAGCTTTCAGGAATACTTAGAAATTACCTTATTTTAATTATAAACCTAAACATAGATTTAATAATTTATCATAAGAATAATCTCCTAGATGCATGCATTTATCCATTCATAGATTATTACATTTTGTACACTTCCAAAGATTTGCATGAATTCATAAACTCCTTTTTGATTACTTATCGTCCTCGCTCAAGTAATTATTCAAGAAAGAGTTTTTGATATTCCATTGTCAAATTTCACATTCATGTAAATATGACAATTACCATCTTTATATCTTTAATGTACTTAAGAAAGAATATTCAATCATAGTTAATTGCTTAAGTATGATTAATAATCTTGTCATAAGATATTCATTAAGATATGTGTACAATCTTGTCCATATGATTTCTACTCAAAGATTTAACCATTAGGGTTACATTATCTTTGAATAAACTCATCATCATTCTCTAACTATTAAGAATTAAGATAAACCAAATTTTTATAAATTTGAATATCTTTATGAACTGCATCTTTAACATTCATAGTATGAGTAATTTACCCAATTCATTATTTTGGTAATACTACATCATATAATCATCAGCATATTAATTAAATATCTGAGATATCCAAGTGGATCTATGAATGATAATTCCATCATCTTGAGGTTTATCATTTACATGTTAAGCCTCATCATGATTTTAACTAGTGTGGTCTTAGAAGATTATGTATCTTGTGATTCTATCTTTTCAAGATAAAATACTCCCACTTGCCTTTAGCATTATATAGAATATAAGCACTTAGCAATTAGAGCAACAATCCAATTTTCTCTTTTAGGACTTTACAAATACACATTGATAGTTCTTTTTTAATAACCTTCACATAAGTAACTTAACAATTCATAACTTCAATTTTAAGACTTAATGTGATTCATCACACTTCATAATTCAATAACGTCTTATTAATCTTCTAGGAGTCTAATTGAGTATATTCAAGCCATACTCAATTTCTAACCTTGATAACTTTTGGAAGAAAAGAAGTCATAGTTATCTTTAATCAAACAATCTAACAAGAGTTTGATTCTCTAACTGAACATACTATCCATATGTGGTACTTCAATTAGAATTAATATTGTAAGAAGATCTAACAATATATATATAAGATAACCATATTCCTGTTGGCATACTTATTTACCAACTAAGTCAACTTAATGGTATAATAGTATTTCCAAACCAATTGCATGCTTTATAACACAAGTACTTTTGACCAAGTCACTTCATGTTTATGTCTTATAAAAACATAAACTTGTTATAATCCTACTATACGTTATTAATCATTGATTAACTCAATGACTTCTTGTATATGTCTTAATTAAAAGACCATAACAAGCTAACGTCTTACTTAATTATAAGTCTTGTAATACTTAGAAGACTTCATATTTATAACTATACAATAAAGTATAAACATGTATAATTAAAGTAATCATGAACACCATCATTTGGTTTCAATAATATTTTCAAGTTAACATACCACTTTATTTATTTATGTCATTCTAAGAATACATAATTATTGAGGTACTATTATATTACTTCATGCATTTATGTCATTCCAATAATACATAAATATTAAAGCTGAAGTAGTATTTTTATTTGACACATATGTTCTAATAGATGTCTAATTTCGAAACAGTAAATTATCCATGTTGGTCTCACGCATACATGAAAATTCACCTTGTTGTTAATATTTAGCCTGCGTCTCACGTTTACTAAATTTCAACACCAAGTGTTTCTAAGATTAGATGTATTAATCTAATTAAAATTATAATCTCTTACTTGCAGTTAAGAGAATCCTTTAAATCATATTCTTATGTGTTGTACTTTGCACATAATGAAGATTTCTCCCACTTGTGCATGGTACAACACCATGTATCATACAAACAACACGCACGCGTTTGTTAATTTGAACAATATGATTTGTGTCATTAACATAACTTAGTAGATATAGAGTTTACTCAATCAATCAAGGAAACGTACATGACTATCCTTGAAAATATTAGTGTCTATATTTGGAAAGTAATTACCTTGAGATATTCAAAAGATAATCTAAGTTACAATCAAGACAATAAGTCTTGTAACTCCCACTAAATTAGAGAACATTATAATAATTCCTTATTCAGCCATAAGAACACAATACTCCCACTGAATTTGACAACATTGTAAATGTGTCATTATCAGTAAAAGTAAATAGTGTGCTTGTATACTTTCCTACATCTTTTAAGAAAACCCATTCAAACAATTATATAGGTTATAAAAGGATGTAATCTACTACATAAATGTGATTCATCACATTCCAAACTATTAACTTGAAAAAACTGGGCATGCAATTTCTTCCTTTATAGATTTACTATTCCAACAATTGTATGTAGTATCTTTAAATGGTCAAATCAAAACAACTAGATAAAATAATCTAATTTGTCTTTTACCATTATGCAGTAATCAGTCTAGCTTCTAATTTAATAACTCATAAGGTGCATATACTCTTACTATTAAAGTTTGCTATGAGTTATGTATTTAGAATTTAGACAATTCTAATCATCCTATTATACCTTTCTCATTCATGAAAAGGAATAGGATTTAAGTCTCACACTTCTCGTAATGGAAAGAAGACTATATTTATTCTTTTGTAAATATTGACTCTAACCAAAAACCCAAACGGGTGTAGATCAATTAAAAGAATAACTTACGTTTACGGTTTTGAGTTGCATTAATACATTTAAAGAATTTACAAAATTCAATTTTAGTATTTTCGATAATTAATATTTCCAAGAAAATATAATACCCAATGTTATATTCATATAACTAACTAATTTCTTGAAAATCTAGGATCCAACTTTACATAGATTCCACCACATCAGTTGATCTGCTAGTGGTGAAAGTATAAAAGATGGTAATCTGTCGAACAATAATTGGCAAACACTTTTCCAATTCCTAGATCATTATGGGATTTACATCAAATTGATTCATCAATTTGTCATGTAAGCATGTTTCATCCCATCTCATGCCTTAAGCTCTAGGTCTCACGCATCAACTTAATTAAGTCGTCTAACTTAGAAACTGCAAATTCTCCATGTGTGGTCTCACGCACACTCGGAAATTTACCTTGTCATTAAAATTTAGCCTGCGTCTCACGTTTACTAAATAATAACTCCAAGTGTTTCTTATAGTTAGATGGCATGTAACTTAAATTTTTAGGGTATATAAATTTTTTGATGTGAAAATCAAAACATGTATAAAGATGCATGCACTCATCTTTATAACATAAGTTTTCAAAACTCTTTTATTGCCAATTCGTGAAATTAATACACAAAGTTTTACTTGAGGTTTAATAAACCCTAAGATGACTTTCTACAATTATGATTTTAAAAGTAATTCGTTTAAGACATATTCAAGATTGTGATAACCAAGGCAGACTCTAAGGCTCTTTTCTAAGCCTTCAAATCATGGTTATGAATATCATCTTAAAGGACTTAATTTTAAAAGCATATTTGTACAAAACATCAATCAAGCAAAAGTTTATGGATTCAATCTCAAAATTATGTAATAAAGTATGAATTTTGCTAGTCTCGCCTGGGAGCTGATTACCGTGCGAATCGGACCACTATCGGCACTTAAGACCTTGCAAGATTCTTACTTTATCACATTAGGGTTTCACCATTATTAGTCCGTATTATTTTCTTTATGGAAAAATTACCCTTTTATTGCTTACAAACGTGTCCAACAATCAAACAATAAAACAAGTAATAAAGACAAATAAAACAACTAATAACATAACGATTATAAAGGTGAAACAATTAGCCACATGCAATCTTTTTAGAAAAGATCCTAACAAAATCAATTCTAGGTTTTTATATATGCATATAATTAACTAGGGCCTTCACCTCTTAAAGGAAGTGAGCCACATACATTGACAAGTCAATTGCGTAGGCCAAAGCTAATCACATACCACATAGCACATAATTGATTTTAATAATTATGGGGTCTTCCCCATTATAAGATCTATCTAAACATGTGAAAAGCTTAACAATTAATAAACAATTAATAACCCATGACTAACATGCATGTTTCGTCACGGATCAAAGCATAACAATTACCAATTAGGTCAAGGATACGCCCAAATAACACATAAACATGTAGGCAACCTAGGGTTTCTAATCCAATTAATTAATAAAACCACAAACCCTAATTAGGGTTCATGGAATAAATCGACCCCCCCCCCCAAATTAGGGTTAGGGTTTCGAAAAAATAAAAAATACAACCCTAGATCCAAAACATGTATCTAAAACAATCAAAATTCGTTTTTTATGTGTTTTATGTAATCAATTACATGTTATAACAAGCTCTGATACCACTGTTAGAATATTAGAATCATGACAATCATAAAATAGGTAAACACATTTGCGGAAGCGTAGGAACATCTATAACACATAAGAGATTAACATAAATTAAATGGGAACGTACCGTGGTGATTCTAGCCTGAACAAGAATCAAAAGCAACTGTCTTTAACAATATGAAGAACCCTAATTAGGGTTTATATGGATCAATGATTAACCCCTTACCGTTTTGTTAATCGATCCCTTGATAATTACTAAAGTAAGTAATTACCTCGTTCTTGTACACACAAACTACCAACGAATAAAGGTTTGATGCAAGTAAACAAAAACACTTATTTTAGGTTTAACCAAAATCGACCAAGAACCCTAGGAGGGGGGTTGGACGATCGGCCAAGAAAGAAACAAGACAAAGAAAAGATTTAGGGTTTAGTGTGTGTGCACAAAAGATGTGAAAGCCTAACCCTTGGCCTTGTATATATACTAGAGGATTTCTTGGTGACCAAGACAAGCATGGATCGACCCATATGGGTTGGGTCGACCGGCCTAGCACTCCCATGGGGTGTTCTAGATCTTTCTTGACTCCCAAGTTACACTCTAGTCCTTATCTTTCATTACTAATGATAGTTAGTCCATACGGTTAATAACTAACGACCATTTAGTCCATTAAGTGTTTATAAATATATATATACGATACGTTTAACATATATATATTTATTATTCATTATTCTTGTTTGTAAAGTGTGCAATCCCGAGGTCTCGGGTTCGATACTAGACATTTACATATTAATATTTATCCATATATTTAACAGCATTTGTATCGGATCATCCTTCAACAATGTGTTGTGATCGTGACTATCGTGACTCACATACGAGTAATGAAAAGATCGAGCATAAAAGAAGCAAGAATAATGTGAAGAGATGTCATTGTTTACCTGTTGATAGAATGGTAACAACATATACCATTACGTACCTTTGCTGTGATTTGCTACATTCGCCACATAATAACTGAGGCTTGAGCCATACCACAAACTTCGTACAGTTACTCTTTATTGATAATTCACTTGATAACGAAAACACGCCATCATCCATATAATTTTTTACGCGTTGTTTGGAATTTTTTGAGGTTTCGGATACATTCTGAGAACTAATAGAGAATTAACTATAACGATATAGTTGATACACGATGACTTTTTATGACTTTGTTTATGGATTGAGATCCTCTAAAGTTTAAACTCTCTCATGTTCTACTCCCTCCGTCTCAAAATATAAGTCCATTTTGACATTTTTAAAGTCTTTCTATTCCAACTTTGACCTTAATTATTTTTTGTCGTGTTATATAATACTTGATGCAAAATATATAAATGGACTTGTGTTTTAAATGCATTTGCATTGGTATACTTTTCATCAAGTATTATATAACATGAAAAAGAATAATTAAGATCAAAGTTGAAAATAATAGACTTTGAAAAATCAGAAATGAACTTATATTTTGAGACGAAGGTAATATTATTTTAGTCATTGTTTCAATTAGTGGGGGTCTCATTTTACACGAACATTGGATTAGTTCTATGTCACTTTCTCAAAGAATTTTCTGTTACACATTAAATTAGTTATATGTCAATGTTAGCATCTTGCTAGAGTCTTGATGATGTATAGTCTATATATGGGCCACGAGCCCAAACGATAAACATTACTAAGGCCCAAGGCCACCATACGTGGGCTATTGTCACTTGGGCCGCATCAATAATAGGAATGGGCTCACGTAAGCCCAAACCCAAATAAACTATACACGGTATAGATAAGGATCATCTATCTATGGAATAGATATCCTTAACCCGGATAAGTACCACGCGTACGAAACATAAGGAGCACGAACCCTACAAGGATTATGCGCCTATATAAGGAATAACATAACTCTCATTCAAGGTACGATTCACAAAACCCTAAAACTCTTTACGAGAACCCTAAATCGATTACTTACTCTCACGCCGGAGTCTAATCGTAGGAGACAATCCCACGATAAGCCTAACGGTGTTGTTTATTTTCTTAGTGCGCAGGTTACAAGTACTAAGAAGCGAATTGGTACGAGAGCAAGAGCCCATAATCAGGAACGCCCAACTTTTGTATCAACAAGTGGCGCCATCCGTGGGACCTTACTAAGAACTAAAAACTAGAATGACGAAGAATAAGAATTCAAGCCAGCGGACTCCGCAGCCGAAAAAACGTGACACCCAGAGGAAGAATCAACAAGATTCGACCCCTAGGCAAGTCGCTGGGACAACCAGCGCACCTGGTCACCAAGAGGCAGGGACAACCCAACCTCTTCCAGTGGTAGAACTGCCTGTAAGGACTACCCAAACCACCACAGTGGTCCCAAGCGTTGAGGAACTCCAGCGCACCCTCTTCACTACTCCTCATCAAACTATACCCACAGTGAACAACACTGTGCCCCCGGGCGCACCTAACCGAGATAGGGTGCCTAATACTGAGGTAGACATTCTTGCAGCAACTGAGGACACACCCAACCTAACGCTGGGAAATTTTGTATCCCAAAATTATGAAACCCTAGCTGCCCTCATGCAAGAAGAGTCAAGGAGAAGGTCAAGCACGAGCCTACAAGCTCGACTCAATTTTGGTCCTGAACGCGAACCATCACCACCGCGCCACCCACGAGGAAGATGCGCAGAACGTACTACCATCCACGATAGGCTGGGTACGACATCAGATTCACAATACTCAGAAGACAGCGAGAGGCGCACTAATGTTCACTCCAGACTTGGCAGTCGAGGAATACAAGACCGATTAGGACCTCATCATTCACCAAGCCAAGGGTCCTCCAAATCTGGGAGTAAGAGGATTCATGACATATTGGGGAAAAGAATGTCCCCAAGTGAAAGTCCCTCAAGCTCTTTATAACACCCCCAAAATCGATCAATACAGCGGAAGACTTAAAATGTCAGCGGAAGACTTTTGGGGTATTATATTGTGGATCTTTCGTCACAATTATAGAAAACGATTCAAGTGATCGTTTTAAGTTTTATTTAAAATACCAAATATTCATAATTCCAAGAGAATTCGTTATTTAACAAGAAGTTTTATTTAAAGAGAAATAAATGTTTCTTTATTTGCCCACTTCGTGCCGTTGCCATCCATTCCATTTAGTTTCCTGAGATAAACATGCTAAAAGTCAACAAAAGTTGAGTGAAATTCATAGGTTTATATTTAAGAGTTTGAACACAAGAGATAGATGTTTATTGTAATATCGATACAAATAAACAAGTTAGAAATCACATTCATTATTGCATTAAGCTCATGACACTCAACGATTTAACAGACATCAATATTTTCATAATAATGATGTGAAATATATAGCCCCCAAGATAGGTATTTGCCAGTAACCTATTATATTCAAATAACGTGCATTTGGTGACTTTCCTCTAGCAACCAAATGGGGATTGTCAATCCCTAATAGATCTATTCACAATTATTTACGTTCACTTTTCAAGTGATTAAGGTTCATGATCGAGGGACTTTTGGCAATAGCTACTTAAGCAATAATAAGATCAGGAAAAGACTTGTGTTCAGTTTTTGAGCATGTATCCCCCCACAGAAATTAGTTAAATGTGGGCTATGAACTCACCTTAGTAGGATAGTAGAACAATTGTAATCTCAACGATGCAAGGCAACGGCTTCACACACAACCTAAAAGATATGGCACGTTTCAGTTCTTAAGTCTCGTTTTATTGCGAACGTTTATTATTAATTATAAGAAATCGATAAAGTGCATACGTGATGGGTTACGTCGTATCAAAATATATAACGGTTACGTATTGTTTTATTCGTCTAAATTTATTTATCGTTATATAAGTTTCATCCGTATTATATATATATATATATAAATAATAAGTTACGTTTTATTATTTATCGTTTTAATATATATTCAAATATATAAGTATAAATATATATAAAGTTTTTATTAAAATCAATATTACCATTTAATCCTTTTATGTTTCTTAATTTTACACTTTTTACCCTTAACGGAAAACATTTACGTCGTTAGTCCAAAAGTTATATATATTTACATTTTTAGTCCAAATATCAAATATTTACATTCATAATCCTTAAGTTTCAATATTTACAGTTTATACCCTTAGAAAAACAGTTTTTATACTTTTCACCCAAGTTTACCAATTTGGCAATTTTAGTCCTTAACGTTCGTACATTTGCAAAAATAGTCCCAACTTTACCAAATTCAAAACTTAGCATTTTTATTATTTCATTAAGCTCAAAACATTTAGAAAAGCTTATTTTCACAGCTTATTAGCTTATTTCATTTAGTGGGCTTAACGATCCAATATTAAGGGCCCGTTAAGGTTTAATGATCCAAAGGGTTTGGGGGAACACTAGGTTCATAGAGATCCATTATTTTAAGTTACAAAAACGTTTCAAAACAGCTTATACTCCTAGCTTATCGTAATAAGCTAAAACAAGCTTTTTGGGCTTTTTGGCCCACGTAAGGTTTTTAATGTTTCTGAAAAACAGTTTCAATGTCGGTTTACTTTAGGTCTCGTTTAGTGATCAAATGAAGTTGTTAAGTTGTATTATTTATCATTCTCGTTTCTATATCAAGTAGGTAATCAGATCGTACAAAAATAATAGGTGGTCGTATGTTGAAATTTAAAATGGCGAGGTCAAAGTACACGGCCAAAACTCAATATGTAAACTTTATAAAGTTTGAAAATAAACTAAGTGTTTTAGTAGAAATCGTATAGGTTCACTACAACTTAGAAACGTGTGATTTTTAGTATGTATTCGTTAATATAAGTTCAATATTATTATAGATACTCGTTAATGCCATAACTAAGAAATAGTATAACACATAAAATGTATACGTTGTTTTTAAGATTTACGATTTATAGGTTCCAAGTGATTGTGCATAATATAATCATACGTATATATAAAAATAGAAAGAAAAGTTCATGGTCTCACCTCACCTAGAAAAGGTGGTGTAAAACGAGTGTATGGTTCGTGTGATGGTTCAACAGCTCCGTAGTTCACTTCACGTTGTTCCAATGGTCCAAGAGGTACTTTGCTTGACGTCCTAGGTTCTCTTGAGTTGTGGTTCACTTGAGCAATCCATGCGTCCTCCAAACTATTTCCTTCGTTGCCTTTGATGAGTTTTTGGTACGTATATGTGTAGGTATTGTTTTGAGTTTGCATGCGATCGTTATATAGGGTGTTTAAGGTACGTAGAGATACGCAAGATCACATGATCGATTGTGTAGCATGTTAGGCGAATAGTAGCACCTCTTCCCTTGTCCAATGGCGTGCGTACAAACCAAGTATCCTTGTGATACATTCCTGACACCATTTCTGTTCATTCACTCGATATTGGGGAGGAGGGGAGGCATGGAAGAAAAGTTATGACACGTTTTGTAGTTATCTCCATGGGAGCGTTCATGGTTTTGCTTTGGACGTTTTTAGTGTAGTAAACGAGGGTGAGTAAGAAATGTTTATGTCTCGTGTGGTTCTTGGGTACTAGGTAAATCAAAATGGGTAATAATAGTTATTCGTTATGTGTAAAAATCGTGCAATAATAGGGTGCGTTTGGGAGTGTCGCGGTTGGCAGAAAACAAAATAAAATAACAAAAGGGTGCGTTTGGGCTTGGCCTGCGGGCTGCTGGTTGTGTGTCGGCCCAAGCAAAAGAAAAGAAGGAAAGTAGTCCGTTTGGTTTGTGTATTGGATTTCGTGGCCCAAAGGGTGTTGGGGGCCCACATGGGGTGTCTTGATTATCGTGTCAAAGTTCAAAAATATTAGTGAGCGTTCTCGGGGAGTTTCGTAGGTTCAGGGAATATATAAATAGTATACGTTATTTAGACGAAACGTATTATTAAATATAATCGCGTTATATAATTATTTATCGTTCACAATAATTATAGGCAACCTAGGTTGTGTGTAAGCATCGTTCCTGGGTAAACGGTCAATCACAGTTATCGTAGTGGTTCAATATCAAGCCATATCATTAAAAAAAAAAATTATTACCCGTAAAATGGTGTTAATTCCTTGTAACATTGTTTTATTTATTCGTATGCATTTACTAATCGTAAGGGAAATTTACGAGAGGTTACACTCTTCTTCTGAAAGAAGCCGGCACAAGCGCCGAAAAAGAGACTACTCTTCTTCCAGTGACTCCTCAGACAACGAGGATAAAGAAACAGGACACTGAAAATCAAGAGCAAGACGTCGCGAAGAAGAGAATGAAGATATGTCTCTTCCATGGCGTCGCCAGAAAGTTGATGCGTTTACACGACGTATCAACGATTACTCCGACCGCAAACGCAGGCGCATGCCCACTAATGTGAAAACATATGATGGAACAGGTGATCCGGACGATCATCTAAAAGTTTTCAAATCAGCCGCAACTATCGAGAACTGGCCACAGCCTGTGTGATGCCATATGTTTAATTCTACATTGGTGGGGAACACGCGCACATGGTTTAGCAAGCTCCCACGAAGGAGCATTGGTGGGTTTGAAGAATTACGGAAAGCATTCCGTCTCAACTTTAACCAGAGAAAGAAGTGCGCTAAAAACCCTGTTGAGCTAGCAAGAGTGAAACAACACCAAGGGGAATCAACCAGCGCTTTTATGGAACGCTTCAAGGATGAGTGCATACAAGTCAAAGCATGTCCTGAAATTCTAAAAATTTCAGGGTTCATGAATGGAATTAACAACCCAGAACTTATCCGAAAGCTAAATGACAAAGTTCCCCAGACTTTTGATGAGCTAACAAAGCGCACCAGATCCTTCATACAAGGAGAAGCAGCTGCTGCGGACAGCAAAAAGGGTTATTCGAACTATAGGCAGTAAGAACAGCCTAGGAGACAATCCAACGATCAGAATAACAACCGCAGCAGGAATTACCGCAGCGGAAGAGACAATGACAAGTATACCCCTCTCACAAAAACTCCGGGGGAAATATTTGTAACAGAAGGTGCAAACTTTCCAAAGCCTCCACCAATGCGCACCGCAGAGGAAAAGTGCATAGGGAATGGATACTGCGAGTATCATGGTCAAAAAGGCCACACAACTAACAAGTGCGTCCAGCTAAGACAACTAATTGAAAAGTTAGTAAGGGAAGGTAGAATGGACCACCTTGTAAAAAACATTAAAGATGGAAAAGATAAACAAAGGAACGGGGGTAAGAAAGAACCCCCCAAAGAAAAAGCTGATACCATATACATGATACAGTCATGGCAGCGTAAGATAAAGCAAAAAGTCAGCCAAAAATTCTCTCCAGTAAAAGAGATATCTTTCCCTACTCTAGCTGCGGACAACGCAGTTGTAGAGCCTCTAACTATTGAAATACATACGGGGGGACATGATATCCACCGCACGTACATTGACGGAGGGGCATCCGCAGACATCCTGTATGATCATTGTTTCAAAAGACTGCGACCTGAAATCCAAAGTCAATTGATACCAGCAACAACATCACTGACTGGATTCACAGGAGAAAAGATTTGGCCCATGGGGAAGTTACGCTTGCTGGTGGTTGTAGGAGATGAACAACACTCAACCGCAACATGGATAAATTTCATGGTAATAAAGTCTCCCTCACCATACAATGGCATCATTGGGAGACCTGGAATATCATCCATGCGCGCTGTACCATCCACAGCGCACGGAATGCTTAAATTTCCAGTGGAAGGAGGAGTTGTCACCCTCTATAACACAACGGTACCACCAAAGGAATGCAACGCGGTAACAACTGAAGTAGAAAATATTCCAGAACAGCGCACATAAAAAATACCAAACCTAAAGGTCGCTATTCATCCCGATTACCTGGATCAACAAGTTTCGATTGGTGGATCTTTATCTGACAAAGGTAAAGCAGCCGTGTGTGCACTCTTACAAAAGAACCTGGACATCTTCGCATGGGAACCAAAACACATGACAGGAGTGCCACGCTCTATCATAGAGCATAAGCTATAAATCCGACAAGGATATCCCCCAATACGACAGAAGAAGCGCGGCCAGGCACCAGATCGTGCAAAGGCTATTCTGGAAGAAGTACATAAACTCGTAGACGCAGGAATCATGCGTGAAGTGTACTACCACGACTGGCTCTCAAACCCAGTTATGGTAAAGAAAAGCGATGGCAGTTGGAGAATGTGCGTGGACTTCACAGACCTTAACAAAGCATGTCCACAGGAACGCTATCCACTACCAAAAATAGACTGGAAGGTAGAATCCCTGTGCGGATACCCTTTCAAATGTTTCCTAGACGCATACAAAGGGTATCATCAAATTCAGATGGCAGTCGAAGATGAAGAGAAAACAGCTTTCCACACCAGTCAAGGAGTGTACTGCTACACAAAAATGCCTTTTGGCTTAAAAAACGCAGGCGCAACATACCAACGATTGGTGGACACAGCTTTTGAAAAACAAGTAGTCCGCAACTTGGAGGTCTACGGCGACGACCTTGTCATCAAAAGCCACACAGAGGATGAGTTGGTGCGCGACATCGAGGAAACGTTTAGAACATTGGGACGAATAAACATGAAGTTAAACCCCAAGAAGTGCACCTTTGGCGCAACCGAAGGCATGTTCCTTTGATACTTAATAGAACTTGATGGAATCAAGCCTTGTCCAGAAAAAACAAAGGCTGTTATTGATCTCCCCTCACCGCGCACACTCAAAGAAGTCCAGTCATTGAATGGAAAGTTAGCAGGGCTAAACCGTTTCTTATCTAAATCAGCAGACAAGTCACTCCCTCTCTTTAAAACACTCATGAAGTGCACTAAAAAGGGATATTTTCGCTGGACCGAAGAAGCGGAAGAAGCTTTCCAACAACTTAAACACCATCTGGCATCTCTTCCCAAACTTGTCGCACCGCGACCAGAGGAAGAGCTAATCATGTACTTATCGGCAACTCATGGAGCAGTTAGCGCAGTACTATTGACAGACAGGAACTCCGTCTAGACACCCATATACTTTGAAAGCAAAGCCCTGAAGAAGACAGAGACTAACTACAGCGCTATGGAAAAGCTGATCTTAGCTCTAGTATTCGCAGCCAAAAGGCTGCGCAGATACTTTCAAGCGCACCCAATAGCTGTAATCACCGATCAGCCAATCAAACAAGTTATCTCTAAACCTGACACATCAGGACAGTTACAAAAGTGGAGTGTACTGTTAAGTGAATATAACATCTCATATAGACCGCGCACTGCAATTAAAGGACAAATATTAGCCGATTTCATCGTGGAGAAGCCAGATAGCGACAGTCCAACATCTGCAACCAAAACAGATCTACAGGAACCCTGGATTCTGTTCACAGATGGATCTTCATGTGTAGATGGATCAGGCGCAGGCCTTATTCTCACAAATTCAGAAGGTATGGAATTCACCTATGCGCTGCGCTTTGAATTCACAGCCACAAACAATGAGGCAGAATACGAAGCCCTACTAGCCGGACTACGCATCGCAATCCAAATGGGTGTACGCAACTTAGAAGCAAATGTAGATTCTCGGCTAGTCGCTAACCATGTGCTAGGTGAATATGAATCCAAGGATGACCACATGATCCAATACCTGGAAAAGACCAAATCTTTAATCAAAAACTTTGACAGGTTCACAATAAAACAGGTGCCCAGAGGAGACAACAGAAAGGCTGATGCGCTCAGTAAGATCGCATCCACAAGCTTCGCGCACCTCTCAAAACAGGTATTGGTGGAAACCCTAAAAAACAAGTCAATCTTGGAAATGGAGATATCCACATTGATAGATGAACAAGATCCTACATGGATGACACCTATCATTGAATTCATCAGCAAGGGAATCTTACCACAAGACCATAAGGACGCTCGAAGAGTGCGGCGCACAGCGCAACGATTTGAACTACGAGACAACATACTCTATCGACGCTCTTTCTTACAACCCTGGCTCAGATGTGTTGGACCTCTTCAAGCAGACTACGTACTCCGAGAAATCCACGCCGGATCATGTAGCATGCACTCAGGGCCGCGATCTGTGGTAGCAAGCGCTCTACGGTCAGGATATTATTGGCCAACCATGCACCGCGACGCACGCGATCTGATAAAGAAATGCAGCAATTGTCAAGTACATAGGCCAATGCCGCGCCGACCACAACAAGAGCTAACACCCATTACCTCACCATGGCCATTTTACAAATGGGGCATTGACATCGCGGGATCCTTTCCAGTTGCAGCAGGAGGAGTAAAGTTCCTCATCGTAGCCATAGACTACTTTACGAAGTGGATTGAAGCAAAGGCGGTGGTGAGCATCACAGGAAACCAAGTCAAACGCTTTTTCTGGGACAACATTGTCTGTCGCTTCGGACTATCGGGAAAGATTATATCAGACAACGGAAAACAATTCTGTGATAACCCATTCAAAGATTGGTGCGCGCAATTGAACATCACACAACACTTCGCTTCAGTAAAACACCCACAAACCAATGGCTTAGTTGAACGCGCAAACCGCAGTCTAGGGGAAGGAATAAAAGCGCGCCTTGACAGACACAAAGGAAGGTGGGTGGATGAGCTCTCGCATGTCTTATGGGCGCATCGCACCACAATCAAAACCAGCACTGGCGACACGCCATTTTCCCTTGTCTACGGAACAGAAGCCGTCATACCAGCTGAGATAGGAATGCCAACTATACGAACAGCAGAGGTCAACGTCACAACAAATGACGAGGAGGGGCGCATAGACTTGGACTTACTGGAAGAAAGGCGTGAACGCGCAGCTATACGCGAGGCAAAGGCTAAGGCAAAAATGAAGAAGTATTATGATGCAAAGGTCAAACACACTTCATTCAGGCCAGGAGACTTTGTATACCGTGCCAACGATGTGAGCCACGCAGAAGACACAGGCAAGCTCAGACCAAAATGGGAAGGACCTTACGAGGTCACAGATGCGCTCGGCAACGGTGCATACAGACTGCGCGATATGGAAGGTCGCGACCTAGCGCGCACTTGGAACATCTGCAATCTTAAAAGATGTTACTTTTAGGCTACGGCCATTACACAGACACCTTTGCACCCTAAGAGGTGCCCAATAAGTGTTTGTTTTTCTTTTCTTTCCTAGGAATTGTATTTTTATTTTTTCAAAAAAAAAAAACTTGCAAGTATCAATAAAATGTTATGGTTTCTAGCTAACTCCGTAACGTATTTCACTTTATTGCGTACATACTTATATATGTCAATATTGTTATCTTATATTTTTGCCTACATGGCGTGCATGCACTAATTAAGACCTACGAAGGCATAAAGGATGAGTAAACCTACTAATTCACTCGTAGAGTAAGAGGGTTGCAAACCCATCAACATTGGATCACGCATCCTTGCTAAGCGCCTTACTTTTGAGACGTCGAGGTAAGTTTCACATGCGCATCTCACGACGGGTGCGCAAATATTCAGTACACCGTACAAGCTTAGCATATAACGAGCCAAGACACTTGGTCCTATAATAATACTTAGCAAACAATGCAAGTATATTTCCTAAAGTCACGCACTTAACGAGCCAAAACACTTGGTCAAATAATAAAACTTAGCAAACATTGATATTTTTAAGTCACGCACTTAATTAACAAAAGGGTATCTTATTCAACATTTTTTACACAAAAATTACAAGGAAAAGATACACTTCATTATTTACATAATACATATACAAAAATAGCCTACACGCTATGGCGATGCTCAGGGCTATCATCCGGGGCAGCAGAACTCCCCGCCTCTTGAAGCTTTCTCAGAATCAAAGAGTCCTTGGGAGATACGGTGGGAACACTCACAGGAACCCCATCAGACCTGGGGATGTGTGCAGCGCCCACACCGCACAACACTGCCTTGCCCTGAATGCCTCTCTTCTGGGCAGCCCTCTGCGCAGGACGCTCCAGAACCTCTTTCAAGGGAATTTCCCTCTCAAGGGCAAACGGGTTGAGCATGTGGCGAGGCTGCGTAAACACAGGGACCTGCAGCTGCGATTCATCAGGCTTCAGGAAGTAATCCGGCTGCGCCTCTGAGTCCTCCAAAAGGTGGCGCTCCAAGGTCAACCCCGCCATAATTACCTTTATGGGGTTGTCTTGATCACGCTCCAACCGCGCAATATGAGGCAACTCAAGTACTTTCAACCCCTCCATCGCCTGCATCAACTCATCATATGCAGCCGCGTTGTAACCAGGTACCTCTGCCAGGTCCTTGCTCAAAAGCTTGGCTTCATGGAGATCCTCCATAGCCTGCGACTTTCCGCGCGCCACCGCACAGTGAACCACCTTCCCAAAAGCGTCCAACACCTCTTGGGACTCAAGAGTGCCCATCGCTGCCAGGCGCAGCCCGTGACTGATCAACCACCTACATCAAACAAGGACAACTTGTGTTAAGGAAAGGCATAGCAACAAAATATAATAAAATGAAGAAGGCTAAAAAGGAAGTACCTGCGCTCCGCAATGGTCGACATTAAATGAGGATATAACTCCTCATCGTACTCTATGCTTTAGGCACGCAGCTTGTTCTCTTGCATCTGTACAATCTCCTCCATGCGCTCCTTGAACTTGGCAATACTAGCATAGTGCTCCACCTTCTTCTCCTCCAAGTACCTCACAGCCCAAGTCATGTCGGACTTGTAATGATGAAGCTGCCCGCGCGCCTGCTCCACCTCAGCCAGTGCGGACAACTTCTCATGGGTGACCTTTTCAGTGTACACCCTGGAGGACTCCACCTCCGCCTGCGCTTTCGCCAGCTGCGCACGGAGCCTAGCTATCTCCTCATCCTTCTGGGCGAGAGTACTGCTCTCCCCGACATACCTCTTCTTCAACTGAGCCACCAGCTCAACCTGACACGCAGCAGTCGCAGCCAACTCATCCATCAACTGTTGCGCCTGTACACCCTCATCAACCTTGGCTTTCCCCTCCTTGTTTTCATTCTGCGGAGAGGAAACCACATCCACGAAAACTCCATCATTCTTCGTGGCATCATCCCTACAATACATGAAGAAGATAGTTAGTACATATTACGACAAGTAATATAGAAGAAACAGAATGGAGACGCAGATACTTACAGAAATGGAGAGGCCTCTGCAGCCTTCTTATCCGCGCCAGGAGCGGATGTCTCCTCCTCTGCGGACGACTCCGCATCCCCAATAAGGTAGCGTCGTCTCTTCTTAGTGCCACTGCTCCCAGCCTCCCCTTTGCGCTTAATATTCTGCGCCACCTCCTCCTTCAGCACCTCCTCAGGCTTTAGGATTTCCACGCTGTCAGATGATTCAGCGCGCGCCTCCTCCTCTTGCGCCATCTCCACATCTGGCGTCACGCTCTAAACAGGCGTTACATGGAGCGGCGGCGTATTTTCAGGGACAACGTCCGGCAGCACTGTCAAACGACCCTCGGTCGCCTCCAGTAGTGGCTGCTCACCCTCCCTCAGAGGGCGCACTTCCATCGTCACCTTCTTTGGCTTTTCCAGCCTCACCACAGCGAATAGATCCATCTCTGCGCACATAAACAAACAGCAAAACAGAAAGGATTAGTTACTAAATGTGCGCATATAAAAAGACTTACATATTTGAAGTAGAAGGGACGAACACCCACCCCGGCCTTCCTCATCTATGAAGGTTGGCACCTCGTCAACACCGCCGAAGTAATTGCGATTCAACCCCATGTGCACCAAAAACTCCTCCGGATAAGGGTTAATGGGTATGCGGTTGGCATCTAGAGTCTGCGCATCGGTCTGCCTATAGGAACCGGGTGCGGGGCGCCCATCCCTTGGCAAAGTATCTTGAGTATAAAACTCAAAGGGCGATGGAAAAACCACGTCATCGACCCAGAAAAAATGCTCCCTCCAATTTCTTAAGGAGTCTACTTTCTCAGTGTAACACTGAAGCGCCCCCGGGCGCTTCGCAAAAGATACCCATCCATTCGACCACGTTGTGTGGTAGAAGGAACGAAACAAGGCAATAGTCGGCTCTATCGCAAGTAAACGGCAGTTTTCCTCAAAGTTCGACACCTTAGCCGCACCTATACAGTGCAGTTGTGAGATGTGGATGCGATAGTGGTTGAGCAAATCGCTCAGAAAAATAGATATCGATATGCGGTAATTCGCGTACTCGAAGAAGCGCGTGTATAATCCTATTTTCCCTTCGGGGAAATCGGCTATACACGCGTCAACATCTGGAGCCTCTGGATGCACATCCAGAGAAATGAAGTAGTCAGATGTGAACTGAGTAACATCATTCTCAGTCATCGCAGAGCGAAAATCTTCTAACTGGGCAACCATTTTCATAATTCTACTAGAAAACGCACACAAAATTACCTAATGAAACGATTATTTTCTTTGCAAAAGTTAGCTTTCAAGCAAGTGAGCAATGGTGAGTGTGTGTTTTACTGTGTGTTTTTGTAAAAATGGGGGCGGTGACTGTTATATAGGGGGTAAAAAACCCTAGATGATGTCCACGTGGATCCCACTCACAAAAACGTGTGGCTAGAACCGAAACGGTACATGCACTTTTTCCCGATTTACGAGGGACACGTGCACAACCCCCGATTTTCGAGGTATTTCTTTGAAATATCTATGACTAGGTACATTGCACTCCAAAAATGGGCGGCAATATTTCAAAGATCTCCCGCCACGCTTACCGCTGTTGTGATTAGTCTAACATCCGCGGCTACGAGCCGCACACACTAGACTAGAGGGACATGATGACGTATAGTCTATATATGGGCCACGAGCCCAAACGATAAACATTACTAAGGCCCAAAGCCACCATGCGTGGGCTATTGTCACTTGGGCCGCATCAATAATAGGAATGGGCTCACGTAAGCCCAAACCCAAATAAACTATACACGGTATAGATAAGGATCATCTATCTATGGAATAGATATCCTTAACCCGGATAAGTACCACGCGTACGAAACGTAAGAAGCACGAACCCTACAAGGATTCTGCGCCTATATAAGGAATGACATAACTCTCATTCAAGGTACGATTCACAAAACCCTAAAACTCTTTACGAGAACCCTAAATCGATTACTTACTCTCACGCCGGAGTCTAATCGTGGGAGACAATCCAACGATAAGCCTAACGGTGTTGTTTATTTTCTTAGTGCGCAGGTTACAAGTACTAAGAAGCGAATTGGTACGAGAGCAAGAGCCCAAAATCAGGAATGCCCAACTTTTGTATCAACAAGTCTATTTAATGTTACATTGTTATCCATTCTGAATTAGAAAAAAATGCAGATAAATTCAGAAAAGTTTCACTCCTTGATTAAAAGTTCTGTACAAAATGTTTAATATAAGTAAAAACGTATTTCTTTGACATCTTGGATTGTTCTTAATCGAAGTCGGTCTCATCTGTATATAAAATGCTCGATAATGATTTATGAAAGCAACTACTTTTATTTTCCTAATCTTAATTTCGAAAGGTATGGTTGAGTGAGACACGAAACACAAAACTTTAACGACACGAAAACTTGATCGTTAGACCACCTTGTTGTTGTTGCATCTGATTAAAATCCACGTGTCATTTCACTAAAAATATTCTTCCACTATGAGTGCTTGTTAAATGTTTCGGATTATTTATATTTATTTTTTTGTTTGTACCAAAGGGCTATTTATTTGTAATTTTTATGATACATGCTATTTTGTCGATGAACTATGAAGCCATCTGGATAATAGACGAGTCCGTCATTTTTACTTCTGTAACTGTTATTAGCACCGCTATATCGACTTGTATCATATTACACTATTATAACATAAATGCACTTCTCAAATATATATAACTATTAGTAGTTACAGTGGCGGGCTTAGAAGAAAATCTAAGGTGGTTCCTTTACTTAGTTGATTCGACAAAATCAGCGGGCCAAAAAATAAAATGGTCATTGGGTCGGGTTAAGTTATACCATACGGCGTTGTTTCAATGATTTAAAAAAAAAAAAAAAATGACAATGCAATATGTAGGTATGTATTATTAGAAAAAGACAGTGTCATTTTGATAAAATTTAGAAAACTTGAATCAAAGCTTAAATGCTTATATTGTTGAATGATTAGTGAGAGCACATTACTTTATTGATCAACATTCGAAAGCTAGTAATCTTTTAGGCTTTACATGTAACAACAAAAGAAAAAAAAAAAAGGAAAAAAATTGTCTAAAAACTGAAAGAGTAGGAATAGAAAAATTAAATTGCCAGAGGTTAAAATTAAAATTAGAGTAAACGAGTCGATTAGCCCCGCGCGTTGCTGCGGGAGCATTGTATCGATGCTTATAACTCAATGCTTAATACATGTTTTCTACATCTTCTTGCGGGCAACTCGTCCATTTAAGGATCCTTTTTGCCCAATACATTTTGTTCATAGAAGCCATATATATCAATAATATACAAAAAAAGATCATAATATATATCAATAATACACAAAAAAGATCATAAATAACAATATTCAGTTCACTATAAATATATTATTCGCTTTAAAAAACGTGCACATAACCAAAATTGCAGCAGCACAACAAAAAGTAATTGCTAATTTATTAACTGAATGACATTCCTAAGACTATAACATAAATTCATAAATTATGGATATGTAGACCTCTTCATATGCTGCCATAACTGAATTTATCACGGTAAATTATTGAATTTTTTAAATAAATTAATTTCGATAAAGTTATATGTATTTTATTCATTTTTATTGGAAAAATTATTTCAAGAACAATAACGCAAGTTTCATAATTTTTCGAGTCCGTTTGGTATGTCAAATGGGTCACGCACTGAATATCTCAAAAGTATTACCACTTTGGAAAAACAACCCCTTCCGCCCCCTATTTCAATTACACCCCATCTTTAGTTTGTCCAACTTTAGTCCCTCTTAATTTTATAAAACTTCTATTCTCTCTCTCTTCACTCATAAATGACACACACATACAAACACACACTCATAATTCTCTCCCCTTCCACTTCGCCGGAAAACACTGCCGGCCACCGCACCACCATCACCGAGAATTATTCCGGCAAACTCCCAAAAATTACCAACTTGTAGATCTCGACCCCTTCTTCCTTTTTCAAGCTCGATCGGAGTTCGTTTGGTACCACTTCGCCGCCACGCCGCCGCCACGGTCCACCACCACTATCACGCCTCACCTTCCCCATCACCTCCTCTATCCGTTTTGGTAAGGCACGTGGCCCCACTTCCCTTTATTTTCATTTGAAACGAAACCCTAGTTTCTATATTTTCATAAAACCGATTTTGTTAATAGAATCTTTATAAAACCTTTTGTTTTAAATCAAAAACGTGTGGATCTAGTGTTTTTAGCCCCGACTCGGGTGGACTCAGTTAACTCGGTGACTCACCGTGTCAACAGCGAGTTCACATCTCTTTGGCTTCCTTTCATATTCTTGTTTATAACCTTAATCGTTTTATATTTCCGAATGTCAATGTTTCTTAGTTACGCCTCATCCTTTCATTTTCTGTTCTTCACTCTTCATTTTAAAAAGTCCTATTTTTAAACCTCATTTGTATAAAATATGGCGGAAATCACATCATGTGACTACTAAAACTGGGATCAAACCGCTTGTTTCTAACTTTGTATTTGTGAATTGTGATAAATTTCTAATTTCTTTTTGTATTTTACATATATATTTTTTCAGATTTGCACTGGCCAGAAGTTTTTCTTGAATCTCCACATGTTGCCTCGCCGGAATATCCGCTGGCGTCATCAGAATCTGATATCTGTTATTATTGGAGATGTTTTAATTGTAATCGAGCATTTGAAAAAAAAAAAAAAAGCACTGTGTTGCACTGTAGCACACTGTTTTACTATTCATCCTAATGCCTTTTAGAATATATATATAATTACATGGATGGTCCCTGTGGTTTGTAAAAAATTTCACCTACCGTCCCTCAAACTTAAAAGTTGCATATATGGTCCCTTTTGACTCAAAAGAATAACATGGATGGTCCTTATGTTGGACGGCCGTCCATATCTCTGTTAAACGTCACCCATGTGATAAAAACGTGAGGGTAAAGTCGTCTTTTGCCATTGTAGCTAACCCCATAATATTTTATCTTTCCCAATAAAAATCACTATCACTCTATTCTCACATTTAATTTTCCCTCTCCCCTCTCCAAAACCATCAAGGCAGCACTGTTCATCTTCAATCTCAAACCCTAATTAAATAAAGATTGATCTTATGCACAATGGTTTTGGCTATGTGGAATATACGTGACACTAATAAAAATGACGCAGTCGTGGATTATGCTCGTGTTTATGGTAAGTTACGTTTTTGTTTAATTTTGATCATGAAAACTTTTGTTAAGATTGTTTAATGAGGTTCTTCTTTGGAAAACCTAATTAATAATGTGTTTTTATTGTGTTATATCCAGCCAAAGACCCTAACTTCTTTAGTCTGAAGATTCATCATGGAGGGATGTTTTCAGAGTCACCAGGAAGGAATATGTTAATGGTAGGTTTAGCTTTGTTGATAACATAGACGTGGATTTGTTTAGTGTGATCGAGTTGAATGAGATGATTCTGATGTTAGGTTATGAAGGGGATAGGATAATGTACTGCCAATATTTGATTCCTGATCTTGATTTAGACCATGGGATTAGAGCTTTAGGTAGTGACCAAGATGTGCATGAACTTTGTAGGCATGTATTGCTAGGTCATAGGCTGTTGAATGTGTACATTGAACATGATGAAACAACAGTAAACACTTATAATCCTTCACCATTTAAGAGGTGTACCATTACTGAAATAGAAGATGCGGAAGTTGTTGCTAGGAGATCTTGTGCTAAGCAGTTAGCTTTAGAATGGTTTGGGAGTGAAATAGGTCAAAGCAGTGGGGTTAATAATGTTTGTGAAAGTAGTGTTGCTAAGGAAATGGGTCAAACTGAGTTTACAAAAGATTTTTACTCTGCTTTGGACAACCAAGACTTTGACCCTTTCCTTGATTTAGATGATACTGAGGTAGTTGCTAAGGCCACAGAGGTTGAAAAGACATTACAAACTAATGAAATTGGGGGAGATAGTTAAAGTGGGGAAGAAAGTGAAAGTGGAGAAGAAAGTGAAAGTGGGGAAGATACTGATGATGAGGAAGACAGTGATTACTTTGAGGATGACATAATTGATGTAGAAGTAGACATGGTAGACTTCCATGCTAATGTAGATGTGAATGAAGAGTTTATGGGTAGTGAAAAAAAGATGCATGTTACTTTTGAAGAACCTGTCGATGTGGAAGTATTAGACAATGATGAATTTGATAGTGGGTGTATTGGGAACATGCACTTGTAGGTATTGGGAATTAACTGGCATACCTTGCAAGCATGCAGTAGCTGTTAATTGGGACATGGCACAGAACAAGATGAATCCTGGTCTAATAGAAGAGTGGGTGCACCCTTGTTACAGACTTGAGACATGGAGGAAAATGTACTCACACACCATTGGTCCAATTAATGGTCCAACAATGTGGCCTAAGAGTCAAGTCCAGACAACTTTACTGCCTCCAACATATCATCCACAACCAGGCAGACCAAACAAGAAAAGAAGGAAATCTGCTAGTGAAAAGATTGATATGGTTAAGGATGGTAAGCTATCAAGAGCCATGAAAACTGTTACTTGTGCTTTGTGCAAGCAGACAGGACACAACAAAAGAACCTGCAAGATTCAAGGTGGTCAAACAAGCAACAAGAAAAGGAAGACTGTAAGTGCTGCTCCAACTCAAAGTCAAGGTCCAACTCAAAAAAAGAAGCCTGCAAGTGCTGTTCCAAGTCAAAAAAAGAAGCCTGCAAGTGTTGCTCCAAGTAAAAGTCAAGCTGCAAGTCAAAAGGGTAAGAAGAAAATTGTGAAAAATAAATCTGTTTGAAGAAGGCTACAAGTCAGAAAAAAAAACTCTTGTTTTGGGTACTTGTTATCTGTGTTAGAATTGTTATTTGTAGTAATCTATTATGTATGGCCAGTGGTCATTAGAATTTCACTTGTTATGACAATTACAAGTGTATGTTGGATACTTGTTATGTTTGTTTGACTTGTGTTTTGGTCATTGTGGCATTTAGTTATTGCTATTGTGCATTGTGACAAAATGGTCAAGTTGACTTTTTTTAATTGCTTTCGACTTTTAAATGGCTCACTTTCAGTGGCTAGTTTACCACAACAACACAAACACAACTAAAACCAACATCAGAAACTGAGAATGCATAACACAAAAAACATATATCCATAACATAGTTTTTCATTACATGCTGAAATCCATAACATAGTTTTTGTTGCATTACAAAACAATATTGACTAAAAAGTCAATATACCCATTACATCATACCTACACCATAGCAACTTAACAAAACACAAAATTGACTACAAAAGTCAATATACTCATTACATCATACCTAAACCCTAGCAACTTATGTGAATAATTTGAACAAACCAAACACTAGAATGGATAACCATGTTATAACCAACATTTTTTCATTCTTTGACGACTTGCTTCTGCTTCCAACAATCTTGCTTCAAGCACGTTTCTTGACCTTAAAAGTCCAGGTATGATGTTTACAGCACGCGCACACATGGGGGGTCATACCAATCAATGAATGGGCAACTGGATCCCTAAAAAACAATCAATCAAAAAAAAAACCATCGATTAGGGCTCAAAGCAATACCAATTGGAACCCTAATTTAAGATTTGAACATTTACCTTTATAGGGCAACTGTAAAATCGTCTTCCTGGGTTTATGTCAGTCCAAGATGTGCGTATTACTGCCCTTCTATCACAAGCACATATAACCATTGTTGTTTTTAATCAAGACAAAGAAGATAATTAAAAAAGATGAAATGTGGGGATGATAACTTTATAGGGAAAGAGAACTCTTATTTTATTATGGGGTTAGCTACAATGGCAAAAGACGACTTTACCCTCACGTTTTTATCACGTGGGTGACGTTTAACAGAGATATGGACGGCCGTCCAACATAAGGACCATCCATGTTATTCTTTTGAGTCAAAAGGGACCATATATGCAACTTTTAAGTTTGAGGGACGGTAAGTGAAATTTTTTACAAACCACAGGGACCATCCATGTAATTTACTCTTAAAATTATTTACCTAGACACAACTACAAACACAACATACTACAGTTGAATATTTGAGCTAAAAAAAAGGTACTCTAAAAAAAAATACTAACTTGAAACCACCCCAAAATTTGCTCTATCCAAACTAGAAGTAACTTCTTTTTTCAATATTGCTATATCCAGAACAATAAAATTGCTATATCCAAGATACTTTAGAACTTTTTTTCTTACTTTATCTAATAAAAAACTTTGACCAACCTTTCAAATACTTATCTTCTTCACTGGTTCTAGTTCATCAGTATTACATCTCCGATCATCTGGCCATATTCTTTTTTCTTTTTTCTATCTTTCTCCTTGTCTATAATTAGATCCAAGCTTTTCAAGGTGGTTCCTTATGTATTTCTAAGGCGGTTCCTTTCAAAAATGCTACATCGCTTGTATTTGAAAAAAAAAATCCAAGGTGGTTCCCGGGCACCACCTAGGTTCTACTTAGGTCCGCCTCTGAGTAGTCATTCAGACTCGTGCGTTGCACACGGGCTCTATCTAATTGGTCATAGTGAAATGTGTGGTATTTATTTTCATCATTAGGTTTGTAAGTTGTGATGGTATCACAACTTTTGTAAGCATTGCATGAGTTTATGAATGAGTTTAATTAGTTGTTTGGTGACTTTTATATTTAAACCGAGTTATTCATACCTGTGCGATGCACACGGGCTTAATCTAAATGCTCGTTAGTGTATTGTTCAACACTAATTTTCTTCATTACATGGGCTGTATATAAGTGTTCATAGCGTAATCTTTGTCTTATTTTCGTCATTATATATCTAAGTTGGGATGTTATCACACCTTTTCTAAGCATGACACACATTTAAATAGTTTATTAACATTAAAATAGTATATGTGAAGAGACTTTTTTCAAGATGCTACATTTAAAAGAGTCTCTTTACATGTAATTTTTTAATATGTATAAGTTACATGCTAAATATCAAATGGAGGTTAAATGCATACGGTTCTTTCAAAATAAATGTAACCTTTATATAAAATCATAACAAAGTGATATTCTCTATATTTTGAGATCTAACTTGTGACAATGAATTATCCTTTTAGTTTATCATATCAAATACGGTAACTCCAAATTACTATGCTTAGTTACTCGAACTTTATTTTATCCACAAAAACCATTTAAGTTTCAATATTTTTTTTATTGTTGTGAAAATCGATCCAATATTGTTAGTATATTTAATTTGTAGCATATTGCATATATAAATATATTTGAAGACATCAATCTCAACATATAATTTTTCTACTCTTAATAACTAATATAACAATTTTATTTTGTCAAATTTGTTTGTCATTCTACAAATGAAACTAAAATCATATAAAGATAATCAATTAATCTCCATAGTGGTATTAACACACCGCAAGACAAAAAACTACATTAAGAGCAAAAATATTAAAATGCACCAACAAAGTGTAGTAATAATTATTGATTAAAAATTGAATGCTCGTCATATTATTTTCAAGAAACTTACTTATTAACGAATCAATAGTATTAGCCCGTTTATCGGTATTACATGAAGTAAAATATTGTATGTTTAATTTGTAACGTATAATTAATATAAATGCTAAGTATTCATTCCACCGATGGCCGTGGTGTTGTTCTTGTTTTTGTTATTGTTTTTGTTGTTGTTCTTGTTGTTGTTGTCTTTGTCGTTGTTGTTTGTTGGTAATACGTGAGAATCGCACCAGGCTTTACCTCTCAAGGGATCTTGAGAAGCTTACAACCCCCACCAGGCAGTGTACCTGATCGTTGTAGTATAGTATAGTGACAAGTACCGGGGGATTGATCGTTCAGCTAGGAATAGTGTCGCTAGGATTAGAAAACCTAAATACTAGTTCTAGAGATGAAGGATGATTATTTTTGTATTTTTATATTTTTTAGAAAGCAAGTAAAAATCTCGGGTTTTAAGGATTTGGGCGGAATTAGTTGCTAGTCAACTAACCCAATACTAAAGATGCAATCAAAATAAAATACTAGAAATGAAAATAAACTAAATTAAACTAAGGTTGTGAGCAATAAGTGGAGAAGTTGTGTTTACTTAGATTTCACTACTCCCTAGATATCTTTTACACGTTAATTACTTGTTATAGTTGTGTGGATGACAGATTGTATTCCTTAATACCATTCATGGGGTTGCGCACTTAATTCCCCAATCCTATGAGTGCCTACTTCACTCTTATGTCGAGCCGGCTAAGAAGCTCCTAACATGGGATCATTAGAATTTACTCATGCATTAAATACAACCAATAAAACCTAGTGCACGTCAGTTCATGTTTCCTAAGACGTTCAAGCATGTTACCATTTGGAGATCTACCAGTTTTCTTAAGCCTAACATCGAAATCATTCATCCAATACAACCATAAACAAGTAATCAACACATAATCAACATCTAGGTTTCATTAGATCTAAGCAAACACAAGATAGATCTAGCCTAGCATGATGGAATTAAGACAAGAACAAGATATAGACAACCAACACATAGACATATTGATTGAATTAAAAGAATATTTATCTCAATTACCCATGAAAGGGTTCAAGGGCTGAAAACCCTTGAAAAACCTGTAAAATTCGTACTAAGTTCGGCCTTAGGGTTTCTCCAAAACTTCTCTTTTTTTATGAATGAAAATTAGAAAACTATATATAGGAAATTGAGGCTGACGGCGTCAAGACCAAATTGGTGACGCCGTCATCTCGCCGCCAAAATACTTCTCGGACTGCCTTAATCTTCATCTGACGCCGTCACGTTTTATGGTTTTCCAGACCGTCACGTCTTTTACTCTTGACGCTCTACTTGTGATGCCTTCACGTTTGTACTGGGCCGTCATGCAAATTACTCTTGACGCCGTCAGGATGTTCTTCTTGACACCATCACCTACTGTTCTCAGCAAGGAAAATTAAGACTTTGGCGTTTTCTTCACTTTTATGCTCCAAAAACGTCCGAATTGCTTCCTTTTCCAGATTTCTCTCCCAAAGTACCTAAAATCACAAAAGGAACGATTTAGGGTAATATTTGATCAAATAAATTCAATTCCGGGCTTAAATGACCCCCTAAAAGTGGTTCATTTTTCGCCTCATCAGTTGGCCTTATGCATGTTTTGTTCTTGATACAATTTTGGTGACTTCTCGATCTCTTTCTTTAATGATTTTTGACGTTGATGTGTAGGGATTGCACCAGGCTTTACCTCTCGAGGGATCTCGAGAAGCTTACAACCCCCACCAGGCAGTGTACCTGATCGATGTAGTATAGTATAATGACAAGTACCGGGGGATTGATCGTTCAGCTAGGAATAGTGTCGCTAGGATTAGAAAACCTAAAGACTAGGTCTAGAGATAAAGGATGATTCTTTTTGTATTTTTATATTTTTTAGAAAGCAAGTAAAAATCTCGGGTTTGAAGGAATTGGGCAGAATTAGTTGCTAGTCAACTAACCCAATACTAAGATGCAATCAAAATAAAAATACTAAAAATGAAAATAAACTATATTAAACTAAAGTTGTGAGCAATATGTGGGAGAATTGTGTTTACTTAGATTTCACTACTCCTTAGATATCTTTTACACGTTAATTACTTGTTATAGTTGCGTGGATGACAGATTGTATTCCTTAATACCATTCATGGGGTGGCGTACTTACTTCCCCAATCCTATGAGCGCCTACTTCACTCCTATGTCGAGCCGGCTAAGAAGTTCCTAACATGGGATCACTAGAATTTACTCATGCATTAAATACAACCAATAAAACCTAGTACACATCGGTTCATGTTTCCTAAGACGTTCAAGCATGTTACACAATGGAGATCTGTCAGTTTTCTTAAGCCTAACATTGAAATCATTCATCCAATACAACCATAAACAAGTAATCAACACATAATTAATATCTAGGTTTCATTAGATCTAAGCAAACACAAGATAGATCTAGCCTAGCATGAAATCAAGACAAGCAAAAGATATAATCAACCAACACATAGACATATTGATTGAATTAAGAGAAGACTTATCTCAATTGAACATGAAAGGATTCAAGGGATGAAAACCCTTGAAAACACTGTAAAATATGACATAGGGTTTACAAAGTTCGGCCATAGTTTTCTCCACAAAAGTTTCTCTTTTATGAATGAAAAATAGAAAACCATATATAGATTTTGATAGGTGACGGCGTCAAGAACAAATGTCTGACGCCGTCATCTCGCCGCCAAATAGTTTCTCGGACTGCCTAGATCTGGATCTGACGCCGTCATGTATTCACCTTATGCAGACCGTCACCAATTTAACTCTTGACGCCCTTGTTGTGACGCCGTCAAGTTTGCACTGGTCGTCATGGATTTTACTCTTGACGCCGTCAGGGTCTTCCTCTTGACGCCGTCAGGTACTGTTCTCAGCATGAAAAATTAAGTCTTTGGCGTTTTCTTCACTTTTATGCTCCAAAAACGTCCGAATTGCTTCCTTTTCCAGATTTCACCCCCAAAGTATCTAAAATCACAAAAGGAACGATTTAGGGTAATATTTGATCAAATAAATTCAATTCCGGACTTAAATGACCCCCTAAAAGTGGTTCATTTTTCGCCTCATCAGACGTGCTACAAAAAACATTTAGATATAGTTGATCGTTAGTCACTTAAATACAATTAATCAAAATATTGCATTTTCAATCAAAGTAAAAATGTTCGTGCATGTTTCACTTAATTGATAAGACAACGATGTGTAGGATCTCTTAAACCATTAGAGAAGATGATGTTACTACCAAACCTCCTAAGCGCCATCTTTATGTCCTACATTGTTACACACACAAAACACACGTGAAATTTACATGAAACAATATAAATCAATATGCTAAATAAGTAAAACGATATGATGCTTACTTTACCACCATAATAAGTTGTAGTCCAATGTGCACGCGGTGTGGAGGAAGTTGTGGTTTGTTGTGTGTGATTTTTGACACATTATATAGTTGATAAAATATTTGTAACTCATGGACGGGAAGGTAAAAAGACTAACCACTAATTGGTGTGTTTAATTTATACATTCATAGCACCAAACACTTCATCTCCTATGTACTTATGCTTATGCATAACTATTAAATCAATGTACTAACACATGAAGCATCCACATTTCACTTTCAATTCATGAGCCATTTATTATGACCACTTACATTTATAAGGCTACTTAAGCTTTTAGTATATAAGATAAGCGTCAATAATTCACATATTTATTTTCTTTAAACAAACATATTTTATTAAACTAAAACTAAATTACAATATAAAAATAAAATACAACATTTCGCTAAAAATAAAAGTACAATAAATAAAGAATTTATATTTCCAGTTGTTGTTGTCCTTCTTGTGTCGTTGCTAAAGATGATCCACAAGATCATGTCAAAAGTTATTATGCACATCTTTGTCACGTAGGTCTTTTTATTTCTTTCTGTGTGGGGGAAAATTGAGTTTTTTAGGTTGTTTGTATGGTACTTATGACACAATGTATATGAAATGGGAAGAAAACCGAGTATTGTAGGTTGTTTGGATGATAAAAGTAGGTATTTATTGAAAAAAATGTTATATTTTTTTTTCACCGTTGTCTTTTGTAGTCAGTTCCCAACGTTTAAATTCACAAAAAAAAAAAAAAAAAAAAAAAAAAAAAAAAAAAAGGCCAGCCGGTTAGCGATGGCACCTATATGCCGGTATGACACCATGCCCGGTACAACATGACGGCGCCATAGGTGGCCAAAATCGCCTATAGCGTATGATTCGTCCACTACACCGTGCTCTCTAATATCTAAAACTCAACCTTAAGCGCAAAAAAACATACACAAATATTAAAACAATAATTAAAATATTCACTATTATTTACTCATATAAATATCTTAATCATTTCCACCAAAAGTACTAGTAATCCTTTGGTTTATTAACATAATAGAATAAAAGTGTAAGGCTATATAGACGTGCCCAAGACGCGTCTTATATTTTCTAAGGAATTTGCTAAATGTATGTGTATTGGTTATGTTTAAAATATGAGAAATGATAAATGAACCTAAAAATAGACACAAATTCACTGTTTGTAATTTTAATAAAAAAAAATGCCCATTTCTTGTATTTTTAATCTTTTCTCAACCGATTTTATGTACCGCTAATTATGCATATTCTTATTTTTTGAAGGTAATACTTACGGCTATGTTTAAGAAAACCTTATTTTCAAAACAAAACAGATTATTACAAGAATTTGATCAACATTTATATAAGCTAACTTTTTATCCGATATGATTAATCAATAAACTTTCATATATACAATAAACCTTAGACAAAAATACATCGTTGGTCCCTAAACTTTTCACAAAACATCGCATGGCACCCTAACTTTTAAAAATCGTCGCCTGGCGTCCAAACGTTGTGTTTTTAGGCCGATTGCGTCCCTTGACCATTTTTGGCTCGGTCAACGCACGTTTATTTTATTATTATTTTTTTTTATTATTATTATTTTTTTAATATGATGGGCATAATAGTCCAATCACGTTATAACCAGTAGTTAACCCAAGTTAAACCAGAGATACAACTTGAGGGACCATCGGTGTAGTCACACATTAACTATGTAACTTTACCGTATCTTCTGTGATACGCATATTAATGTTTTCGCGGGAATCAATAAACCCACACCCAACCATTGACAGTTGAGTAAAACCCGATCATCTACCACACATATTGTCACATACAACCTCAACCCAACACAACCCTCAACAAAGTACTCATATTATATCTTATCGAATCCCATCTAATCACACACCCACAAACAATCGGAACTTGCAAGCCTTGCAAAATCAAACAACACACATACGAGGTAACAATATTTACTGATTTTTGTTTAATTAAAACGTTATTTGTGATAATGTTAATCGTTAATGCAGAAGGTATGTATGGGAATCAATTTATTTGCGCTTTGGACGATCTTGAAGAGGTTTTGGATGAGTTTGTAAGTTAACACCATATTAGAATTAACTGTTATATCTCTAAGAAAGTAGTTGTAAGAAATTGACAATGCTTAAAACTTAATATTGATATACAGGAACTGCATCATGATTTCGTGTTAGGAGGATCCTATCATGGGAATCGGTATATTTACTTAGTTAACTATGCGGGGACTAGATGGAGAGTTAGTGTAAGAAGAGTATCACAATTAGTGTGTGTTGTTGAAGGAGCAAGGTGGAATGATTTTGCGATGCACAACATCACCTGTTCGGATGTTGTTTACTTACATTTTATAAAAGAGAGTGAGGATGTGTTTTATGTAGCTACCTACAATGAGTATGGGGAGGAGTTGCATAATTATGAACCAGTCCATGATCAGTTTTGGAGATGTATAGTTGATGTGACAGACACATCTCATCTTAGCCAGCCAATGCCAGAAGATTTTCTAGCATATCTGCATGGTCCAGCAGCTACAGAGTCGGTCATGGTTACTAGTAACACCACTGATTACCAAGTAGAGCTGGAGGTTACACAAGATTGGTATGATCGGTATGTCCACACGGCCCTGTGGGGATGTGGTTGGGAGAAACTGGCCCAAGACTTGAATATGTCACTGGTCAAAAATGGTGTTTACTCAGGTTGTCCCGGGGGAGGAGTATAATGTCATGTTGTTTGACCATGATGGAGGGGCCATCACAACAGTGGAGACATACAACACCAACATAGCCATGAATGCCCTTTGTCACCAACCAATTGACTATGGTATGTTTTAGTTTTTTAACTTTAACTACACCAAGTATCTTACAGCAGTGTAAGTTATTTGATTATATGTAATATTAAATTCAGATTTTGAAGCCCCTCGGATGAATTGGATGTGTAATTGGGAACACCAAATAGCCCATGACCAAGAAGAAAGGGCATTCTACAGGAAGATGACTGCATCCTTCTGGAGAGACGACCGACTTGTAAGTCTAGTGACAGAGTTGCTTAATAAGATATATGAATGTCATTTGTATCATATATTATGTTTCTGATATAAAGATTGATGGATCATAATGTGTATTAGAAGCATCCCATGACAAACTAATGATAAGTTTTTATCAGTCTATTCTATCAAGAATTGTTAAGAAGTATAACTTGTATGGGTTCTCTAGAGCAGCTGTGAAGCATAAAAGCATAGAGAAAGAGTTCGAAGTTCGTGAGAGGACACTTCAAGTTGTTCAAGGGAAGGTCAGGAGGCAAGTGGCTATTGTTTCATTATCTAGTTTCAGGCAATTGAGGGCAGAAGCACATTTTGGTCAAGGTTCAATGGTCCGCTTCTTTCTAAGTGATGAAACTAACAGGTCACAAAGAGTTTTACATTTTGATGTGTGTTGATGGAGCTTTAAGGTTGGATGAATGATATTATGTAAACAAATTTTATAGTTCGTATGTATGGTGGATTTTAATTATGACTTTCGATAGTCAAACTTCAAATAGAAATTATCATTTACCAATTGACTCATTAATTGAAATGTTGCTTTCTATGGATCATAATGTATATGTTAGTTTCAACCTGCACTTTCTAATACCAAGCTGAAGTGCTATATGTAACTTTGACTTTCAAAAGTCAAATTTCCATATCCACAACACACCCACAATATTTCAAACAACACCATTTAGGGTAATTACAAGCTAAACACTAAACAAACCATAGAATGATACGGGAACAGCAAAATACGTCGTTAATTGTCATAGGGTACAAGCTAAACATTAAACAAACCATAGAATAAACATAAAAAAAACTAGAAGAATTCCACTTCGGTTGTGGAGGAAGCTTGGTGGAGTTTCAACAGCTCCCTAGCTAACTCCCAATTCATTACCACATTTTCAGCGTGATCATGATTCAGAGTGCAAAGCTTGATATAAAGTTTCTTCAGCAAGGGGGAACAAGCAAGTACAAACTTTATTATTGTTAATTCATTAACTGATATAGGAAAAGATCGAAACACCACACTCTCGAGCTGGCCCGACCTCATTTTGTTGCTTCCTAAATGTAATGAATAACTTTCCAAAGGTAGATCACTTTCGAATGAAGCCTGCAAATTGAGATAGTATTGAGATGCATAACCATGGCAATTTAGGTTGATGTGAAGCATAATACATATTGCATTCGACTTACTCTGGTTTCTAGCATTTTCAATCTTGGAGCTCCACGAATCATTTGAATGATGAATGCTACCATTGCATTGTTCCCAAAATCGACTCCGGATATATTTAGATTCTTGAGTGATACAAATGCTACAGGTACATTCATCCATGAGCTACCTTCTGCCAATAACTACAACATGTAGAATTTTCAAAATTTTTAAATATTGAATTTGAAGTATGAAACTCAAATTGGTCTTACCTTGCATTCCTGAAAATCCAATGTAAGGGACTCAAGTTTGGGAAGACTTCTAAGCTAATATACATTGTAAGTTGTGATTGTGGTGACCTGGTTCAAAAGACCGAATGACAAATACAACTTCTTCAGATTCCCAAGTTGTGCAATATCCAATAGTCTCATCTCTTTTGTATCAGTACGATTGATTTTAAGATACTCAAGTAAGGGACAACCAGCAACAAAGTCCCAAATTGTACTGGTCAGAAATTTGACGGATAACAATTCTAATGTCAATAGATTTGGGAAACCTTCAAAGGATACCAAACTAGGTAACATACACCAATGAAATTCCAGATGTTTCAACTCCAAACGAGTGTACATTTGGGTTGGCAAGATAACTGGTTTGAAGGACCAGTTATGTATAAGGAGCTCCTCAATTCCTCGCTGACCCAACAACAACAGCCAAGCATGAATCTCTTCATAATTGAAGTAATCTTGTCCAGACAAGGGTTTAAGCTCTACAAAGAAGACAAACCTTCTTATGGGACCTTTGAGCTGAAGCAACAATCTAGTAACATGCATCCCTTCAAACTTATTTGTCAAAAAATAAAAGAAATCCTCATCAAGTATGACATCGGTGAGCAACGTCCACTTATACCTCCAGTTTGTCGCTAAACTGGATGTCATCACCGCCTCTTTGAGTGGCAAACGGTTCAAAATATTGGTGATAACATTATCCGGCATGTTGCTAATATAATCCGGCATGTCATTCATAACAATCCGTCCAAAAGACATGGTGAGTTATGAAAAATGAAGGCTTGGATTTCGTCTTGGATTTTCAGTAAACGAGGTTTTTTCTATTTGGATTTGGTTTTTCAATAGGTCTATGTAATTATGGTGGGCATAGGGGTTTTGGTGGGTGGGTTTATTGATTCGCGCGCAAAATGAGCTAGCGTATCAGAGAAGGTAAGCTAAAGTTGCAAAGTAAACTTCATGAATCGTCCCTAACATTAACTGTTGGGTTAACTCAGGTTTGTAGGACTGGTTATAACGTGATTGGACTATTATGCCCCTCATATTATATCAAAAAACGTGCGTTGACCGAGCCAAAAATGGTCAAGGGACGCAATCGGCCTAAAAAACACAAGGTTTGGACGCCAGGCGACGATTTTTAAAAGTTAGAGTGCCATGCGATGTTTTGTGGAAAGTTTAGGGACCAACGATGTATTTTTGTCTAAACCTTATTTAACAAACTTATCATATTACAATATAATATTTAAGATCATTTGAGGACCAAACTTTTTTTACGTACCAAGGGACTAATCTCCACCCTCCATCTTTATTGGATCTAATGGATGAGATTAAACCCAACAATGTTAAAAACTCACTTTCATCATTTTTTTTCCCAGATATTAATATCTTTCAAACCGTTAATAGTTAAGCGAAAAAAAATATACCGTTACGACGAGCATTTAATTATTTTTCTATAGATAGGCACTTTGATATATTTTCGCAAATTTTTGTTTGTTTTTTTACGTTTTTTTTCGTGGCCGAAAAAATCACATGTAATATTACACTAATATCACATGTGATTTTTTGGCAACGAAAAAAACGTGAAAAAAACGTTTTTTTTTTTTTTTTTTTTTTTTCCGAAAGTATATCAAAGTGTCCGTCTATAGAAAGATAATTAAATGTTCGTCGCAATGGTGTAATTATTTTCGCTTAACGATTAACAGTTTAAGAGATATTTAAATTATAAAAAATGAGTGAAATATTAAAATGTTTTTAATCTCAATAATTTTTTTTTTTTTTTTTTTTTAAATAGATGGCAGGGATGAGTCCCTTGATATGTAAGAAAAGTTTGATATATAAAATAACTCTCCTCATAATATAAAACATGAATCTCTTTGTTGAAATTTAACCACATCAAAATTACTAAAATACTCATGAAAAGTTTGAAACATAGAAATATATAAAGTAAATTCCTTAAAAATGAAATGTTATACTTCCTCCTCAGTCCCAAAAAGAATGTTCATAAACAAAAAATGGATAAATTATGATATGTGTAATTAATGCTAGCTTTGATTGATAAAAAATTATTTCTACCATTATAGTTAATATAAAAATTAAAATTGAGTAATTAATGCATGTTTTGATTATAAGGGTAAAATTGAAAAACGAGTCATAATTACTATCCAAAAATAAAAAATACACAATTTTTTTGACACAATTATAAATAGTAAGGTGACTTTTTTTGAGATCGAGGAGTAAAAGTTAACTAATTTATACCTTTTAAAAAATATGTAATTGCCATTAAAGGTAAAAAGATAATTATAAATATTTATTTCCTTTGTACGGAAAAAACATTATTATTGTTATAAAATGTACAACTGACCTGCACACTTGCCTAAAAAACCAGTTATTTTTTTAACGGCGCTACATCATGCATGTACCTTACTATCTTTATACTACATATAAAGCATGCATATATTTTCTTGAAAGTTAAAAAAACGTAAAAGTGAGTAAATATTAAATCTCTAAAATACCATTTTCAAACTTAAATTTCACATAAAAATTCAAACAATGTTTACTTAATAAAATAGTTGCGTCAACAATTCCCACCCAAAATTTTATAAAAATGCATGACAACTTTGACAACTTACTAATGTATTTTCTAAAAAAAAAAAAAAAAAAAAAAAAAAAAAAAAAAAAAAAAAAAAAAAAAAAAAAAGAGTTTTTCTATTTAATCCCAACATTAATAAATTTAAAAATTCATCACCAAATTCTATTATATAATACACCATAGATTACAACTATAAAAGTTACGTTGTTATATACATATATTCGTATATATTCGTGTGCTAAACAAATAAAGAGTACATGGGAAAAGACTTGTACACAAGTATTTGGTATCCGAATCCAACGTTTAAGAAGCAACCCATCTATAATCACATCATTTCAAGTTTTCAACACACTTTTGACCCATTTCCAATGTTTGTCCTTTGACTTTTTCTTCATCCTCATGGCTTCATTTCATTTTCACAAAACACCCATTAATCAATCTTTAATCAGGTCAGATCTTTCTCAATTGTAACCTTTATTCATCAAAAAATTATATTCAAATTATAGAATAAGTGTGACATAATTGCAATCAACTATTGGTTTATTTTTTTGTTATCAAGTTAGTTGATTGGTTATTAGAACTATTTTTTATAGGATAGAAAAAACATGGGGGATGAATCTTTATGTGATTATAAGGCCTCTAGTTCCAGTTTTATGTTTAATTCTTTAATGTTTGGTTATAAAGATATGACCTTTGATAAAAACTGGGGATTTAAGGATATGGGTCATGATCAGAATCATGAGATTGGTTATAAAGATATGAAATTTGATAAAAGTGTGGGATTTAAGGATGTGGGTCATGATCAAGATTATGGTATGTTGCCTTCTGACCCTTTTGAGATGGAGATTAGTACTGGGTGTACAATGATTAGGGGTTGGATTCATGAGGTTGACGAGGATATCGGGTTTGTTAAATTTAGCGAAAAGTTAGATTTTGATGAAAAAATTGATAAGGGTGTGTCTTCGGTTGGTGATGGTGATGGCGTGGTTCCGGATGGTTTCTTTTTCGCTCTTGGGTATTTAGGAACAAAGGATTTGGTTACCGTTGAGGGAGTTTGTAAATCTTTGCGTGATGGTGTTCGGAACGATCCGTTGCTTTGGAGGAGTGTGCATGTGGATCAACCGTTGGGGGAGTCGTTTGGTGATGAGGCTCTAATGAAGGTTACGGATAGAGCTAATGGTATGCTGCAGTCGTTGAGTCTTGTTAAGTGTTTGAAGGTTACGGATGATGGTCTCAAGAGTGTTTTTCAGCGAAATCCAGGGCTTACAAAGGTCAGTTTCCTTGGTTATATATGTGTACGTATATATTTATTTGGCATTTAGTACGTACTTTTATCTTTTATGTATCCGTTACATCCTTACATACTCGATACTTGCCAAATACTCGTAACTTAAATGCACCACGGTTTATTAAAACTTCCTTGTCTGATTCTGATTATTCAGTATCAGATAATCAGTTAATCACATTTATGACACTTATCCAAAATTCCAAATACCCTGTGAAACATGATGCCTGAGATAGTGTTTCGATGTACTTTTTCCACATTGTACTAAATATAGCAACTGCTATTTTTGGAAGTAATACATGTAATGAGGGTATATAAGAGAAATCCGTTAACTCAATCTCATTATAATTAACATTGGTTAAGTTGATTATTTGACACCTACATGGTTAGATAATCATAAGAGAAATCCGTTAACTCAATCTCATTATAATTAACATTGGTTAATGCAGCTAAGTGTGCTTGGATGTTACGGGCTTAGTGTGGAAGGTCTCTTAAGCAACTTGAAATCTTTGAAGTCTTCCGGGGGAAGTGGAATTAAACGGCTAAGAATTGGTGGAATGCATAGTGTAACGATGGAGCATTTTGAAGAGCTAAAGAAAGTATTGTTTATAGATAACCAAAAACATCTCACTTCCATCAAACCGCGATTCTATCATGCTGGGCAGCTGCATCTTTCCCTAGATGATGATCGCCCGATTGATATAGAGGCGTGTCCCATGTGTCATCAACTGAGACAAGTTTATGATTGTCCAGCCAAGACTTGTGAAGGGAGACGTACTAGTTGCAGGGCGTGTACATTTTGCATTCCTCGGTGTATCAATTGTGGGTGCTGCTTAAATGAACGGGATTACATGGAGACATTCTGTTTGGATTTCCTTTGTTTGGATTGTTTAACGCAGATCTTAAGTTTCACAGATGGCGAAGAGGAGGATATAAGTATTCATGGTTTCCATCGACAAGCAAGTTTTCATTTTTGCCTCTATGGCTAGATGGTAAACGGATGTTTATGGAATCCATCTATGATGTCATCTGTTGCTATCTACTATAACCCGCGAACCAGTACTTGATTCTGCTGAAGTATTTTAGTATTTGGTTTGTCAAATGAAGAAATTGGCTGGAGGGTTTTTGATAAAGAGATTATAGAAAAGAAAAAAAAAGAAAAGAAAAAAAAAAAAAAAAAAAAAAAAAAAAAAAAACAGATAGAAAATTCCATCCTGGAAAATTCGTGAAAAATGTCTAAAGAAATACTATTAAGGCATCTGGTCTGTTGAAGAAGCTGGCAGATTCTTGGTAAGAAGACTGACTTTCAAGATTGGATCGTATGCTGTTATTTGGTCTAGACAGATGGATGTCGTCTTGTGTATTGTCCTTATACTGTGAGGATTATTTCTATTTGCATAATATCGTCTATGAAAAGAAAACTGACCCTTCATCAAGGTTGATTGCTGTAAACTTTGATGGATGTAATGGTCATATTAGTAAATGCCCATAAAGATGTACTTCATAAGATTGATCTCTATATATGTAATTTTATGATATGAGTTTGTTTCTTATGACAACTGTGATGTTGAATTATGTCAAATTCTGTTGTTAAACAAAGTTCTAACCAACGTTCTTTCGTTATGCCCATATACTATATAGGGCTACAATATAATTTGCGCTCCTCATTCTGATTGAAAGCGCCTGTTGGTATACTGGTACGCTTTGCTATAAAGACAGCTTCGGCACAGTCAATACTGGAAAAAAGTACTCCTTTTTATAGGTCACGCTGTGAGACTTGCGGTTTCTAAAAGTGGAAAGCTAAGAGCGAAATATCATTGATTCATTGCACATGCACACACGCATACGCATTCCTAACAACATTTAATACACAAGCATATATAGCAATGTTTGAACATTTTAGACAGTATCTTCATTGTAAAACATGGTTGATACAATCAACTGATCAAGGCACAAGAATAAACTATATATGAAGAAACATCTGCTTTTGAGAGGAAAGTTTTGTACAGAAGTTAGAGTATTGAACTTTACAGTATACCATTTATACTTTCATATGTTTAAGAAATACCAAAACCAGAACCATATATGAAGAAACATCCCTTTGGAGTGGGAGGAAGTGAAACGGGCCAGGCTGGCAGGAACGAAGTGGCCAACGTCAAATTTAAACTCATTTATTTTCTTTTTCTCTTATCGCCTATCGGGGTTGTCAGCCGACAAGGAAGCAAGAAAGTGGGGCAACATTACCGAGAGTGTATACCCGGCGAGTTTGGCCTGTGGGGCACGTTTCCAATCCTGATGCTCTGAGAATTTAATATCTACCAAAGAAATTATTAAATCTTCTAACTTATAACTTTATAACGGTACAAATTATTAGTACCGCGCTTTTATATATACAACTTCTTCTGCGTAACAATTTATGACATGAGGCCTTTCTCAAAGCAGATTTTCTACCTTTAGGTAGGGATATGTCTACATTATACCTCCGGCCCCGTACCAAAATACACCTGCGGAATTTGGTATGGTTGTTGTAATGCTAATCTAAATCATTCTTATATCTATAACTTTATAACGGTACAAATTATTAGAACCGCGCTTTTATATATACAACTTCTTCTGCGTAACAATTTATGACATGAGGCCTTTCTCAAAGCAGATTTTCTACCTTTAGGTAGGGATATGTCTACATTATACCTCCGGCCCCGTACCAAAATACACCTGCGGAATTTGGTATGGTTGTTGTAATGCTAATCTAAATCATTCTTATATCTATTTACTAAAACTGCAAAAGTTAATACTTCATAAACATTGTTACTTGTTCATTAGTTACTTATGTTAACAATAGTTTCAACAGTTAATTAGTAGGGGCTTCATGTGAGATATGGACATAACTTGGGGTTAATTTTCCAATCTCCTGCAAGCACGCATGAGCATTAATCCTTATTTAGACAGAAGCTAATGTTGTTCATTCAATTCAAACATTTACCATATATCCGTATTTCACTATTAACCATACAAGCTTCCCATATATTTACCTGCCCATTTACTTTCTATCACATTACAACCTGTTTGTTTATTTCTTATAATCTCTTTGCAGTTTAATCATGGCCAAGATCAAGATCGGAATCAACGGTTATTTTTTTTTCTCATCCTTTTTAACATTCTCAATGTTTTTGATCGATAACGTTTTTCTTTACTTATTTTGGTTTTGTTGGGTACAGGATTTGGAAGAATTGGTAGGTTGGTGGCTAGAGTTGCTCTACAAAGTGATGATGTTGAACTTGTTGCTGTTAATGATCCTTTCATTACTACCGATTACATGGTGCATTTCTACGTTTAAGCTTCTTTTGCATCTGTTAATCCGTATATAATGAAATCATAATCAATAGCATTGAGAGGAATGGATTTTATGGACAAAATCAAAATAGTATAAGGCGGGCCTACATATAGTTATAATATATCATAGATATTATAACATAGTATAAGGCTGATCGTTTATTAATTTGATTATGATGCAGATTTACATGTTCAAATACGACAGTGTTCACGGCCAATGGAAAAAGAATGATATTAAAGTGAAGGATGAAAAGACTCTTCTCATTGGCGATAAAGCCATTAGTGTTTTTGGCTGCAGGTATGCGGTTTCTTCATCTTTGTGGCTCACCTAACACGAGAGTGAACTACATTGGTAACTAATGATTTATTGACTGTTTTTAGAAACCCGGAGGAGATCCCATGGGGTGAAGCTGGAGCTGAATATGTTGTCGAGTCGACTGGTGTTTTTACTGACAAGGACAAGGCTGCTGCCCATTTGAAGGTCAGCATTTCATTTTTTGTTATCATTTATAAGTTCTCTCACTTTTAATGCAAGTGAAGGGTGTATGTATTTATTGTTTGTTACTTTGTTTGGTTGGTTATTAGGGAGGTGCAAAGAAGGTTGTCATCTCTGCTCCAAGTGCAAATGCTCCCATGTTTGTTATGGGAGTGAACGAAAAGGACTACACATCTGATATCACCATTGTCTCTAACGCTAGTTGCACGACTAACTGTCTTGCTCCACTCGCAAAGGTTTTATTCTTTATTTGCAAAGTTGCGATATACGCGTGATCAATAACATTTAAAGTTTAATGTAAGAACTTGCTCTTTAAAACAGGTTCTTAATGACAAATTTGGTATTGTTGAAGGCCTTATGACCACTGTTCACTCCATCACAGGTCAGCATTGCGTTTTAATACAACACATAAACTGTATCAACTGTTATGGGTGTTTGGCATTGCAGAGAAATAAGCTTTTCTGAATAAGCAGATAAAAGAATTTTAAAATAATCAAATTTTGGATGACCAGTTTAGGCCATAATGCAGGGTTGTATATAATGGAATCTAACTAGTCTTGTATATGATTCAGCAACTCAGAAGACAGTTGACGGTCCATCAATGAAGGATTGGAGAGGTGGAAGGGCTGCTTCTTTCAACATCATTCCCAGCAGCACTGGAGCTGCTAAGGTATGGTGTAGTAATGCTATAAGTTGAAAATTGTGAAACTTGCTAAATTTTGTAAAAATGTACTTAACTTTTCCCTGGAATTGATATTTAGGCTGTTGGAAAAGTTCTTCCAGAACTTAATGGAAAACTTACAGGAATGTCCTTCCGTGTCCCTACTGTTGACGTTTCTGTGGTTGACCTTACTGCTAGGCTCGAGAAGCCTGCATCATATGATGATATCAAGGCTGCTATCAAGTAAGAATATTGTTATTCTGACTTTACGTAAACAATAAACTATTTGTTTTTTTGCTAATTATGATTTGTTATGTTGTATAGGGATGAGTCAGAGGGAAGTCTTAAGGGGATCCTAGGCTACACTGAGGATGATGTTGTGTCGACAGACTTTGTGGGCGACTGCAGGTCTAGCATCTTCGATGCTAAGGCTGGTATTGCTCTAAACAACAACTTTGTGAAAGTTGTCTCTTGGTATGATAACGAATGGGGATACAGGTACAGTTTCTTGTTTTTAGCTTCCTCTTTTTGTGCTATAAGTTGGTTACTGAAGTGATTATGTTTCGTATAATGTGTTGCAGCAACCGTGTTGTTGACTTGATCCGTCATATGTCCAAGTGTTGAGCTATTGGCTCAGCTATGTGACTGGATGATAATGAGATTCAGTTGCAAGTGCTTACAAGATATATTATTGATTCAACTTCATGACTGTGGAGTTGTTTCGGGAATAATTAGAGATAATACTTTGGTTTTTACGTAATACATATTTATGTTTTATTAATGGTGACAAAAAGGCGAACACAATGATTATAATTTTGCATACTAAAAATATGAATTAGTATGCGTTTTGTACATATTTGTGTCGATTGTAATTATATTTTAAATACAAATAACATTAAAAGTTTAATAGTTAAGGGGTTTGGTAGTCACTACTACCTGTTTGGTGAAGGGTTCGATGATGTCCTAAAAGATGACATGGAGATGATGAGTTTGGTCACCATTATCACCGGTCTAAGAAGCATTAATTTATGATCGCAAGTGTTTGATTGTTTGAGTAATTATAGTCACATAACAAGCTTAAAACGAAGTGTAGTGACTAATGCATCGGACTTTTAATCTCATGTATAGACCAAGTTTCTATTCAGGAGGGGATCAGTTGACATCCCCACAGCTCTCACATGGCACATTTGAGTAATACATGTGAGACCATACTCTCAAAAAAAATAATAATAATAAAAAAAAAAAAAAAAAAAAAAAAAAAAAAAAAAAAAAAAAACACTATTAAAGTTACAAATTTAGAGTTTAATCTTAGTATTTTGGTGTTTTCAAAATAAGTATCTATTTTATACAAAAGCATATTTTAAAAAAAAAAAAAAAAAAAAAAAAAAAAAAAAAAAAAAAGCGACTTTCGTTTTTGTCTTTGCAAGATCAAAATGTTTAAAAATCTTATTTGTCTAGTAATTCGTATTTAAAGTTGATTGTATAACAAATTTACGAAGAAAGAAGAATTCTAAAAATTAAAATAATATTGATAGTGTATCAATATTAATGGCACAAGCCTACTAATTACATTAGGGGTGAGCAAAACCGCACGAGTCCTGACAATCGACCCGATCCCGAAATCGAATAATAGCTTCTCGGGTCGGGAGTCGGGATGGATTTTTAGCATTTTCGGGATTTGGGACGGGTCGGGACGGGCCAAAAACCGATAAAATACAAGCAAAAACCGACTACTTTTGAAACTGGTAGGGACGGGACGGGCAAAAAAACCAACTACTTTCGGGTCGGTATTCGGTTTAAGATTTAAGTGACTTTCGGGATCGGGATTAGTCGGGACGGGTCGGGATCTGGCCCGATGCTCAGCCCTAAATTACACGCTTAGATCAAGCCCATCACCAAGGCCCAATCAACACTTGATAAAAGGCCCGACTCAAATCTCAGGCCACGTAGAGCTTTGAAAGACCTCACAGGCCTGACTGAATAAGGAGAAAGCTTCTGCTCCCCAACTATCACTAGCGGTTAAGATGTATCATCATCGTGTAACAATTCGCAATTTCAGGTTAACTTTTATTCCCGAAAATTTCACTATTCACTTTTTACTATTCACTTTTACTATTCACTTTTCACTATTCATCTCAGAAATTTTTATTTCATATTCTCGTAATTTAAACTATTTTAATGATAATCCGAGAGTTTGACGCTCGTCAGATCATTTCTGCAAAAATCACAAAGCCGTGTCCGAGATTTATTTTTAGGTTTAAACGTCCTTCTAGCATCTCGATATGTCCATAAAACATTATAAACAATAGAAATATGATTTTCTATCATTTTAGGACAATTCCAAAAGTTTCGGAATTTTACGTTTTTCAGTTCAGCGTTTTACGCGAATTGCGCGTTTTAGACCCGTGTTTCCAGTTTTTAGCAGGGTTTTCGCACCCGATAGAACCTACCACTCATTTTATATTTTATTATGGAGTATATTGACATGTTTGACCATACTTTCAAGTTTCATATTTTTAGGATACCCGGTTTTACGTTTCGTGGCCTAAAAACTTACGGTTAGCAATTTACGGGTCCAAAACTAGCTACATACTTAGGATATTATCATCCAAAGACCAAGAGTCATCATCTAGTCACCTTATCCTCATTCAAACCGCCACTAAGGGGGGGGGGGTTCACACTTGTGGTTAAATTTTGACCATTGATTCTTTACTTAATTACAACTTTGGCTCCAAGTTAACCTTGGTCACCAAGTTTATGTAGTTTCCTAGTAAGCTTCCTAACCTCCTCTTCATGCTATAAATAGAGAGCTCATTCCATCATTTCTTCATAAATAAAACGCCACAACCTCAATCCTAGCACCATGATCCTTTGATCTTCAATATACAAGTTACACTACAAAGTTCAATGTCTTAGTATTCTCTACCTAGTTCTTAAGTTTGTTTGGTGATTCCATGGTTGAATTAAGAGCTACACAAGGTTACTAGGGCTGAAGTTAAATGGTTTTCACAAGGGTTAGATCAAGGCTAGCAAGGGTTACAAGAGTTATGGTGAAGGGTTTACAAGCTTAGGTTTAGTGTCCTAGTTCTATACTTGACTTCCTTTCTTTAGAAAGCCAAAAGTTGTAAGCAAACCCTTATACACTTTCTTGCTCAATATCATTTCATGCTTATTATGTTTCTTTCATGCTATATATGGTCTTTGTATTGTGTTCATGATGTTTAAAAATGGATAAAACAAGTATTGGTATACATATGTTAACTTATGACAAGCAAACAAGCAAACTAGTGATTTTTATGGAAAACCACGACCACAATAGTATAACTTTGATATTTGACACTTACTTACTGTTAAAGAGGACTTAACAAGGAAAACATAGCAATTTGAATCACCCAAAACGAGTATACGAGTCAAAAGTTATGACCGTTTGAAGTTAGCGAAACCAAAACGGCAAAACTGCCTAAATTGCATTCTGATCAAATTATGATTTTGAAAGTCCCACTTCTGGTCCGATTCATCAAAAAGTTAAAACACGAAAGTTGTCCGGAACGACGTTTTCGTTCAGGATCAAAGAAGCTCGAGACCTGAAAACGCTTTCTGAGTGATAAATTTCTTCAAATTCTTAACAGCCCATTTTTAGACCAAAGTTACTATATAATCATTATAATTAGATGAGACCAAGAGGTCTAATGACCTAAAGCCGAGACCACAACCATGGCTAAAGCCAAGGTTGAGTCTCAAGATCATGGTAACAATGACCAAGGTCACGGCAAAGCCACGGCTAAAGACCATATAACTTTTAAAGATCAAAAAGCTTATATATATATATATATATATATATATATATATATATATATATATATATATATATATATATATATATATATATATATATATATATATATATATATATATATATATATATATATATATGTGTGTGTGTTATCAAATACTACAATAGTAGGGAGCCTCATGTGAGGAGTTCATTGAGTAAGCCGTCGAGACGAGTTGTGGATTTACGAGTTAAAGTGTCCTGGCTCCTCGAACGTTTACTCCATGACTTCTGAATTATGTCGGCCCGAACGGTAGTAAGAGATATACAACCTATACATGTTTCATAAGCCATTTATATTCAAAGACTTACACATTATATACTAAGTACTACATCATGAACATTATGCAAGACATATATAGGCAATTCTTCGTATTCTTAGACGTTACTCCAAACCTAAGTCGCAACGTTCTATTATAGGCTGCTCTTAGAGACTTTCGCGATTCAACTACCACTTTCATTTCTCATTACATAAGCTTAAGGTGAGTCATAGCCCCTACTCTTCTCGTACTTGTTTTAACTCTTTGGGGGGGATACATGCTCAACTACTTGCTTACTTGTACAAATACTCAAAACGTCTATACTTGACTGTGTTATACTTGATTGCTTACATACATGACTGCGTTATACTTAATTGCGTTATTCTATTTATTGACTAGTAGTTGTCTTTGGGAAGTGGCTCCCAGTTGTCTTTGGGAATTGACTCCCAGTTGTCTTTGATACATCCTAACATTTGCGAATGTTGGATACATCATAAAAGTGAGGTCTTCGGAGATGAAGTATAGACTCACTTCTAATTGCTTAAATTGTCTTGATGAACTTATACATGTCTTATTCATACTATATTGTAGCAGTGGGTTGTGAACACACAGGTTACAAGTCTCTTATGGCGGGACTTGTAACTGAGTGGATTCACGATGCCTTTGCTGTGTGATCATTCTTTAAGGCTTTTTCAACTATTTTAAGACAAACTCTATGAACTCACCAACCATTGTGTTGACACTTTAGCATGTTTATCTCAGGTTAGTAAGGCGATAGCTAGTGCGTGGAACTTAGAGTCAAGCTACATATTCTGAAGACTTACGCTTTTATCATTTACCATTCAACATTTTGTATACATTTATGTATCATACTTTGGAATCTCATGTTTGTAACTTTGAATTCATTAATCGAATGGTAACTTTTCAAAACGTCTCATTTAGAGTTCGTTTTCTATACCTTGTACTTTGTATTATGAAGTAGCACCCCTATGACACAGTCTTCCGCTGCGGTATTTTGGGGGTGTTACACATCGCACAGTGGGAACGCACGACAAGCACTACTACGAGTTAAAGGATGAATGACATATGTCTTCCTTGTCTGCTCTCAGATGATCAACACTTGGCACCTTGACAACCATTGATCACTCCCAAAGGGTTTATCTCTAAACCCTATAAACCTCTATATAAAATGATAGCAACACACACTATCACATAAATTTTAACACACTTGAGCGAATACTGCCTCATAGTCACAACAGTGAAGCATGGTTATTGTTTAAGTATTAACCAAGTTTCTTGATCTATATCAATCTTATTGGGTCCTTACCGTTCAACACGGGAAACTAAACAACAAAACAATTCCTATCCCATCTCTTAACCAATTTACATACCATACATAAACAAATATGATAATGCAACATGTAATATTTTAAAATACTAAAATATCTAATTGGTGATCAAGGACGCCGAGACTTTTAATTTATAAATCTATATAGTTTACTCATAAAAATACGTTTATATTAATCTATGTTTGCTTTATTGTTTTACTTTAACGAAATTCATTATTTATAGTTTGTTAGTTAGTTAGTGTAAGGGAAGCAGGATCGAATCGGATCCGGATCTTACAATTCTGTAGTAAGATCGAGATCCTACTTAAGATCCTGTGCATTTTAAGATGCTACGAAGGATCGAAGCATTTTGGTTTAACATGATCGTAAAATCAGAAAATGTTAAATGCTAGATCGAGATCTTAACAACTATGCATTTTTATGAATGGAAAAAAGATGCTTCGGATAAGTTGGGCTTAACTAACTCTAGCAAAACCCAACCTAAAAGCCCAAACCACACCACTCATTTCATGTGATAGATAACCTGGCTACACCAAACTTTCTCACCAAGCCAAAAACCCACCACCTTCTAAAACCCTCCTCATCAGATCCCTTATTTCCCATTTTCTCTCTCATCACACCAAACAACCCAAAAACACAAAAAAAAAAATGGCCAACAACCCAGCCGCCGTAAACTTCCTCACAAACATCGCACGCGCCGCCGTCGGCCTCGGCCTAACCGCCACCGTCGCCAACTCCGCCCTCTACACCGTCGACGGCGGTCAACGCGCCGTCTTATTTGACCGTTTCCGTGGAGTCCTCGACGACACAGTCGGTGAAGGCACTCACTTCCTAGTCCCATGGCTCCAAACCCCTTACATTTTCGACATCCGTACCCGGCCCCACACTTTCTCCTCAATTTCCGGCACCAAAGACCTTCAGATGGTTAACCTAACCCTGCGCGTGCTCTCACGCCCCGAGGTTACCCGCCTTCCCGCCATTTTCAAAACCCTAGGTACTGAGTATGATGAGAAGGTGCTTCCTTCTATTGGTAACGAGGTTTTGAAAGCTGTTGTGGCTCAGTTTAACGCTGATCAGCTCCTTACGGAGCGTCCGCAGGTTTCGGCCTTGGTTCGGGACAGTTTGGTGAAGCGAGCCAAGGATTTTAACATCTGTTTGGATGACGTGGCGATTACGCACTTGTCGTATGGTGCGGAGTTTAGTAAGGCGGTTGAGCAGAAGCAGGTGGCGCAACAGGAGGCTGAGAGGAGTAAGTTTGTTGTGGCGAAAGCCGAGCAGGAGAGGAGAGCTGCGATTATTAGGGCCGAAGGTGAGAGTGAGAGTGCTAAGCTGATTTCGGATGCGACTAGTGCTGCTGGTATGGGGTTGATTGAGTTGAGGAGGATTGAGGCGAGTAGGGAGATTTCCACTACTTTGGCTAGGAGTGGGAATGTCATGTACTTGCCCAATAGTGGGAGCCAGATGTTGCTTGGACTTAATCCCTCTCGTTAGACTGATGCTGGTATATTTCGCACACTTTGCTTTGTATACTAGTATATGTGTGCATAAATGTGTGTATGTCTGATATACTTGTTAGTGCTTATTGTGTCTCGGTGGTGAATTATGCTAACCTGGCTTTGCTTTGCATAATTGCGTATTTGTTTGCTATCTTATTATATCGTTTAATTTAGTTATTTGGCATAGTTGTCTTGTGAGTGAGATCACTTGTTTGGGATTGAAATGAATGCTTAGTTTGAGTGTGAAATAACGTGTGTCATTTCTGCTGTTATTTGATTTTATATGTGTGTTGACTGGATTTAGTTAATATTGAGGTATGATGTGTTGCTTAGGGCTATAAGGTTACAGTGGATATGTAAATGATGTTAGGTTGGGCTAGAGAACATATCTGGTTATGTGAAACTTGCTTCTGAACCTGTACGGGGTTAAATGTTTTATGTTATGTAGTTTTTTTTATTGCTTAATCAGAGGCATTGAAACGTGCTTTAACTGTTCGATAAAATTGTGGTTTCACTTTGATTGTGCTTGTCAGTGACTGCTTATTTGTGAGTGAGATAAGTTGCTTGGTATTGAAATCAGTGGTTAGTTTGAGTGCTAAATGACTTGATTCATTTCTGTTGTTATTTGATTTGGTATTGAGCGTGTTTTTTATTCGAACTGGATTTCATTTTAATTGAGGGGTGAGGATAGGGTAGATTGGGTTAGAGAGACGTATTCAGTTGTGTGAAACTTGCTTCCAAACTTGCTCAGGGTTATTTATTTTATGGCGTGTAGCTGTTTATTTGTTTTGATTGTTTAATATGATGCATCATGGCACCTAATGTGCTTTAACTGTTAGATGAAATTGTGGCTTCACTTCGATTGTGTTTGAAAGTGACTTATTATTTAAGTTTTAACTTGACAGTTTATAGCACAAAAATGAGGACTAGCAAATGACTGCAAACTAAAGGTGATATGCAAAACTAAGAATACAATCCTAGGCTGGCAAATTATCATCTCTATCTGAGCGCTGTTTAGTTCTTAGTCAACATATAACTACTTCACATTTATCTGATTACCATCATTGATAGTATGAGTTTGCCTATATCGCTCTTGAACCTTAGATAGTTGTTTGTGATAAATACTTCTCATTTACTTCATAGTTTTCTATAGTTAGTCTGTAAAATGTATTGGGATTGAGATCATTTGTTCATGTTTGAAATCAGTGTTTATTTTGAGTGCTAACTGACCTAAGGAAATTTTGTTGTTATTTGATTGTTGAATGTTCAATGACTGCATAGTTTTTAGACTTGCATGAGTGTACGAGTCGAGTCAGTTTAGGCATAAAACTTGGTGACTCGTAGAGTGACTCACGGCTGCGTCTGATTCGCAACGAGTCAGACTTGACTCGCGACTCGTACGAGTCTTCTAAACAACCACACATCTCAACAATTTCCTCAATTAAACACCATTTTCAACGATTAACCACTGGGTTTTAGGTTCCCTCCAAAGATTTTATTACTTTTGAGTACATTGAAACCTTAAATCATTAAAGTATAAACATGGACTAACCTTTTATGTGGAATTTGACTTTGCTTTTGATATTTTAAAACTGGTGAGGGTTTACATCCTATGAAAGAACATTATCGAAACAACAAACTTCAACTAACGAGCTTGTAATATTATTGATTGTGGTTGGATAATTTGATTATATTTGGTTTTTAGACATATTATATATTTATATACGTATATTTTTAATATCAGGACTGTTACGAGTCGAGTCGCGAGTCAAAAGGTAGGATTTCGAGTTACGAGTCAACAACTTAGATGACTGGATTTAGTAAGGTTATGATAGATGTGTAAATGATTTCAGATTGGGCTAGACAGAAGGATCTGGTTGTATGTGTTAGCTTCTGAACCTGCGCAAAATATCTTTTGGTATCTACTAGTTGTTTATTTAATTGTTCAGTGTGATGACAATAGCATTACACGTGCTTTAACTGTTTGATGAATTTATGGGTTTGGAGCCTTGATTGCGTTTGTTTGTGACTTCTTAAGATTTGTGGCATTAGTTGCTTACAGCTATAAAAAATACATAAGATAGGAGATTGCTGTTAAATTAGGCTACATGTAAGTATTTGGTTACAAGAGATCTGATTCTGTGGTGTGAGTGAGACTACTGTTAGGGCTTAAGTTATCTTGTATTATGCTAACCTTGCTCTGCTTTGGATAATTGCGTATTTGTTTTGCTATCTTTGTTGTGTGTGGAATTTATTTGTTTATGTTATTTTTTGGTTTGATATAGTTATTTTTGCGTAATTGTATTGTGAGTGAGATAAGTTACCTGGGATTGAACAGTTGTTAGTTTGAATGCTATCTGATTCGTTATTGAATGTGTGCTGACTGCTGACGGGGTTTTCTTAAACTTGAGGTATGATTTGTTGGGTAGTGAGGTTACAGTAGATATGTAAATGATGTTAGGTTGGGCACTTGCTTTTGAACCTGCATCCTGTTAAATGATTTATGGTTTGTAATTGTTTATTTGATTGTTTAATATGAACGCATCAAACGTGCTTTAACTGTGTGATAAATTTCTGGTTTCACCTTGATTGTGTTTTTCGGCCATATAAAAGTATCTGGTGGTATGAAACCTGATTTTGAACCTACGTACAGTTAAATAGTTTATAGTGTGTAAAATTTTCTGTTGTTTTATATGACTTCATGAAACGTGCTTTAACTATTTGATGAAATTGTGGCTCTACGTTGATTGTGTTTGTTAGTGACATTGTATTCAAGTTTTAGCATGACAGGTTTTGGAACTAGCCCTTTGTATGGGTAAGAACATATAGAAAGGTGCAGGAAAATTTCACTTGTAAAGGTTAAATATTTACGAAAATGAGGACTAGCAAATGGAAACAAACTAAAGGTTATTTGCAGACCTAAGAACAATCCTAGGCCGGCAAATGATCCCCTCCTTCTCAGTGCACTTTAGTTGTTTGTCAACTTCTAAACTTTTTTTTACCAGATTACCAACATTGGCACAACGGCACTTGTAGTACAAATCTCACTTTATCGCTCTTTGAACTTTTTCTGAATTCATGCATTCGATATTCTTTTTGTTCTGCATTATATATTTGGATTATTGTTTATGTATCTGCTGTCTTAGTTGTTTCATGTTTGTGAATCATACTTGTTATCTACTTCTTAGTTGGTTCCTAAAAATGTATAGGGACTGAGATCATTTGTTTATGTTTGAAATCAGTGTGTATTGATTGCGAAATGACTTCTTGTTATTTGATTGTTGAATGTTCTATCACTGGCTTTAGTAGGCATGACAAACTGTTGCTTATTGCTATAAAGGTATGATAGATGTGTATATGATTTTAGATTTGGCTAGATAGAAGTTTCTGGCTGTATGAAGCTTGCTTGTGAACCTACACAAACTATCTTATGGTTTGTACTAATTGTTTATTGGAATGTTGAATTTGATGGCATTACGTTACTTACTGTGCTTGAAGCCTTGAACTGTTTGACAAATTTGCGGCTTCACCTTGATTGTGTTTGTTTGTGAGTTGCTTACAGCTTTAAAAGTCTATTAGATTACATGATATAGGTTACTTCTGCTAAATTGGGCCATATGTAAAAGAGATAGGATTCTGAACCTGCTCATTCTAAATATCTTGAGAGGTTATCTTATTAAGAAACACTATCTACCTTCTCATGAGAATGAGAGGTTATCTTATTAAGAAACACTATCTACCTACCCCTGAATGAATGCCTTGAGAGCATTTTATATCATGTTTTTGTTTCTGTGCAACTGTCATTGTTATGCAATGAAAATTGCTCTTATCTATCCTAGTGTAGAATGATGTCGCTTAAGCGTTTCATGCAATATACCTGCCATTTCTTTTGCTGTTTCACTAAATGCTAAAAACGTACATTCCATATACTTTGTAAAAGCCTTATATTACTTTTTGCTCTTTAATATGTCTGTTATGTCTTTTGTTTATCCTATTAACAAAATTATTTCTCATTTCGTGCTGCATTTCTATGTTCACAGGGGTGGTAGCTTCAAGAGAAAGTGCATCTTTATCCTTCTCTTGCACATTTTAGCTTATCTTTTGAATATTAACACAAGTTGGGAAATTTCATGGCGTTGCTATGTAATCTTTGAGAGAATAACTAGAACCTCTTTTATGAGCTAGTATGCTGTATACCAGAAGTACTTGGTGAATCGTGAGCTATTTTGGATGTCTTTATCTGTTTCTTGATTAGAAGTTGATTTCTGCTAGGAAAACCATATCGATGGAATTCAACCTTATCGTTCTATTACAATCGGTACATGTTATTGTTTCTGCTTGTTAAATGCGCTTGTTTTGAGTACTATAACAGCAAGTTTGAGTTTTGGGTATATGTGCCAACTTTTGAGAAGCTATTGTGGCAATTCCTTAGGATGCTACAACCTACAGATCTCTCTGTTGCGCAAATACACAAGCCCAAGGAGGTTAGTGTTGATGTCTTGAGAAGGAGTCTTAAAGTAAATAATGAGGCACCTGCAATATGAGCTGACAGTATGATGATACTTTGTCATAGGTAATATATATGTGTTTCATCTTGGGTTGCTTAGCTGTTGCCTTTGCCGCATTTATAGCAAGTCCCACCAGGGTGCTTGTCATAGGTAACATGTATGTGTTTCATCTTGGGTTTCCTTTGCCATAGGTAATATGTATGTGTTTCATCTTGGGTTGCCTTTGTCATAGGTAATATGTATGTGTTTCATCAGGTTGCCTTTGCCTTTTTCATAGGTAATATGCATGTATTTCATCTTGGTTGCCTTTGCCGCATTTAGAATGTAAACTTAAGAATTCAGACCTGTTTATGGCAAGTCCTATCAGAGTGCTTGTGACATCTGAATAAATTCTCATAAAATAAGGCTTATTTCTTATTTTTGTGTCCATCTATCTTGGTGCTCGTGACATTTGCATAAATTCATGAACTAGTCGGCGATAGAGAATTTGCAGATTACATTGTCGTACTTTTGTGTTAGGGGTATAATGTATGAAGTGGAATCTTGAAACTCAGTTGAGAATCTCCTTTTGCGTTTCAATATAGACTTGACCAGTTATTACCGCTGTTTAACACATGAGCAAATACTAATTCTGTGACTCATGAATCATGCTATAATCTCTATATTAAGGTCCATGCATAATTTTTTTTTTCATGAACTTATAGCTTGTAACATACACAATGAACAAGGCAACCTTTTAACGAGCAATAGAACTTTACAGAATAAAGTGCAACCTTAACTGATTAGTTGTGAAGTGAAGATGAAGCAAAAAGTAGCTTGTAGCAGGTGTGTTCTGATCCATTATTAGTACCATCTAGATTAAGAAATCATTTGTCACAGATGATATATTGATAATCAAACAAGGTCACTAGTATTATCACCTAAAACATCCAAAGTATCTGTCTTTTAAGCAATTTAATAATCTCACATTATTTACCCCACAAATATGTCACGTACATGTTTTAATTTCTCTTATTTGGAACTTTAATATACAACAACGTGGTCGGAAACATTCTCAAGCCACATGAGTCAAGACCTCTAGTGTCCAAGTTATCGTCATTTTGATAAAAACTCACTCAAACTGATAAAAAGTTTAATTAAGTTCTGAACATCCTTCTAACACTTATCAAAACATGTTGTCTTAAACAGGACCTGAACTATCATCTGGTACGCTCATTATTTCTTTTAAAGCAAACCCAAAATTAATTGATGAGATGCTTCGTAATTGACCAAAGTTTTAGATTTTGACCTACTTATCTTAGTATTGCTAATAGAAAATCTTAGGCCGGTCACTATGGAGATGAAGCACCACCGGGTGTTGGCATTCACCATGCGTGAACCCCAACCAGACCACCTCCAACCGTGCGCCAAAGGTAAATTTTTGCACTTGTTTGGTGGTTTGCACCACCTAACGAAAAACAAGGAAAATTGATGTTTTTATTATTATTTTTTGGTTGAGTGTGTGTGGGGTATATTGTGATGTATGTTTGTATAAAGTGTGGTATTTTATATTTTTTGCTTGGTGGGTTTTGATAGTGTGTTGAATGGTGATGTGACGCTGATGTGAAGACAATGAGTTTTGTAACCATATGTGATGTTATGAGTTAAGAACTTCAATGCAGTTATACCATTTGATTACACTTGGTCAGTTTTGTAAGGTAGCGTGTGCCTATACACTCATAGCCGGTAACTAAGTTGATGAAATGATTATATTACACAAATCATAAGAAGATGAGATTGGGACTACTAGTTAGGATATGGGCTTGGGGTCTTGGGGAAGCAACATGACATGCCCTTCTTTTGGTGTTTAAGGCCATGTGAAAAGGTAGCTTTACAAGTACCAATTTCATAGTGGAGGAAAAAAAGTTGATCATTTTGAAGAAACCAATTGGAAATGACATTATTACATGAATTATTGTTGCTAAAAGCAAGATGTATTTGATAGCTACATCATCCAAATCAACTACTACTTCCCTCCATGATCTTGATTTGTAATATAAAATCTTATCTAATATTTTTGATGATTTAAAACAAACAATTTATGATTTTCATGTTAAATTTCGAAAAGATGAAAAGTGTATAAAGTATTTATGTTTTCAAAGTGTTATTTTGAAAACTAACATTGACCTTATTCTCAATGCACTCTTAATAATATTTGTGACTAAAAAGGGTTATGCATGGTAATACATTGACCATATTTGTTGAAATTACTACCTCTGGGCTCGTGTCCATGTAATTCTAGTTCTCTATAATACAAAAGTTGATATTTGGTTTGGCTACAAAACTTTGATTATTTTGTTCGAGACTTATCTATTGGATATTTAAAAAGTTCCAATAAAGCTAAGGAAGTGTAAGATATTTTGAAGTGTCTGTTTGTGGAGGTAGTACTAGCTAGTAGAATAAAGTTGGATATCACATGGTGATGATCTATATATTTAGGTCCCGTGGTCCAACTCTGAGTCACTTGTCTCTACCAAAGATCGTGACCTCTCATGAACCAAATTAGGCAAGTACATTTATGTATTTGTGTACGTATGAATGTAACTGAATCACGGTCATCACCAACTAAATTGTGAGTGTAGTCTGTAGACAAATATAAAATCATTGCAGACGTAGTAGAAAGATATACCTTAGTTTAGAGTTTGTAATTTTGTGAGTTTGTACTTGTTGCTTAACATTTTATAGAATAATTGTTAGTATATGTGTATAGGCAAGTGATTATCGCAAAAAAAAAAAAAAAAAAAAAAAAAAAAAAAAAAAAAAAAAAAAAAAAAAAAAAACAAACTATCGACGTTCAAAAATACGTTGCATAATGAAAGTCGTTGTTAACAAGGCCACTATTGGTCGGTGTTTTTTTTTTTTTTTTTTTTTTTTTTTTTTTGACGACAGAATTTATTAAAACTAGCAAGAAACTAGAAAGTCACGAAATGAAGAAAGCAAAATTAGATAGATCTTTAACAAATAATCACTCATCCAAGGATATTTTTACGTGCATACATGTTAATACAATATTTTAGTAGGAAAAAAAACATCTCATTAATGAAATTACTCAAAAATGATCTAACTTATACGAGTATTTAAGTAAAAAAGAAAGACCCATGTACATTTTTTTAGAACAAAATTCACAAGACCGACCTAACTTTGGCTTTCCACCTTTGGACACTAACTAATATAGATGGACAAATGGTTGATTAAGGAACCTTAAATTCTTAATTAATAAAGTAGGAGAAGATATCGTGGCCACTTAAATAGCATTGAATAGAATTTTCGTAACAATAAAATACTCTTAAACGTAAACGTGGTCCATGACTAGGCAAAAAAATATATTTCTTTGCAAATTGAGCAAAATGTTTTGCTTAAATTACCTTTTAATTAACACTAATAACAAGTTTAAATACCTTAACTAAAAATGGTAACAAAATCAACTATTGAATTAAGAATTTAAATATTTTCAAACTTTTATCATTTTTTTTCTCGCAATAAATATAAATTAAACTGGCAAATGTTGCGTCAAGGGTCATACAAAAACATAAGTTTATAAGTATAATTATTTTGTCGCTATACAACGTCGCTTTACACAACTATTCGTCTAATATATATATATATATATATATATATATATATATATATATATATATATATATATATATATATATATATATATATATATATATATATACACTTTTCTTTTTCGCTCTTACTAAACGAGTACCCGTGCATAGCAACGGGATTTTATAGCGGCAGTGATAAAAAAAGTTTGTGGGCTATAAACTCAAAATAATAAAAGTTTGAGGATTTGAGGATTAACATAATGTTTTAAAACCCGTTTCAACCCGGACAGTTCAACTGGTTGAAACCTTTCCGGTCGGAAAAACGGGTCAAATTAAACCAGTCAAACCGACGGATTGGGTAAAAAAAATGGTCAAATTCGGTCAAACCAACCAGTTTGAAGCGACCCGGGTCAACCCGATTTTCGATGTGTATTAATAGTTTGTCAATAGTTTCCAGCTTTTCATATGCTTTCCGAAAATAATGTAAGTTTCCTTAAATAGATGAATGAATTTTTAAGTTTTTCTAAAAATAATGTAAATCTCTTTAAATAAATGATTGAATTTTTAAATTTGACCATGATTAAGTTTTTCACTTTTTCATTTTCACAATTTTCTCTAGATAGTATAGATATACTTTTTTTAAACAAAAATGAAAAAGTAGAAACCAACTGGGCTAGCTCAGTTGGCCACCAAGGATAACCTTGGAGAGATATCCTTGGAGAGGTCTCAGATTCGAGTCTCACCATGGACCTTCAGGGGCTCGAAAAAATAGAAGCAGAAGTGGGGTTTATCCCATAAGGAGAAAGGTTCGATGCTTACATAATGTCCAATTAAATGTCATTGTGGGCTCGAATCACTAACTACTAACTCGCCGTTAAAAAAAAAAAAAAAAAAAAAAAAAAAAAAAAAAAAAAATGACAAGGGTAGGACGACAATGACAACAAGGCGCCAGAACAAATACCAAGTCTCAAACCTCCAAAACTCATATCAACTTTTTACTATCATAACTTTCCAAACTCCTTCTTCGATTCGATCACCCTTTTCTAAACACTATTTCATCTGCAACTTTCTTTTTCTTCTTCTCAGGTATCTTCTTCTTAAATCATTTCATATTTTACTTACTGTCACCATACATGCAAACACACACAACTTTTAAGAAGAATTCCATTCAAGAAATATAACCTTCTAACTTTGGTATATATGTATAGTTTAGGACATCATCATGATAATATTTGATTATCTGTTGTTAGTAAATCTTTTACATGTGATTCTTCTGTTCATATATATTTGATTTCCTTACTTTTTAGCATTTGTTTCAACTGTTTGTAATTATGGTTTTCGATTACCTTTATTAGTTGTCATTTTTATTAAAAAAATATTTTAACTGGACATGGTTAGCATCACATGCTGTTTGTTCTTGTTTTTTTTAATGTTTATTAAACTCACTTGGGTCCTTCATTAATCACCCCTTTATTATTTCACATATTGTATCAGTTTTGTTAGTATTAAAATGATCATTTATAACCGGTTTCGACCCGTAGATTATTAACTGTTATAGAAAGGGCTGTTACTGAAATGCCGAAAACTCGAGATATGCAATATAATCTTTATATGAGGGTTTTTGCGATTGCGTTTGCTTAGAAAGATGATGCAATATGGCATTATAAAAATGCGGTTAAAGGCATAAGCAGTTTTGAACATTATTAAGCACTTTATACGCGTAATGATAGCACCTTTTATAGAAGATCAATTGTCTAGCTACTTTTTTAATTCTTGCTATTGCAAAACATGTATTTAAGTAGTTGAATCCCACCCCTTAAGAAAGACTTGGTCTCTATATGCTCTAATTTATTATAACTCTTAATTATCTGATTTCATTTTTTTTTTCTGCCTTTCCAGTTGAAATTTACTGATTTTCATCGATGCCGCCAACTTATTTTCCTCTGAGGTGGGAGAGCACGGGAGACCAATGGTGGTACGCTTCGCCAATAGATTGGGCAGCAGCCAATGGCCACTATGATTTAGTCCGTGAGCTTCTGCGCTTAGACAGTAACCACTTGATCAAACTTTCTTCCCTTAGGCGTATACATCGCCTTGAGGTGGTATGGGATGATGAGGAACAGTTTGATGATGTTGCTAAAAACCGTTCTTTAGTAGCCAAAAAGCTCTTACATGAAGGTGACCATAAAAAAGGAAAAAACTCGCTCATCGGGTCTGGTTATGGCGGGTGGCTTCTGTACACTGCTGCATCAGCGGGTGACTTTGCGTTTGTTCAAGAGTTGTTGCATAAAGACTCTCTTTTGGTTTTTGGTGAAGGGGAATATGGTGTGACTGATATACTGTATGCGGCTGCCAGGGGTAAGAATGCCGAGGTTTTTAGGTTGATTTATGATTATGCAATGTGTCCGAGGTTTATGTCGAGTAATGGTGGACAGTTTGAAGAAAATATTGGGGGAATTCCGTCTGCTTATAAGCAGGAAATGAAGAATAGAGCGGTTCATGCGTTGGCTAGAGGTGGTAATTTGGGTTTATTAAAGGAGTTTCTTGGTGATTGTTCCAATGATAAGGTTTTGAGTTATAGAGATATTCATGGCTCGACTATCTTGCATACTGCAGCTGGACGAGGTCAAGTTGAGGTATGTATGTCTTTGTAATCTTTGTTAATGCCTGTTTTAATTACTCTGTTTGATGATTTGCTTTATCTATCTGTTGGTCATTCAATCGGTATATTGAAAGATAATTTGATGTACAATATTCTTGATTGTCACTATGGAGACTCATTCATGGAAGCAGAACAAAACTGAGACGACACTTTCCAAAAATATTAGATATATGTAAAGGCATACAAAAATATAAACACACAGATGTTAAAAAATTGCGAAACTTGAAAGTGTATCCGCTGATGTTGACTTATTGGGACTGAAATTTTTGCCAACCCACCGGCTTGCAGCCTGCAAGAACATTCATGGGCTAGTTGCAGGCCCCTATCTCCACTCATACCAAAAGTTATGACCGTTTGTAGTGGTGGGAGTCTGGACCCATTTACAAATAATTGGGTCGCTTAACCTTATATTTTATCTGCAATGGGCAAATGGGTCGAAATTTATCCATATTTTATTTTGAGTGCCCAAACATAGTTTTTTAATCATATTCGAAATTCATGTTATTTTTTTAGAGAAAAGTAAAAAAGTTATGGACAATAAAATGTTTGCAAGTTAATTCAACCCGCCCGTTTTAACTACGAAAACTTACAATTTGTATCTGTTACATCTGACATGCTTATTTGTCACCTGTAGCACTTTGAAATTTGTGTGTTTTCTTTAATGCTTCTTATGATCTAATCAGCTCCATAGTGGGGCACATCCGTTGTATCAGTTGATAAAACATGATTAAGTGACTGGAATTTGTGATAAAATGCAGGTAGCCAAATATCTTGTCTCCACATATGACCTAATAAGCTCCACAGACAAACAAGGTGATACACCTCTGCATATAGCTGCTTGCAGGGGCCATATATCTATAGTTGACGTTTTGATCAAAGCATCACCTTCTTCTGTACATTCCAAAAACAACGCTGGAGAGACGTTTCTACACACAGCCGTGACCGGTTTCCAAACTCCAACTTTCAGAAGACTCGACCGCCAGATTGTTCTCATGAAACAGTTAATCACCTCAAAATCCTATAATATTGAAGACATTATAAATACCACAGATAACGAAGGAAGAACACCTCTTCATTTAGCCGTGCTTGGTAACATCGACAGTGATCTCGTGGAATTACTCATGACTGTTTTCTCTATTAATGTCAATAAACGTGACAATCAAGGTATGACCCCACTCGATCTTCTTAAGCAACGACCCGTGTCACCTTCATCAGAAGTCCTCAGAAGACAGCTCATTTCAGCCGGTGCAATTCTTAGTAATCAAGATTATTCCACTAGAAAAATTCTCGCTTCACATTTAAGAAAAGGGAGTGCAGGTGGAAGCCCAGGAACAACATTTAGTGTTGCGGATTCTGAAATATTCTTGCACTCGGGTAAGGAGAGTACACCCGCCACATCGTATGGGTCACCAATCTTGACAATGAATGCTTCGAGCCCAAGAGCTAGCCCAACCCAAGTTGTGGACACAGGTTCTAAAACTACTAACAAGAAGAAACATAAAGGTATAAAGCGATTCCTTCGTTGGCCCAAACTGAGAAAGTCAGGACATCGCAGCTCAAATCCAGTCCCAGTTCTGACTCTGGAAACAAACACGAAGGAAATCCCGGTTTCTCTGAGACAACAGCATTCCAAACCTACATCACCTCAGAGCAATAAAAGAACGCTTGCTGCTAGGAGTAATCCTCCTAGTCCAACTATTGCAAAAAAGAAACTTGCTTCAGGTTTAGTTAATGGAGTTATGCAAGCGATGCCACATATAAACCGACGATCACTGTCTGATTCCTTTTCGAGATCATCCGTGTCTTCACATAATTCACATGCGAGCATTGATATTCCGAGTGGGTCATGCTCAAACCAGATGTTTGATGATGCAGTTGCTAGTTTGTCAAATAAAGAACACGGGGTTGTGAATAATAATAGGAGGTCGGTGCATCAGTACTTTTGTTTTGGTGGATCTAAACTTCCTGCGGAACCTGCTGGCTGTGATGAAATGCAGCCACATGAGATATATGATCGTTATGTTCTATCAACGGCTTAAGAAGATTTAGCAGGTTAGTTAAACTTGTAGCCTGTAATCTTAGTATTCTAAATATGTAAGTGTGTTTGTTTATGGTGAAGTATGTAACTTTAGCTTTGGAAATAAAGTTGGGACTTTGTTTAAATGCAATGTTTTGTTGCATCTGCATTTTCATATCTTAATATCATCAGCATATATGGATATGAGGGCGTATCGAGAAATAATCCATTTCTATGAGATGTGAATTTAGATGTCTGTACTTGTGTTGTCCCGTTTAAATGCATGGCGTGATCAAAGCCAATTATACCGGCCTTCATAACCATATCCTTCTTAGGGGCAAATTACAATCTGCTGACCAACAAATCATAACCATATCCTTAGAGGGAGTGTCTAGTTTCAAGGTCCAATAAGGAGGGTCTGAACATCCTAAATCAAACCTCCGCACATGCTTATGTCATCTAGTATATCGACAGGGACGGAGAGTGAAACTTTTCTAGCGGGTTCATAGTAAAAATTCAAGCAGAGTAAACATGTTACAACTAAAGTTATATCTAAGATGCACTAAACTTGCGCAAAAGGTCTTGTTTTAAAATCTAACTAGTGAGAGCATTACAATAATAAAATGGGTCATTCAAGTATATTGTAATGCGATAACTCTAATTATCAATTTTCATTGCATAATTCTACTAGTAGCAAACATTTGGTGGGTTCATTTGTTCCTTCTCACCAAGACGCAGAGGCAGACCTTATGGTTTTTTCGTGGGTTCCTGTGGACAACATAAATTTTCCCCGAAAGGCGTAAAATCTCATAAAAATTCTCAAATTTTATGAAATGCACCTTTTGTTCTATGTCTGCTACTGCCAATATGGTTCCATCCCTCCCTTTCGAGATCATTTATTCACCTGTTTTTAGGATGCGTAACTCCTTAAGGATCAAAAGTTATGTCAATTTAAAGTTTGGCCACTTTCCGTGTGTGTCTGTGTGACTGTGTTTATCATGCTCTCATTGATCATTGAACTTGTCAGCCGTCGATGTGTTCTTTCAAAGACATTGTTTGACAAGAGTTTATCCTTCCATGCACTTTTGATGATACTTCACATTCCATTCATATGATCAATGATAAATATAATGAGCCGAAATTTGGGTTTGGGCTCAAACTTAATTGGGTCCAATAAGGACTTCTGGATACTGGCTCAAATTTGGGTTTGGGCTAGATAAGGTACACAGAGCACACGTATGTAACTACTCGTATTAAACTATGTTATCAAGTGCGTGAAGAAATGTTTTGGCATCAACGATCTCGAGTCAATTGGCTAACCTATGGGGACTGTAATTCTCGATTTTTCCATCGTTATGCCATCCAACGTGGGCTAAAGAATAATATTTCAGGGCTTAAAAATCCTCAAGGGGAATGGGTATATGACCATCAAGGAATTCAAAACCTAGTTCGAGATCATTTTCAAGCTATTTTCATGACAAGTGGGGCCCGTGATTTTGATGATGTGATCGGTGTTCTTGATTCTGTTGTCTCCGAGACAATGAATATCCAGCTGCAATCTCCAGTTTCTGATTCAGAAATTACCAAGGCTACCAAACAACTCGGGGGCTTAAAGGCTCCTGGTGAGGATGGATTTCCTGGTATGTTTTATCAGAAGTATTGGAGTCTTCTTGGGTCTTCAGTTTGTAAAGCCGTACGTTATTTCTTTGAGACCGGAAATATGCTACCAGAGTTGAATAAAACTTTGGTTGTTCTTATTCCAAAGACCTCTGCACCAGAGACACTCGCGCAATTCCGACCAATTAGCCTCTGTAACTTCATATACAGGATCATTTCTAAAATTCTAGCAAATTGCTTGAAACCGCTTATGAGTAAAATCATCTCGCCACAACAGTCTGCCTTTATTCCTGGACGTCAAATTCAGGACTGTATTGTTGTCGCGAATGAGGCTTTCCACTACATTCGTAACAAAAAACGGGGTAAGCATAATGTTATGGCTTTGAAAGTCGATCTCAATAAAGCATTTGATAGAGTAGAATGGGACTTCTTGTTGGCTGTTTTACGGAAAATGGGGTTTGGTGAAGTCTGGTGTAATTGGATACGTGCTTGCCTTACGACTTATGAGTTAGAATTTATGGTGAATGGAGATTCTGTCGGGGTTATAAAGCCACAACGGGGACTTCGCCAAGATGATTCCCTTTTCTTTTTGAAAGCTTCAAATGATGAATGTCGTGCTCTTGTCAACATTTTAAATTCTTATTGTAGAGCTTCAGGTTCACCAGATGGATTCCAATGCTAAATATTTAGGTCTTCCCTCGATTTTTGGGCAACGGAAAACTGAGTTGTTTGGTTACTTATTGGACAAAGTGCTCCAAAAATTACAAGGTTGGAAGCAAAAAGTTCTTTCCCAGGCAGGTCGTGAAGTTTTGATCAAGTCTGTCATCCAAGCTATTCCAACTTATGCAATGCAATGCTTTCTTCTTCCGGGATGGAGGCTTCTTATAAATCCTAATGCATTTTGGGGAAGAATTCTTAAAGGAGGGCAAATGGAATCTTAGAATGCTTCGTCAACATATTTCACCTATGGAAGCTGAAATGATATCAAAAATTCCGATCTCACAAACTAACTCTCCTGACAAGCTTGTTTGGCACTTTGATTCGAAGGGTCGATATACGGTTAAGTCTGGTTACAAGCGAGCTCTCACATTGGTGAATCAACGAGTTGCAACAGGTGAGTCAAGCTCAAATATGTCTTCAAAATTTTGGAAGGTGATTTGGCATATCCCGGTACAACCAAAAATCAAATTATTCTTATGGAAGGCCATTTCAAATTCAGTTGCCACAAAGGAGAATTTATTCAGAATACATTGTTCTCCTTCTCCAACATGTCCAATCTGTAATATTTCTGTTGAATCAATTGAACACTTGCTTTTTGAATGTGCTTGGACTCGTCCTGTTTGGTTTGGCTCCCCTTTGTGCTTGAGGCCTCCTCCACCAGGTATGAACATATCTGGTCTTATTCAAAGTTTTATTGATCGTTATTCTGCTCATGATGTCTCTCGGGTTCTATCGATTGTTGCCACAACCTGTTGGTTTATATGGCGATCTCGTAATAGTTTTGTTTTTGATAATGTGCATTTATCCCCACATAACACCTTGGCCTCGATTTATGCTCAACTTAATGAATTTGAGAAGTTTGTTGCCTCTCAATCTACTTTAAGGCCCACCTCAGCAGCTCCTAATCTTGAATCCAACTCACTCATTTCTCCCCGGTGGATACCCCCCCACGGTTGTTCGGTGAAGTTAAATTGTGATGCTGCATTCAAGGATCCTAATGCTGCTTTTGGTGTTGTAGTCCGTGATTCTGCAGGTTGCCTCCGTTATGTCCTTGGCAATCGTTGTCACGCCATATCTCCTCTCCATGCCGAGATCATCGCGGTGCATTCTGCTTGCTCTTTAGCATTTAATCGTGGGTGGTTTAATGCTATTGTGGAATCTGACTCCCAAGTGGCTATCTCGTTATCATCTTTAGAATCTCCTCCGCCATGGAATTTAGCTGCTCTAGTGGATGACATTCGTTTATGGGCAAAAAATATGCATATTTCCTTTTCGTGGGTTAATCGAGATAGTAATCAAGTAGCTCACTGGGTTGCCCGTTATGCGTTTTCAAACACTTTAGAGTTTAGTTGGGATGTCACTTTCCCTGTTGAACTTTCCTCTCTTTCGAGGAGTGATATGTATGGATGTTAGTTTTTTCTTTTAATGTATGTTTAAGTTCAAAAAAAAAAAAAAAAAAAAAAAAAAAAAAAAAAAAAAAACTATGTTATCAAGAAAAGTATAATATAAACCACTACAATGACACATCTTTGAATATTTTGCATGACATGTTTATGGTTAGCAACTTAGCATTCTATCAGGCTCTATTCATTTCCATTTTTTCCAGGGTAATTATTTCGAAATTTGACTTAAGTTAATCACATTTACAAAAATCAAGAATAAATTGATGTAAAAAGTCAGTTTACAATTTCAACGAATAAAAAATAAACAAATAAATAAGTTTCAATCATATCTAATACGGAGTATCTATCAGTCGAATTATTTGAAAACCAAATATATGTAATCGATTTTGGCTCGTTACTCAACTTGTTCAGTGACTATCTTGTCAAACCTACGATTAAAAAAAAAACCCCAACAACCACTCCTCTTAAGTTGTTTCGACTATCGACCTCCAGTCAATGTTTACGACACGAGGTATTATATATAGATGTCAAGTTGTCGAAATAAGTTGTCCAAATAAGTCCATAATGTTGAAATGTAAGTGTAACTGCTGCCCTCTTTGACATTTACTACAACTTGTGTGCTGTTGGAAATTTTGTTGCACCATTCTGGTAGTGACCCCTAGCGGTTTCGGGTTGTTATTTTTATTGTTTTCTTTTCTTTTTTATATAAATGGTCATAGTCATGGGCTAAAGCAGTTTGTGGACTTTGTGGTTCATTAAACGACACTTTCCAAAAGAAAGTTATAGTTAAATTATACATGCATCAAAATCACCTTAAATCTCATGTAATATACTCACTCCGTCGAAAATTAATAGTTCACGTTTTTATTTTCACATGATCCATTTTAATTATCTAGTGCTAATGGTAAATTTGAAAGTTTGATCAAGTTTACCATATCACTCTTGCTTGAAATTATTATTACAAAATTTAAAGAAGACACTAACTAATTAACTAAATGTAAAATTGTCATTATGTCAAAAAGTAAAAAAGATAAAACAATGATAAGTATGTTTTTCTTAAACTGTGTGTATTTGTCAGTGAACAATTGTTTTTAGACGGAATGAGTATTACAAATAGCTCACACAATACTTAAACGCACAACCTCTAGGTAACTTCTTATTGTCTTCATCTATAATATCAAACGAAAACTCTCTTTAAGGTTTTATGTTATGTTGACCGTGATGGTGGTTTTGAGATTGGGTTAGAACTGAGGTAGATGTAGATGTTGGGTTTTATTATTGCTGTATACTTTCTGTTCGTAGACCATAGATAGAATAAGTTTGATGCCTGTTTTGCCTTGATTGATGATTGTTCTTTTCTTCTTTCGTTTCATCTTCGTTTTTGTTTCGATACATTAATTGGTCGAGGGGGTGACTGGTTTGTGAATTTTGGAGCCGTCTGACCTTCATCGATCTTGTGGTTGCAGTGGCGGCGACTCGGTCAGCGTAGGGGCGACCGGTCCGGTCGACCGACCACTGTGCCCAGCCTATTGGCTTTATTTTCAAGTACTTGGCTTAGTAGATTGATTAGCTTGTACATTATGGTTAAATGATTGTATATTTTGGTGAAGGGGTGAATTAATTATTGTATTAATTATATGTGTGAATAGATTGTTGACATTAAAATCATTGTGCTTTACATACTTGTGCTTTATATACTTGTGCTTTGTGTTTTATGACTTGTATTTACTTAAAAGCTATTGTACATTATGCTTAAATTGTTGTAATTTTCTGTGAAGGGGTGTTTTTAATAACATTAATGTTGTTTGGTACAATTTTGGTCTTAAAATGACACCACGCTATTTTTTGTTGTACAATATTCTTACTTTGTTGTAATTCTGAAAATTGGGTGCATTAAAGTATTGTAAACCATGCATTATTTCTTGTAAATCTGAAAGTTTTGGAGAGAGAGTGTTTCTTACATTATATGTAGTATAGATAAGTATGTTTTTCTGTTTGTTTTTGTCAGTGAACAATTATTTTTAGACGAAAAGAATATTACAAATAGCTCACGCAATACTTAAACGCACAACCTCTAAGTAACTTATTATTGTCTTCGTCTATAATATCCTTTTACACTTTCGAAGTTTGTAAATTTTGAATAAACCACAATGGGTACGACTGGGGTACACCACATGTTACAAAAGTCATCTCCCTGAATTGCGATATAGTGTTATGTTGATACGTTCTTAATCGCTACTAGGGTAGGGTCGAAATAGGGATATCGATATAAGCTAAACAAGAGGAAAAGACAAAACGAGTTGACTTGATCTCCCATAACTTTTAATTCACGAAGTAATGTTTAAGATTTTTCTAGCTCTGACGATGACATATTGTTCGACACATCTTACATCTCTGATTTGTTTATATTGATTCTCTATCATATTTTCAATCAATAATACATCATCAACTAATTCAACTTATTAAAAAATTGAGAAATTTTCCTCTATTCATACTGACGTTTCTCGTTCTTCTTACAAAGTATAATAACTACTGAAAAAATTATGCTAATAATATCAAATCGCGAATCATTTGTTACGACTATTAAGAAGTTTTTAAACGACGTAACTGAAGTGAAGTCAATAGGTTCGATTCGATGATCTTTGTGTTCAGAAACGCTTTAGAAAACAATACCCAAAAAACGAAAAGTGATTTGTTTACGTATCTAGTTGTTTTTGTCAAGGCAAGATTCAAGAATATCGACAAAAAGAATTTAAAAAGGAAAAGCAAAAGAAAATAGTAACCACAATATAAAAGTCCAAGCCGTCCCTATAATTTTCAAGAATTTCGAGCTAGTTTCCTTTTATGCTTTCTGATTCTACCCCACTCCACCAAATTGCTAAAACGTTGCATTTATACGTAAGATGACATAATTATAAACAAATTCTAAATTTACAATAATGATAAGACACTATTACTCTATTAGTATATATATGTGCTACACGAGTACTTATACATAAAAACGAAATTTTTATAACGACAAACATTTATAGTTGTAATATTGTGGTTATTCAAATTTCATTAACTATGAACTAATTAACATAACAATAAAAAGATGTTGTAATATGATGTTTTGTATAGTAGAGTTTGTTTATGAATTTTAAAATTATTAATGTTGGGATTAGATATAAAAAAAATCTCTTATTTATTTTAACTATATTTAAAAAGAAAAAAAAAGAAAAAAAAAAAGTGTGTCAAAAGTTGTCATGCATTTTTTAGAAGTTTTGAAGAGTATTTGTTAAGGCAGTATTTCATTAACGAAACATTGTTTGAATTTTTAAATAAGAATTTACGTTTCAAAAAATTATTTTAAAGATTTAACATTACTCATTTTTAATTTTTTTAAAATTTAGTATTTATATTTAGGGCACGTCTATAAGGGGGTGGCATCCTTCACGGTAAATTGGATCGGCAAGGTGGAATGCCAGCTTCTCGGTTAGCAACAATCGGCAAAGGAATCGGTACATCTTGCCGATTCGGTGTGGAGCATTCCAAAAATTTTTTGATCGTTGGCCATTAATTTTTTTTGGACGTTGGGGAGCTTTCCCAATTCTTTTTTTTTTTTTTTTTTTTGAGTGTACCAAGATTGTCACTAAAAATTCATGTTGAGGCATGGTTAGACATACAATGTGTTGGCATAATATTATTTGTTGTTTTTGCAAAAGCTTGAGGCAAGTTTGTCACCCCTTAATGACCATGCTACCACTATTTTGCATAGTGTACAAAGTGTATTAAAAAGGGTTTAAACCAAGTCCGTTGGGTTCAAATAACAGATGTTATAAAGTGTGTATAATTAGTGTACGCGTTTTTTTTTTTTAAATAATTTGTGATGTGAGGTTTTAGTTAATGTTTTAAACCTAATTGAGTTTCAACAAAAATACATAAGTTTAAAATATTATGATTGTCAAATGGATGACATTCGAAGTTATGTAAGTTTGACTATATTGGTTTATGGCGTTTAAAGATAAGTTGTCCCACACTCAAACCCAACTTGCAAAAAGGCAAAATCTGACACGATTAATAAATGATTTTTTTTTTTTTAGTTTTTTTTTTTATTTTTTTTTTATTTATTTTTTTTGGTAAAAATTTACACCCAGTGAATATGATTAATAAATGATTTTTGTTCAATAGAAAAATGATTTTTTGACATGATTGATTATCTAATTTCTGATTCATATAATACACATCTATATACGAATTTTATAAACTTTAGAAATTTTGAACCACGGATATAGAATATAAAATTTACTACTGTTAAATAATGAATAAACCATGTATGTTTTATGTTTCATTCATCACTATTTATAGATTATAATGATGATAAAACTCTAATGATCATAACTAGGGGTGTAAACGATCCGAGCCGAGTCGAGTTTTGGCCTAAACGAGCTAGGCTCGTTTATTAATTACTCGGCTCGAGTTTGGCTCGAGCTCGAATAAACTTTTAAGAATTGGCTCGAGCTCGAGCTCGAATATTTTTTTGTTGTTCGAGCTCGAGCTCGAAGCTCGTTTAATATTTTTAACTTTTTTTTTGTAATCCTATAATAAACTAACTTTCAAGTTTAAAATGCTCGTATAGAAGATCAAACTTGATATGCTCGTTTATTTACTCAAGCTCGAGCTTGAAAGCTCGTTTACGATTATAAAAATTGTTCTAATGCTTAATCTAAAGTAATACTTATAAGCTTGAATTTTAAAAAAAAAAAAAAAAAAAAAAAATCTATTTAACATCCCACATTGAATGAGTGAATCAAAAGGAAAGCAATCTAGGGTTTATAAAAAACAAAAGATCAAGTTTACTAGTTAAAATTTATATTTTATATATAAACTAAAGTGTAGATCTTTGATGTGATTGAAGGTTAACATATTACGTATTAGTTTTGGTTTTTAACCTATAATACTAATAGTAATTATAAATTTATAATTAAAATATTTTGTAACTACATATTTAGCTCGATTAGCTCGTTCGGCTCGTTTAGCTCGAGTAGCTCGTTCGGCTCGAATGACTAAACGAGCTTTCGAACGAGCCGAGCTAAATACCAGTTTTAAAAGCTCGGCTCGTGAAATTATTCGAGCTCGACATTTTGTTTGAGCTCGACTCGAGCTCGAAAATTATCAAGCTCGACTCGAGTTAAACGAGCTCGAGCTCGAGTAGCTCGCTAAAAGTTCGACTCGTTTACACCCCTAATCATAACTCACAAACGGGCTTAATCAACCTCTTACACTTCATCGTAATTCAAGTGATGAAATAGCGAAATTCGAATTCGACTTTAATAATTAAAGAAATAAGGCTAAACACGAAAACAAAACTAAAGATAATAATCTTTTTGAAATCTCGTTATCAAGCCAATAGCGTTGACGGCGCCAGTTAAGTCCTTACGATTTGGAAGTTATGGTCAAAACAACGATCATATGGGTATGATTTAATCCAATTTTTTTATATAGAAATCGGCGACGGCTAGAGCTTGACCAGGTGGCTAGAGACATTTGCCCATGGTTGCCGACTAGGTTTCATGATAAGACATACTCGAATACTATTTATAAATTATAAAGCATGATAAAACCCTAATGAAGCAATCCACGAACGGGTTTAACTCTAATAACTACCTCTAGGCACTAGTATAAAAATAACACAAAAGTTTTATACCTTTTTATTAAAATTCTCAACTGTTATTTTTCGTTATTTCTGTTCATAAAGCAGCTTATAAAGGCAATAGCGATGGCTCCCATGTAAATGGAACTTATGATCGGTCTTGTTTGCGTGCTTGACCACCTTTTTGCAACTTTTGAAAGATGAAGTTTAGTGGTATGTTCGAAATATCTTAACAATTTTTAATGAAACTCATGTTTTAAGTAAGCTCTTTAATAGATACTTTTTCATCATATTAAATTATAGATAAGTACATTTAGTTCTAAAAGAGATAAGCGAGAAGAATGAAAAAGGTTTTTGGTGGTTTTTGATTTTTGGTCGACTAATTTATGAAGTTTGTACTTAACGCTACACAGACTCAGACAAGATAAAATGCTCATTTCTCAGGAGAGTGATGTGGCCACTTAAGAGTTTAACATACTTGAAACTCTAAAGTCTAAACATCCTATAAAAGAGTTGAATTGTTGTTAGTGTTTTGGAATTTTTATATAGAAGAGATAGACACGATACTTAGTGCTGTGGAATTTAGAAAGAAAAACATATGATTAGAACGAACAGTCATCATTAGTATTTAATTTCACATGACTTATCTTTAACTTTTGTAGGTTGACAAAAGTTAACTCGTAATACATGAAATACTTCTAAGAACCGGATTGGGTACATGCATAGACAAATCAAGCACATGAATCAAGTAATTGAGTAGCAAAAGTAAAAATAGATGTGCATGTTATACTTGACTTATATTATCCAACGAAGATATGGTGCAAAAAGGTTCTTTTTAATTTTAATCTTAGATTTGTGTGCATAAAAAAGATGTTAAAATGACACGCTTAGTCGCATAGCTCATGCATTAACCTACACTAAAAAAATTTATTTTTGGGTAAAAGGGCTTTACCCTGGTAAAATGCATTAACCAACAAACGTTTAAGTACAACGGATGAGAGTGAATCTCTCATCTCGGCCCGTTACATGGGCAACAAACATGCTACAAACAGCAAAAACCAAACAACTAATCATAAGAAAGACAAACCAATCTTATGACCTACCAAACTAAAAAAACATTACTTTCTACCACGACCTTGGAGATTAATATCATACATGTCACAAAATTCAGCCAAGTGTCCCGGAAGATCATAAACTTGAGCAGCATAACTGCATAATCATCATCCATGAAATCTTCAAAGTCAAAGCCACCACCTCCTGAAGCATGATAACTAGAAGTCACCGGCTCCAAAACCTCATCATCATCACTATCCGAACAAACCACAGCCCCTACCTTAGTAAATGGGTTATTTAACTTAGTAGCAGCAACCGAAGGAGTAGAAGAAGAACTAGGCTTATTACTACCAATTGAATCAGATCCTACCTTGTCCGCTACCTTATTACTACCACTTGAACGTTCCAAATCAGCCTCACCACTAGAAATACCACTTGATGCACCACTCACTTGAGGTCCTACCTTTTCCGCAACCGTATTACTAACACAAGGACGTTCCAAATCAGCCTCACCACTAGGGATACCATTTGATGCACTAGGAACATCATTAACATCAGAATCATGCACATCAAGAACCCCAAACTGATTAGACGTAGGCACAGACGAACCACTTGCATTAGCTACTTTAGAAGAAGTGGCATCTTGAGTTTTATTCTTAACAACATATACTTTCTTTTTAGGAGCTAGTGTAGGCCCCTTGTTCAAATTAATACCACTTGACAACTTCTTACCTTTACCTTTAGCCTTCCGATTCTGAACTTCCTTAAAACCATCATCGGTCTCTTCGAACGAAGTATTGGGACCAGCAACATTAGTAGAACAGACCGGCTCCTTGACACATTTTGGACAACCATTACGATCATGCCCAAAAACTTTACACAATGAACAGTGAGGAGGCTTCCATTCATACTCAACCTTGATGCATGCAGAAATAATACCACTATCATCCTTCTTTGGTATAGCCATAGTAACCTCATGCTTTAATTCAGAATCGGAAGATATTTCCACTAACGCACGAGCATAGCTAATACGGCCCCATGAATCAAAACACATTGAGCTTGTAAACACATCCAACATAATAGGTTTACCAACCTGAGTAGCAATCAAGCTCAAGCCATCTTCCGAATAAGCAAGCAATGGCACATTGTGCAATTTAATCCACACGGGCAGTTTAGTAACCTCACTCTTAGTCAGCGACACATCAGGAGTCCATTTAGTAAGAATCAAAGGAGAACTACGAATTATCCAAGGACCCCGTTGCATCGCATTATCAACACCCTCTTTTGAATCAAATTTAAAGAGGAAAACCCCATCACCATTCTTCATCACTTTCTTTAAACCAAACTTACCCCACGTATTAGTGACATAGTTTTGAACCAACGGGAATGCAATATTCTTGCCAACAAAGAAACCAACAAGAGTATTATCATAACGGTTCAAAACACCCTCCATAGCAGCCTTTGGAAGTAAAGTATCATGGTTCTCAATACGCACCTCATTAACCAAAGACCGAAAATTAACCTTCCTAGTTACACTAAAAATTAATCCAACCTAGAGGTGCTAAATTATGACCCATGGGTAAAAGTTGGGTAAATATTTTCAATGGGATGAGTTTAGTTGGATATTGTTAAATAATTCATATGGGTCAAGATGGGTATGATGATTTTAATTAATAAATATTGATGGGTCTAGTTGGGTAAAATAATACAACAACATGGGTATAAGTTGGGTATTTACTAAAATTCTAAAAAACACTCCTAGTTTTCGTCTATTTTTAACGTTTTCGTCATTTTTTACGTTTTCATCAGTTTTTTACGTTTTCGAATCTTTTTTACGTTTTCGTCAGTTTTTTTTACATTTTTGTCCCTTTTTTTACGTTTTCATTCGTTTTTTACGTTTTCGTCAGTTTTTTTATGTTTTCGTCAATTTCTTTACGTATTCGACCATTTTTTAAGTTTTCGTCAATTTTTTTTACGTTTTTGATCGATTTTTTATGTTTTCATCAGTTTTTTTATGTTTTCGTCTGTTTTTTTACGTTTCGGTCCTTTTTTTACGTTTTTGTCCGTTTTTTTACGTTTTCGTCCGATTCTTTACGTTATTGTCAGCTTCATTACGTTTTTATCAGTTTCTTTACGTTTTCGACTGTTTTTTTACGTTTTCGTCTGTTTTTTTAGTTTTTCGTCAGTTTTGTTACGTTTTCGTCCAATTTTTTACGTTTTCGTCAGTTTCTTTACGTTTTCAACTGTTTTTTTACGTTTTCATCGGTTTCTTTACGTTTTCGTCTGTTTTTTTACGTTTTCGACCATTTTTTTACGTTTTCGTTCGATTCTTACTTCTTCATCAGTTTCTTTACGTTTTTGTCAGTTTTTTTACGTTTTCGACTTGTTTTTTACGTTTTCGTCAGTTTTTTTTTACATTTTTCATCAATTTTTTTTTATGTTTTCGTCAGTTTTTTTTACATTTTCGTCAGTTTTTTTACGTTTTTGTCCGTTTTTTTTCGACCGTTTTTTTTACGTTTTCGTCCGTTTCTTTACGTTTTCGTTAGTTTCTTTACGTTTTTGTCAGTTTCTTTACGTTTTCGACTATTTTTTTACGTTTTCGTTAGTTTCTTTACGTTTTTGTCAGTTTCTTTACGTTTTCGACTATTTTTTTACGTTTTCGACTATTGTTTTTCACTTAGTACTAATCCATTACAATTCTAAACAATAATAAAATCTACATTACAGATAATGCTCGATCAAAGAGTACACAAATACATGCCATATGCCTCAAACATGTTTGCCGTCCCTATTTATCGTCACCTTAGGTTACATATGATATACAACACAAGATTCTACCTTGACTTGGTAATCTTAAGCTCAACCAAAACTCGTTTTGATAACTCGACTTAAGTAAAAATTTAGATCCAATCCATATACCATGTATGAAGAGTTGACAACACTATTTATATTAAGTATATATTTATTATTATTTTTTTCAACTCAAATTAATTCACATTTGATCTTGAATAACTCACTAAATGCTCGAATCGAATTCAGCTTATTCATGGTCAAGACAATTGAAATTAGAGGTAAATTTAGTGTGTTTGGTATAGTGGATATATGTATGAAAATTAATAGATGTGGTATTTGGGTATATATTTGAAGACTTCAGGGGCTGTTTTCAATAATCTGAACACCAAATTGTTTTCGTTAGTTTAAGACTTTAAGCCAATGAGATGAGTGAATGTGTCGAAAATTGTACGGCTTGACCTGATAAAAGTCTACTCTTGTCTTTTATTTTGATTTGTATTAACATGAACATTTGACATTACCTGATAATGGTACAAAATTCAAAAGTGTTAAAAGACATCACTATAGAGGAGTGGTTGAATGTTATTTGTCCATGACTCCACGTCATTATTTTAAGAAATTTGACACTTTGTATTCTTATATTGTTGGGTAAATTACTAGATTTGTATAGTTCTTATGTTATGCCACATCTCACTTGGAAGTAATTATGTACTCTCCGGCTTAAGAGTCATCCACCGACAAAAACACACAACTAAAAAAAAAAAAAAAAAAAAAAAAAAAAAAAACTGTTTTGACTTTTACAAACCAACCAAATAACAGTTTTACACTTTACAATTAATTAATACTTTCATTAAATTTTGTTAATAAGAATTTTGATTAAGGGTAATATAATATACTTATCCTCGAATCTCAATTTGCTAATCGTTTGTCCTCGGATCAGAATGAAGACCTTGAAAGAAATGTTTCCTATGATGAGAATAAGAGAGCGTTTGGGATTGTGGTATTAACAAATCTCCGGGGGTCCCGATTGTTTTACTTTTGAATTCTTTCATACGTATTGGAAGCTTATTGATCAAGACTTGGTGGCTGCCGTTTCTCTATTCTTTTCTTCAGGTACTTTTCCTCTAGGGTGTAATTCTTCCTTTATTTCGTTAATTCCAAAAATGCAAGATGCTAAGGTGGTTAAGGATTTTCGTCCTATAAGCTTGATTGGCAGTATGTACAAAATTCTTGCTAAAATCTTGGCTAATCGGTTGAGCCTTGTTATTTCGGACCTTGTCAATGATGTTCAATCGACTTTTGTTTCTAATCGTCAAATTCTTGACGATCCTTTTATCCTTAATGAGCCTCTTTCGTGGTGTAAGTACAAAAACACTAAAGCCATGATCTTTAAGGTTGACTTTGAAAATGCCTTTGATTCAGTGAGATGAGATTATTTAGATGATGTGTTAAATAAGTGTGGTTTTGATGTTAAATGTCATGGTTGAATCCAAGGTTATCTTAATTCTGCCATGGGGTCTATTCTCGTCAATGGTAGCCCGACTTCTGAATTCAAATTCTATAAAGGCTTAAAGCAAGGAGATCCCTTATCTCCTTTTCTCTTTATTTTAATTATGGAAAGTTTGCATATTTCTTTCAATAACGTGGTGAATGCAGGTCTTTATAAGGGAATCCATATAGATGATTCTTTAACCATGTCGCACTTGTTTTATGCTGATGATGTTGTGTTTGTTGGCAAATGGGATATGCCAAAATTTTCTACCATTGTTAACATGCTTAAGTGGTTCTTCTTGGCTTCGGGTCTCAAGATCAACCTCCAAAAAAGTAAGCTTATGGGCATCGGTATCCCCAATGATATCATGGTTTTAGCTACCATGTTTATTGGTTGTTTAACTCTTTCCACGCCTTTTAGCTACCTTGGTGTCAAAGTAGGTGGTATTATGTCAAGACTTAGCTCCTAGGATGATATTATTGCTAAATTAACCTCTCGGTTATCCAAATGGAAGCTTAAAACCCTCTCCATTAGTTATTGTCTCACCTTAATCAAATTTGTTCTGAGTTCCTTATCGCTATATCATATGTCCATCTTTAAAGTTCCCATACGTATTCTTAATAAAATGGAAGCGACCCGTAGGAACTTTTTCAACGGTGTGAAAAATTCGGATAGGAGATTATCTATAATTGATTGGAAAAAAATTTTGGCTTCTAAGAAAAATAAAGGGCTAGGTGTTTCAAGTTTCTTTGCCCTTAACCGTGAGCTTATCTTCAAATGGATTTGGCATTTTATTCCTCATGGCTCATCCTTATGGTCCCAATTTATAAAGGCCATGTGTAACACCCTAGGCAAATCCCACATCGGCTGTGGCCTGAAGAGATGTTGTGTTCATAAGATAGCATTCGCCTTACAATGACACAACACATTTTGTGGTCTATTGTGGGTGGAGTTTTTAGGAACTGGTAGTTAAGCGTACTTATGTGAGAGTAGTACTTGCTTGGTGGTCTGAGTAGGCGGGATGTTACAAGTAGTATCAGAGCCACTCCTGAGCCGTTTGGGATGGTGAGGCAAACCTCATCGAGGACGATGAGACCCTAAGGGGGGTGATTGTAACACCCTAGGTAAATCCCACGTCGGCTATGGCCTGGAGAGATGTTGGGTTCATAAGATAACATTCGCCTTACAATGATACAACGCATTTTGTGGTCTACTGCGGGTGGAGTTCTTAGGAACTGGCAGTTAAGCGTGCTTATGTGAGAGTAGTACTGGCTTGGGTGACCTGTCAGGAAGTCTTCACATGAAGCAACAAAAATAAAGCCGTGAGCCTGCAGGCAAAGCTGACAATATTGTGGTCTGAGTAGGCGAGATGTTACACCATGTATGGTGTTCGAGGGGCTCTTGATAACCCTCACAATTTCTCTGGAAGATCTCTTTGGCTTGATATCATACATGAGTTCAAAAACCTCTCTAATAATGTTATTGATCTTTTTTCTCTTGTGAAAAAAAAGTTGGTAATGGTGAATCAACGACTTTTTGGGATGATGTTTGGCTAGCCGATTCTTCTTTGAAGCATTTGTATCCGAGGTTATATTCATTGGAATTGGATAAACATTCTAGTGTGGCTGTCAAGTTGAGGGATTCCTCTCTTATTTCTTCTTTTAGGAGATCCCCTCGTTGTGGAATTGAAGAGGAGCAACTCCAGCTCCTCGTTGAGAGTACGACTTCTATTATTCTTCCCCAAATTAGCGATAGATGGGTTTGGAGGTTAGATTCTTCGGGAGAATTTTTGGTGAAATCGGCTTGTTGCTTTATTGATGACTCTTTACTGCCTAAGCTGGGAGTCCCTACTAGATGGGTTAAAGCTATTCCAATTAAGATTAACATTTTCGCTTGGAGAGTTTGTATGGATAAGCTTCCCACGAGGTTGAATCTTCCTCTTCCTGGTCTTGATATCCCCTATCTATGTCCTCTTTGTAGTATTGCCGTGGAGACCACCTCGCATCTTCTCTTTTCATGTCATTTGTTTCGTCAGTTAATGCCCAAGGTTGCTCGTTGGTTGGAATTAGAGATTCGCGACTTTCTCTCGTATGGTGATTGGCTTACTTGGTTCAACAATCTTCGTTTTTCTAACCGGCTTAAGGATGTTTTGGAAGGCATTTATTATGTCATGTAGTGGGTTATTTGGAAGTTTCGCAATCATGTTTTGTTTGGGATTTTTCAACCTCGCTTGAATATTCTTTTTGATGAGATTGTTTGTTTGTTGCATACTTGGTGTTTTAACTGATGTAACTTTAAATTTGATTGGACCTATTGGATGAAACGTCCTAAGCTGCTTGCGAGTTATGATGTGCATTGATGCGGTTTACTTTTAGCTGCTGGGATTTCCGGGCATCTCTAGGCATTTTGGTTCATTTTACTTGTATGCCTTTTCTTGTTGTCTCTTTCCCCGAGGCTTGTTTGGGGCTGTATAAAAAACACTCAATAGTAGTGAAAACGGAGGCTCAGCCTCCATGGGTGAGGATTTTCTCTTGTCTTGGTTCACTGTAATCGGCAAGATTTTTTTCATCCTTTTTATAGTCCTCGCAGTTAAAGCATCGGAAAGTATCTAAAATGCGTTGTTTGATTTATTTCTAGATTTATATGTACTATTTGGCTTCTAACACCTTGCTAGTAGCTTTTATTTTTTTAATAATATTTTGCCCTTCAAAAATGGTAAACTTAAATAATTATAACTTTAATTTTTGTTAGTGACAATATTTTTAGGACAACTAAACAAATATATATATATATATATATATATATATATATATATATATATATATAAACAATAATATAGAAAATATTTTAGCACAACCCAAAAAAAATTTAAACTTTTTGGAAATTTTAAAATGAATTCTTCTTCAGAAAATACATGTGAATTAGATACTCAAAGCATGAGCTCGTCTTGATGCTCAATACCAACGTGAATAAAAATACAAAAAATTAAAATTAAAATAAAAAAGAAAAAAAGAAAAGAAAAGAAAAACTTCAATAACTAAACAAGACAAAAGTTCAATATATAACTCATATTTGTGATAAAAACAATGAACCAATGCTAGCTATTTTTTTTTTTACTCCCTCCGTCCTATATTAAATGTGCTGTTTGACTTTTCAAATTATTTCTTTCTTAACTTTGACCTTAAATATTTGTGTCTGTGTAATATAATACTTGATACAAAATATATGAATGGTTTAAGTTTCAAATGTATTTTCATTGCGATAATTTTTATTAAATACTATATAACAAAAACAAAAATATTTAAAATCAAAGTTGATAAAAAAAGACATGAACAATCAAACATGGACATTTAATATGAGACAGATGGAGTATCAAAATAAAAAATAAACTTTCACCCATTTTTTTAAAAAATTAAATATCTCGAAACCGTTAATCATTACGTGAAAAAATCATACTATCGCAACGAGAATTAAATTATCTTTCTATAAATATGCATTGTTATATACTTTTAACGAACTTTAAAAAAAGAAAAATCACCTAGAAAAATTACATATGATTGGTAAAAATCACGTGTGATTAGTAAAAATCAATTCATATGTGATTTTTACGAATCACATGTGATTTGTAAAAATCAAATCATATGTAATTTTTACAAATCACTTGTGATTTTTCTGGGCGAATATTTAAAAAAAATGTTCGTCGAAAGTATGTAACAATGCATATATCTATAAAAAGATAATTTAATTCTCGTCGCGAGTATATTTTTTGTAGCTTGAAAATTTACCGTTTGCAAGATATATTGTTTTAAAATAAAATATGAAAAATGATTTTTTATTAATTTAAATAAAAAATGAATAGCTATGATTAATTTATTAATGCCCGCTTAGTTCAAAGTAAGGAAAGGGAAAGGGAAAGTTGATGACGTATAGTCTATATTCGGGTCACGAACCCGACTAATAAACATTACTAATGACCAAGCCTACCACGAAATGGGCTATCATAATAATGAATTGGGCTACCATGCTAACGGTTTGGGCTCACGAAAGCCCAAACCCAAACACATTATTTATGATCTAGATAAGGATCCCTTATTTATAGGATAAAGATCCATGGATTGGATAGGCATTATATGCCGAAGAGTAAGGAGCATGAAATCTACAAGGATCTCGTGCCTATATAAAGAATATCATAATCCTCATTAAAGGTACGATTTACAACCTTAACTCTTCTATACAACCTTAAAACCGATTACTTACTCTCACGCCGGAGGATAATCATGGGAGACAATCCCACGATAAGCCTAACGGTGTTTGTTTGCTTTCTTAGTGCACAGGTCTCAAGCATTAAGATCTGATTGGTACGAGAACAAGAACCCAAACAAGGAACGCCCAACTTTTGTATCAACAAGTGGCGCCATCCGTGAGACCCTACACTAAGAACTAGAATGACGAAGCACAAAAACTCAAGCCAGCGGACTCCGCAGTTGAAAAAAATGCATGGTGACCCCCAGAGGAGGAAGAATCAAGATTCAACCCCTAGGCAGGCCTCTGGAACAACCAGTGCGCCAGGTTACCAAGAAACGGGCCCAACTCTAATTCTCCCAACGGTAGAATTGCCCACAGGGACTACCCAGGTCACCACGGTGGCCCCAAGCGCTGAAGATCTTCAGCGCACTCTCTTCACTACTCCCCATCAAACGGCAACCACTATGGACAATACTTTGCCGCCATGCGCGCCTAATCGAGATAGGGGACCTAACATGGAAACAGATGTCCTCGCGGTAGAGAGAGAGGCTCCTGAATTCACACTCAGTAATTTTGTATCCCAAAATTACGAGACCCTAACTGCCCTCATGCAAGAGGAAGCAAGAAGAAGATCAAGTATGAGCAGTCTGCACGGGAGTATCCCCATCAGAGGAACAGTCTGCACGGGAGTAGCATTTAGTAAGGGCTGCGCAACATCAGAGGAGTCCTCCTGCACAGGCTCAAACAGACGTCCAGCCGTGGCTTCCAAAATAGGCACCTCACCCTCCCTCAGTGGGCGCACACCCACAGTCACTTGTGTGGGCGTTGTCAACTTCACGACGCTAAACAAATCCATTTCTGCACAACACATGAACAAACAGCAGAAAACAAATTAGTTATTAAAATTACAATATACAAGAGCGCTTACACTACAGGTGCGAGGATGAAAGGACAAGCACCCACCCTGGCCGCTCTCATCTAGAAATGTTGGCACTTCATCAAAACCTTGGAAATAGTTGCGACTAAGTCCCATGTGAACCAAAAACTCCTCAGGATAGGAATTGATGGGGATGTGGTTTTCATCAATGGTTTCCGCATCCTCTGTGCTATACGAACCGGGATTTAGGCGCTTATCCTTTGGAAGCGTCCTTTAAGTATAAAACTCAAAAATCAAAGGGTACACCGTATCATCTACCCAGAAAAACCTCTCCCTCCACCCCCTAAGTGCATCTACTTTCTTAGTATAACATTGGTAGCGTCCTGGGCGCTTAGAAAAATTAACCCACCCGTTCGACCACGTTGTGTGGTAAAACGCGCGGAAGAGATTGATGGCAGGGTTTATCGCAAGTAAACGACAATTTACTTCAAAATTTGTTATTTTTGCCGCACCTATACAGTGCAGCTGAGAGATATGCAGACGGTAGAAGTTGAGCACGTCGCTCAAGAATAGGGATATAGGCACGCGCTAGTTCGCAAACTCAAAAAAGCGCGTGTATACCCCTATCTTCCCCTCAGGGAAGTCTGCGGTAAGAGGGATGGAACTCATTCAATTGTCGAACCATCTTCTATACGAGTTTTGACTATGGAGCGCACGCGTAATTACCTTAGAAGATAATAATTTTTTCCTTGATCGATGATTCTTAATCTATGGAGAAAGTGGTGTTTTTACTGTGATAAACGCAGTGAAAATGGGAACCCTTTATATAGGGTTTCCCCTTGCCTTGGATGAACGCTAGGGGTGTGCACGGTTCGGTTTGGGTCGGTTTTTGGCTAAAACCGAAACCGAACCGTAATGTTCGGTTTTTATAGAACCCAAAATCGAAACCGTTCGGTTTTTGGCGGTTCGATTTTTTCGGTTTATTATCGGTTTCGGTTCGGTTTTTCGGTTTCTAACTGTTTATATTTGGGCATGAAAAATATATACCAACAAACTTATATTACATAAAAAATTGGTTATTCTTATTTACCTTTTTTTGTCAATCTAAGCATAATAATATTTATTGCATAAACCTTTAATTACACACATATAAATAAGAAATATACATGCAAGTGAACATACATATAGTATGATTATCGTCATATATTTATTGATATATTCTAAAATAAACACACGACACGATAAACACACATATAAACATAAACGTTAACCTAAATATATTATAAATCTACCAACAAAATGAATATGAATTTATAAATTTGATTTATTTAGTTATTTATTCATGTTATATTAATGTATATATCATTATATAATAAAATCGGTTCGGTTCGGTTTTTACGGTTCGGTTTTTGGACGAAAACCGAAACCGAACCGTATTTTCCGGTTTTTGAAAAATTAAAAACCAAACCATCGGTTTTTAGTTTCAGTCGATTTTTTCGGTTTTCGGTTCGGTTTCGGTTTTTTTCGGTTTTGTTTGCTCACCCCTAATGAACGCCACGTGGATCCCACTACCTTTATCGTGTGGTTGGAATACAAACAGGTACAAACACTTTTTCACGTTTTCTGAAGGACACGTGGATAACCTCCCCATTTATCGAGGTACTCTTGAGACTTTTTTGGACTAGATACATAGTCCAAAATTCTGGCGGTAGATATTTGAATTTTTCCCCGCCACGCTTACCACTGACAATATTAGTCTAGTATACGCAGCTATAACCTGCGCACACTAGACTGGGGGACATGATGACGTATAGTCCATATTTGGGTCATGAACCCGACTAATAAACATTACTAATGACCATGCCTACCACGAAGTGGGCTATCATAACAATGAATTGGGCTACCATGCTAACGGTTTGGGCTCACGAAAGCCCAAATCCAAACACATTATTTATGGTCTAGATAAGGATCCCTTATTTATGGGATAAAGATCCATGGACCGGATAGGCATTATATGCCGAAGAGTAAGGAGTATGAAATCTACAAGGATCTCGTGCCTATATAAAGAATATCATAATCCTCATTAAAGGTACGATTTACAACCCTAACTCTTCTATACAACCCTAAAACCGATTACTTACTTTCACGCCGGAGGATAATCGTGGGAGACAATCTCACGATAAGCCTAACGGTGTTTGTTTGCTTTCTTAGTGCACAGGTTTCAAGCATTAAGATCTGATTGGTACGAGAACAGGAACCCAAACAAGGAACGCCCAACTTTTGTATCAACAAAAGTGATGTGGGTAATCAATACCTTACCTCCCAATTTACTCTATAATGGATGATTACCCACTTTGGGGTAATCAATCCCTTTGCACTCCCTTACCAAACACAATATAATGAGTGAGGTGGACCCTTTTGAATACTTTACCCATTCCCCACCCCCTTAAACCCTCCACCAAGCACCCCTTAGTTTTATAACAAATATGAGTTATATACTGATCTCGCATCGACCAAACAAAAGTTAAACCATAAAATATTTATTTCTACGAGTCTTTGTCTCACCTATTAACCTACAACTTCAATTCTGAACGATTGTACGTAATGTCGATTAACCTAAAAATGACCAAGATCACCCATTCGCTTCCTTCCATAGTCTAATTACCTCAAATTTTACATTGTTTTGACATTTTGACAATGCCACGATTACTAGCTCGGATTATATACATCAATCCTATCATTATATGGTACACAACACCAATTATAAAGCTGGAAGACTATTATAAAAATTTTATACTCTAAAATACAGTTGTGTATTAGCATTAAAATTGAATTTTATCTATGAAATTATTTTTTCTCTTTTTTTAGTATTTGACTATTTCTTGTCATATGATAATAACAAGCACGTACCAACAAAATTATAGGAGCACATTACGGTCAAATCTAACGTCTCATTTACTTCAGATGCTTTAATTGGTAGATAAAAAATATCTGTAAATAAACTTGGATAATATATGGCAAAGGTTTTTTTATTATTGTATTTACACTCTGTTCCCGAGTATAAAACGGAAAGAAAAGAGATGAAGAGGAAAAAAGGAGTGAAGTAAAGAGGAGAGTAATACGAAATTATTTTTTTATCTTGTGTTCCCGAGTTGAAAAGAAAAGAGAAGGAAGTAACAAAAAAATAGCTTTAAAATCAACACCACTCCATTTCATCCCAATTTGGGAAGTAAATTAGGAGAGTAATTTTGATGTAATTTACTATCCTTTACTTTCCTCTCCCCTCCTAAAAAATCTCAGGAACATAATTTTTTTTTTACTACCATCCCAAACCTTTCCCTTTTACTCCAAAAAATAAACTCGAAAATAGAGTGTTAGTTTTTACTTGTAATCTGTATATATTTATTGGGTTTTGCTAAACACAACCCTATGAGCTGTGTATAAGCATTCCAATTTTATGAAAATGATAATCAATGAACTCATATACTTCATAATTATATACTTTAATTATTATAAGAGATAAGTGATGTTAACTATTGGAATGTTTAGAGTTCATTAAATGTTACTCCCTCCGTCTCATATTTATTGTCCATATTTTTTTTTATGGATGTCTCAAATTAATTATCCATTTTTTATTTTTAGTAAGAAAAAGAGAATTTAGTGAGGGAATATTCAATTTGAGTAGTTGAGAATTATAGTGATCTCACTTTTAATAAACTGTGTAATTCTTGTCTCATGACAATAATTTTAAAACGGAGGGAGTATTTATGTGTTTATGGAATGTTTATACACAACCTATAAGGTTGTGTTTAGCAAAACCCTTATTTATTATATAAATTTTATTTTATATAACATGATTTAATACCGTTAGAACTTAACACCAAGACAATAAAGTAATTGCTAGATCATTTGTTTTGAGATTAGTCTGGAAGAAAACGACAAAAATGACATTATCTACAGGTTTGTTTTATGTGTAATTAATAAAATAATTCTGAATGAACATGTAAGGGGGAAGGAATGAGTGATGTATAGCAATAAAACTAGCGAAAATTACTGCAGAGGCCTCTGCAGTAATTGATTACCTTTTTCAAGGCTGGTTTTTTTTTTTTATTCCCTAGAAGGCTTCCTATTTCGCTGCAAAGTGTACCAGAAATACATTATGGACACGTGTCAGCTTCTCGTCAATTTTAAAATAAAAAAAACAAAAAAAAATGTATTCCACATACTACTTGCAGCGAAATGCAATAGTATTGGTCCCACTCCACCTCTCTCTTCCATTGGACCCACTTTTATAATAATAATAAAAAAAAAAATGTATTTCTGCATTAATTTGCAACGAAATACATGAAGGGGACCCCACTTGATATTGATATTGATTTTAATTAAAAAAAAATGTATCTCTCATACTACTTGCAGCGAATTGTAACTAACTAGGTCCCACAAATTTTTTTTAATTTAAAAAATATAACTTACCAAAATCACCTTAAACCTTTTAATATTTACAACTTTTTTATATAACAAACTTTATTCGTCAAATATTTATCAAATATATAGTGAATTTGTTAATAAAAAAATACCGTTGCGAAGAGCTCTGGATTACGAAAAAAACGAGCCCAATATTGATATGCTTTTGATGCACGTACAATTTTATAAAAAATGTTAAAGTTTGATAAATAAGTTTAGGGCGGTTTTGGTAAGTTTTATTTTTTAATTTGAAAAAAGTTGTAATGTATATATTTATTAAACTTTAACATTTTTTATAAAATTGTATGTGTATCAAAAAACATATCAATATTGTTTCGTTTTGTTCGTAATTTAGAGCTTTTCGCAACGGTATTTTTTTATTAACGAATTCACTATATATATTTGCTAAATATTTATAGCACCCTAAACTTTTTAATATTTATAACTTTTTTATATTACAAACTTTATTCGTCAAATATATAGTGAATTCGTTAATGAAAAAAATACCATTGCGAAGTGCTATAAATTACGAACAAAACAAAACCAATATTGATATGCTTTTGATACAAGTACGATTTTATAAACAATGTTAAAGTTTGATAAATATATAAATTACAACTTTTTTCAAGTTAAAAAATAAAACTTACCAAAAACCTACCTAAACTTATTTATCAAACTTTAACATTTTTTATAAAATCGTACGTGCATCAAAAGCATATCAATATCGGGCTCGTTTTTTTCGTAATTCAGAGCTCTTCGCAACGGTATTTTTTTATTAACAAATTCACTATATATTTGATAAATATTTGACGAATAAAGTTTGTTATATAAAAAAGTTGTAAATATTAAAAGGTTTAAGGTGATTTTGGTAAGTTATATTTTTTAAATTAAAAAAAAAATGTGGGACCTAGTTAGTTACAATTCGCTGCAAGTAGTATGAGAGATACATTTTTTTTAATTAAAATCAATATCAAGTGGGGTCCCCTTCATGTATTTCGCTGCAAATTAATGCAGAAATACACTTTTTTTTTTATTATTATTATAAATGTGGGTCCAATGGAAGAGAGAGGTGGAGTGGGACCAATACTATTGCATTTCGCTGCAAGTAGTATGTGGAATACATTTTTTTTTGTTTTTTTTATTTTAAAATTGACGAGAAGCTGACACGTGTTCATAATGTATTTCTGGTACACTTTGCAGCGAAATAGGAAGCCTTCTAAGGAATAAAAAAAAAACCAGCCTTGAAAAAGGTAATCAATTACTGCAGAGGCCTTTGCAGTAATTTTCGCATAAAACTAATCAAATTGCAATAAACAAGAAAAGAAGATAATAATTACAAGACTCATATGGCTGGCGCCTAATAGAATCCGAAAGAATCTAAATAGTGGCGTAAAGGGAGGAAAAGTTTTGATTCAGTTTGCTGTTTTAGCCTTTAGGCGTTCACATGTCCAAATTTAAGGTTCATTTCGTTGACTATGATACATTATACATGATATACATATCCAATCATATATGAACACTAAGGATGCGTTTGGTGATTTGATGTGACTCTATGACATCATGGTTAAATTATGTCATTTGGTTTGATGGTTTAGATTTTAGCATTAGAATTAAATCTGAATATCAAGGCATATGCAATCACCGCCCTCATATCTTGCTTTTCTGATTTGGTTTTACTTTTGTGGGCCCTATTTACTTTTTCACTCAATTTTTTTTTTAATATTTATATAATATAATCCTTACTTTAATTTTTATACGAAATTATAAACAAACATTTTTTTTTCAAAATCTTATCTTTCTTTTTTCTACTCTTCTTTCAACCCAATACTAAATCCTATCCTCGGATGTAAACCAAACGGCACCCAATGTTTAGGTACATTTTGAAATAGTATACCATTGATGTCAAACTTTGGGCATCTGACTATCACAAGGTCTAAGGTATGATCCTGGGCACCCGTATAGTCACAACCACCGTTAAATTAGATATGACTCTTATATTATGGATAGTCAGCTGATTATAAATTGGTTCAGGTTGCTGGATATCAACTTTTTGCCACATACTGACAACGTCTTTTACTCTAACTTTTTGAATGATAAAAACAGATGTTATATAAAATAAAAATAAAAAACTCCTTTCCTTTTGGCGACAAACCCTAATCCTAACCGCCATCCTAATTGCTGAATTCTAAATGTTCTTTGAACCCTAATTCGTTTGTTAAACGTTTCATGCATATGATTAGGCTCTGCTGAACTCATATACACGTTGATTTATCATATTTAATTTAGGTCTTTTAACATATTAGGGTTTTACATCATAACGGTTTAGGGTTTTTCTTTATTCTAAACTGATCGTTAACTGCCATTAATTTTCTTGAACTGTGATTGTGATATCTCAACGATTGTTTATTGGGTTCTTGTGCTTAATCGTTGTGTTGTTCTTGCTTGTTGTGGGGTTCGAGGGTGCTAGGGTTACGAGTATACTAGGGTTTCATGTATAGTTGGGTTATATGTAGGGTGTGATGATAAAACAGGGTTTTTTGGGTTCTAGAGGGAGATGCGGAGGTCATAAGAAAGAGAGGTGTAAAGAGACTAGTGGTTCGAAGATTGATTATTCCTCATTGAAGAATAACATTACTAATACAGAGAATGAGGAGGGAACGAGGGCAACTTCATCAAAGAACAACAACTATTCGCTTGCTACTGCAAATGAGGAGGACCCGAGTTCTTTAGCTGCAAAGATTAGTAATATTGAACAACAAATGCTTGAAGGTAAACTCGTGTTATTGGGAGAGGATGGGGAAGCTTTAAAACCTTTTGGTGCGAAGTCACAAGATCAGACACCTGTTGTTACAGAACATGTATATATGACTAATAAGGACGCGTGTAACGTTGATAAGGTTGCCACATCTGATCTTGTGAGTACTAATGTGGATGTAAAAGTGGAAAATAATGTATCTGATTTGAGTGGGTTAGTGAATAGGGACTCGCCAATGAGCCGTAAAGAGTGTGAGATAGACCAGGTTGTATATGCTGCTTGTGAAAGCCTCGATGCTACCATAAACGTGGCAAAGGAGGTAGTTTTACCAATGAAATCAACTCCAGTCTCGTTTGCTAGTTTGGTGACTGATAACGCTATAATTATACATATTTCTCGAGCATTATATTACATGTTTTATGATCATTTAGTGTGAACTTTTGGTACTTAATAGCATAAAATGAATGTAGATTCACTCTCGGATGCTCTGAAGCAAGAAACATCACAAAACCCTACTATTTCACCACTTGAAGTAAATAAATTAGAAGTCTACTATGTTAGTCTTTTAAGCAAGCAAGTGCGTCGGTTTTCCAGCTAAGTGCGCCGCACTTGTCCTCTCGGTCAAAGGAAGTCAATAAGTAATATTTAATAAAAGTGCGCCGGTCTTACAATCGATGTGCGCCATACTTCCTCTGCATTTATGAAACTTTGGCGCCAAGAAAATAGCTAAGTGCGTCGCACTTACAATCAATGTGCAGTGTACTTTGCCTATCATTAAGCCTATAAATAGAGCTCATTTGCAAGCATTTGAACTCTCTACTCAATAACCAATTTTCACTAAGTAAAGATAAGAAGTGCTACGTGATCCTGAGCCATCGGTAGACGTGAACGAATCAGAAACATGGGGTGTTATATACTTGTTGGTGTCAAACTCTTGGTTACTTGTGACACTAGTGCAATCCATTTGATCAATCCAATCCGTATGTCTCTTGTTTACTATTTAATCATTTCTGTTGTTATGAACTCATTAGCCATGAAAGGCTAAACCTCTTATGATTGCTTGGATATGTGAATTTAATAAAGTGACTTATGATTATGCTTTGATCACTATCAATTTCAAGTTTATGTTGTGAACTATTTTATCTCTAGTCTTACCACGTTTGATTATTGAAACTGGTTGAATATAATGTGTTGGGATAGGTCGAAATAACCAACTTGTTAAAAGCAATTCTAGGAACTTGTCTGTATTTCTAGCCTTTGAAAGGAGAAATCCACTTAGGAGAATCAATAATAATCTAGACTTGATATGGAATACTACCTCGAGAGAAATCACTTGATGGATAAATATGAATCTTGAATTGAACCTACAAATTATGAAATTGCTCTTTTGACGAAAATAACTAGGTTATAAGTTGTGCACTACTACATTATCAAACTGAGATCATGCATAAACATTGTCACTAGATTATCTAAGCTATCCAAGTAACCATTCGTTTTATCATTTGAATTCTTCATATTATCATAATCGTTACTTGTCTTGTTTACTATTCATGTTTACTTACTACGAACGAACTAAGTTCCTGTGGATACGACCTGGTTTTACCTAAATCTTATACTACCAACGAGGGTTATACTTTACCTATGTGTTTGGTTTATAAAAATCGGTGAAACTAGTATTATTAATTTAAAGCTTTCCTTACACATCAAAGTTTTTTTGGCGCCGTTGCCGGGGACTTAAATATGTTCCTTAAGTATTTTCGAAGTGAATTAAGCAAACAAAACCATATTTCTTAAAAAAAAAAACCAGAGCACTCTGTTCCTTCTGTTGCAGAAAGCACGCCGCACAAACAAATCTGTGTGCCGCACTTTTACACAAAACAAACGCATACCGCCGTACTTGTGACCAAGTACGACGCACTCATTTCAATCCATGATGTTCTTCTTAAAATTTATAAATTTTTTCATAAAAAACCAAAAAGAATCATCTTTGTTGGGAATTACAATTAAGTTGATAAGACAAAACATGTGTAACATAAGGGACTTATTATGACAAAGAGGTAAACTTCAATGTAGAGAATATACAGAAGATCAATTTACTTAGTTAGGAAGATATTCTGTATTATTCATTCTTATCTCTTTGTAACTTTAGTATCTCTATTTTATAAAGAGATACAGGGAATAGGTTTTATGAGCGTGTCACAATGTAAAACCAGGAAAGCGTGTGTGTAACCTAGGGCGTGAGTTCTCTAATGTAGACGACTAGGTTTTTGTGTTTTGTATAAGCCCCAAGGATCTTATGATTCCTGTTAGGATGTAACTGTGCTACACTTGATCACGTAGCATTAGGGCTGTTGATGTTTTTATGTTAGAGTAGAGATGATGACGAGAAACATTTGTTCAATAATAATGATATTCTTATTTATTCCGTTGCATATCATGTTCTTATCATTATTAATGTGTAATCCCTAGATGAGGTCTAACCAACCTTGAGCTTAAACGATCTTAACAATCTTTGTCACCGTCTTTTGAAGTTAATCTTCCCAGTAAAAATAACACCGCCGTACTTACACTACAATACGCCGAACCTAACACTTACACCCAAGTACGCCGCATACTTTTCTGTGTACGCCGCACTCACTCACTCAGAAAACGAAATTTATCACACTGATTTAAATTTCGCTCTCCATATTGGATGCACACTTGTTCAACTGAAATTGATCCCATTTCACCTTTATCAGAACCTAGGGATGAGCATATCAAATTGAATCCCAGAACTGAACCGGAACCGTACCGAGTCCCGAAATACGGTACGGTACTGGGACTACTAAATTTAGCCCAAAAAAATCGGTACATTTCGGGTTCGGGACGGGACTTATTCGGGAATCCCGATTTGGTACCGGAATTAGAATAGTCCATGTTTTTTAATCAATTGTATCATCCTTAGTTCCATGCGACAATAATACGGGCAAACCAAAGGTCCAAAAAAAACCCTACTCTAACTAAATGGTAACAAGAGCAGCTCTTTCACAAAATCTTCCAAAAAACTAAACCCTAATTCAGTATCAATCATACAAGTCATCTCAATATTTATCATTGAAAACTATGGAGGTATGTTAATTTTTGTTTTTCTTTTTACTAAATGCTAACAACTGCACCTCTTTCACATGAATGATGAATGAAACAAGTATTTTTGAATGACTTAATTAAAGTGGCTGTTTGATCGACCAAGTATTTTCTGTACTAAACAAAGCCAAAGTCCAAAAAGAATACAAACTATATTGTTTATTAACTGTTTGATCGACCAGGTATAGCATTCAATAAACAAGATCTATTTAAACACATGGATAGCACATCTAATTGTATAGAATATTAAAATTTATTCACTGTGGTATGCGAATGGAAGTTTTAATAAGATTAAACTATTCACTTTGGTTATATTATGCGAATGGATAGCACATCTAATAGTTATATAATATTGTTTATTAACTGTTTGGAAGTTTTAATAAGATTTGGCTTGTCTATATTATATTATTTATTAACAGTATGTATATATTGATTTTATGCAGGAAAATGACACAATTTTTCAAGAAACACCAATGATAAATGTTGATGAATCGGATTCGGGTTATGATAGTGAACCATCGGTTGTTGTTACAAAAGATCCAAAAGCTCAAAGTAGCAAAAGAAAAAGAGATGACAAAGAAGAAGAGTATGAAATTTATGAAAAAACAAATTCGGAAAGGCTTTGATTTGGGAATATTTTGATCCGGTTAGAGTGAAAAAGAATGGGTTAAGAAGAGCGTTGTGTAAGTTTTGCAATAAGACTCTAGCGGCAAGCGGCTCAAACTGTTATAACATTTGGAAGATAATAACATGGTTTGTACTCTCTTTTGAAATTTACATGTTAGGGTAATTTTAGCGCCAAATTTAAAATTTTTTACAACATGTATGAGTGAAGCTTTAGTCTTAATAAGCGTATCATGGATATGAGTTGTATGACTAGCACAAAAACCGTACTACACAAAAATTTTCCACCCCAAATATGTGAGGTTCGCCCCTAGATTTGTTAGGAAAAGATGCTTGAGAGTGTACCGGTAGTACTTAGATTCTAGAACTTGTGATAGTGATGCATCCCGAGACCACATGTGAGACTACATTCGTGTAGTTGGATTACTACATGATAAGAGGCATTAGGATAACCTTTGTGTTAAACCCGTATCATAATTACTTGACCAATAAAGTCAATACACTTGACTAGTAAAGTCAATTAATTCTCCCACACCTTTGCGTTGTACTCATTTTTGGTACACGATAACCCTAGTACACCCCTCCGAGCCTATCTTTTTCGTTTCTAACTTTAAGCATTTTACTTAAAGGTAGAATTTGTTTACAATCCACCCCCAAATATACACCCAAATCGCTTTAGCCTTCCTTGTATGCACTCATCTTTAGTGTATTATTGTTACATGTTTAAACCCTTAGTTAATTGTCTAATTGATTACATGGTTGCTAAGTCGAGTCATATCTTGTACATATTGTTTTGGGACGATTGGGACTCATGTGTAAAGTACTATTGTTATGGAGTATTGGGGAAGAAGTCAATTATTACCCCCATATGTGCGTTAATATCTTAAAAAGTACTCCAAGTATTTTGATTATCTTAATACGAGTCATTAGAATAGTTGATTGTAAAGTATATAAAAGTTCAAGTGTAAGGGGAACGTAATTCCCCTACGATGTATTATTTTGGATGGTAGGGCAAGAGTGTATGAGAAAAAAAATATAAAAAGAAGTAGAAAAAAACATACGGACTACCATCCCGTTTCCTTTTATGTTTCTTTTTATGTTTTTGTAGTTTTCATTAGCTTAAGTCGAGTCGAGTCTTAGCTTAGCAACGCCACATTGTACATGTAATTGACCAAGATGATTAACTCGCCACCAGTAAAGATTGTCTTTATCCAACAAAACTGTGCTTATCATATCCTTACACCTCACGTTACAACCCTTTAAAAGACCTTTTTGATAGTTTATCCTAGGTGCTTACGCCAAAGTGGTGTGTTAGCATTATATATATATATATATATATATATATATATATATATATATATATATATATATATATATATATATATATATATATAGAAGTGATGTTTTTAATTTTGTACTAATTTTGTATTTTGTTTTTAATGTTTTTCTAAAATATGTCGTTTCTCAATATTTTCTTCACTATGGCTTTCGTATACATCAGTACGAAACCCGGACCCGAATGTTGACTTCTGATTACTTTCAAATCAAGGACTCGTACGTTCAATGACGAAATCTTTTTCAAAAAGTTCGAGTCTAAACAAACGAAAAAGATTTCAAGCATAAACTCGTTTTCAAACAAAATTCTTGAGCATTTTTTCAAGATTGTTCAAAAAATTTCTCAAAATCTCTCAAAATTAGTGCTCAAGATAACTCCCTCAAAACCCTTAAGTAATTTTAAAATGTGCTATCATTAAGGGGGAGTATGAAAACAAAATGTTCCAATTTCATGCAAAAACAAATCTGTCTTTCTCTCCAAAAAGCTTTTTATTAATCAGTTGATATCAAAAATATCACGTTATGCTATTTTTGAGGGGGAGAAGACATGATTAAAATGTGATCAAAGATGTTTAAGATTGTGGCTGAATCTCAAAAGAGCTCGACTCAGATAGTACCAATGAATTGACGAAGCTTAAAATGTCAGTAATCGAAAAGACTTGTCCTGGACGGGTAATAATTTCAAGCTAGTCTAACTAGTGATGTAAGCGTGTCTCGAATAGGACTTGTCTGAGTAGAATGTACCGTATCGAGAGACTTTCTTTGGACTTGACCAGGACGGGTAATAATTTCAAGCTAGTCTAACTAGTGATGTAAGCGTGTCTCGAATCGGTCATGTTCACTGAAAGTGGATCAATTCAAAAAGTGCAAACTCCTCCCACATGTGCAAATTTCTTAAAAATTACATGAGCACATGTGAAGGGGGAGTCCTTGTAATGAAATGCAAAACTCTCAAAGTGGTAACAACAATGTGTTTTATTATCATAAACACTTTGAGAGATTTTCAATAAATGGTTTCATGGCAATGATAGGATAGTCATGGAGTTATAAGATGACTAAGGTTAGGAAAAACCGTCCTATGATCCGCCAGAGCCGGAGGGATCTACCCAAGGACAAATCTAATAGATTAGAATTAGAAGTCCTTAGATATGATTGAAAAAAAAAAAAAAGAGAAAATGAGAAAGGAGAAAGAAGGGGTTGAAGAATTAAAAAGAAAAGTTATGAAAAAGGGTGAAAAGAAATAGCCCTCCATATGTTCAACCTTAGGGCAGACACCGGGTACAATTTGTATGCTACTGGTTTTTACTAAGGTGACACCGGTATTGAAGACAAAGACGTCATGGACCCAGTGACGCACTGCACTAAACCTTCTTAACCACTCAAGTTCTCTTAAAAGAGCTTGTTTCATTCTCACGGGGAACCGGTGTAATCTATCGACCTGTCTCTTAGAGATGGTTGATATTGAAGCAGGAGACCTCTCCCTAATCTCCGCATAGGAAACCAAATATGCACTTATCGAGTCTAGAGCCACGAGATTCATTACAAGATCTCATAGGAACACATGATATTTCTACACTGGTTGTTCATCATTAAGGATGCCAGATGTAAACTTTAGAGTCCTACGCAGATCTTAGCAATCTGCCAGAACATTTATGAGAGAATTCACAATTGTGATTCTCAATGATTGAATGGAAACTCCTGCCAGGGTCAACATCAAACAGCCCTGACAGCAGGTCACTTCGGTAATTCTTTATGGGTTACGCTTAGTGTTCGCGGTGGTTTCAAACGGTCTACAGTCGTGGAGTGATCCCCAGCGACTCACCCAGTCATTGAGCTACTAAGTAGGTCTTGTAAGCTCTCTCGAGAGTATCTGACATGGGAACGGCCTTGGTAAGGGTTAGAAGGAGTCTTCACACTATGCTGTTGACGATCTCTAATTCTTATCTGTAAGTACCGGTTGATTTATTGCTAACAGTTTACCTACAGCTATACATCATCTCTATGGCGAAGGATTCCACATGCTCATACATGCATCTCAAAGTCAAAGAAAGCTCCCTCAAAGATCTAAGAAACACAAATTTCAAAGAAAGATTCTACGCCAAAAAGAAGAATCTACAAAGTAAAGAGACAAAGATCTAAGTGTAAGAAAGGGAACTGCTAATGTTTGAATCTCAAAGTTTAAAGACGTATGAGCATGTTGGAATGGCAAACAACCACCACAGACGCAGAAGTGACGAATGGCAGATAACTCCACATCACAAAGGAACAAAGAATGATGAATAATCAGTTATCAAAGATCACAAAGCATGAAGGAACAAAGACTTAAGACTATTCCACAACGACACATAAAGTTTAAGACAAAGAACACGGAAGACCCACTCACGTGGAGCATCATTCGAATGACCACCCCTTAGGGGGAGATTGTTAGCATTAAAAATATATATATATATATATATATATATAGAAGTGATGGTCATTCTCATATTATAACTTTGTGTTGTTTGTTAAGATTAGTAATAGTTTAGTCATTGGGCCTTGGACTTGGCAAGCTAATATGTCATGTGCTATGTTTCATAAGCCTTGTTATCTAATCATGTAACCAAGTCCAAGCCCAAGCCCATAGAAAGCCTATGTATGGAACTATAAAAGGCACCTTACCTCTCATTTGTAAGGTGTGTGCTTGTGTGTGTATGTGTGTGTGTTTCTCTTAATAAAAGTTCTCATTTCCATCTCTCTCTCTATATACATACGAAATACATATACATCTACAAGTCACCATCTTTCATCTCTACTTCATCTTTGCTTCTATAAAGGTGTGATAAAGTTGTGTTATCTAAGGTCCTACATGGTGGATGTTTGATCCTTTCCCAAGCCTATGGTAATCTATGTGTTATGACAGTTAGTGAGAGATATTTTTCATTTTCATTTGTGATATATACTTTTATTACACTCGAGAGATGTGAGTATCCAAACACTATTTGTGAGGTGCTAGTGTATAATTTCCGTGCTTGTTTTGGTTAAAGTGGAACAATAATTTGTTGTAATTACTTTTATATTAGTATTAAATAACCCCTAGCTTGTATTTTGACTAAATAAAAGCGCATTTGCTTGAGGACAAGCAAATCTCAAGTGTGAGGGTATTTGATGAGGCGAAAAGTGTTATGCTTTTAGGGGGTCATTTAAGCCATAAGTCATGATTATTTGATCAAATATTGCCTCAAATCGTTCCTTTTGTCATTTTAGGTACTTTGGAGAAGAAATCTGAAAAAGGAAGCATTTTGGACGTTTTTGGAGCGAAAAGTGAAGAAAACGACAAAGTCTCCAAAATCAAGCTGGAAACAGTACCTGACGGCATCACGTTCTATAGGTGACGGCGTCACGTGTTGGCAAAGAGGTGGATATGAAGTTTACACGAGACGCGCCAGAAGGTTTTTTGGATTTAAAGAGTGACGGCGTCACCCTTTGTGACGCCTAGACCGTCACGTACATTCTATAAGGTGACGGCCAGTGAAGAATAAAAGGGGACGACGTCAGATCTCGATCTAGGCAATCCGAGGAAAGTATTGGCAGCGAGTTGACGGCGTCACATGTATAACGTGATGCCGTCAGAATGTAATCTCTATATATAGTTTTCTAATTTTCATTCATTAAAGAGAAAACTTTTGGACTAACTTCACCATAAACCCTAGGACGAATTTTAGCCTTTTCGTAAGGGTTTCAAACCCTTCTTTCATCCTTGATTAATTAAAGATAAGTCTTCCAATAATCATTCAATATGTCTATGTATTGTTTGATTCTATCTTATGCTTGTCTTTACATTAACATGTGGTACGTGAGGATTGCACCAGGCTTTACCTCTCGAGGGATCTCGAGAAGCTTACAACCCCCACCAGGCAGTGTACCTGATCGATGTAGTATAGTATAATGACAAGTACCGGGGGATTGATCGTTCAGCTAGGAATAGTGTCGCTAGGATTAGAAAACCTAAAGACTAGGTCTAGAGATGAGGGATGATTCTTTTTGTATTTTTTAGTTTTTATAAAAGCAATTAAAAATCTCGGGTTTGAAGGAGTTTGGCGGAATTAGTTGCTAGTCAACTAACCCAATACTAAAGATGCAATCAAAATAAAATACTAAAAATGAAAATAAACTAAATTAAACTAGAGTTGTGAGGAATATGTGAGAGAATTGTGTTTACTTAGATTTCACTACTCCCTAGATATCTTTTACATGTTAATTACTTGTTATAGTTGCGTGGATGACGGATTTTATTCCTTAATACCATTCATGGGGTGGCGTACTTACTTCCCCAATCCTATGAGCGCCTACTTCACTCCTATGTCGAGCTGGCTAAGAAGCTCCTAACATGGGATCACTAGAATTTGCTCATGCATTAAATACAACCAATAAAACCTAGTACACATCGGTTCATGTTTCCTAAGACGTTCAAGCGTGTTACACAATGGAGATCTGCCAGTTTTCTTAAGCCTAACATTGAAATCATTCATCCATTACAACCATAAACAAGTAATCAACATATAATCAACATCTAGGTTTCATTATATCTAAGCAAACACAAGATAGATCTAGCCTAGCATGTTGAAATCAAGACAAGCATAAGATGTATTCAAACAACACATAGGCATATTGATTGAATTGAAAGAAGACTTATCTCAATTGAACATGAAAGGATTCAAGGGGTGAAAACCCTTGTAAATACTGTAAAATACGACCTAGGGTTTACAAAGTTCGGCCCTAGTTTTCTCCACACAAGTTCCTCTTTAATGAATGAAAAATAGAAAACTTTATATAGATTCTGATAGGTGACGGCGTCAAGAACAAATGTCTGACGCCGTCATCTCGCCGCCAAATAGTTTCTCGGACTGCCTAGATCTGGGTCTGACGCCGTCATGTGTACTCCTTATGCAGGCCGTCACCAAAAATTGTCTTGACGCCCTTGTTGTGATGCCTTTAGGTTTTCACTGGGTCGTCATGGCTTTTACTCTTGACGCCGTCATGATCTTCCTCTTGACGCTGTCAGGTACTGTTCTCAGCATGGAAAATTAAGTCTTTGCCGTTTTCTTCACTTTTATGCTCCAAAAACGTCCGAATTGCTTCATTTTCCAGAATTCACTCCCAAATTACCTAAAATCACAAAAGGAACGATTTAGGGCAATATTTGATCAAATAAATTCAATTCCGGGCTTAAATGACCCCCTAAAAGTGGTTCATTTTTCGCCTCATCATATACCCTTACACTTGAGATTTGCTTGTCCTCAAGCAAATGCGCTTTTATTCTAGTCAAAATACAAGTTAGGGGTCATTTAACACCAATATAAAAGTAATTACAACAAATAATCGTTCCACTAAAGACCAAAGACAAGCACGGAGGTCATACACTAGCACCTCACAAATAGTGTATAGATACTCACATCTCTCGGATGCAATAAAGTAATATCACAATATGAAAATGGAAAACATCTCTCACTACCTGTCATTGCAAAATAGATTACCATAGGCTTGGGAAAGGATCAAACCTCCACCACATGGCGTAAGCACCTAGGATAAACTATCAAAGAGGTCTTTTAAAGGGTTGTAATGTTAGGTGTAGGGATATGGAATACACGGTTTTGTTGGATATAGGCAGTCTTTACTGGTGGCAAGTTAACAATCTTAGTTAATTACATGTTCAATATGGCGTTGCTAAGCCAAGACTAGACTCGACTTAAGCTAATAAATGAAAAATAACAAAAACATAAAATAAACATAGAATGAAATGGGATGGTAGTCCGTATGTTTTTCTCTTTTCTTTTTCTATTTTTTTTTCTTTTTCTTGATTTTTCGATTTTTTTTTTTTTTTTTTTTTTTTTTTTTTTTTTTAGCATACACTCTTACCCTACCATCCAAAATAATACATCATAGGGAATGAACATTCCCCTTACACTTGAATTTTTACATACTTTACAATAAACTAATCTAATGACTCGAATTAAGAAAATCAAAACACTTGGAGTACTTTTTAGATTAACGCACATATGAGGGTAATAATATGATGTTCTTTCCCATTACTCCATAAAATAAGTACTTTACCCATGAGTCCCAATCGTCCCAAAACAATATGTACAAGGATATGACTCGACTTAGCAACCATGTAATCAATTAGATAATTAACTTAGGGTTTAACAAATAACAATAATGCACTAAAGATGAGTGCATACACGGAAGGCTAAGGCGATTTGGATGTACATTTAAGTGCGGTGTAACAAATTCTTCCTTTAAGTAATATGCTTAAAGTTAGAAACGAAAAGATAGGCTCGGAGGGGTGTACTAGGGGTTTCGTGTACTAAAAATGAGTACAACGCTAAGGGTGTGGGAAAAATTAGTTGACTTAACTAGCCAAGTAATATGACTTAAATGGTCAAGTAATTAGGATACGGGTTTAACACAAGGGTGATCCTAATGCCTCTTATCATGTAGTAAATCCTACTATACGAATGTAGTCTCACTAGCGGTCTCGGGATGCATCACTAACGCAAGTTCTAAAATCTAAATGCTACTGGTACACTCATAAGCACTAATAATAAATGCTTTTCCTATCAAATCTAAAGGCGAACCTCACATATTTGGGTGGAAAATTTTTCTGAATAGTACGGTTTTGTGCTAGTCATACAATCTCCTATCCATGAGACGCTTGCTATGGCTAAAGTTTTACTCCTAAATGTTGTAAAAAATTTTAAATTTGGCGCTAAAATTACACTAACAAGTATTTCTCATAGTTTTATTACACATCTACCATCAAACAAACAAACTCAAGCGAAAGTGTATCTGTAAGGTATCATCATTTTACCCTCCCCTTACACTTAGGATGAACATTGTCCCCATTGTTCAAGTAAAGAATGTAAAAGTGAAATAAGTAAAACAAATGAAATCAAATACTCCCCTGATTCGCTCGGTATGGATAATAAGGTGGCCAGGTTAGATCTTCCTCCAAGAAAATGAACAATCAAAGCTTCCCTTCCAGAATAATAATCATCTTCTTGTCATACATAACCTGTAAAACCTGAGAAAACAGACAAGGCAACCTCGCATAAAATCGGCGGCAATCTACATATGTTAATAAATCCTAGAAAACAAAATAAGATATAATGCTTGTGGAATGATGTTTGCAGATTTCCTGGAGATTATAAAACTAATAATTCAACAAAAACTTTAAGACTCCGTTAAAAAAAAAAACTGGTAAAATTTCTAGATTTTTACACGTGACGCCGTCAGGAATTAATTCCTGACGCCGTCAGAAGTGACCTGCAGAAATTCTTATGTTAAGTTTCCGGAAAATTTCTGGAAAAACTTCGTCCTACTTCCTAGAAAATCCTGCAAAATATCATTATGACTCGATACAAGCATTTGACTCTAACAAATACGAATATACATGTTCACTTAATATTGTGGAGAATCATGATCGGTTTTGTTTCTTTAAAACATATTTGGGGTTTCCCCTTACACTTATCTTTTGCAAAAATACCCTTGGATGAAGTTAAGACTAAGCCAAACAACAAGGTAAAGTATTTTCACCATTTTATTTTTGAAACATGATCTACCAACAATAAAAATAAAGCATGCATACGGAAGCAAATAACAAACAAACAAAATAAAAATCACAAAAAACAAAGAATGACACCATAAGCACATCCCATTATTACTAATTAATGTAAGCATAAAGATAAAAATAAAATTATCCAAGGCCAACAAAGGCCACAACCTAAACTATTACAAATCCAATCGGACTACCTAGATCTGGGTCTGACGCCGTCATGTGTACTCCTTATGCTGGCCGTCACCAAAAATTGTCTTGACGCCCTTGTTGTGACGCCTTCAGGTTTTCACTGGGTCGTCATGGTTTTTACTCTTGACGCCGTCATGATCTTCCTCTTGACGCCGTCAGGTACTGTTCTCAGCATGGAAAATTAAGTCTTTGCCGTTTTCTTCACTTTTATGCTCCAAAAACGTCCGAATTGCTTCTTTTTCCAGAATTCACTCCCAAAGTACCTAAAATCACAAAAGGAACGATTTAGGGCAATATTTGATCAAATAAATTGAATTCCGGGCTTAAATGACCCCCTAACCCTAATTTATCCCACTATCAAAATTAAGTTGATATGGTTAATTGTTTTTATGGTAACCAAGCTTTACTTCGTACTTCATGGACTGATCTTAACCCAGGTCGTCGTTTTTTTTGTTACGCCCAAATTGGACATGTAAGCTTTAATGTGAGTTAATCATTTTTGATTGTAAGATTTTTTTGGTTAACTGATGTTAGTAACACTTACTTTTAGGTGAATTGTGGGTTTTTTGTATGGGCTGATCCCCCTACGTGTGCTCGTTCAATTCAAATCATCCCAGGGTTTCTAAGGTCAAGGAATGCTCTCCAACAATCAGTGAATGCAATGGAAGTAGCAAACACAAGATTGAAGATTTGTTTGGTTTATAGTTGGCTTTTTGTTTTTCTTTTCTTGATGTAATAATCTTAGTATGTTTAGTGGTAAGTTGAACCTAAAAATTGACCAATATATATGTTATGGTCAATGATTTTGGATGTAATGTTCACTTAGTATGTATGTAAGTTTGGTAATGTTTAATGAAATATCATGGTTAATGACCAACTGGTTAGTAATGTTCACTTACAATGGATGTAATGTTTGCTTACTTTTTTGTTAAAGTTGTTGCAATACCATGGAAAAGGAACAACATAAAGACAGTTAAAGAACAGCAGAAGTCTTAAAATTTGCACTTGTTTAGCTAAAATGGCATTAGCATACATGTAACAAGTTATGCACTTGTTAGACTGAAAATTTGCAGGTTTACCATTACAGTTATAGCCTACCAAAGTGTAAATACCAAAAGACTACTAATACAGTCATAGAGATAAGAAGTTAAACACATGTCTAGAACAAATTACAACAAAAGACTACTAAGACAATCATGACACAAACTACTTTGTTGGTGTGACTTTTCTGTTTGCTGCCTTCTTAGTGAATTTCTTGCCACGTGGTGTGGGTCTTGGACCTTGACTTCCATATGGTTGAGATGTTTGACCTGCATTTCCACTTGGTGTGGGTCTTTGAGCTTGACTTCCACATGGTTGAGATGTTTGACCTGCATTTCCACTTGCCCGATTTCCAGCCTTACAAGTCCTTTTGTTATGACCTTTTTGTTTGCAGATACAACAAGTAACTGTTTGACCCTTCTTAGTCAACTTGCCAGCTTTCACCAACTCTTCAATTTCAACCACACTTTTCTTTATTTTTTTTGGAGGTCTTCTAATCTGTGGTGCAATCTTTGGTGGTAGCAATGTTGTTGGCCATTCAGTGTGCTCCCATAAATGGGGACCAAGTATTGGGTTGACTTTGAAAGAGTATTGTTGCTTCCAAGTGTCTAACCTGTAAGAAGGATGGACCCAAGCCTCTGGCAAACCCACACTCATACCATTTTCAGCCATGTTATGTATGGCTACCACTGCATGCTTACATGGCAGACCTGAGATTTCCCACTTTCTACAAGAACAACTCTTTTGCTGCAAATTAACCACATGTTGGTCACTCCAAGGACCTTTCACTTGTAACAGGTCAGCACCATTCCATTCCATAGTGTATTTAGTAGATGCATCTTTTGTAAACTTATAAACTTTTGTAACTGAAGGACTAAGTGGCCCATCTGACTTTTCAATTACTTTTTGAACAACAACAATTCTTTTCATCAAATATTCTCTTACATATTCTAGTGCTGTGACTATTGGGGATTCCCTAGCTTCTAGTAATTGTCTGTTAAAGACCTCACATATGTTGTTGATAAGAATATCACAATGTGCCCTGCCTATTTACATATGTAGCATACAGTTTAAACTCCTAACATAGTGTGTAACACATATTTAGTTAAATTGAAATAGGCAAGAGTAATACCTGTGAAATGAGATCTACTCCAATGCTCTAGTGGAATTTTATTCAACCACTCATATGCTTTTATGTTATATCCTTTTAGAACATCCATTGCCTTGTTGAATTCCACAACTGTTGTACAAGTAGCAGCCTTCCATAACATTTCCTTGTACAAGCCACCTTTCCAAGTCAAATTAAGGTTTTCATTTATGTGCCTGACACAGAACCTATGTTCTGCTGATGGAAATAACTTCTTAATAGCTGGTAACAAACCCTACAACTCAAATACAATACAGTTACAATACAATTCAAGTACTAAACAACAACAATTACAATACAATTCAAGTACATACCTTCTGCCTGTCTGTGATGAATGTAAAGTGTGAGTCTCTAGATAACTCAAGATCATCTCCAAGACAATTCAGAAAAAAAGGACCAAGAGTGTATGTTTTCAGATTCAACAATACCATATGCCACAGGGTATATGCCATTATTTGCATCAACAGATACAGCTGTTAGTAATTGTCCATGGTAATTTCCTCTAATGAATGCACCATCTAGACCCAATATTTCTCTGCCACCTGCTTTAAACCCTTCTTTAAGTGCCCCTAAACAAACATAAATCCTTCTAAAGATCCTTGTTTTACATTCAAGATCTTCTTCTCTATACACATCTAACTTCACAGTAGTGTTAGGATTAGCCCTATTCAATTCCACAATATAATCTCTTAATATATTGTATTGTACTGACTGATCACCTTTCACCTCTTCTTGTGCCTTTGACTTAGCTCTAAAAGCTTTATGCTTTGATACACCAATTCCAAATTGTTTCTGCATTTGATGTTGGACTGACCTAACAGGGATTTCTGGATTAAGGTTCACCAGATCTATAAGATGTTTAGAAAGGAAAGTTGCAGTAGCTGCTTTTATTTGTCTTGAATGAAGACAGATGTGTTCATCTTTAAATGTCCTCACCAACCATTTACCTTTATCTGTCTTAGCAACATACACATGCCAATGACATTGATTTTTGTCTTCTTCCTCTTCTGTAATTACCTTTTTGCCCTTACCTTTAAGAATTGCAGCCTTTGTCCCCTTATCCTTTGAACCTTTATCATTGGACCCATTATCATTTGTACCCTTATCCTTACCTCCTTCATTTATAGTAATCCCACCTTGTTTCATTATCCCAAAAGATACCATGACAACATCACCCAATTTTGGTATAGTACCTAAGCACTTTGCCCTAACTCTCACATGATCGTTTTTCACAATGGAAATCTGCCTCCTAGTTTCAACTGCATGTGCCTTTATTATGGCCTTTGCTTCATCCCTATTAGCAAACTCTCTTCCAATCCACAGTTTGTTCACAATGCTACCATCACCAGAACTTGCACCCTTTTTCTTTAGTTTCCTAAGTGCTGCTTTTCTACCACCTTCAATATCATCATCATCAATATCACTTTCAAATGAATCATAGTTAATAACTTGCAAGTCATCTTCATTGATATTCAAATGGGGTCTCATTGGATCATTTTCTCTTTCATTTTCTGTTTCTAAAGTGAACCTAAACCCTTCCATACTCACATCTAATTCATCTATAGTGTGTTCTTCATCTACAATCTCTTCTGCACCATCCCTATCATGTCCATTAGTATCATGTTCCTCATCACCATAGTCATCATACATGTTTGCATCTAAACCATCATTAACCTGCTCATCACCCTGCTCATTCACATACTCATCACCCTGCTCATGAACCTGCTCATCACCCTGCTCATTACACTGCTAAGTATTCACACCTACACCACTAGTATCTTGTCCATCATTAATATGCTCATTCACCTCATCAGTATCATGGCCAATTCCACTTGACTCCTCATTCACCTCATCTGTTAACCACTCAATAGCTAACCTCTTTCTACACTTAGGCAAACCAAGAGACTTCCCCTTTTTATAGGGTTTTGTAACCAGTAATCCAGCAATTTCCTCATCATCTAAAGCAACTACATCAACATTCTCATTTAACTCCGTAATTTGGACAGACTCTGCAAATTTAGGCATGTAATAACTCTCAACTGTGGTCTCCCCATGTTCAATGAAGACATCAATAACCTTATTATCTTTAACATATTGTGCAGGGTTATTAACATCATCATCACTTGCCAAAGCCCTTAATCCCCAGTCTAATGTCTTGTTGGGTATCTTAAAGTGATAATACATAATTTCCCTAGGATCATATTTTAACATCTTCACAACAGAATGTAAAATATCCACATTAAAGCACTCTATATCTAACAAGTCTACATATTGTACTTTACCACCAAAATACTTCCTATTTGGTGATGGTGTGAAAGTTCCACCATGAAACACTTTCATTGAGAAAACTTCTGGATGATTAGCAGTTGCAAACAAAAAAAACAAAACAAAAGGATTAGAAAAAAATTAACAACATTGAATAACATACATCTTAAACACTGTTACATTAACATGCTCTTACCATAAACTACGTGTGGATTAAATAATGATCCTCCCTTTCGAAAGTACCATTCTTGTATCCCTGTTACCATAATTGATACTTTTGAGAAGTTTTAACTTTAGGGATTAGATTTGCATTGAAAAATATAAATTGGGGATGAGAGATTTTTGAATTAGGGTTTGTGATTTGGGTTTATTTGATAAAGTCAATGGAAAAGTGCAACTGTGTGTTGGTGTCGGGTTTTAAAAAGGGGAACCATTCATGTAAATGACCAAAAAGCCCTCGTGTGGAAGGCACGTGTGTGAGCTAACATATATCAATAAACGTCGTTAGAAACCAGGGACCAAATTTTGCCCAAAGGTTTCCTACAGGGATGACCTTTACACTTTCTAAATGGTTGGGACGTAACTTGCAATATGGGCAAAGTTTAGGGACGATTTTTGTAATTCCCTCTTCCTTTTAATCTTTGCAGTTTGAAAATGGTGGTGAGCCACTCCATCAAAAGTTGTCAACCTTTTCTTTATTGTATCAAGTGTTGATTAAAGTATGAATGAAACTTCTTCTAACAACAAGTGGCACATTCTTGTCAATAGGAATATCAAGCAGCAAAAAGTTGGCTAGGATGGTGTGTGTGCTGACTTGTCATAGGACATCTAGCAATCTCCCCATTGTTTCAGCCTGAGACATATCAAGCATCCTATTCTTATCAATATTTGGTCTGACTTTCCCTCTTTCAAGCAACTCATAAATTTTGTAGGGCATAATATTGATGTTTGAACCTATATCAGCCAAAAGCATAATAGGTCAAGTCACCTTCCAAATGTATTGGAAACATAAAGCAACCTGGATCATCAAGTTCCCTAAGTACTTTATACCCTCTAATCACATGTACTGCAGCCTCTTCTTCACTCTCATCTTCTACTTCCCCATCCATCTTAAGTCTATCCATGAGAATACTATCTAAAATCTTTTTGTGCTTGTCTGCATGTTTCAAAGTTTCTATGATTGGTCTTTTCTCATTCAGCAACATTATCCTAGCATACACATCATCCTCTATTTCCTCTTTAGTAAGTTCTTCTCTAGTTATGGGTCGGTTTATGGTTAATGAAGGTCTTTTCATCTCCATACTTCATTTTTTAAATTGGTTGGGGTTTGTTTTTCACTCTCTTACTTTTTCCCATCTTGCATTTGAACTCAGGTGCTTCTAAGGTGAGTGTATTTTCATTGTGTAGGAGTGGTGGCAATTCATCCTCACAAATTCTAGCAAATAACTCATCTAAATTCTGTAAATCATTATCAATCATAGTTGCATCAGGCCATATGGTTAGTAAACCATTTGCAAAGTCCACAATGCTTCTAGCCAATCTTAGGAAAGGTATCCCAAGTATTACATTAGGTTCCCATTGGTTTTCATCAGGATTAACATGGAATTCTACTAGGAACAACTCTTCATTCAAACTTACTAAGAGTTTCTTGGTAACAATCACACTGTCATCTTCTTTTTTCTCACACTGTACTCCCAACCTTTAAGAGAATTCCTTGTGTAACAAATTTTTATTGTAATCAAGGTCTGCAACAACATCAGAGGCATATAATTCCTACACAAAACAAGGTGTGAGAAATTTCAAACAACAATCTGGGGTGTCCATTTTTCCAAAAGTGTGTACCCTATGTTCAATTTTTAACCCACTATCGACTGTGTCTGATTTTGAAATGCATTTTTCTCTAATACTCTCTGACTCATCTAGCCATCCACAGCTATTCTCCAATTCTAACCTCTTTCCTAGCCTATTGTTGTGATCCATGGCTAACATAACTAAAATGTGCAAAAACATCAAATGAAACATTAGCAGGTTAGTCAAATAAGTTATAAGCACATAATCATACTCCAATAACCTCATATAACTGATATATGTCAAGATTTGCATCTATTTAATCATCATAGAAAAGAAACAAGTCTCCTATAAAGATTTTTGTGGAAAAGTTCGGCGAGTTTTAATAAAAGTACGGCGGTTACGTGATTTTTTAGCCGTTTTATTTGAAATTCCCCATAAGTACAACGGTTGTAGGTATGAAACCAACGTGTTTCTGGGTTTTAAAAGTTCTTCAAAAGAGATATAATCATTCATAAATTCAGATAATAGTTGAAAACATATTGCAATCATCATTTCATTCAATAGAGCAATCCAATTGAACATTTGCAAGCAAATATTTAAAAAGTAAAAACAAAATACTTTTGTATTTTTTTTTAATGTGCATTATATACTCATGCAATAATTCAGACAGTAAAAACAAAAGAAACATAAGTCCTATGTTCTCAAAATCTAGAAAAAGCTTTATACAAGATTGTTTTTGGGGTTTTGTGAAATCAAATCCAACTATTCTTTTACTATGTCATTTGGTTGGCGGTTTTTGTCTAAAAAACCGGCGCTCTTTGTGTCTCAGAAACAAAATTTTTCAAAACTTTAACATGAATTCTTGTTATTAAGTAAATTTTCTTTTACAAAACTAACAATATGATTCAATCTAACCTCCCCGGCAGCGGCGTCAAAAACTTTGATGTGTCTCGAAAGCTTTAAATTTATAAGACTAATTTCACCATTTCCTTAATTCATAAAACACATGGGTAAAGTATAACCCCCGTTTATAGTAAAAGTTTGAGGTAAGACCAGGTCGTCCCAAGAGGGGTAATTATTCCTGTTGTTAGCTAAAGATAACAAAATTAGATTCCAATGATTGTCACTTATCACTAAAACTATTTTTGTTGGATTTAAGATTTTTGAAGTGTTTTCCCAATTGATATTAAAAGTATGTTTGTTAAAGGCTAAATACATAAGATGAATGAGCATGAGTATCATAGAAAGTACTTGGACAAAGCATAGAAATAAAACATGATTGGTGATCATGTAAACTAATATATCTACTTGATGTAAAAGAATCTCCATTCGGCCTATGATCCTAGATACATAAAGAGCATAAAGTGTGGTCCAAGCATGAAGTACCAAGTATGCATTTCCCCTAACCAAGTCATTAGAAGTGAGGCTAGTCCTTAAACATGTTATGGTAGAGTTTATCGTATGTTTTACTATCCAATTCTCACAAGCATTGCAATGACTCATTATAGACAGACGATTCATAATATAATCAACATAATTGCATCTTTCGACCTGTAAACAATTATAATGACCAATCAAGACATATAATGGGAATATAAACCGTAACATATCAAATACATAAAAGATAGATTCAATAGTCATGATACAAATCCAAATTCAACTCATGGCAGAAATGCCACTAACAAACATAAAAGTACTACTCCATATTCATATAAAAGTAAACTAAGTAAAAAAGTGATGTTGTCATTATACCGAGGTTTCCAAATGTACTCATGTTCCAAATGAGTTCTCCAAGTGTTTCTCCGGCTTTAGCTAGTGGCTTTGGTGTAAACCACTACAAAACTTCTTTTTGTGATCAAGTTGTGATTCTTTGTTGAGGTGCGTGTAGAACCACGAATTGTGCCTCTATTTATAGTGTAAATGAAACCCTAGCACGTCCCTGGAGAGTTATTACAAGCAAGTGATCGGTCTCATCATTGAATTAGCTCATTAATGTAGAAAATATAACTGCCATGTGAAGTACGCCGTGCATTTGGTGTAAAACCGACGAGCTTCATTTCGCGTAACCGGCGCTTATATAATATAGTCGGCGCTCTTCATATTTGACTCGTGTATATATGGTTAACCAAAGATACCTGTAAGCGGCGCTCTTTCTACTTATAAGCGGCGTGTTTTAGTCCAAACTATGCCTTTTTCCTTATATGTTCACAAAGTCATCCTTCTCGTGTGTTTCTCGCTATTTTCCTCCAAACCTTTGTCCTGCGCATATTTTATCATATTAAGTACCAAAAGTCTTAATAATAAGGTCATTTTTCATATAATTCACATAATATCGGAGGTATAAATATGTATAATACGAGACTCATCAGAGTGCTTTGTTAATTTATATCAAAATGTGAGTTCTACAAAATGCAGTTGTGAAAAGACATGTTGTATGTATATAATCATGCTTACGCTTGCATCCTATATTACTTAGCTATATGCCTTTGTTTCAAACAGTAGTGCCAAGATTCTTCTTAGATGTGCATCTATGAAACAACCTCCCCTTTTCACATTCTTATATCCATACTTGGTTAAAAAAATAAAAATAAAAAAAGGTAATCAATGGTTTAAACTGTAAAGGATAACAATTATTAATCCATTATAACATTATTTATTGTCTACATTAAACATGTTCGAATAGATAAATGTGTACATGTATTTCGAATAGATGAATGTGTACATTTCATCGGCCAAACCCACCCAAACATGCCTGTTGCAGTCCCTTTCAACACCCACTGCAACCCCCATATCAGCACCGACACATACTAATTCGAGGACCTAATTCCACTTCTATTTCAGCTCCAAAATAGGTTCATTTTAGACCCTTCTTTAGGCCCGAAACATTTCCATTTCAATCGCATTTTATCACCCTAACCCACCTATTTCAGCCCGCATATGCACCCATGGCAGCCCCTATTTCAGCGCATAATCCCAGACCCATTTCAGTTATGAAACTGACCCATTTTACTGTCCACTTCAGCCCCCCCAAACACACATAATTCTACCCCATTACATCATCAAAACTCACCGATATCAGGCCCTAACTGTACCCACCTTAGGACCCACATCAGCACCTCAAATGCGCTATTTTTGATCGTCACTTCAACCACAATAAGGCTCGAAAGAAATTATGTCACTAGACATTATCTTGCTAGTATAAAAATAAAAAAGGCACATGTGTCATACAAAAAAGGCACATGTGTCATAATAAAAAGCAAATACTAACCATAAGGAAGCACAAAAGGGAATATGAACCATCTTGCTGACATGCTTTTGGTGCTGCGTTTCTAAAAGCATCACCACAGCCTCTACCGATTCCACCACTTTCACTCATGTCCAAACAGTTCCATATTGATACAATAGATGATGTGTTACCATGAAAACCCAAAAAAAATGTATGATAAATTTAACATGAAAAAAAAGAAAGACATATCTTAGAATAATTAGTACCATCCTCGTTAACAACCTAGCTATTTTCAGCACAAAGAGCTTTGAAGATAGTTTGGTTGGTTCTCAGTTACCTTGGCCCAGAGAACGCGTTTGTGCACTTTGCGCATGCAACCCGGTGCAACTATTTTGTAAGCCATTGCTAATATCTATAATAACAACAAATTGTTGAAAATTACTATAGGTTTGAAATGAAACCATTAACTACATATTAAGCTTAAGAAACCAACTCCAATTTGCTACATCATTATTTCTTGACATCAGCCCTTAAGAAAACAACTCCAATTCTGAAAATTTAGACGTTAAAGTATTCAAATTTGAAATAGCTTATTAACTGAATAAGTCATATGCTCAACTAAGCACTCTTATAAGCCGAAAAAAGTGAGCTTATGAGGTTTACACAAATCAAATTGGCTCATAAGCCTGGAAAATAAGGTAATCCAAACACCCCGTATGTACTACGTTATATAGTGGACCTACATCTTTTTAGGTTTCTTTGTCAATGAATTGACTTTCTTTTTTACTACTTGTAATAAACTAAACTAAAGTAAATTACAATTGTATACTCTGCTTACCTTATGCAAGTTAAAACCTGATGTTTGAATATGTACCACCACATTGGTCGCAAGTCCATTAATGACGGACCTAAAACAAATACAGGACACCATTATCATCTGTATTGCATTAAAAATAATTTGCAATTGCTTCAACTGAAAAGAGGCAACTTTAGAAACAAACCACGTCTAATAAAAACACAATACCATGTCTAGGTAATAAAAAATAAGCATATATACTTGAGCATCTCCAACATTTCCTACTAAAAAGGGTAACTGTTATATTATTTAAATAATAAACTGGATTAGATAATAACATGGTTTGTACTCTCTTTTGAAAGTTACATGTTTTACCCGCACAAAGTTTGACCAATCACCTAAATGGCTAAATTCCATTAACAAGATAGAAGATGTACATTTGAGTTGACCTTGAACATTATTATTGCTTACTGGTAAAATACTACATTTACATTGTTTGTAAACGTCTATTCAAAGTAGTCTTTTTAAGATATGAGATACATTTTACTTGTCCAAGCTTTTAAGAGAATCATAATGAGGTCATTTGGTTTGTTGACTGATAGAAGTTATGAACATAAGATCCGACACAGAAACCATTCACAAAGTATCCAAATTAGCAAACTTCTTCTCATCTTCGTCACCATCAACTCTTGGAGTTCCTGATCATGATCACGGTTATGTTAGTATCCCAAATCTTGAAACTTTGTTAGAAATTTATCAATTTATTGAACACATATAAACTATTATAGCTACCTTTATCAAGTATTGGTATACTTTATTAAAAATATCAAGAGGGGTGGTAATGCAATCACTATATTTATCGTTATCAAATATACTGATCCCATCCCATTGGACTAGCCTTGACCGTGATCGAGGTATAACATCACCACCGTAATATCCTCATGGATGTTTAATTCAGCTGCATAACCTTCTCATATTTCAATTATTTCTGCTACACCTTATCAAAAGACTTTATATCTATGACGAAACTATAATATATGTTGTAGATGTTTTCACTTAAAAGACATTATCTGTTATTCAAAACACCTATCAAAGCATGGCACTTCTTTTTGATAAACTCTTATGCAAAATTCAATGTAAAAGAAAATTGCAAGATTCAATGTAAAAAGGAAAGTGTACTTGTTTGTCTATCAGTTACAAGATAACTTCATATGTGCTTATATTATACTCATATAAACTACTTTTTTATAAAAAAATTTCCTTAAGACAATTCCTCAAACAATTGATGTATGATTGGCTCCAAACAGTCAACCTAAATTGACCAAAGGATGGTCAACTAGGTCAAACAGCCTAAGAGTCAATCTCCGTGGAAGTACAGTGTTTCCCCGGGTCGTTATGTCTCGACGAGGTGTGAATTGTTATCAAACGGGTTTGTGATCGGGTGAATTTGGATAGAAAAGGGTTTGTGATTGATTAAGCTAAGGAATATAAGAAGAAATAGCTTAAATAAGCTATATGGATGATTACGTGAAAGTTAGATACTTAAAAACGTTTAAAATCTAAAAACGCGTACGTTTACATTCAAATTAACGTAAACGTACAAAATAAAAAGTGAAAACTGAAATCTGAAAACCCACAGGGGGTGAAAATGACTTTTTTACAAACCTAAGGATGAAAGAAAATTTTTAGAAAAAGAAAATGGATTTTTACACTATTTAATTATTTAATATTAATTAAGTACTATTTAATACTAATTATTAATATTTAAATATCTTAAATACAATATAATATTAATTTAATACTAAAAAATAAAAATTAAATTTATAAAATTATAAAATAACTAAAAACAAATTTTAAAATATTAAAGTAATTAAACTATTTAACTAATTTTAAATTATTAATAATACTAAAAGTTACTAGAAAATTATAGAAAAATTTATAAATCTAATTAACCATCACAGGAATCCTAAAAAATTATAAAAAGTTGGTTTTATGTATTTTTAAACTAATTTACTAATTATTAAACCAAATATTAATTAATTACTAATTAAACTAATTAAATTCTAAAAAATAGAAAATGAACAGTAGAAATTCTAAAAAAATTCCTAAAATTTTTTTATAACATATAAAAGCTAGGAAAAATATAAAAACTAGTTATTACTTTATAAAAACTAATTATGCTATTTAGTACTTAATTATTAATTAATTATTAATAAAACTATATTAAATTTAGTTAATACTAAATTACAAGATTAAAATTTGGAAAAATTACTGAAAGTACTTAAAGATAAAAGGAAATTAAGAAAAATATAAAAATACAAGTTACTTAATGAAAATCTAAAAATGAAAATTAAAAATATAAATAAAATTAAATAGAAACTATCACTTATAATTAAATTGGTTTTTCTGGATTTTTCTTTTACAAAAGTATTTTAACACTAAAAACAAACAACTTTTACAAAAACAACTTTTTCAGAACTTAAAAATAAGCCAAGTGCATGCCTAAAAGCTTGACAGTTGACTTTTGGTCAAACTGTCTTGAATAAGCCCCTAATAAGCTCAAAGCTGAGTCTGAGTCACAGGGGTGGATTAAGGTGAGAACAAGCTGAAGGGACTAGGATTAATCTAAAATAATAAGAATGGCACCCTGAATAAGCCAATAAGGCCAAATAAGCAATCCAATCACTGCCACTCAAGCAGGCCTATTGGGGTTTCTTTGCAGACTAGATAAAGGGGGAGGGGGCAAAGGCACCTGGGGGTCCAAGGATGCTGGAACTAGATAGATAGCAAGTAGGGCTACTCAAGGAACCTAAGATCACCTAGTGGGGCCCACTGAGGTGCCCTGTGGGACCCACCAAAGTGGTGGTGGTAGACTGCCATATCTGTGCACAGGGGAGGTGCTTCCCCTGCACCTGTGTTTGGAGGGCTGTGGAATGCACAGAAAAAATTGAAAAAATAAGGTGAATGTGGGAATTCAAAGATTAGCTGGGGGGCTACAAGTCCTAAAAATTTCAAAGTCTGAAACCTCTCACAAAATTCACAATAAATGTTGCACTATTTGACTTTTCTGAAAACTAGATTATTTGACTTTTTATGATAAACTAGGAATTTGACTTTGATGAAGTTTAATTGATCCTAAATGACTAAATATGAGATATTAAGCTGAAATAAAGCTAATATAACCTAAAGGCTTAACTTATGAGCTAATGTGATGCTCATTTGATCCTCAATCCACAACAGTGCACATGTAAAGATCAATTTCTTTTGATTTTGACTTTTTGGCTATGGGTGACTGATTATATGCTTTGACTAGTTCTAATATACACTAACACAATATGCCTAAGCTAAAACAACAACAATACAACATCAAGATGACCACAGAAAGTACCAATCCAAACACCCCTATAACAGACTGTCTTGGTGATTTTTCAAGCTAGATGAGGGTTTAAGATATGAAACTAAATTATGATAATCTAATATGATGAAATGAGATTAAATAAGCTCAGAAACACTAGTTTAAACAACAAACACCTTAAATTCTATAATAAGCTAATTAAGACAGTAAATTAAGAAATGTATAGTACAATGAGATTTGCTATATTAACAACTAATATTCAGCACTAGAATGATTTAAATACACCTAATAAGCACACATGAGCACAAATAAGCAATAAATAAGCAAGGATACAGTAAAGAGTAAAAATGAGGAACAAAACTTACAAAGGCTTTCATGCACAGGACCATAACCCAAGGACCAATGACCAATCCTAACACCTCCCTGAGGTTACTAAACCAAGAACAACCAAACTTCCACCCTGTTTCCCTTTCTTCTTGATTTTTCTTTTTCTTATTTTTCAACTATTTTGAATGAAATGAGTACCAACTGATTCTCATGGTACAAAGACTTAACAAAGCTTGTATTTGAGCTACAGTGAGCTTAAACAACCACAGATCAACAACTTTTAACAAGATTTTAGTAAAAAGGATATTTTCACTAAAATTAGCATAAACGGATTCAAAACAGAAAACCTTGAAGGTTTGATTAACTTAACTTGAAAATTAACTAAAAATGTAGGTTACAACTGATTCCAACTAAAAATTACAACTATACCTACAATTACATTAAAACGACATAATCTACACTACACTAAAAACTAATAATAATTCTCCCTGTCTTCTCATTTCTTTATAATTGACGTTTTGGGTCCAGTGGGTCCCACAATGACTTTCCCACCACTCTTTGGCCATTGGATGATATTAATTTGATCACAACCATTAAAATGGTTTTGGCGGGAAAGTCCAAATTGGACAGGCTTTGTGGGTTAGGTTGGCAGTTGGGGTAATAAATGAGGTGGGTGAGATCATTAATGGAGGAGCGTGAGGTTAGTAAGAAAATGTGGAGTTGGAGGGGACATGGAGGAAGGTTTTTAGGGAAGCAGGTGGTGGTGGTGTTTTTGGTGGGAAAGGGGAGGGTCAAACCAGGGGTTGACCGGGGTGAAATATCAAAACAGGTTAGGGGTTTGGGCCAGGGTTTGTGTGGGCTTAGGAGTAGGGTGTGGGCTGGATTAGGGTGTTGGTTGGTTTGTTTGTTTATTTAGGCTTAAGGTCCATTTGGTTGTAGATAATAAAAACACAAGGACCATATTTGTATTTTCTGCAAAGTTAAGGGCTGAATGTTGTGATTTTCCCAAAGTAGTCCAAGGGTAATTCCTGCCAAGTCTCCATATTCCAAGGATCATAAACGTTAAATTTCCAAAATTTGAAATCCCAGGGACCTATTATGCCAAAATTGAAAGTACAGGGACCAAAACTGTAATTTTTGAAACTTAAGACCCAAGTATCATATTTTGCGATTTTTGACTTTCAAAAGACTTGGGTTGACTTTTCATTTAAAATAAATGCATAGGGACTATTTTTGACAAGTTTTGAAACTTGGGGGACTGAAACTGCCAATTTTGCAAACTTTGATCATTTTTCATTTGTTTTTGCTTATTTTGCATTTAAAAGATATAAAACACAATCCCTGGGATAATTTAAGTATTTTGATGACTTTTTGATTGTTTTTGTATGTTTTGCAGTTCAGATTTGATCAAAAATGTTGAGTGTTTTAGCACTCATCAATGTACAACCAAACATAATCGAAAATCGCAAATCTTATACATAAAAATGCCATTAGAACACAAAATATGCAATGAAATGAGGTTACTATAATAGGCAATGCAATGTGTCCAAAATATTTACTAAAAAATTCATTAGACTCACCTAGTCAAAATAACACCACATTGTTACGCATTGATCCTGGTGCCCGTAGACCCAGCACGCAATTAGTGATTCTTGGTTTCAAAATACCTACCCCCACCCTTTGCTCCCACATTCACTGAACCAACACCTGCTTGGTTCTTCATAGAACCATCGTCTCTAATGACAATACCAGCCGGTTTGTTCCTGGTAACAACACAGCCTCATCAACCATTTTACCTTTTCCCTTATCCATAGACCTCTTCACCCTCTTTTCTTGCTTCCCGGATTCAGGTTTTGAAGCATCAACATCTTCCACAGCGTCATCAACCATATTACCTTTTCCCTTATCCAAAGACTCTTCACCCTCTTTTTTTGCTTCCCGGATTCAGGTTTTGAAGTGCTAGTCCAAAAAGGAGTTGATGTACTAGAGCACCGCAAGCTAGCATCTTCTTCTACCCATCCGACAACCTCCCCACCTTCACCCTCTGAATCAATGTTTTTTAAATAGTATTGAGATAACATCTGTTTTGTGTGACCAACAAACAAGTCTACAAAACTAGCCCGACAACCTAGTTCGATCATTGTATGCATATCATTGTCTGTGTGAATCAATTTCAAACCTTCTTCTAATTATTTGCCAGGCAAACAAAAGAAGACAACCCATTTTTCTCCCGTAATGCGTGATAACATATCATCCAGACCAAGGGTAAAGATATGTTTGTCAAGGACAAAGGCACACATAGAAGAAACCTTCCCTTGTACATATCTCAAAGGAGCAAATTCAAAGAACCCATTATTGTGCATTCTGAACACAATTTCATCATCATAATCACTTAATTTGAAACCTGCCACCGTTTAAATTCAAACAACATACTTTAGTAATGGCAAACACTCTCTATAGCAGTACTTTAGTAATGCCAATTACTCGAACTTATGATATTCTAATAGCATACTTAAAAACATATTACTCTGTTTATCCTAAACCTAGCAAAGGGGATGCATATAAAAGTCTATCAAACCTATCATAGCAGCCTACATAAACAAAATTAAAAAGGCAAACAAATGAGGTATACTACATTAACATACCAAGATCCGTATGCTCTTCCTTCACCTTCCTCTTCTTGCCAGTCCCATTTGCCCTTCCCCTCTTCCTTTTTTCAGTAACTGTACTCGGATTAGGACTCCCATCTTTCTTCTTCTTGCCACTCCCAACAGGCATTCCCCTCTTCCTTTTTTCAGTAATTGTACTCGGATTAGGACTCCCCTCCTTCTTCTTCTTGCCATCCTCCTCCTTCTTCTTGCCAGTCACAACAGGCCTTCCCCTCTTCCTTTTTTCTGTAACTGTACTCGGATTAGGACTCCCCTCCTTCTTCTTCTTGCCAGCCTCTTTCTCCTTCTTCTTCTTGCCACTCCCAACCGGCCTTCCCCTCCCTCTTTTTGAAAATGCAACTACCTCATTGGAGCAACCGCTACCACTTCCAATGATAGGAATGGATATGGCACCGCTAGCACCCACATTTGGTTTGTTGAAGGTTCTGTTCCACATCCATTGAAGAATTTCTTCGATCATCTCCTTCCCTATGTTTGCATACGAATCATACTTGGCAATAACTTTATCACCAAATTCATCCAAAACATCCTCAAAGACTTCATCATTTAATAAAACCTTGCTCCACGACATTTCGGATGATTCCTCCCCCCCCCCCCCCCCCCCCCATCAACAAACACTTTCCCTTATCATTCTTATCATTATTCGCCATAGCTGGGTTTAGTTGTTGCGATTTGATTTTTTTTATGTTAGGGTTTGACGGTTGATTATCTACACAACGGTTGGTTGGTTTTGAGGATTTATTGTACCCTGAAAAAGCACACAGCTTTAAATACATAGGTTACGTTGTTTGCAAAAATAGTCCCCCGAAAGTTGGCGGGAGATAAAAAAAGGACATGAAATGACAATACTACCCTCAACTACGTGGCACTTAACGGAAAAGGCCTCTCGGTGGCCATTTTGCGAAAATGTGGAACGTTGGTGTCTTTTTTGCGCTACTTTTTGTCTCGGTCCCGTTTTTGCAATTTCGTAAAATGTTAAGGACCATTTTTGCATTTTACCCTTTGATTTAAATGTCGCACTTTCTTAAATTAATCTTAAACAACGTGTCCACCTTATAACATTTTTGTTTCAGGTTGAGTCAATATTAGCAACTATAATAACCTTTAGAAGTCAAATGAATACGCTCATTCATGTCTAATTGTCTATCACAAATATCTTATTGTGTGATAGCTACATTTATTACTTATTTATTTTTTGGGTTATTTCAGACTCTTTTCAAATTAAATTTGTCAATATAAAAATGGAATAATTATCAAAATGGCCTGTTGCCCTGCTGTTTAGGCATTTTTTGCCCGATTTTAAAATAGTCTTGATTTAGCCCGGGTTGCCCTGATCAACAACCGTATAGCCAACCCCATGATGATACGTGTCCTCCAGTTGCCAAATAATTACAAAAGTTGCCCAAAAAACACAAAAATTACCTCAAAAAATGACACTTGTCATCATGCGGGTGGCTATACGATTGTTGCCCAGAGCAACCCGAACTAAAACGAAAATATTTTAAAATCAGGCTAAATATACCTAGACCCAGGGTAACCTGGCTATTTTACTATTTATCCCTATAAAAATTGCATACATCATCGAGTCGAGCTTTTGCGTGTAAATACGATGCTAAGCTTCTATTAGCTAAACCATCGACTTGTTGGCGAAGTTTATGATAATTTGTTCAACCAAACTTGTGTATGTCGTAACTTAAATTTGTGTATGTTTCTGTACTATTCTTTGATTGAGATCTAATTGAGTTTGCTTATGTCGTAACTTAAATTTGTTCAACCAAACTTGGTGTATCAAGCAAATTCCCAAAGGACATTTATGAGCTTTTTGCGTATGTGTTTGCTCGACCAAATTTGTAAAACTCTTATCTTTAGCTGAATTTGAGACCAACCAAATATTTAACACGAGCTCCGGCATCTTTTAAATTATATTGCAACCTAATCAAGTATTGATAAAAATATTCACTCGCTTATGACTAATTAACACTAGTATATAAAATAAGGTTTGGCTAACATTTGATCAGTAGACACGTACTTATAAGTATTCTAAAAGCAAAAGGTCTAGTGAAACACCATTTCTCTTCATTTGGGCCTCATCTGTGCCACATAACTTTAACACAATCACTTCCAAATACTCTCCATATTATAACATAAAACAAACTCTTTATTTGGGCCCTACACACCCTCAACTTTATTTTCTTTTCCATTTTTCAAATATACTAAATTCATTTCATTTAATAAAATTACAATGCCAAATTAAAATACAATACGAAATTGAAAACACAAATGACGACGTTCATCAAGCTTTTATATTGCTCCGTAATAAATGATGAGATCTTGCTTCTCATTTACGACTTTCAGTACTTCTTTCTTAACGGCCTTCAAGGCGACCGAGAGACGCAAATTTGATTCCCCAGTCATTAGCAGAGTTTGTAGACTGACGCTGTTAAGTGGCTGGTCTTAAGGCAGCTCGCGCAACATTTCGACTTTTTCACCACGACTAAACATCTGGAGCATAATACGATTTTTCTCACCCAACAAATTGTTAACCAGCTGGATTTCTTTTTCTTGTTCAGTCCGTAGTCGCCTAAGGATAGCCTTTTGCACCTCGTTTGGTTCGTTAGCTATAGTGTTTGTGTGAAAATGAATGATATTGAAAGAGTTTAATAAGAAGTTGTGTGAAAACTGAATGATGGTAAATGGGTATTTATAGAGAAAAATAGCCGTTGGAGCCTAACAAATTCAAAATTTGAAACTGCTGCGAAAATTTAAATGTTCATTCATTTATTTAAAAATAAAAGTTACAATACAAAATTTAACATTACAATACAAAATTTAAAATTACAATACGAAATTTATAATACAATCGTCCTAATTGTATTTTTCATGTAGCATCTTAGCATTGATTTGTTCTTGTATTTTTCCCGCATTTCTAAACAGAGCATTATGCGTCTCGTAATCTTTCGAATATTCTAGCGGAATGTCATTGCATTTCTCGTATGCTTGTCTCATATCATCTTTAGCTTCGCATGCCTTGTCAAATTGCATGGCTAAGTCAATCAACGCTTGCTAACGAGCGCTATCCTCCGCAATTAGTTTATTAACTAAAGGCATGTTTCATCGATGGTATGTGGAAGTAAACAAGACATATCAGATTTTTGGTGGGGATTAAGTGTGAAAATTTTAGGTGAAAATTTTAGGTAAATAATTTTTTCTACTATCAGCATTCAATAAAGACTCATGTTATTCTTCTTTATTACTCCATACTTTTTACCTGTAGATACACGGGTTTAAAGATTAAATACTACTAAAGTTATTATGAACAGGAATATAAATATCAAAATGAAGACACGACCTCACAGGTTACTGTGAGAATATAAATACACGAGAATGTACATATAACCACGATGCACGTAAGCCCTCTATAAAATTTAAATAAGGATATCCAGAATTTTTTTTAGTGGTTATTAGGTGCTATTAAACATAATATTAATAGTTGGATTTAAACAACACCATACTCAACATTATGTCAATTAGACAAAATCAAATTATTCGTCAAACAAAATATATACAAAATATTAATCGATATTAACGCATAATGAAATTTATACAAAAACTCGCGAGTGCACATGTATTATAACTATATAAGTATAAAAGATTTTAGATAAGTTTACAGAAAAATATTATTTAACAACCTCGTATATATAGGTGGTTAAAACCTAGTTACCATAAATAAACAATGTCATTAGTCCCTGGTCAAAGTGCTGTTAAGCACACTTATGATAGGATTTCTCTTGTTGATATAGACTCTGTGGTGGCTAATAAACACTTGTCCAAATCAGCAATGCCTAAAGTGGTTTTATTTGAGGATCCTAAGGGTGTTAACAGGGTGGAAGAGCCGGTTCTTGCTGCCCTGGTTTCATATAAGGGTGGTGATTTTGCTCAACAACTTGGTACTACTCTTGTTGATAATGTAACGAATACTAATAATGTTGAAAGTACTAAGGACAAGATAACCATATCAGCGTGTAAGAGCTTTGAATAGGCCAGCTTTGTGTTGTTAATACTTCTATGCCTATTTCGCAACCTAATTTGGTTGTTACTAATGAAATGTCTAAGGAACATCAAACCCCCTTGAGGTATGCTAATAAGCTAAGCCCTACGTCTATGACTAAGGAAAATTTTCAAAAAATTGAAGATAATGCTCCTAATGATGCAGATTATGACGTCGGGTTACCTATAGCTTTGGTTCATAAAGTGAATAAGTGATTATAAAAATTATTTATACGAGTACTTATTGGTAAAAGGCTCGATTTTCCTGTTTGTGCACAACAATTGGGAGAAGTAAGTTTAGTGAAAGTAACAATGAATGCGGAATGTTTCTTCTTTTTTAAGTTTTCGTTTGTTCAGGGTGCGAAATCTATCTTCGTGATGGTCCATGGATGATTCGTGGAGAGTGAAGGAGTATTGATGACCACTAGCCATGAAGTTAATAGACATGCGACCATACTCATCCATGGAGAGAGTGACGGATGCATAGAATTCTAAAATAAACCTAGGATAAATAGGCTCATCGATTTCTAAGAGACAATCAAAGTTGATGTTTGCAAGTTCCGCGGGTAGGTTTGTACCGGCTAGGAAGGATGGGTCAATGGTTCTACCCTCATGGACATATCGTTTTTCTAAGGCTTTGAAAATGTTGATTTGAGCTTCGGTAAGGCCTTTGGTTTTGTGGTGTTTGGGTAGATACTTAATGGTGTCCTTGTGGTCGTAATGAGTCACGGGAGGCATGATGATTCCTAGAAATAAAATTTCACATTTTAGTCTTAAGTTAGCGACTATAATAATGTGGATGTTCTAGTGTGTGCCTATATGAAAACAATGTGGAGGTGCGGTTATCTCGACTCATTTTGATGCTTAAAACGTTTTATAATGCAAGTTTTGTTATAAAACAAAAGATAATCCAAATGCTCCTAGTTCAATGTAGCTTCGTTTAAATGTACCCGAAAATACATATTAGTTATGTATTCACTTTAGCATTCAAGAGACATTATGCAAGTGATGTTTTAAACATAACGTTTTTATTTTGTATTCACAATGTGAGACGAAAAAATATTTGTCCTATTTGTGAGAAATTTTTGCAAAAATTTGACATGGGGTGTTTTAGCAAACATGTTTATAACTACTAAGAATGCAATTCCTAACTATGGGGAACATGATTAGTTTTGTTAAACACCTAATTTCATGCATGAGTTTCTCAAGTTAATGCATAACCCCAAGTTTTTGTTTTTGAGCAAAAATAGAATTCCTAGACTCAGATCAGGAGTGTAATCATGTTTAGAATACTTACAATGTTGATTGATGAGCAATGTGAATAAAGGAAGGACCAAAAATTTGTAGGTGTTGATGAATGGTGAAGTGAATAGTAGCAGTTTGGAAGTGGTGGTATGAGAAAATGGGTGTTTGGTTTAATATAAACTAAAAAAAAAATATATATATTCTGCAAGTCGGCGGATACGGCTGAACCAAAAAGAGGGTTCCGCCCGTTTTCTCGCAGGGTTTCGCCGACTCTGCTGAGAAAAAAATTTATTTATTTGTTTTGATTTTTGTGATTTTTGGTCTAATGTTTAAAACTACAATGTAGGTTCCATGAGTTCTAAGCCTAGCCTAAGAAGGTTAAAAGGTTCTCGTTTAAGAGGTTTTGTGAGAATGTCGGCTATGTTGTCTTCGGAAGAAACTTTCTCGATTGAGATGTTTCCTTTTTGGATGTTGTCACGAAGAAAGTGATGACGGATTTTGATATGTTTAGTTCGGGAATGTTGGACGGGATTTTTACTAAAATCTATGGCTCCTTTGTTGTCGCAAAGAATGGAGATGTCATTTAGTTGAATTCCGTAGTCGACAAGAGCTTGCTTCATCCAAAGAGCTTGTTGACATGCCTTTCTGGCCGAAACGTATTCGGATTCCGCTGTTGAGATAGCGAGAGCCGTTTGCTTCTTAGAGAACCATGAGGTGAGACAACGTCAAACTACAAGTACCACTTGTGCTTTTTCTATCAACATAGTCACCGGCATGATCCGAGTCCGCATACACTATGGTGTCCATTCCCGTTCCTTTGGGATACCATAAACCTAAATGTGTAGTTCCCTTAATATATCTAAAAATCCTTTTAACGGCTTCAAGATGAGTTGTCTTAGGATCTTCTTGAAAACGAGCACATAGACAAACACTAAACATAATGTCGGGTCTACTAGCCGTTAGGTAAAGTAGACTTCCAATCATACCTCTATATTTAGTGCTATCTACGGATTCACTTTCCTCATCCTTGGTGAGTTTTGTTTCCATGGACATGGGCGTTTTGATTGGTTTTGAATCTTCTAGACCAAATTTCTTAAGCATGTCCTTAATGTATTTGGATTGGTTAAAGAAGATACAATCTTCTACTACCTCCGTCCCTAAATAAATGTCCACGTTTGACTTTTGAGGTCTTTTTTGTTCATCTTTGACCTTATATATTTTTGTTTATGTTATATAATACTTGATAAAAATTATACCAAATTAAAATACACATAAAACTCAATTCATTCATATATTTTGTATCAATTATTATATAAAACAAACAAGAATATTTAAGGTCAAAGTTGAATAAGTAAGACTTCAAAAGTCAAACGTGGACACTTATTTAGGGACGGAGGGAGTAGTTGTTTAATTTGGAGTCCTAAGAAAAAAATTGAGTTCTCCCATCATACTCATTTCAAACTCGTCATGCATTATTTTTGAGAAATCAACGCATAATTCTTGACAAGTTGATCCGAATATAATGTCATCAACATAGATTTGGACTATGATAATATGTGAACCTTTCTTCTTAGTGAAGAGAGTATTATCAACTAAGCCCATGGTATACTTATGGTCAACTAGGAAGGTTTTAAGTCGATCATACCATGCCTTTGGAGCTTGTTTAAGTCCGTATAAAGCCTTTTTAAGTTTGTAAACGTGATTCGGTTTTTCAAAATCGGTGAAACCCGATGGTTGAGAAACATATACTTCTTCATTTATAAATCCGTTTAGGAATGCACTTTTGACGTCCATTTGAAAGAGTTTAAAATTGTGTGCGCATGCATATGCAAGTAAAATTCTAATAGACTCGAGCCTAGCTACCGGAGCAAACGTTTCATCGTAGTCTATGCCTTCTTGTTGATTATAGCCTTGTGCTACTAGCCTAGCTTTGTTTATAGACACTACACCATTTTCATCCATTTTATTACGAAAGACCCATTTTGTACCAATTATTGTTTGACTCTTTGGTTGAGGAACTAATGTCCAAACATCATTCCTAACAAATTGGTTTAATTCTTCTTGCATTGCTATTACCCATGACTCATCTTTTATTGCTTCATTTATATTTTTCGGTTCAATAGTTGACATGAAACAAAAGAAGTTGCTTTCATTTTGAACTTTTGATCTTAGTGTTCTTTCCGTAATGTTTCCTATGACACCATCTAATGGATGACTTTTAGATTCTTTGACATTGACAATTTCTTTATTTAATAGTTCATTGATAAGGCGAAAAATGAACCGTTTTTAGGGGGTCATTTAAGCCCGGAATTGAATTTATTTGATCAAATATTGCCCTAAAACATTCCTTTTGTGATTTTAGGTACTTTGGGAGTGAATTCTGGAAAAGGAAGCATTTTGGACGTTTTTGGAGCATAAAAGTGAAGAAAACGGCAAAGACTTAATTTTTCATGCTGAGAACAGTACCTGACGGCGTCAAGAAGGAAATTGTGACGGCATCCGGAGTAAAATCCATGATGACCCAGAGAAAACCTGAAGGCGTCAAGAGTAATTTTGGTGACGGCTTGCAAAAGGAGTACACGTGGCGGCGTCAAACCCAGATCTAGGCAGTCCGAGAATTTATTCTTGACGCCGTCACCTCACAAAATCTATATATACTTTTCTATTTTTCATTCATAAGAGAGGAACTTGTGTGGAGAATACTAGGGTCGAACCTAATAAATCCTAGGTCGTTTGTAACAGTATTTTCAAGGGTTTTCACCCCTTGAAACCTTTCATGTTCAATTAAGATAAGTCCTCTTTCAATTCATTCAATATGTCTATGTGTTGTTTGAATATATCTTATGCTTGTCTTGATTTTAACATGCTATGCTAGATCTTTCATGTGTTTGCTTAGATGTAATGAAACCTAGATGTTGATTATAGGTTGATTGCTTGTTTATAGTTGTATTGGATGAATGATTTCAATGTTAGGCTTAAGAAAACTAGCAGACCTCCATTGTGTAACATGCTTGAACGTCTTAAGAAACATGAACCGATGTGTACTAGGTTTTTATGATTGTATTTAATGCAAAAGCGAATTCTAGTGATCCCATGTTAGGAGCTTCTTAGCCGGCTCGACATAGGAGTGAAGTAGGAGCTTATAGGATTGGGGAAGTAAGTACGCCACCCCATGAATGGTATTAAGGAATACAATCCGTCATCCACGCAACTGTAACAAGTAATTAACCTGTAAAAGATATCTAGGGAGTAGTGAAACCTAAGTAAACACAATTCTCCCATATATTGCTCACACCACTAGTTTAATTTAGTTTATTTTCATTTTTAGTATTTTATTTTGATTGCATCTTAGTTATTGGGTTAGTTGAATAGCAACTAATTCTGCCCAACTCCTTCAAAAACCGAGATTTTACTTGCTTTTATAAAAACTAAAAAAACACAAAAAGAATCATCCCTCATCTCTAGACCTAGTCTTTAGGTTTTCTAATCCTAGCGACACTATTCCTAAGCTGAACGATCAATCCCCCGGTACTTGTCACTATACTATGCTACAACGATCAGGTACACTGCCTGGTGGGGGTTGTAAGCTTCTCGAGATCCCTCGAGAGGTAAAGCCTGGTGCAATCCCTACGCATCAAGTTTTTGGCGCCGCAGCCCGGGGAATAGTTATTGTCTAGGTTAGACTTTCTTTTTATTAGGTCTACTTGCTAGATTCCTTTCTAGTAAGATTTTATTTTTATTTTTAGGTTCTCTTTAGTCTATCTTATTTCTTCGTGTTTTTGTTCGTAACTCTTCGCCATCCGACATCATGGACGATGGTAACATCTTTGAACCCATCATCCCACCACAACAAGACCACCAACAAAACCCACAACTAGCTAACCAACCTCTTAGGCCCCGAACCCTAGGAGAGTATTCCCGACCTAGCCACCAAGGCTGTCGAAACACCATTGAGCTCACCCAAGGAGCCAATGTGTCTCCCTTGCGATCCGACACCATCCGGTTGGTGCAAAGCGGATGTGCATTCCGGGGACTTCGTTCCGAAGATCCAAATCAACATCTCAAGGACTTCCTTAAAATCATAGATTCTATAGACCTTGATGCTACAACTAGAGAGTCGACCCGATTACGCCTATTCCAATTCTCTCTACGTGATCAAGCTAGTCAATGGCTTGAACGTTTACCCGCAGGATCCATCACCTCATGGGATGATCTCACCACTCGTTTCCTTGCTCAATTTTTCCCACCGGGGAGAACTACCAAGCTTAGAAATGATATCTTGATGTTCCAACAACGTCAAGGTGAAACTCTATATGAAGCATGAACTCGATTCAAGGACTTACTCCAAAAAGTCCCTCATCATGGCTTAGATCTTTGGTTCCAAGTCCAAATCTTCTATGACCATATCGATCTCTCCACAAGGCGAGCCGTTGACCAATCGGCCGGTGGTAAGCTACGTGATCTAAATGCGGAACAATCATGGGAACTCATCGAAGATCTTGCTCTCTATGACAACGAAAGTTGGAATGATCCCCGTGATTTGAAAAAAACGGTCAAGGCAATATCTTTGCCTTCGAACAATTCTAGCACTTCCAACTGTAGGATCATGGAACTTGAGGACCAAGTCAAGTTTCTCATGAAATCTTACGAAGCTCCTAAGCCTTCAAGCCAAGTGAAAAAAATCACTTCTTCATGCGAATTATGTAGTGGTCCCCATGACACTCGTGATTGTGTGGAACTCCCCGGAACAGCTTTTGCGGACTACGCATCCTTGCATACCGACGAAGCGCGAGATAAGTGGTACACTTTCAAACCCGAGCAAAACCCGTATGGTGATTCCTACAACCCTTCTTGGAAAAATCACCCAAACCTTAGGTGGAAACAAAACCAAACCAATCCTTCCAATCCGCCTAATCGTTACCAACCAAACGGTCCACCCTCCAACCGTACTTTCAACAACAATCCTTCTAACAACTATGGTAGTACCAACAATCTTGAAGGATTGATGTCCAAGTTTATGGCATCTCAAGAAGCTCGCATATCTAAGTTTGAAGCCGATTTCAAACAAAAGCAAAGCGAGATGACCACCAAAATTGACACATTGTTGAAAGTTCTCAGTGACCGAGAAATGGGATCACTCCCAAGCGACACGGTCAAGAACCCGAAACTAAACGTTAATTCCATATCATCAGTTTCATCACCCACTTCTTGTCTGCAATACTACTCGGTTAAATCAACGAGCACGTGTTTCAAGCAAAACCAAATTCTTCAAAAGGACCAATCAAATAAAATACCTGATATAAAACCGGTCAAAAGCATAGTTGAAACACCTCCTACGCAAAACCTTGACGATGAATTCAAGGAGCTTCACCTTGAACGCCCTGTCATTGATGTCTTAGCCCATGCTCCCTACTATAGTGCCCTCCTAGAAAAGTATGAGAAGTTTAAACTAGGTAAAAATGGGACCGCCTTCGTTCAAAACAAGTTGCCTAAAAAGCTTGATGATCCGGGTATATTTGTTTTGCCTTGTAAGATAGGAAGATCCAAAGCTTTCGACACACTAGCCGATTTAGGGTCAAGCCTCAACTTGATTCCCTTATCCCTTTTCACCGCTCTCAAGCTAGGGAAGTTAGAGGAGACGGAGGTATTAATTGGTCTAGCGGATGGGAGTATTGCCCACCTGGTTGGAATGATTAAGGATGTAGTTGTTCACATAGGGAAGTTAACCATCTTAGCGGATTTTCACCTCCTAGACATGGTAAGTGACACTACATGCCCATTGTTGGTAGGAAGAGGATTTTTAGCTACCGCTAGTGCCATGATAGATTGTAAAGAGTCTAAGATGGCGATACTTGGTCGGTATATGATGTTAAGAAACATAGCTACGATTGTGAGGATGAACCGACACCACATTGGGTAGAGATGAATAGGAGACCATCTAGATATGGACCTTGGATAGAAAGGAACTTTATAGGACCTTAAAGCCCATTCTATCTAGAAAAAGATTTCATCGATAAGACACATTCGGTGGAACAACTCATAGCTAGAGATGAAGAGCTAGACCCTTTTGAGGACCCCCTAGTCTTTAGGAAGATGATTGAGTTCTTAAGCGTAATGCCTATTAATATAGAGATGAACAAGTGGAAAAGAGAGGGAAATAAGTGTAAATGGAGGTGGGACAAGCCACCTAAGGAAGGTGACGGATCATGGCATATGAAGATGATTTTGTATGATCCGGATGGAGAAAAGTTTGAAAGGTCATACCGTACTAAGAAAACCGATAGGAAGTTAAAACCTAAGTTTGATCCCAAAGATGTCCTCAATGAGGAACTCACCCGTATCACGTAGTAACCCGTGACCTTGAGTCTAGCTACAAGACTCGTAAATAAAGAAAAGCGCTTCTTGGGAGGCAACCCATGTTTTGTGTGATTTTCATTTTGTTTGTTTGTTATTTGCTTCCGTATGCATGCTTTATTTTTATTGTTGGTAGATCATGTTTCAAAACTAAAATGGTGAAAATACTTTATTTTGTTGTTTGTCCTAGTCTTAACTTCATCCAAAGGTATTTCGCAAAAGATAAGTGTAAGGAGAAACCCCAAATATGTTTTTAAGAAACAAAACCGATCATGATTCTCCACAATATTAAGTGAACATGTATATTCGTATTTGTTAGAGTCAAATGCTTGTATCGAGTCACGATGATGTTTTGCAGGATTTTCTAGGAAGTAGGACGAAGTTTTTCCAGAAATTTTTCGGAAACTTAACATAAGAATTTCTGCAGGTCACTTCTGACGGCGTCACGAGTTTACTCCTGACGGCGTCACGTGTAAAATTCTGGAAATTTTACCAGTTTTGTTTTTCTAATGGAGTCTTAAAGTTTTTGTTGAATCTTTAGTTTTATAATCTCTAGGAAATCTGCAAACATCATTCCATAAGCATTATATCTTATTTTTTTTGCTAGGATTTGTTAGCATATATAGATTGCTGCCGATTTTACACGAGGTTGCCTTGTCTGTTTTCTCAGGTTTTTACAGGTTTTGTATCACAAGAAGATGATTTATATTCTGGAAGGGAAGCTTTGATTGTTCATTTTCTTGGAGGAAGATCTAACCTGGCCACCTTATTATCCATACCGAGCGAATCAGGGGAGTATTTGATTTCATTCTTTTTACTTATTTCACTTTTACATTCTTTACTTGAACATTGGGGACAATGTTCATCCTAAGTGTAAGGGGAGGGTAAAATGATGATACCTTACAGATACACTTTCGCTTGAGTTTGTTTGTTTGATAGTAGATGTGTAATAAAACTATGAGAAATACTTGTTAGTGCAATTTCAGCGCCAAATTTAAATTTTTTTACAACATTTAGGAGTGAAACTTTAGCCATAGCAAGCGTCTCATGGATAGGAGATTGTATGACTAGCACAAAACCGTACTATTCAGAAAAATTTTCCACCCAAATATGTGAGGTTCGCCTTTAGATTTGATAGGAAAAGCATTTAGTATTAGTGCTTATGAGTGTACCGGTAGCATTTAGATTCTAGAACTTGCGTTAGTGATGCATCCCGAGACCGCTAGTGAGACTACATTCGTGTAGTAGGATTTACTACATGATAAGAGGCATTAGGATCACCTTTGTGTTAAACCCGTATCATAATTACTTGACCATTTAAGTTATATTACTTGGCTAGTTAAGTCAATTAATTTTTCCGACACCTTTAGCGTTGTACTCATTTTTAGTACACGAAACCCCTAGTACACCCCTCCGAGCCTATCTTTTCGTTTCTAACTTTAAGCATCTTACTTAAAGGAAGAATTTGTTACACCCCACTTAAATGTACACCCAAATCGCCTTAGCCTTCCGTGTATGCACTCATCTTTAGTGCATTATTGTTATTTGTTAAACCCTAAGTTAATTATCTAATTGATTACATGGTTGCTAAGTCGAGTCATATCCTTGTACATATTGTTTTGGGATGATTGGGACTCATGGGTAAAGTACTTATTTTATGGAGTAATGGGGAAGAACATCATATTATTACCCCCATATGTACGTTAATCTTAAAAGTACTCCAAGTGTTTTGATTATCTTAATTCGAGTCGTTAGATTAGTTTATTGTAAAGTATGTAAAAATTCAAGTGTAAGAGGAATTTTCATTCCCTATGATGTATTATTTTGGATGGTAGGGTAAAAGTGTATGCAAAAAAAAAAAAAAAAAAAAAAAGAGAAAAAAAAAAAACATACGGACTACCATCCCTTTTCATTCTATGTTCATTTTATGTTTTTGTTATTTTTGATTTATTAGCTTAAGTCGAGTCTAGTCTTGGCTTAGCAACGCCACATTGTACATGTAATTGACCAAGATTGTTAACTCGCCACCAGTAAAAACTGCCTATATCCAACAAAACCGTGTATTCCATATCCCTACACTTAACGTTAGAACCCTTTAAAAGACCTCTTCGATAATTTATCCTAGGTGCTTACGCCATGTGGTGGAGGTTTGATCCTTTCCCAAGCCTATGGTAATCTATTTTGCTATGACAGGTAGTGAGAGATGTTTTCTATTTCCATATTGTGATATATACTTTATTACACCCGAGAGATGTGAGTATCTAAACACTATTTGTGAGGTGCTAGTGTATGACCTCCGTGCTTGTCTTCGGTCTTTAGTGGAACGATTATTTGTTGTAATTACTTTTATATTAGTGTTAAATGACCCCTAACTTGTATTTTGACTATAATAAAAGCGCATTTGCTTGAGGACAAGCAAATCTCAACTGTAAGGGTATATGATGAGGTGAAAAATGAACCGTTTTTAGGGGGTCATTTAAGCCCGGAATTGAATTTATTTGATCAAATATTGCCCTAAATCATTCCTTTTGTGATTTTAGGTACTTTGGGAGTGAATTCTGGAAAAGGAAGCATTTTGGACGTTTTTGGAGCATAAAAGTGAAGAAAACGGCAAAGACTTAATTTTCCATGCTGAGAACAGTACCTGACGGCGTCAAGAAAGAAATTGTGACGGCGTCAGGAGTAAAATCCATGACAACCCAGAGAAAACCTGAAGGCGTCAAGAGTAATTTTGGTGACGGCCTGCAAAAGGAGTACACGTGGCGGCGTCAAACCCAGATCTAGGCAGTCCGAGAATTTATTTGGCGGCGAGATGACGGTGTCAGACATTTATTCTTGATGCCGTCACCTCACAAAATCTATATATACTTTTCTATTTTTCATTCATAAGAGAGGAACTTGTGTGGAGAATACTAGGGTCGAACCTAATAAATCCTAGGTCATTTGTAACAGTATTTTCAAGGGTTTTCACCCCTTGAAACCTTTCATGTTCAATTAAGATAAGTCATCTTTCAATTCATTCAATATGTCTATGTGTTGTTTGAATATATCTTATGCTTGTCTTGATTTTAACATGCTAGGCTAGATCTTTCATGTGTTTGCTTAGATGTAATGAAACCTAGATGTTGATTATAGGTTGATTGCTTGTTTATAGTTGTATTGGATGAATGATTTCAATGTTAGGCTTAAGAAAACTGGCAGATCTCCATTGTGTAACATGCTTGAACGTCTTAAGAAACATGAACCCATGTGTACTAGGTTTTTATGATTGTATTTAATGCATGAGTGAATTCTAGTGATCCCATGTTAGGAGCTTCTTATCCGGCTCGACATAGGAGTGAAGTAGGAGCTTATAGGATCGGGGAAGTAAGTACGCCACCCCATGAATGGTATTAAGGAATATAATCCGTCATCCACGCTACTGTAACAAGTAATTAACCTGTAAAAGATATCTAGGGAGTAGTGAAACCTAAGTAAACACAATTCTCCCATATATTGCTCACACCACTAGTTTAATTTAGTTTATTTTCATTTTTAGTATTTTATTTTGATTGCATCTTAGTTATTGGGTTAGTTGAATAGCAACTAATTCCGCCCAACTCTTTCAAAAACCGAGATTTTACTTGCTTTTATAAAAACTCAAAAAATACAAAAAGAATCATCCCTCATCTCTAGACCTAGTCTTTAGGTTTTCTAATCCTAGCGACACTATTCCTAAGCTGAACGATCAATCCCCCGGTACTTGTCACTATACTATACTACAACGATCAGGTACACTGCCTGGTGGGGGTTGTAAGCTTCTCGAGATCCCTCGAGAGGTAAAGCCTGGTGCAATCCCTACGCATCATTCATCTTCCTTGTCATTACCTAAGATCTCTTGACTTTCTATTGCTTGGCTTTCAACTAAGTCATCATCTACCAAAGGTGATGTCTTAGAAGGAGGTGGACTCTCGTCAAAGGTTACATTCAACGATTCCTCGACTCTTAAGGTTTCTTTGTTTAAAACAATGTAAGCTTTACTACTTTGTGAATATCCAAGAAACAGACCTTCATTAGACTTTGGGTCAAATTTGGTGAGATAATCCTTTGTGTTAAGAATAAAACATTTACTCCTAAATACTCTAAAATAACCTAGTGTAGGCCTTTTACCTTTATAAAGTTCGTATGGAGTTTTGTTTAAAAATGGTCTTATTAAGACACGATTTAAAATATAAGTTGATGTGTCAACGGCGTTACACCAAAACTTTTGTGGAATATTTTGTTCATTAAGCATTGTTCTACTCATCTCTTGAAGTGTTCGGTTTTTACGTTCTACTACACCATTAGATTGAGGGGTTTGTGGAGCCGAAAATTTATGAGTTATTCTATTTTTATCACAAAAGTCTCCAAATTGAAATTCATTATCAAATTCACGACCATGATCCGTTCTAATAGACACAATGCAAGTTCCTACTTGATTTTGAATTTTCTTACTTAGAATTTCAAATTGATCAAAAGCTTCGTTTTTACTTTTCAAAAATTTTGTCAAAGTATATCTTGAATAATCATCTACTATTACCAAAGTATAGAAGTTACCTCCATAACTTTGTATAGCGGATAGACCGAACAAAGCCATATGCAAAAGTTCTAGACACCTAGATGTAGAAACCAAGTTTTTAGCCTTATGGCTACTATGGACTTGTTTACCGACTTTGCAAGCATCACAAAAGTGTTGGTCGTATTTCAACTTGGGTAGGTTTCGAACCAAGTCTTTGGAGGAGAGGTTTTGAATTAGTCTCATGTTAGCGTGTCCTTAACGACTATGCCATAAAGTTGAAGATTCATCTAATGAAGTAAGACAAAGTTTGTCTCTAGATGTTTGATCCATCTTCATGACATACTCGTTGTTCTTAAGAACACCTTTGGCTATGGTTATGCCATCTTTAAGTATTTTACTTCCATTTTCACTAAAAAGGACGTTATACTTATTACGGCAAAGTTGACTAATACTAAGGAGATTAAAACCTAAGTTATCAACATGAGCTACATCATCTATAAAAAGAGAGTCATGAGAGATTGTACCTTTTTCGATGATTTTGCTCTTAGCTTTACTACAAAAAGTAACATTACCTCCATCACATTTGTGATAAGTTGAGAAGAGGCTTTTGTTACCCGTCACGTGCTTTGAACAAACACTATCTTTAATCCATTCATCTGGTTCCAAACATACTTTGAGGCACCCCTATTTTATGAAAAACACTCAAACATTTGGTCCCCAATTTCTCATGGGTCCATTTTGGTTAAACATACCATTAATTTGATCCAAGTATGAAAATAGAACATAAAGGTTCCATGACATGTAATTTGGAGTTTGGTAATGTCCAGGAGTGTTTTGGTTCCAAACATGTTGGTAGTTTGGTTGTGTGTTGTAGTTACTCTTTGGAAAGGGGCGTTTGGGAATAGGAGTCTTAGGTCTCGGTTGAGTAGTTCTAGTTCTAAATTCATTTTTACTAAGTGCTACTCCAGTTTTAATAGCAGGTTTTGTTTCATTTTTATATGTGACTTTAACAAATTTTGAACGATCCGACGTGGAAGTTGTCACTGCTGTTGCAGACCTGGCGGAACCTTTGGGTTCAACGGGCGGAACCCTATTTTGGGTTCCGTCTGTTCCGCGGGCTGCAGTTGCAGTTTTGTTAGTTTCTTGTGCTTTCTTTTCTTGTTTCATTTGACTCTTCGAAGTTTCTAGTTTCATGAAACCTAGTCCTGTTTTATCAAACGGCGACTTTTGAAGTTTCATAATTTTCATCCGCACAAGAAATACTTTTATCGAACTTCTTAAACTTTGTGGTTTGTTTAATTAGATCATCTTGAGTAATTCTAAGTTTCTCAATTTCGAGTTTAAGCTCTTCACATGATTTGCACGATGTGTCAATACCTTTACTCTTTTCTAATCTCTTAGCTTTTTCTTTTAACTCACAAACTTCATTTTCTAAAAACTCCTTTTTAGTTTTCAAAATTTTATTTTTGTTTATGATTTTTAAGCTTAATTCACAAAGTTTGTTATATTCTTTTTGTAAGGTGTCATCATCAATAGAGGAATAAGATGAGTCAGAGAATACCTCATTTGAGTCGTGAGCCATGAGAGCAATTTCATCATTCTTTGGCTTATCGTCATCTTCTTCATAGTCACTCCAAGCACCACTAACAAAAGCTTGTTGAGACTTGCTTTTGGGTGGTTTTGGACATTCTCCTATGAGATGACTTGTGTCTCCACACCTAAAGCATTTCCTTTCAACCTTTCCTTTCTTATCATCACGATCTTTTCGGAAGGTTTTCTTGTCATCTTTAGGTTGCCTTACAAACTTCCCTCGTCTACGAAAGAACTTCTTGAAGTCTCTAACGGCCATGGCATATTTTTCATCATCACTATCCGAACTAGATTCTTCATCATCACTTGATTGGACTCTAGCTTTCAAGGCAATGGACTTAACCTTTTCTTTCTTGCCTTTAACTATTTCCGAATCTTTTTCTGTTACCATTACATGAACTTTGAGGTTTCCAATTAGCTCGTCAAGTGACATGCTTGAAAGATCCTTGGATTCTTCAATTGCCGTCACTTTTGCTCTCCACTTCGGATGGAGTGATCTAAGGAATTTCCTGACAAAATTCTTGCTACAAAAAGATTCATCAAGTGCTTTAAGTGAAGTAATAATAGTGTTAAACCTAGCAAATGCACTATCAATAATCTCATCTTCGGGAATAACAAATTGTTCATATTGTTGAACAAGAAGATCAATTTTGTTATCTTTAACTTGTGAGTTCCTTGATGAGTGACTATTAAAGATTGCCAAATTTCTTTGGCGGTTTTACACATAAAGACTCTTTCATATTCTTTCTTAGGCAAAGCATTGTAAAGCATCATTTTAGCTTCATTATTTTTAGCAATCAATTTCTTTTGATCTTCATCTTTACTATTCATAGCTACATTATCACCATCAATGATTATATACCATAAATCTATATCTTTAGATTTCATGTAAGTTTCAAATCGGTTTTTCCAATATATAAAACCATTTGCTTCAAAAAGTGGTGGTCTTTGCATATATTGCCCTTCTTTGTAATTTTCAAAATCCATGGATCGTTTCAAGTTTTAAAACACTATATATTTTAAAAGCTTGAGTAACGTAGCTCTTGATGCCAATTGTGGAAAACTAGAAGGGGGGTTGAATAGTTTTACCGGTTTTTCGTTTAATTATCTTTTGAAACTTTCCGTTTAATCAAAGATATAAATTCAAAGACAATATATAATATGCAAGTATAAAGAAAGAAACAATCAAACCACGCCCCGAGTATCCAACTCGAGAGTTTCTTTCACTAGTCAACAAGCTCCTTTCACCGGCGGAAAAAACCTTACACGTCGCTTATACACGTTTACCGACACTAAGCTAGATGTCGAGTTCTTTTACAAGGGTACAACTACTCTCGTTAATTCTTTTACAAGGGTACAACAACTCCTGTCACACTATGTATTTTAAGGCCTAAAATACTAACCGATCACAACTGAAAACACACAATCAAATGAAGTGTAAACTACACAAAGTCTACACGATGCTAAGCTAACAAGTCTTGCAATGTTGTGTTGAATACTTGTAACTTTATATGTACTTGTGAACTTCTTTGCTACAAAAGAATCTTCACACAAAAATGAAATGTTAAAGGGTTAGATGAATGATATGAATGTGTATGTGTAAATGTAATGAGAAGTGATAAAGGAAAAATCTAAGAAATGACTTGGTATTTATAGCAAGACTTTCAGCAGCTCTGGCGGATACGGCGGAACCCTCAGATGGGTTCAGCCCGTGTACCTCCAAGGTTCTGCCAGGTCTGACAGTAAGTTTTGCAATAAATCATTCCAAACCAACCAAAGTCACATCAACTTATTTCTAGTCAAACACTTATTTGTGTAAGAAAACTTATGGTGAGTCAAACACACAATCTTTCCTTAAATGCATATTGATGTGTTTGACACAAACTTACCATAAATGGGATGTGACATTTCTATTTTAAGAAATATAAAAATGTTGTGTTTTATATGAAATGTAAATGTAGCAAATGTCTAATTATGCAAGTCTTTAAACTAAAATTATGTTTTACTAAAAACTAAAGTTTACACTTTGTCGTTAACAAAACTTAGCAAAGATCGTAAAATATAAATAACGTTTTTAGGCGATATTTGTATTAACAATCTCCCCCTTTTTGTTGATGACAAAACATAAACTTTTTTTTAAGTAACTCACAAATTTTAGTGTTAAGACTTAAAAAAAATGTTATATTAAACTTGTTTTACATAAGTGATGAAAATCATTTTAAGTTTATATATCGTTCTCCCCCTTTTTGTCGAAACAAAAAGAAGAGTAGCGAAGCGGAACTATGCACGTGCTCCCCCTTGGTCGATACTCCCCCTAAAAGGAGTGCCAAGTTGGGAAACATGGATTTTGAACCTACAAAAAAATGGTTAGTTGGTGATAATGACACATAATCAAGCTTGTAGTCACCACACTATATGAGAATTTAAGCAACCACAATCACAACTCATATATGATCAACCAACAATGCAAACAAGATAGTAGTAAAAGATGTCATTTCAATTAAAATTTGACTTTATAAAAGTCAAAGACAAGAAATGAAAAATATCCTCCTACTTCTAAAAATAAAAATAATAGATAAAAAATAACCAAGAAATAAAAGAAAAATAAAATCCTACTTCTATAAGTAGAAGTCATTTAACACATTTCCTAAATGAGGCAAAAAGTCTCAAAACTTGGTCTAGGATTGGTTTGGGTGGGAAAGAGCATCAAACGCTCGATGATGTGTTGTATAGTAAAGCGGGTTTCATCTTGAAATTGGTGAAGCAACATGTTGATGCTTTCACCTATTTTGACCATTTGCTCACATTGTGAACAAACATGGTGATGAGTGGGTGGAATCGGGTCGTTTGATGATGGTGGTGGTGGTGGGTTGGTGTTGGTATCTTGAGTGGAGGATGGGTTTGGTATGGAGTCAAGCAAGGTGGTTTGTAGCTCCATTGCTTGATGGAGGTGATTTTCGACCATTCTTTGAATTTCCTCATAAGGAGGATGTTAGCATTAGAAGTGTTGATCATTTATGTAATCAAAGGGAGATCTCAATAATCGTCCCTTAGGGGGAGATTGTTAGCATTAAAAGTGACGATCATTATTGTATCAACGAGTCTTGTAATAATGTTGTAATAGTCTTGTAGTTTAGTTAAGGGTAAACGGGCTTGGTTTAATCTAATATTGTATAAGTTTAGGTCTAGCTCTTTACAAAAGCCCAAGCCCGGCCCATCTCTTTATCTTAGCTATATAAACCTCCAAATGCTCCCATTTGGAGGTGGTGCTTCTATGTGTAACTCTATGTGTTTCTCTCTCTAAAATAATACATCTTTCCTTTCTCTCACTAGAAGTATCCATCTCTATTCTCCATCTCTCTCTCTCTACTTATCTATTCTATTATATCTATATAACTTGTGTATGATATTATATCAAGGGTCCTAACAAGTGGTATCATTCGCCGGGAGAAGGTGTAGTAGGTGGTTTTTGTTAAAAAATCGATTCAAAAACTTGTTGTTCATCTCGTTTTTTTAAAATTTTTGTACTTTCGTGTTTGTTTCTTGGTTTCTATCACATCTTTGCTTACAAACTTATGCTACAAATCATAACAAACAAAAAGTTTCAAACTTTCTTTTAAAAAAAAAAAAATTATTATGATTTGAACTTTGTACAATTTTTCGAGATCTTTCAAATATTTTGAAAACTGGTTCAAGTTTGCAACTTTCTTTAAGATTTCATCATTTTAAGGATAGTTGTACAAAAATCTTGGATTAAAAACTTGTTCTTGGATAGCTTTCTTTCAATATAAAAACTGCCAAAAATTTCGAGAACAACAAAAGACACATTTTCGAGATTTCTCTTCGTTGCTACTAAAGTGTTACCGATCGTGTACTCAGTGATTTCTCTCTTGTATAAGAAAGAAAACACTTCGACTTTTGGCATATTTTCGAAATTGTATAATTTCGAAAATTTTGAGTGATTGTATTCTCGAAATTGCAATTTTTCGAGAAAACACCAACTTTCGAGAACCTTATTTTTTCGAAAACCTTCAAACTTTCGAGAATACATAAGTTTCGAAAAATTCAAAAAGTTTCGAGATCACAAATTTTCGAGATCACAAACTTTCGAGAACCCACATTTTCGAAAAAAAATTTCGAGATCACAAATTTTCGAGATCACAAGTTTTTCGAGAACACATATTTTCGAAAAATTTCGAGATCAAAAAGTTTCACAAACCCATAGTTTTCGAGAACTGCTTTCTGACAAAGTTTCGAGAACACAACTGTGCAAGTTTTCGAGAATTGAAATTAAACCTATACCTTCTATAAGATCCATTCATCTACACAAGTTTTCGGGAAAAGTTGAGTAAAATTTAATTTTTACAGGAGACTAAACGTTCAATTTTTACGCGAAATTCAAATTTTGGTATAACGGTGAAAATTTTGGCCCAAAATTCAAATTTTTAGGCCAAAATTCAAATTTTTTTCGGTAAAATTTGGCGTCAAAATTTTGTAAACTCAAATTTTTCTGGGTACCTTAGGATTGCATTTTTTAGTGATTTTCAAATTTTGAGAAAGCAAATTTTCGTATTCAATTTTTTTTAGAGGGAAAATTTGAAATCGCTAAAGATCCTTAGAACAACTTTTCACTTTGACTTTAATCAATGGCCACTCACCATGACCATTTCACAAGTATTTTGTACAATGGTTTTGCCTCATTGTTCAAGGAATTAAACATCCAACAACACAATAACAATCTGCAAGAATATGGTTCGAGTATACAGATGGGGAATCAAATGCAATATGCAGGGCAGTATGTTGGAAATCAAATGAATCAGAATGTGCTTAATCACAATGGGATTGATTGTTTCATGATTTCTCACCAGGCAACAACATCAAGCAGTGATTCTGATCTTCCTCCTACCTATGATTCCGATTCATTCCATGAGGTACCAAATTGTGGTAATAATGCTAATCAGTTTGCTCATGAGAAGCCACATTATGTGCCACCTGAACCTAATTATGATACATATGTGGGGGAGCAAGTTAATACCAATGTTAACTATGCAACTCCACACATGGATCCTAATGGAGTTCAAGTTGCACAAAATGGTGCTAATGATGAGGAAACCCGTGCTTTATTTGAATCATTAATAAATAATTGTGGTATTGAAATTGAGAAAGTGAAAAAGGTCAAGCGCGATGTTAAGGCCGCGAATGTAAAATTGATCGCTGAGCTTGAGAGTTACAAAGCAACCGTTAAAGCTTTTGAATTTCATAACAAAAGATTGTCTGAATTAGAAACTGGTTATCAAAATTCCGTTTCAAGAGAACAACAATTGCAACTCAAGTTTGATACACTTGACGTTAATTCTTTCAAAAAGATAAAATATTTAAACGCGGAAATTTCTGATTTACAAAACCAACTTTCTAAACAAAAAACAGCTTATACCAATCTTGAAAAAGAAAGGGATGAGTTGAAAAAGGACTTTGCAAAGAAAGAAGACAAACTTTTGGAAGAAATCGTAGAGTCAGAACACATGATTGCTCATTTAGAAGAATTAGTGGTTAAGTCGGGTCAGTCGAGTCAAACAATGAAAATGATTTCAAATCAAACTAATCCGATTTACCATACGAAACATAAAATGGCTCTTGGTAACAACACCCCTTGTAATCTCAAGAAAGCTCAGCAAGAACAGAATGTTTTGTACAATGGTAATGTGATTTACACCAAACATGATCCTCCTGTCGTTCGAGATTCTGTGCTAACGATTGAACATGTCGAAGAGAGCATAAATAAAATGAAACAAAAGGATTTGAAACCCATTGATTACAACAAATTGAACAAACTTTCGGGAATCACTTTTGTTCCACAAACAGAACCATCTGCGTTTTCCATAAAACGACCATTTGCGAAATTCTTGTCTAAAAAGAAAGTTGTTTCCAAATCTCTTTCAAAAATAGAACAAATGTCCTCTAACAACACTTTTAATACAAGTGAGGCTAGAGAAATTCTGGATGACGTTAAAAAGAGAATTCAAGAACTTCAAAATATTGTTGCTTCAAAAACTACCATCAATATTAACAACTGGCATTCTAGTTTTCATATCGAACAGAAAAAGGTGTTTCAAAACGAAATTACTATCCCTCTGAATAACATCAGTGCAAGGGTAATCCATTTTGAACAAGTTTTTTTAAAAGAAATGGCCGACTTTGTCAAGGACCACAAATCCCTGGTAAACGAAGCTAATGATACTCGTGAAAACATGAATGTTTTGGAAAACCTAAATGATTCTCTCTTCGAAGCTGTTATGATGACTGACATTATGTCCATCATTTTACAAACATATTCTGTTCAAGACGATGAACGACTAAGAGCTGAGACCTCCGCAATTGTTTCCAAATATGAAAATGCTCTTGAAAAACTTGAAAAAGAAAACATGTCATTTTTCAAACAACTTGATCGAAAATCAGAGAAATGCAAGTATGACAAACTGTCGTATGAGCATGCCTACAAGGACATGAAAGAGCAAAATGATCTTTTGAGAGCTCAGCTTATAAGTATAAAAGGAAAGGGTGTGGAAACTAAGTTTGCAAAACCATCGACTTCGGAAAAACCAAATGTTTCAAACACAGTTCAAAAACCAAAAATGTCAATTTCTCGGTTTACACCAAAAGTCGATGAGAAAAAGGATCTGTCAAAACCAGTCACTCCACAACCCTTGCTCAAGAAAAAGGAAATGGAAAAGATTGTTGAAAAACGAAAATTGGTTGTTGAAAGAAACACAAATGTGAGTGCACCTGGCTCTTCTAGGAATAGTACACCAAATGTGACTTCAAAAACTGTTAAAGAGTCTGTTGGTTCTAATGATATTGTCCACAATCACCATCTAGAAGAAGCTAGGAAAAAGGCACAACATCGAAAAGACGGAATTTTAGGTGCAAAACCTAGTGTGATTAATTCTACAAGATTCCAAAGCACTGCTAGTAGTAGTAAACCATTACCTAGGAACAATCTACAAATTACTAGGGATTGGCTTGCATCTAAGAGTAGTGGCACAAAAGAGAATGCTAGGAACGTAGAATGCAATACAAAGAATTCCATAGTCTCATCGAATAACAAACAATTTCCAAACGACTGTAGTGACAAAATTAAAATTGCTGTGTTAAACAAGAATGTTGAATTTGTCTGTCCTACATGTCAAAAATGTGTTTTTTCAGCTAATCACGATGCATGTATTGCACAATTTCTCAAGAAAAGAAAGTCAAGTGTCAGGACACAATCCACTAAGATACCTAATCAAAACAAACCCGTTGATAAGCAGCAAAATGGTAAGAAACCTAATAGGTGGATATCTAAAGGATGTAGTTTTTCCAAAACTGAGACTTCCGCTGCATCTGATAAGAAGACTACGTCTAGATCTTACCTTAGGTGGATTCCCACGGGAAAAGTTTTTAAAACAGTTGGTCTTAGATGGATTCCCACAGGGAAGATTTTTGATAGTTGCACGAAGACAAATAATCGTGATAATCATCAGGATAAGGAAGTAGAAACCATTACAACCGTTGATAGTCAACACCCACAGAGTGATGATTCATGTATTTCTAACACTGTTATTTGTGAAACCTCTTCGTCTTCGGTTGCAGGTGCTTCAACTATCTCAGAACCCAGTTCGTTAGAGGGCTCAAATTCTGTAAATTCTATAAAATCATTCTTTCAATCTTCTATTTTTGATTTTCCCTTTCTTTTATAAAAACAAAAACAAAATACAAAATTTGAAAAACCAACAAAAACAAAATACAAAAATATAAAACTTTCAAAAAATACAAAAACAATATAAAATCAAAAAATCCAAAAATATTCTTCTCACGACATGTCTCTCGTATAAATCAATATTCTGTACGTTTCTAGAAATGTCATTCAACAATGATACGGACATGTACAGATGCTTGAGCGGGAGATCTTTTTAATGTTTTTCTAAAACATGTTGTTTCTCAAAGTTTCTTCACAATGGATTTCGTATACTTCAGTACGAAACCCGAACTTAATTGATGGCTTCTGGACACATCAGTTCAGGACCCGCGTTTCAAAGAAAGGAAAGTGCTTAATCAAAACAATGATTTCAAATATTTTTCGAGCACTTATCCTAAAACGAGTACCAAACACTTATCTGGCTTGAGTTTTCTTTAGAAAAACTTTCAAAATCTTTAAGCTCAAGACCATGATTGTTGATCTAATGATAAATTAGATTTTCAAAATTCTCTTACATTCTGAGCATCACCTTTTTCAAGATTTTTCAAAAAGATTTTCAAAATCTATCAAAATCGGTGCTCATCATCAAAATGACTTGTGTACACCTTACAGTGCACAACTCAATTTTTCAAAGAAAGGAAAGTGCTACGCAAAAATGATTTTCATCAACAAAGTGCACTTATCCTAAAAATGGACACTGTTGTACGCCTCAGTGTGACATTCCTATTCAAACAAAGAGAAGTCTTTGTTTTTCAAAAAAAACCTTGATGCAAAATTCAACAAATCTGAAACTTTTTTTCTCTTTCAGAATTTTGCTTCGAGAAGACTCCTTCCCTCTAAACTTTAAAAAGTTTAACATTCTCAAAAACATATGCGAGTTTTGAGGGGGAGTATTTTATAAAACAACTAAAATGTTCTGATTTCATGCAAAATCAAATCTGTCTTTCTCTCCAAAAAGCTTTTTATTAATCAGTTGATATAAAAAATATCACGCTATGCTATTTTTGAGGGGGAGAAGACATGATTAAAATGTGATCAAAGATGTTTAAAGTTTGTGACTGAATCTCAAAAGAGCTCGACTCAGTAAGTACCAATGAATTGACGAAGCTTAAAATGTCAGTAATCGAAAAGACTTGTCCAGGACGGGTAATAATTTCAAGCTAGTCTAACTAGTGATGTAAGCGTGTCTCGAATAGGACTTGTCTGAGTAGAATGTACCGTATCGAGAGACTTTCTTTGGACTTGACCAGGACGGGTAATAATTTCAAGCTAGTCTAACTAGTGATGTAAGCGTGTCTCGAATTGGTCATGTTCACTGAAAGTGGATCAATTCAAAAGTGCAAACTCCTCTCGCATGTGCAAATTTCTTAAATATTCATGAGCACATGTGAAGGGGGAGTCCTTCAAAAGAAATGCAAAAACTTTCGAAGTGTCAACAATGTGTTTTATTATCATAAACACTTTGAGAGATTTTTCACAAAATGGTTTAATGGTAATGATAGGATAGTCATGGTGTTATAAGGTGACTAAGGTTAGGAAAAACCGTCCAATGATCCGCCAGAGCCGGAGGGATCTACCCAAGGACAATTCCAATAGATTAGAATTAGAAGTCCTTAGGTATGATTGAAAAAAGGAGAAAATGAGAAAGGAGAAAGAAGGGGTTGAAGAATTAAAAAGAAAAGTTATGAAAAAGGGTGAAAAGAAATAGCCCTCCATATGTTCAACCTTAGGGCAGACACCGGGTACAATTCATATGCTACTGGTTGTTACTAAGGTGACACCGGTATTGAAGACAAGACGTCATGGACCCAGTGACGCACTGCACTAAACCTTCTTAACCACTCAAGTTCTCTTAAATGAGCTTGTTTCATTCTCACGAGGAACCGGTGTAATCTATCGACCTGTCTCTTAGAGATGGTTGATATTGAAGCAGGAGACCTCTCCCTAATCTCCGCATAGGAAACCAAATGTACACTTATCGAGTCTAGAGCCTTGAGATTCATTAAAAGATCTCATAGGAACACATGATATTTCTACACTGGTTGTTCAACATTAAGGACACCAGATGTAAACTTTAGAGTCCTACGCAGATCTTAGCAATCTGCCAGAACATTTATGAGAGAATTCACACAAGTGATTCTCAATGATTGAATGGAAATTCCTGCCAGGGTCAACATCAATCAGCCCTGACAGCAGGTCACTTCGGTAATTCTTTATGGGTTACGCTTAGTGTTCGCGGTGGTTTTAAACGGTCTACAGTCGTGGAGTGATCCCCAGCGACTCACCCAGTCATTGAGCTACTTAGTAGGTCTTGTAAGCTCTCTCGAGAGTATCTGACATGGGAACGGCCTTGGTAAGGGTTAGAAGGAGTCTTCACACCATGCTGTTGACGATCTCTAATTTGAACCTGTAAGTACCGGTTGATTTATTGCTAACTGTTTTCATGCAGCTATACTTCATCTCCATGGCGACAGATTCCACATGCTCATACATGCATCTCGAAGTCAAAAGAAAGTTCTCACAAAGATCAAAGCAAAGAAAGGTTCAAAGAAAGATTCTACGCAATATGAAAGAATTTACAGAAGTAACGTGACAAAGATCTGTATGAAAGAATGGAAACTACAAATGCATGTATCACAAAGACTAAAGACGTATGAGCATGTTAGAATGGCAAACAACCACCACAGACGCAGAAGTGACGAAAGGCAGATAACTCCACATCACAAAGGAACAAAGAACGATGAAAAGTCAATCATCAAAGATCACAAAGCATGAAGGAACAAAGAAACTAGCAAAACTATTACACAACAAGACTCAAAGTTCAAAGAGAACAAGCTTCAAAGAACAAAGATCAAGGTCACATAAGAGAGATCTCAATGATCACCCTTAGGGGGAGATTGTTAGCATTGGAAGTGTTGATCATTTATGTCATCAAAGGGAGATCTCAATGATCGTCCCTTAGGGGGAGATTGTTAGCATTAAAAGTGACGATCATTATTGTATCAACGAGTCTTGTAATAATGTTGTAATAGTCTTGTAGTTTTGTTAAGGGTAAACGGGCTTGGTTTAATCTAATATTGTATAAGTTTAGGTCTAGCTCTTTACAAAAGCCCAAGCCCGGCCCATCTCTTTATCTTAGCTATATAAACCTCCAAATGCTCCCATTTGGAGGTGGTGCTTCTATATGTAACTCTATGTGTTTCTCTCTCTAAAATAATACATCTTTCCTTTCTCTCACTAGAAGTATCCATCTCTATTCTCCATCTCTCTCTCTCTACTTATCTATTCTATTATATCTATATAACTTGTGTATGATATTATATCAAGGGTCCTAACAGAGGAAAGAAAGACTCAAAGGATTGGGATTGAGAATGTGGTGGAGTTGGGTGATCATGGTTTTCAAAGTTAGGTTCTCCATAGAGAGGACCATGGATGTCTTTGAAGATTGGATGAAACAACAATGGTTTTGGTTGTTGTGACTCTTGTTGTGGTGGTTGATTGTGGTCAAAAGGATCATTTTGGTCAAGCAATGGCCTTGGTTTTTCATTTGTCAAAGGTGGTGGATTTGTTGATCTTGGTGGAAGATCATTGAGATCTTGTACAAAAGGATGTGGTGATGTTGGAGGAGACCCAAATAACTCCATTGGTTCAAGTTTAAGTAGTGTTGGTGGTGATGGAGTTTTGGATGTTTGGATTGGTGCACTTGGTGGAGTTGGGTCAATGGGTGATTTTGTTGGTGGTGGAGTAGTGAAGTCATTGGGTCCCTTTGGTGATGGAGTTGGAGATGCAGGGTTTAAAAAATGTTCATTTTTGATGGGTGAGGAGAATTCATACGAAGATGAAGAACTTAGGTTGATTGTGTGGTATGAACAAATTGGTTTCACACTTATGTGGGCGGTTCTCCGAATGAGTCGAGATGTTTGAGAGGTGATTGTTGACTTTGTCATTGTTAAGATGGTTGATTAAAGGTTTAGGATCAGAGATTGTGATGGTGATGGTGTGATTTGAGGGTGTTCTACGATGGTTAAATTTATAGAGGTGAAGAAGTATGGGAAGGAGTGTTTGGATTTGATGTTTAACCATACAAAAATGGAGGTTGCTAATGATTTAGAAGATTAATGAAGGTTGTCAAATCATTAGAAGTCAATCCAATGAAAATAGTGGAGGAAGAAGACAAAGATTTGCACTAAATGCTTAGTGGTTTTGTCAAATTGGTTGATGGTATATGTTTCACGGATTGCAAGGAACCTTTGGAAGGGTTCCTTCCCTTATGGGTGAAGGTTCCTTGAGGTGGTTATGGCTAAGTTTGAAATTTGGTGGGAAATGGTTTTCTATGAGTTCTAGAGGCTGAGAATCAATCTAATGATGTTATAAACTAACAAGGCATGGGTTTCTCACCTAAAAGATTGTTTTGAAGTATTGCGGAAATCGAAAGTTTGAAAAATACAAGAAAATTTGCAGGTTGTCTGGCGGAACCCTGCGATAACACAGGCGGAACCCTCCTGAGAGTTCCGGCTGATCCGTTGGGCCATTTCTGGAATTCCAGAAATTTACACTGGCGGAACCCATTTGAGGGTACCGCCAGTTCTGCCAGTCCTGAAAAACAAGGCAGTCCCACGTTTTGACCCGCGAGACGATTTTCAAATTTTTCGAAAACTCCTAAAAACAAAAATATAATTCATATCTGGTTAGGAAATGCAAAAATTAAACACGTAAACACTCATACCATTAGACTTAGAATGGGGGCTAGCGAATTTCAGTATACTTAGTGAAATTTTTCATAAGCATAAAAATTTGACAACACGCTAAATGTTGTTATCCTGCATAGTTGTTAGTTCATACATGTTCCAAATTGTATCAAATATCCTACCAACACACAAATTCATAACACACATTGTTTAAATGACCAAATTGTTCAAATAGCACCTTATGCCAAACACTCATACACACCCGCTCTCATTGACGGTATATCTTCTTCTTGAGCTTTCCAAGGAATCTCCCGAGATTTTTGAACATCCCCTTTGTTTGCTTGAACTCCGCCGACTCATTTGGAATATCCGGAAGTTGGGAAAGGTATTCTAGAGGAGGGAGCCTAGAGTTGGGCAAAGTCTCATCTTCACTTATTGAGGATGATGATGAGGAGGTTGGAGGATGAGGACGTTTTCCTTGGGCTTTGTAGACTCTCTTATCACTTAGTGCGACAAAAGTGTGTGGAATAAGAGAGTAGTCTAGGTGAAGGCCTCTAGTGGTTCCCGGAATGGGGGAAATGAACCTAAAGAGACGGGTCAAGAGCATTCCATTCGGCATAGCCGTTGTGCCTTGCACAGGAATGTCGGCCATTCTCTTGGCCATGTAGTAGGCAAGGTTGAAGGGTTCCCTAACAGACAAGGAGTAGAGCATGTAGCAAAGGCAAACATTGATATGATCCTGGTTTCCTATGGTGCTAATGACATTGGCTCTAAGGAGTTCTTCCCATTTCTTGAATTGGGGCTTGAGTTCATTGAGTTCCATACCATATGGGTCCTTGTTGACCTCATTTCCGGTACGGGTTCTCCTAGTAGTGGCGGTCCTAATGAAGAGGTGGTCACGAAGTTCATTCTTGGACACAAGAGGGGTATCATAGGGATGAATGCGGTCAATGAGTGTGTCAAGCGTTGAGAGGGTATGCTTGTCGGAGTAGATGCAAGTACCACGGTATGGGACACCTAGGATTTGAGCAAATTCATTGAGAGTGAAGGAGTATTGATGACCACTAGCCATGAAGTTAATAGACATGCGACCATACTCATCCATGGAGAGAGTGACGGATGCATAGAATTCTAAAATAAACCTAGGACAAATAGGCTCATCAATTTCTAAGAGACAATCAAAGTTGATGTTTGCAAGTTCCGCAGGTAGTGATGTGCTATGTTTGTTAGTGCAAGTTTTAAATTTGTAAGAGTGAATTACCAAATCTAGAAACAACACATACGAGCAAGTGTACTCATCCGTTATAGCAAGATATGATGGTAAGTCGGGATCGTTCGCAGGGATTTGTGAGTGAATCGAAATATAAGTCTAAAAGTAAATCTCTAATGTACGCAAATATGATAATAAGCAAATTCAATAAATTAAAAACTACACTTGTTTAGACTAGTTTTCTACTTAATGACATATATGATTGTGATAACTTTTGATGACATGTTGGTTGAGATAATTAGATGGTGATCTAATCTATTGTTTCTACAAGTTAAACCTTCGTCAAGATTTTAGTTCATAAAAACAAGCTTTCAGTGTAAACCAATCAATTCAAGATCTATCCAAGGTTCATAAGGTATGGTGGATATCTTAAACACAAGACAAACTTTTATTACCAATCAAATACTCTTAAGAAATGGTCAATACAAAATGTAACCTCTTCATAGACAAAAAGGCCACAATCTTTTATAAACATTTAAACTTTCGTCCTACTAAAGGTTTACAAACAATCCGATTTGACGTTATAAAAGAATTCTTATTACAATCATACTTCTTGTTTCTTTGTTTAGTCAAGAATAATTATGGTGAAAAACAATCATTCATAGACAAATGATTATAACTAGTTGAGTAATAACAAATCTTTCGACCTTTGAAACTATTATCAATTAGTTAACCTTGGCTAAACAAATGTCACGCTGAAACTTAAGGTACAATTGGTTCTTAGGATTGACTTGAAATTGAATTAAAACATGTTATCACAATCATCACTATCACTAAGTATAAAACATCATCAAAACAAGTGTAAAAAGATTACTAGCCACTCATGGAAAACATGCAAATAAACTCAGAATATTTAACATAAGAATCCATGGTTATAAGTCTTACAATGCTTTGAAATTGATAACAAATGACAAGGTATTATTAACCTAAGAGTTGGTGATGATTTCTTGAGATTTTCGGACTCCAAATGTTGCTTCCTTGATCCTCCAAAGTTCCTGGTTCTTTCTGCACGAATTTTCCTCCTTAGAGAGCTAGAAGATGAAAATAATTATGTGTAGTAATGAGAGTAAATGGTATCTTCAATTGTGTGTTGAATGGTGTTGAGTTATGCACTTTTGAAGTCCCCCATAGGCTTGTCCAACACTCTTCGTCATAATTAAGAACTTAAATGCTTGAACTTGGACAATAAGACACTAAAAAGGGCCTAGAATCTTGGGACAAAAGACCAAGATTCGTGCACAAAAGTTGGCAAAAACATGCAGAACTGGCCAACCGATCGGTTACGAGTTGGCACCGATCGGTTGGTGAAAGGTACTTATGGCCATCAAATCGGTTTCACACCAACCGATCGGATGGTAATTTCTGGCAGCTTTGGACTTTGACTTTGACTTGTGTAGCTCTTTATGTACTATCCAAACTTGATTAACTTCTGAACTTGGAACTTTGAGATGACAAAACTTAGGTTCTCTTATGAATTATTTCATAGATTGGACTTTTGAGCTTGGGAATCTTTGTGTAATCGCGTATACTTCATTTCCTTTACTTTTTCTTCATTTTTCCTGCATTTGGCTACATATGCTACAAAAACATATTTTGATATGATTTAGTGGTAAAAGCATATAAAAACAACCAAATAACATACACAAAAACACTAATAACGCTTATAAAAACATGTTAACTTTGAGCGTTATCAGGTAGGTTTGTACCGGCTAGGAAGGATGGGTCAATGGTTCTACCCTCATGGACATATCGTTTTTCTAAGGCTTTGAAAATGTTGATTTGAGCTTCGTAAGGCCTTTGGTTTTGTGGTGTTTGGGTAGGAACTTAATGGTGTCCTTGTGGTCGTAATGAGTCACGGGAGGCATGATGATTCCTAGAAGTAAAATTTCACATTTTAGTCTTAAGTTAGCGACTATAGTAATGTGGATGTTCTAGTGTGTGCCTATATGAAAACAATGTGGAGGTGTGGTTATCTTGACTCATTTTGAGGCTTAAAATGTTTTATAATGCAAGTTTTGTTATAAAACAAAAAATAACCCAAATGCTCCTAGTTCAATGTAGCTTCGTTTAAATGTACCCGAAAATACATATTAGTTATGTATTCCCTTTAGCATTCAAGAGACATTATGCAAGTGATGTTTTAAACATAACGTTTTTATTTTGTATTCACAATGTGAGACGGAAAAAATATTTGTCCTATTTGTGAGAAATTTTTGCAAAAATTTGACATGGAGTGTTTTAGCAAACATGTTTATAACTAGTAAGAATGCAATTCCTAACTATGAGGAACATGATTAGTTTTGTTAAACACCTAATTTCATGCATGAGTTTCTCAAGTTAATGCATAACCCGAAGTTTTTGTTTTTGAGCAAAAATAGAATTCCTAGACTCATATCAGGAGTGTAATCATGTTTAGAATACTTACAATGATGATTGATGAGCAATGTGAATGAAGGAAGGACCAAAAATTCGTAGGTGTGGATGAATGGTGAAGTGAATAGTAGCAGTTTGGAAGTGGTGGTATGAGATAATGGGTGTTTGGTTTAATATAAACTAAAAAAAATTCTACAGGTCAGCGGATACGGCAGAACCGAAAAGAGGGTTCCGCCCGTTTTGTCGCAGGGTTCCGCCGACTCTGCTGAGAAAAAAAATTATTTATTTGTTTTGATTTTTGTGATTTTTGGTCTAATGTTTAGAACTACAACATAGGTTCCATGACTCCTAAGCCTAGCCTAAGAAGGTTAAAAGGTTCTCGTTTAAGAGGTTTTGTGAGAATGTCGGCTATGTTGTCTTCAGAAGAAACTTTCTCGATTGAGATGTTTCCTTTTTGGATGTTGTCACGAAGAAAGTGAGACGGATTTTGATATGTTTAGTTCAGGAATGTTGGATGGGATTTTTACTAAGATCTATGGCTCCTTTGTTGTCGCAAAGAATGGAGATGTCATTTAGTTGAATTCCGTAGTCGACAAGAGCTTGCTTCATTCAAAGAGCTTGTTGACATGCCTTTCCGGCCGAAACGTATTCGGCTTCCGTTGTTGAGATAGCGAGAGCCGTTTGCTTCTTAGAGAACCATGAGGTGAGACAATGTCCAACAAAAGTACAAGTACCATTTGTGCTTTTTCTATCAACATAGTCACCGGTATGATCCGAGTCGGCATACACTATGGTGTCCATTCCCTTTCCTTTGGGTTACCATAAACCTAAATGTGTAGTTCCCTTAATATATCTAAAAATCCTTTTAACGGTTTTAAGATGAGTTGTCTTAGGATCTTCTTGAAAACGAGCACATAGACAAACACTAAACATATGTCGGGTCTACTAGCCGTTAGGTAAAGTAGACTTCCAATCATACCTCTATATTTAGTGCTATCTACGGATTCACTTTCCTTATCCTTGGTGAGTTTTGTTTCCATGGACATGGGCGTTTTGATTGGTTTTGAATCTTCTAGACCAAATTTCTTAAGCATGTCCTTAATGTATTTGGATTGGTTAAAGAAGATACAATTTTCTAGTTGCTTAATTTGGAATCCTAAGAAAAAATTGAGTTATCCCATCATACTCATTTCAAACTCGTCATGCATGATTTTTGAGAAATCAACGCATAATTCTTGACAAGTTGATCCGAATATAACGTCATCAACATAGATTTGGACTATGATAATATGTGTACTGATGAGGCAAAAAATGAACCATTTTTAAGGGGTTATTTAAGCCCGAATTCGAATTTATTTGATCAAATATTGCCCTAAATCGTTCCTTTTGTCATTTTAGGTACTTTTGGGGAGAAATCTGGACAAGGAAGCATTTTGGACGTTTTTGGAGCATAAAAGTGAAGAAAACGGCAAAGTCTTAATTTTCCTTGCTGAGAACAGTACCTGACGGCGTCACAAGCTTCTACATGACGGCGTCAAGAGTAATACAAGAGGTGGAAGTGGATGATACACGTGACGATCCAGAAAGTTTTGTACTAAGGAGATGACGGCGTACCCAAGGCCGTCATGGTCCATATATTAGTGACGGCCCAGAAGAAAATTACACATGACGGCGTCAAAAGTGGATCTAGGTAATCCGATTTCATTATGGGCGGCGAGTTGACGGCGTCAGAATTTCCTTCTTGACGCCGTCACCCTATGTAATCTATATATAGTTTTCCAAATTTCATTCATTAGTGTGCAACTTTTAGGGAAAAACCCTAGGACGAATTATTCCAGCCTTTTCAAGGGTTTCAACCCTTTGAACTTTTCATGTCAATTTGAGATAAGTACTCTTTCAATTCAATCAATATGTCTATGTGTTGCTTGAATATATCTTACACTTGTTTTCAATTTAACATGCTCGGCTAGATCTCTCTTGTGTTTGCTTAGATGTAGTGAAACCTAGATGTTAATTATGGGTTCATTGTTTGTTTATAGTTGTTACGGATGATTGTATTCGATGTTAGGCTTAAGAAAACTGGCAGACTTCCATTGGTAACATGCTTGAACGTCTTAAGAAACATGATCAGAGGTGTACTATGATTTTTGGTTGTATTTAATGTGTAGGAGAATTCTAATGATCCCATGTTAGGAGCTTCTAACGGCTCGACATAGGAGTGAAGTAGGATCCTACAGAGTTAGGGAATATTGTAAACGGCCCTACGACTAGTATTAAGGAATACGACCCGTCATCCATGCAATTATAACAAACTATCAAAATGTAAAAGATATCTAGGGAGTAATGAAACCTAAGTAAACACAACTTTTCCCCTCATTGTTTACACCACACTAGTATAATTAGATTTATTTTCATTTCTGTTATTTTATTTTGATTGCATCTTTAGTTAATTGGGTTAGTTGGCTAGCAACTAATTCCGCCCACTCTTCCAAAACCCGAGATTTTAATTGCTTTTATAAAAATATAAAAATACAAAAAGAATCATTCCTCACCTCTAGACCTAGTTTTTATGCTTTCTGATCCTAGCGACACTATTCCTGAGTTGAACGATCAATCCCCCGGGTACTTGTCACTATACTATACTACAACGATCAGGTACACTGCCTGGTGGGGGTTGTAAGCTTCTCGAGATCCCTCGAGAGGTAAAACATGGTGCGATTCCCACGTACATCAAGTTTTTGGTGCCGCAGCCCGGGGAATAATTATTGTCTAGGTTAGGATTTCTTTTTATTAGGTCTACTTGCTAGATTCCTTTCTAGCAAGATTTTATTTTTATTTCTAGGTTTTTTTTAGTCTATCTTTTTCTTCGTGCCTTTGTTAGTAAATTTAATTCATTGACTATTCCGTTGACCATTATGGAAAACGCGAATCCACCCCTTTCCCCTAGAGAAGTGGCTTTGTTGCGTGAACAGATTGAGAATGAGATTAGGGAACTTAGGGAGCTTAATAGGTTAATTAGTGTTGAGCTCGATCATGCATTTAGTGACCTAGCGACCGCCTTGTATTCAAATAAGGACCTAGGACCTAATGATTCTGAGGATGTGGTTGAGGAACTTGAGGAAATGGAGATAGATCGAAAGCTAGATGACTATTTTAATCTATACACCACTAAGGAGGAGATTGCGTACTATAATAATCTTATTGATAATCCTCGACCTCCTTTCACTAGAATTGAACCTAAGATAAAGAAAGGCGATCCTAAGAATGCGAAGATACCATGTATGATTGGGTATAAACACATTGACAATGCTTACATTGATTTTAAATCCCCAATCAACATTATGTCCACAAGTGTTTTTAATGATATAGTGAAAACAAGACTTGGACCTAGAAGAGATCCCAAATACCCCGGTGGAGTTTGTAACTTTTTCGGGAGAATTAAAGGTCTACATATCTTTGTTGGGAACTTTACTTATGTCACTAACTTTATGGTTGTTGAAGACCTAGCTAGTGTTATTGATTGTCGATTATCCCATGTTGTGTTTGGTAAACCATATGTTGAAGAATCCAAGTTAGAATATGATGAGATAGAAGGGACAATCCGATTTGCTAGTGAAACCGATAGGATCACATATAGGATGCCTAATAGAATGAAAGAATTTCGTTTTGTGCCTTGATTTGACATGGACAACATTGGTGCTTTTGAGGACATCAATGAAGAGGATAAGAAAAAGGGCATGGACCATATATAGGAGAAGAAAAGCCTTTTCTATAAAGATTGCTTGACTCTAGGACCGAAATATAAAGTTGATAAGGAATTTTTCATTAGGATTATAGGAGAAATTGAGAAAAAGGTGGTTGGTCTCTATAAAGAACATTTACAATCGGGTCCGGAATACAAAACTAAGATTGGAGATAACCCAGAGAATGAGACCAATGATGAGGTCACGTAATTGCCCATGACCTTGAGTCTAGCTACATGACTCGTAAAAAAAGAAAAGCGCTTCTTGGGAGGCAACCCATCTTTTGTGTGATTTTTATTTGTTTGATTGTTATTTGTTTCCGTATGCATGCTTTATTTTTATTGTTGGTAGATCAAGTTTCAAAACTAAAATTGTGAAAATGCTTTATTTTGTCATTTAACTTCGTCTTAACTTCATATAAAGGTATTTTGCAAAAGATAAGTGTAAGGGGAAACCCCAAATTTGTTTTTAAGAATGAAATTGATCATGATTCTCCACAATATTAAATGGACATGTGTATTAGTACTTGTTAGAGTCAAATGCTTGTATCGAGTCATAATGATGTTTTGCAGGATTTTCCAGGAAGTAGGACATAAGTTTTTCCAGAAACTTAACGTAAAGATTTCTGCAGATCATTTCTGATAGCGTCAGGAGTTAAACTCCTGACGGCGTCATGTGTAAAATTCTGGAAATTTTGCGAGTTTTGTTTTTCTAACGGAGTCTTAAAGTTTTTGTTAATTCTTTAGTTTTATAAACTCCAGGAAATCTGCAAACATTCATTCCACAAGAATTATATCTTACATTGTTTTCTAGGATTTGTTAGTATATATAGATTGCCGCCGATTTTACGCGAGGTTGCCTTGTTTGTTTTCTCAGGTTTAACAGGTTATATATGACAAGAAGATGATTTATTTTTCTGGAATGGAAGCTTTGAATGTTCATTTTCTTGGAGGAAGATCTAACCTTGTTACCACACTATCCACACCGAACGAATCAGGGGAGTATTTGCTTTCATTCTTTTACCTATTTCACTTTTACATTCTTTATTTGAACATTAGGGACAATGTTCATCCTAAGTGTAAGGGGAGGGTAAATGATGATACCTTATAGGATAGTATTGCACTTGAGTTTGTTTGTTCGATGGTAGGTGTGTAATAAAACTAAGAGAAATACTTGCTAGTGTAATTTTAGTGCCAAATTTAAATTTTTTTACAACATTTAGGAGTGAAACTTTAGCCTAAACAAGCGTCTCATGGATAGGAGTTGTATGACTAGCACAAAACCTTATATATAACAGGTTATATATGACAGAGTGGGTTTGTGTGAGGTGGTTTAGAGAGTAGGTGATGAGCTGGGATAGACAGGTGGATGAAGAGAGGTGGCAAAAACCACCCTGGTATTGGTGTTTCAGGGAGAGGGAGACGGGTAAACAGTGGTTGTGGTATTTGTGGGAGGGGTTGACCATTTGACCCCGGTTTAAATAATTAAGGGATTGGGCTTTTGGTGTTTGGGCCTGGGAAAGGGGTGGGCTTGGTTATGTTGTGTTTGTTTATTTGGATTTGGATTTTGGGTTTATGATATTAATAGGGTCCGGTTTGGTTGTAGTGTAAATAAGCCCAAGGACCATTATTGTAATTTTCTGAATTATGAAGGGTCAAACATGTAACTTTCCAAAATTAATCAAAAGGATCTATTTTGCCAAGTAGTGAATAGTTCAAGGGTTTATTTTTATAAATTTCCAATTTATAAAACCCGAGGACTAAAATTGCCAATTTTGAAACTTAAGTGGTAAAAGTTGCCAATTTGTGAAAACTTTTATCCTGGGACTAATATTGAACAAATTTGATTTCCCATGGACTAAAGTTGACTTTTCTTTCATTTTAAACCTCCAGGGACTAGCTTTGCCAATTTGTGAAACTTGAGGGATTGAAACTGTCAATTTTGTAAACTTTGTTTGTTTTGCACTTGTTTTCAATCCTTTTGTATCTGAATCACATAAAAACACATTTCAATGATATTTGTAGCATTTTGTGATATTTCAAAGTATTTTTGGCAGATTTTGCAGTCTAAATGTTAAAGAAATGATGAGTATTTAGACACTCATCAATCCCCCACACTAAACTATTGCTAGTTTCTAGCAATCTTTTATGAAAATTTAGTGGATTTGTAGACTCTTTACCAAAAGCCATTACTTCTGGAGTAGCCAAATGTTTTAGTTCAAGTAAGAACTATGGTACACTGATAACCATGTGATTTTGAGCAAACCACCAGCTGTCAACGGATTTGATTAGTCTTTACCAGAAGTCGTTTGCTTCTGGACTAGCCAACTCTTGATGTAGTTATCATCTTGGTGAGTCAATTACCAATTATGGTTTTCCACTGCCTTTACCACAAGCCATAGCCAACTCTTAACTTTTTAAGATATGGAGAGTTGAATTCCATACAATTCTGGGCAAATTGTCAGCCATCAACGGTTTTGAGATATCTTTACCAAGAGCCGTTTGCTCCAGGATAAGCCAGTCCTTTTGTCGTTTAGACATGGTGGACTGATAACCACAAAAATTTGAAGCTCAAGTGAAAAAATTTTGAAAATTTTGGCCAAAAACGGGGGTACTAGAAGGTATAATGTGATAAAATTCGCTAGAATTCCCCCCACACTTAGAATTGAATATTATCCTCAATATTCAAAGCACCAGCTATTAAGCCGACCCTTTGAACGTAAAAAGGCAATATTCTAAGCTAACTGTGAAAATACTATTTTTCACTTTATTTATATATACATGCAAACACACATTTTTTTTATTACTTATATACATATATACATTGCAAACAGTAGGGGACGGCCAATTCCCCACACTTGAGTATTAGAAAGTAGAAGGAAGTCAGAGATATGGGTGAAAACCCATATTGTGCTACTGTTTTTTTCATCGAGTCGCTAGCTTGACTCGATCCCCGAATTTAATTGTCCTTGGGGAAAGTTTGGAGATCCGGGACAACCATGGATGGTATGTCCTCTCCAAAGTAGTGTTTCAAACGATGCCCATTCATTTTAAAACATGGACCGTCATTTTGAGATAACTCGACGGTACCATATGGATAAACCTTTGTGATAGTGAATGGGCCAGTCCAACGGGTTTTGAGTTTACCTGAGAAGATCTTTAATCTAGAATTAAAGAGAAGGACTCGATCACCAACGTTAAAAACGCGGTTCTTTAATTTTGAGTTATGAATCTTCTTTGTCTATTCTTTATAGATCAAAGTGTTCTCGTAAGCCTGATCACGTAGTTCATTTAATTCATTCATTTGAACTTTTCGGTGATCACCCGCAGTTTTGATGTCAAAGTTGGCATGTTTCAAGGCCCAGTAGGCTTTGTGCTCAAGTTCCATCGGAAGATGACATGTCTTTCCGTACACAAGCTTGTAAGGCGTACACCCAATGGGTGTTTTGTAAGCTGTACGAAAGGCCCATAGTGCGTCATCCAATTTATCCGACCAGGCAGCACGGTTTTCTCCTACAGTCCTCTCAAGTATCCTTTGGATACCATGGTTTGAAACCTCCACTTGCCCACTTGTTTGTGGGTGATACGCGGTAGAAAGACGGTGAGTTACACCATACTTTTGCATGACTTTGTCAAATTTGTCATTGCAGAAATGCGTACCACGATCACTTATGATAGCACTTGGAGTTCCAAAACGGGCAAAAAGAGATTTCAAGAATTTCACAACAACTCGGGCATCATTTGTGGGTAAAGCTTTCGCTTCAACCCATTTTGACAAGTAGTCAACAGCCACAAGTATGTATTTGTTTCCTCTAGATGATGGGAATGGCCCCATAAAGTCAATGCCCCAGATATCAAAGATCTCACAGACTTGAATAGCATTTTGTGGCATCTCATTTCTTTGTGAAATGTTTCCGTGACGTTGACAAGCGTCATAGGTTTTAATGAGATCCTAGACATCCTTATAAATTGTGGGCCAGAAGAATCCGGAATCAAATACCTTTTTGGCGGTGTAGTTGGGATTATGATGGCCCCCAGTGGGTCCAGCATGGCAAGCCTTGAGAATTTCAGTGGCTTCCTGCCCATACACACACCGTCGGATGACTTGATCCCTCACAGATTTTGAATAAATAGGGGTCGTCCCAGAAGTAATGTTTGACATCCTTAAAGAATTTATTCTTCTGCTGGGTTGACATCCCTTTCACAACAAAGTTACCCGCATGGTAGTTTGCGAAGTAAGCAAACCATGGGGTACTAGAATCTCCACGAAAAGCAACCGCATTGAGTGTTTCGAGAGGAAATGTTTCATTTATTTCCTTTTTCTCATACACATCTTAATGAGGGTTCTCTAATCGGGACAGATGATCAGCAGCAAGGTTCTCAGCTCCTCTTTTATCACGAATAATGATATCAAATTCCTGAAGGAGGAGAACCCAACGGAGCAATCTCGGCTTTGCATCTTGTTTTGCAAAGAGATATTTTAGAGCCGAGTGATCCGTATACACTACGCATTTCGTCAAGATTAAGTATGTCCGAAACTTTTCCAAAGGATACACCACAGCTAATAATTCTTTTTCTGTAGTGGTGTAATGAGTTTGAGCTTCGGTCATAGTTTTGCTTGCGTAGTAGATAGGCTGAAAGTGTTTCATTTGCGTTGCCCCAAGACGGCACCGATAGCAAAATCACTTGCATCGCACATGAGCTCAAAGGGTAAATCCCAGTCGGGGGCAACGAGAATGGGTGCTTCAGTAAGATTTTTCTTCAATGTTTCAAAAGCTTCGATGCACTCTGGCGAGAAGATAAAAGGAGCATCCTTCTCGAGGAGATGAGTCATAGGCCGGGAGATTTTAGAAAAATCTTGTATGAATCTACGATAGAAACCGGCATGACCCAAGAAGCTCCTAATACCTTTGACGGTAGTAGGGTGAGGCAATTTAGCAATGACATCAACCTTAGCTCTGTCAACCTCAATCCCATTCTTGGAAATCTTATGGCCGAGGACAATGCCCTCTTTGACCATAAAATGACTCTTTTCCCAATTTAGACATAGATTGGTGTCCTCACACCTTTTCAGCATGTTTTCTAAATTGGTGAGACATGTTTGGAATGAATCCCCAATGACCGAGAAGTCATCCATAAAGACCTCCATTGTTTTACCGATCATGTCGGTGAATATGGCCATCATGCACCTCTGGAACGTACCCGGAGCATTACATAAGCCGAAAGGCATACGTTTATAAGCAAAGATTCCATAAGGGCATGTAAAGGTAGTCTTTTCTTGATCCGATGGATCAATGGGGATTTGAAAGTAACCTGAGAAACCATCAAGGAAACAATAGTACTTGTTTCCTGCTAATCTCTCAAGCATCTGATCCATAAAGGGCAGCGGAAAGTGGTCTTTGCGGGTGGCGTCATTCAACTTACGATAGTCAATGCAAACACGCCACCCAGTAACCAGCCGAATTGGAATCAACTCATTTTCCTCATTAGTGACAACAGTAATGCCACCCTTTTTTGGGACACAATGGATGGGACTAACCCATGGATTGTCAGAGATGGGGTAATCAATCCTACATCAAGAAGTTTGAGAACCTCTTGTTTAATAACATCATGGATTTTTGGATTCACCCGTCTTTGATGTTGCACTGCGGGCTTGAAGTCATCCTCCATTAAGATTTTGTGTGTACAAAAATCTGGGTTAATACCCTTAATATCGGAGAGCTTCCAAGCAATTGCTTGCTAGTGTGACTTCAAGACCTTTATGAGAGCAACCTTTTCCTCATCACTTAAACCTTTAGCAATAATGACTGGTAATTTATCATTACCTTCCAAAAATGCGTATTCAAGATGAGGAGGTAAGTCCTTGAGCTTGACCTTAGGAAATTCATCGTTTTTATCAACCGATTTAATTTCCCCATTATGAAGTTCTACGGGAGGGAGTGGAGGAGAATTGTCCTGATTTAGCAATTTCTCAAGATGAAGAATATCTCCCTCCAGATCAATCTCAGTCTTATCAATTCCCTCTGGAACAAATAAGCATTTAGCTTATTTGACAGGCCAAATAGGCCAAATGAGCACAACTGCAGCCCTCTATGGAGGTCACTAGGGGGTTCAGGAGTCCAAAATTAAGGATGAACCTTCAAGGTGGCCTGGAGGGCTTTCAAAAGAGCCAATAAGCACTTCCTAAGGTTCAGTAATAAGCCAATAATAAGCACTTGAAATAAGGCAATAATCCTGAAATACTAGTGTGCAGGGCTAAAAACAGGCTACTTACAGAGGTGTGTGGGGTCCACACAAGTGATCAGAGATCCAAATAAAGGCTTGATTTGTAAAGATAAGCTGTAAGGCTTTCAAATAAGCCAAAAATTAGGTCTTGAATCTCACAAATAGGAAAGATATGCTTAATTGAAATTAAGCCAAAAACCCGAGTCTCAGAATACTTGGTGAAATAATCAAACTTAAATGAACTGATTCCTAAGTCTAAATATGTTCACAAGTACCAAATAAGCACTGATTCAGCTAAATGGCTAATTGGGGTTTTCAAAAAGTCAATAAGCTAAGGGTGGGGCCCACTAGTGAACCAGATATGGCCTATTGAAATTAAGTCACTTATACTAATGACTCAGTATAAAGAGTTGAAATAAGCAAACTTTCAAGGCCAAATAAGCTATGCTACTTAGTACTGAGATTCAATTTTATGATTAATCCTAAAAGCACTACTGATGAGCTTTTCAAAAAGCTAAAAATCAAGAGCTAAGGTTTTGGCTTGCACCCTGGAGGGGGGTTTGAAAGTTGACCAAAAACCAAATATGCCCTGGTGCAGGGCATTACCTTGCCCTGCAGGTCTTTTCACAGACCCAAATAAACACTTCCAAAAATTCCAAAAAATAAGCTGAACATGGATTTTGCAAGTTTAGGTGATAGACTTCAACTTGTAAAAAGCTCAATGTCTGAAACTATCCTCAAAATTCAGGAAAATTCCTTGAATTTTTGGATTTTTGACAAAGCTATAAATTTTGACTTTTGAATATCTTGATTATGTTGACTTTGGTGAGTTTAGATCTGATCCTACTGACTAATTATGTTGTAATATGTTATAATTAAGCTATATTACCAATTAATGAACCACTGTGATGAAGATGAAACTTTAAATCCTAACAGTTAACTAAAATGGAAAGATCAAAAGTGATTTTGACTTTTATCCTTACAACTATTAAAAACTTGTTTGATATGGTCTAATAAGGGTCAGAGTATGATGTGTGAACAACAATTGAGCAATGAGATCAAATGAAACACTACTACACAGTTAATACCAAACACCCTTGAATCCACATAATACTATTGAAACTTGATTCAAATGGATACAAACTAAAATCTAATGATCACTACTTATCTAATAAACAATAATAAAGCAAATTTAGCAGAAATGAACTACTAGTTAACACAAATGAGCACAACACAGATTTGGAGCAAAATCTTACAAATGCCTTCCAAGCTAGCTTCCAATGAACCAGAACCAAACAACAATCCCTAATGGCTTCTACAAGCCTACTAACCCAGGGCCATCAATAATCCACCCTGCTCCATTGTTTAAACATCTTCTTCATCAAATTTTATTTTTCACTTATTTATTTGTTTTTTTTATATATTTTTCTTTTATATCTAGAACTGAGTTTTATGATTTCTAATAGCTTTCTATAAGCTATCTAGGAGCTTATGTTGGTTTGTGAGTCCAGAATAACATCAAACAACAACATTCACATCAATATGAAATTTTTAGCTTTTTAGTGCATAAACTGAGTTAAACAAGATAACTTGAAATTCAAACTGAAAAGAGATTTTTATTATACTGAGAACATGAAATACAAAGCTTGAAACTTGATTAATACACTGAAAATTGAAAACTAATTAATTCGACACTAAGAAATTTAAATTACACTAGATTGATATCCACATTGCTTCATCTTTGCTTTATATTCATCTTTTCTGACTTTCAAGACTTCTTTGCATCTTTCCCACCACCTTTTCACCATTGATTCACTGTAATTCATCCTAGCCATCCACATGGCATTTTTGGCGCCAAAATTGAAACAGGTGGATTAGGGTAGTTTCTTTGCAATTAAAGAATTTTGGGAGTTTTTAGAGGTGTAGGGGACAAGGGAAAAGTGTTTTAGATGAGTTTGGGCATGTTGCCCACAAAAACAGGGTTTGTGAGTGAAACAGTTGAAGCCTGAAGGTGGGGAAGCATTTAAGGCAGAGTGGGTTTGTGTGAGGTGGTGTAGAGAGTAGGTGATGAGCTGGGATAGACAGGTGGAGGAAGAGAGGTGGCGAAAACCACCCTGGTATTGGTGTTTCAGGGGGGAGGGAGACGGGTGAACAGTGGTTGTGGTATTTGTGGGAGGGGTTGACCATTTGACCCCGGTTTAAATAATTAAGGGATTGGGCTTTTGGTGTTTGGGCCTGGGAAAGGGGTGGGCTTGGTTATGTTGTGTTTGTTTATCTGGATTTGGATTTTGGGTTTATGATATTAATAGGGTCCGGTTTGGTTGTTGTGTAAATAAGCCCAAGGACCATTATTGCAATTTTCTGAATTCTGAAGGGTCAAACATGTAACATTCCAAAATTAATCAAAAGGATCTATTTTGCCAAGTAGTGAATAGTTCAAGGGTTTATTTTTATAAATTTCCATTTTATAAAACCCGAGGACTAAAATTGCCAATTTTGAAACTTAAGGGGTAAAAGTTGCCAATTTATGAAAACTTTTATTCAGGGACTAATATTGAACAAATTTGATTTCCCATGGACTAAAGTTGACTTTTCTTTCATTTAAAACCATCAGGGACTAGCTTTGCCAATTTGTGAAACTTGAGGGACTGAAAGTGTCAATTTTGTAAACTTTGTTTGTTTTGCACTTGTTTTCAATCCTTTTGTATCTAAATCACATAAAAACACATTTCAATGATATTTGTAGCATTTTGTGATATTTCAAAGTGTTTTTGGCAGATTTTGCAGTCTAAATGTTAAAGAAATGATGAGTATTTAGACACTCATCACCACCTCATATTTTTGTACCAACTTGTAGATCGGGACTCCCCCGTCACTCCCGTACCACCTACGCACCCCCAAACACCCCGACGCACCCCCACGCATTACCACCGCCGCGACAACATCACCACCGTCACCCTCCTTGTTTTTCTGACGGTAACACCACCCCCACCACTTCTTTTATTATTTTTGATTTTAAAACAAAACCCTAGTTCTTATTTTATTTAAATTTCGGTTTTAATATTAAAACCTTTTTCAAAAATGTTTTTATTAAATGTTTTTACACCAAAAATCTCGTGTGGCTTCTTGTTGTTTTTGACCCGCCGCGACTCGATATGATATCACTAAGTCAACTCGTGACTCGGTGAGGGTTTGGGTTTATTATTGATTGTGTGATCGAAATGGTGACGAGAGGTGTTTATTTTCGGTTTGGATTTAATATTAAGGGTCTGTTTCGTTTGCATTGTGCTTGGCAGCCACGAACCACCACTACCGCGCCTTGGGTGGTGGTGGGGAGTAGGGGTGTAAACGAGCTGATGCGTGGGAATTGCACCAGGCATTACCTCTCAAGGGATCTTGAGAAGCTTACAACCCCCACCAGGCAGTGTACCTGATCGTTGTAGTATAGTATAGTGACAAGTACCGGGGGATTGATCGTTCAGCTTAGGAATAGTGTCGCTAGGATTAGTGTTGGGAATTCTGTGAAGTAAGAATTCTGCTGCTGTTTCTGCTGACGGTTCCTGCTGAAGCAGTGTATCTTCTGAAGACTAGTTTCAGCTTTATTAGTTTCTGCGGATATAATATTTCCGTATTTTATGTAATGTAGTTTGGATATGCATGAGTTTATTTAGGAAGTGATAATGCATATCTTTTTGAAGTTTTAGAATATACGTTTCTTGAGAAACGGTTTAGGGTTCCTTGAGTATAAAAGGAACACACGGTTTATGTATTGAACAACTTTTAGAGAATTCTTAATATTATTAAAAAGATCCATAGAGGATCAAGAGTTCTTAGTATCAAATTTGTGTTTTGTTTCCGCTTTATAAATACAAGTTGCAGAGATTGTCTATTAGTGTGTTATTGATTACAGTGACATTACTAACGATTCTAGAGTCCTCAAGAAGATCTATCAAGGTCTATAGTTCAACAAGTATTGTTGGGAATTCTGTGAAGTAAGAATTCTGCTGCTGTTTCTGCTGACGGTTCCTACTGAAGAGTTGGTTCCTGCTGAAGCAGTGTATCTGCTGAAGACTAGTTTCAGCTTTATTTGTTTCTGCGGATATAGTATTTCCGTATTTTATGTAATGTAGTTTGGATATGCATGAGTTTATTTAGGAAGTGATAATGCATATCTTTTAGAAGTTTTAGAATATACGTTTCTTGAGAAACGGTTTAGGGTTCCTTGAGTATAAAAGGAACACACGGTTTATGTATTGAACAACTTTTAGAGAATTCTTAATATTATTAAAAAGATCCATAGAGGATCAAGAGTTCTTAGTTTCAAATTTGTGTTTTGTTTCCGCTTTATAAATACAAGTTGCAGAGATTGTCTATTAGTGTGTTATTGATTACAGTGACATTACTAACGATTCTAGAGTCCTCAAGAAGATCTATCAAGGTCTATAGTTCAACAAGTGGTATCAGAGACAGGAGAGAGTCTCTGCCATACTAAGAAACACAAATCTTACACCTTTTCAATCCAAACAAATCAACAATCATGCCTGGATCGGATGATGATGTAGATACAATCCAGAACATAAACACCACTTCTCTTCAACAACTCAATCTCTCCAACAGTAATGCTAAGTTTCCATACTTGAAGAATGCAGAAGATTATCATCTGTGGTCCATGAAGATGCAGAACTGGTCATAAACATTGATTGGAATCTGTGGGAGGTTGTTAAGAAAGGGAATAGTCTGAAGAAGCATGTTACAGATGCTGATGGAGTTGTTACTATTGTAGGACCCAAAACTGCTGAAGAGATTCTGGCTGTGTAGAGGGAGAGTAAAGTCAGAACTATTTTGCTCCAAGCTATACCAGATGACCATATGGGTGACTTCCATTTTATGGAGGATGCCAAGGACATTTGGATGGCTATAAAAGCAAGATTTGGTGGGAATGAGGAATCAAGAAGGCTGCAGAAGTCTATGTTGAAGCAAAAGTTCCAAGAATTTCAGATATCTGAAGAAGATGGAATTCATAAGGGTTATGACAGGTTTCATCGAATATTGAGTCAACTTAATCAGTTGAAGGCTAGACCCGACAATGAAGACTGCAATTCTAAATTTCTGAGATCTCTGCCACCATCTTGGTTACAAGTTTGTATTGCTCTCAAGACCAAAGGTGGGTTGGACATGATGTCTTTTGATGACCTCTACAATAAGCTTAAATCACTTGAGCCTGATGTTAGAAGTCTCATTCGTCCATCCACTCATTCTGCATTTGTTTGTGCCTCTACTAAACCTGTGCATCAAGCCTCAAGTTCATATTCATCAGGTGCATCTTCTCAAACTTATAATCAAACTGCTCCTAAATCAAGATCAAGTAGTGTGTTGGAGGATCTTATTCATTCATTTGTGGCTGAATATGAACCTCAGCAGTTTATTGCTTATGAGGACTTTGAACAGGTAGATCCATTGGAAATAGAGGAGATGCACTTGAGATGGGAGCTTGCAATGATCTCAATGAACATCAGAAGGTTTGAAGCCAAGTCTGGAAGAAAGTTTGGTTTTAATGGAAAAGAAGCAGCAAGGTTTGATAGAAGGAAGGTTAAATGCTACACTTGTGGTCAAGTGGGACATTTTTCAAGAGAATGCAAAGAAAGAAAGGCTGGAGATGAAGTTAGATATGGCTCTTATCCATTGGAAGCAGGGAATAACAAGACTGTACCTTCAAAGGCAATGGTGACTCTAGATCACCAAATTGATTGGGCTGATCATGAACCTGCTGGAGAGGAAGCTTCTACTTCTTCACAAGTGAATCTGCTGGCATTCACACCTTCAGAAGACAAGAAGGAGCAAGTCTCCTTGATGGGAATCTCTCAGGTAACCAACTGTGTGTTTGGATGTAGTGTTAGATACAATGAGCTTAAACAAGAATTTGATGAATTGAAACCAAAATACAATGAGTGTTATGTTGAAGTAGAGTCTTATAAAATGGCTTTAAAAACATTAGAGAAACAAAAAGTATGGTTTCAAAAGAATCAAGTTAAATATGATGAAAAAATAAGAGTTCTAGAAAGTAATTTAGAGGTTGCTAAGATAGAATTAAAACGTACTGAAAAAGAGAAGTCTGATTTAGAAAAAGAAAAACAAGAGTTACAAGCTAAATTAGATAAAGAGATAGCTGGTCGTATGAAATAGCAGGAAGGGGCATCTAATTTAAGTAAATTAATTGATGGTCGCCAATCTGTTAGGTCTAGAAAGGCATTAGGATATGAGAAGTATATAGACCCTGAAGAGCTGACCTATCCTGATATGTCTAGTGTTTTTGACCCTGAACCAGCCTTAGCTTATCAAACACCTGTTAAATATGTTAAGGAAGGGGGAATGAATGCTGTGCCTGGACCTATAAGAGGGGAACACATGCCTATAGACTTGTCCAAACCTTCTGACTTTGATGGATCACATCATTTATATGGCAAAAAGTCAACTGACTTACAAGACCCTATTGTGAAATCTAATGACTTTGTCTCTTGTTGTAACAGTGACAAGTCTTCTGATGAAGGGTCTACCTCATTTGCTAGCTGTGATTCAAGTGAGACGTTGGACCTGCCCAAGACCATGCCCAAGACCACTCCCAAAACCATACCAAAGACATCACCCAAGACTCCTCACAAGCCTTCTAGAGTTGCTGCTGATAACAAGACAATTTCTACTGAAGACTTATTTTTAAATTCTTTGCATAATAATACTTTTGGCTTTGTTAAAAACAATTCTGTTTGTCATGGTGATTTGAATACTTTTTCATGTTATGGAAATTCTTTTGGTTTGAATAAATCTTCTAAAAGGAAGAAGTGTTTTGTGTGTGGAAGTAAATATCACTTGATTAAGGATTGTACATATCATGAGCAAAGAATGGGTGCATGTGGTAGTCAAAGAAAAACTAGGCAAATGTGGAAGAATGTTAGTGAAATACCATCTTTTGTTCCACATCAGCAGAAACCTAATTCTGCTGAATCTCATTTTTTATGGAGAAGAACCAGTACTAGACCATATGTTCGACCCACTAGTTCTTTCTTTTACTCAATGTGTAATGGTGGTGGGAAATGGAATACTGCTGTGAAGCCCTCAGCAGATTGTTCTTGGACAAAGAAGGGACCTAATATGTATTACAGGCCCAAGAACAATGGTGGATCTAAAACATCTACATGGCCTGTTACTAATGATCCACAAGGCAGGCTCAAGTCAGCAATGACTTGAGTCTCCAATGTGTACTAATTTTGTAAATTTTGTTGTTGTTGTAGGAACATCCTTTGAAAAGTACTGAAGTTGGTATTGTTGATAGTGGTTGTTCTAGAAGTATGTCAGGGAACAGGGATAAGATGCATGACTTTGAGCCCATTGAAGGAGGAGGCACTGTAACCTTTGGTGGTGGAGATGGCAAAATTACAGGGAAAGGAACCATTAAGACACCCTTGTTAGACTTTGAAAATGTTTACTATGTGAAGGAACTGGAGCATTTTAATCTAATCTCAGTATCACAAATTTGTGACACTAAGCATAAGGTTTTCTTCTCTGAAGATGAGTGTCTTGTACTTTCCAAGGACTTCAAACTCCCAGAAGACACAACTGTATTGCTGAGAGTTCCTAGACCCTTCAACTTATACACATTCAATCTGAATGATGTTCAGCCTGAAGGTGATCTAACATGTTTGGTAGCCAAAGCTTCCCTGGATGAATCTAATAAATGGCATAGAAGAATGGCACATGTGAATTACAAGACCATCAACAAGTTATCCAAACTTGGTCTTGTTAAGGGCCTTCCTTCTAAACTCTTCACCAATGAACACAATTGTATTGCTTGCAATAAGGGAAAGCAACACAGAGCCTCTTACAAAACAGTCCAAGCAGTGAGCACCATTTCAGAACCTCTTCAGTTGCTGCACATGGATCTCTTTGGTCCTACCCCCATTAGAAGTATTGATCACAAGTACTTCTGCCTGGTTATCACAGATGATTATAGCAGGTTTTGCTGGGTGTTCTTTCTCAAAACTAAGGATGAAACAACTCCAATCCTGAAAGACTTCATTATCTTAGTTGAGAACCAGCTGAATAAAAAGGTTAAAGGAATTAGGTGTGACAATGGTACAGAATTCAAAAATGTTGTCTTCATAGAATTCTGTAAGTCTAAAGGGATTAGAAGGGACTATAGTACTCCAAGAACTCCACAACAAAATGGGGTTGCTGAAAGGAAAAATAGAACCCTCATTGAGGCAGCAAGATCAATGCTTGCAGACTCCAAACTACCCACCATGTTTTGGACTGAAGCAGTAAGTACTGCATGTCATGTCTTGAACAGGGTTTCAATCACTAGACTTCATGTCAAGACACCTTATGAACTTCTCACTGGGAAAGTTCCACACATACATTACCTTAAGCCTTTTGGATGCAAAGTGACTATTTTGAATACTGCTGATATACTGGGTAAATTTGATGGGAAAGCTGATGAGGGATATATAGTTGGGTATTCAGCTCATAGCAAGGCCTATAGGGTTTATAATCTGAATGCTAAAAAGATTGAAGAGACCCTTAATCTGAGATTTCTTGAAGATCAGCCTAATATTCAGGGACAAGGCCATTCTTGGTATTTTGACCTAGACTATTTGACTGACTATTTGGGTTATACTAGGCATGCTTCTAATCCTGATGCAGGTTCCAAAAACTCAAGTTCTAACCCTGCAGGTTCCATGGATGATGACTCAGAATGTGAGTCTGAGTCAGAAGAGAATACCTTTGTTGTACCATCTTTTCCACCTAACCATTTTGTAGGTAATCACTCTGCTGCTGAACAAGTTGATGAGTCACATTATGCAGAAGATCTTGCAAGATTGCAGAAGCAGGAACATGCTGCTACTAAGGAAGCTCAGAAACTCAATGACAAGGTTACACAAGAGACTGAAGCTATCCTACATCAGTCAGCACAAGCAGTCAGTGGAAACAAGGATACTGCTGAAGGCACACCTATTCCCACTGATAATGTCAAAAATGTTGATTCTGCTGATGCTCACTCTCCCATCTCTACTGAAGTCTCTGCAGATTTTGATAAGCCCTTTACCAGATTTCCAAGTCCTTCTGATCTTGGAAATTATCAACCAAAGCCTGGCTTGTTTAACTCAGCTTCATATGATACTGAGTTTGGGCCTACACTCACCAACATTGATGCCAACATTGATGTTCCACCTACAGCTACCAAAAGGATTCACAATGTTCATCCCCTATCAAAGATTATTGGTGATCCTAAAGACCTTGTTCAAACTAGAAGCACTGTCAAGAATGCAAAATATGGAGAAATTGCTTTTATCTCTTATGTCTACAATCAAAAGAGGAATAATCACACAGACTTCAAACATTGTTTGTTTGCATGCTTTCTTTATCAGATTGAACCAACTAGTGTTCCTCAAGCACTGGCTGATTCAAGTTGGCTTGAGGCAATGCAAGAGGAGATGCTGCAATTTAAGAATCAGCAGGTTTGGATTTTAGTTCCTCTTCCTGATGGGAAATATGCCATTGGGACAAAATGGATTTTGAAGAATAAAAGAGATGCACGGGGTATTGTGGTGAAGAACAAAGCAAGACTAGTGGCTCAAGGTTTTAGACAAGAGGAAGGCATTGACTATGATGAGGTATTTGCACCTGTGGCCAGAGTTGAAGCAATTCGAATATTTTTGGCCTATGCCTCTTACATGGGCTTTATGGTTTATCAGATGGATGTTAAAGGTGCTTTCTTGTATGGAGAGATTGAAGAGGAGGTTTATGTGACTCAACCCAAGGGATTTGAAGACCCTGATCATCCTGAGTATGTGTACAAAGTTGTCAAAGCTCTCTATGGACTGCATCAAGCTCCCAGAGCTTGGTATGCTAGACTCTCCACATTTCTGCTGAAGAATGGCTACAGAAGAGGTGCCATTGACAAGACTTTATTTCTCAAGAAAGATTCTAGGGATATTATTCTTGTGCAGGTGTATGTGGATGATATTATCTTTGGTTCTACCAAAGAAGCATGGTGTAGAGAGTTTGAGGATTTGATGAAGGGAGAATTTCAGATGAGTGCTATGGGAGAACTCGCTTTCTTTCTGGGTTTACAAGTTCAGCAGAAACCTGATGGTATTTTCATACATCAGGAGAAATATGTAAAAGATATGTTGTCAAAGTTTGCGATGGAGAATGTCAAGACTGCCACTACTCCCTATGAGGCTCCCAAACCAAAGAACAATCTTGCTCCTAATCTCCCTGTGAATGTTCATTTATACAGGTCTATGATTGGTTCTTTGATGTACTTGACTGCCTCAAGACTTGACATTACATTTGCTGTGAGTGCATGTTCAAGACACCAAGTCACTCCACTTACTTCTCATATGAATGCTGTCAAGAAGATTTTAAGTATCTTAAAGGCCAACCAAACTTAGGTCTTTGGTATCCCAAAGAGTCTCCATTTCAGCTAGTAGCTTATAGTGACAGTGACTATGCTGGTGCCAATTTGGATAGAAGATCCACAGCTGGAGGTTGCCAATTTCTTGGAAGAAGACTGATTTCTTGGCAATGCAAGAAACAGACCATAGTTGCTACCTCTACTACTGAAGCAGAATATGTTGCTGCTGCCAATTGTTGTGGACAGGTTCTATGGATTCAGAATCAATTACTGGATTATGGGTATAACTTCATGAATACTACCATTTTCATTGACAATCAAAGTACCATTTGTATTGTTAAAAATCCAGTTTTTCATAATAGAACCAAACATATTGAAATCAGACATCACTTTATAAGGGATGCTTATGAGAAACATTTGGTTAAAGTAGTCAAAATTCACACAGATGAAAATGTGGCAGATTTGTTAACCAGGGCATTTGATGGACCACGGTTTCAATATTTGGTGGTCCATATTGGAATGCTAAACCCTTAACTGCAAAGCTTAAGGGGAGGCATAAGCCTCAGGGGAGGATGATGACTGTAAACTTTGTATTATTTGTTTAAGTTGTATAATTTCTGAGTTTTAACAAGTTTTTAACACTAACCCTCTAACAGTTGTGCAAGTTGTTTGGTGTATTTGCTTGTTTGATGTTTGTTTTGCAGATGTTCTGAGAATGAAAGTCCCATGATAAATGTCACCAAGAGCTAAAGTAAAAGGAATGTGGTCAAAGTGCTGAACATGGTTTCTACTGTTTAATTGAAACATGCTGAAGGTCTTACACAATGGATTAATTCAAATAAGATCTTTTCATTCATTCATAGAAACAAGTTACAGCTTACATTCAATGTTACAATTGAGATACAATGACCATTCCTAAACTATTGGCTAATTCAGTACTACTAGCTTCTATCAATTATTACAAAATACTTGAGGCTATGACAAGTATAATGATGAAGCTGAAGATGAAAATGTAAGAAGAAGAGAAGGAAGACTGGGAAGATGCTCATGAATTAAAGTCAAGAGAATACTCAAGAACTTTGCCTCATGGTTCCATTCCTCAGTCATCTACTTCAGCTTCTCCTTTCCCTTACGTATGATCTCAGTCTTCTTGCTCTGTCCAATATGTTCTTGATGTGGAAGACCAGGTCCTGGAGCAGAAAGATCCAACACCAAATTTTGTGATGTTGGAAGAGATGGATCCCTAGTATTTGATCTTGGTTGGGATCTCTCTGGTGTGGAAGGAGGAAGAAAGGATGGATCTTCATGTTCTTCCTCTGAAGAGTCTTCATCGGAGGTATAGATGAAGGGAGAGACAAGCTCTCTCTCAGCAGGATTGGGTACATTGCTTGGTTCACCCTTCAAATGAGCATTCCACTGTCTTTCTTGTGCATCCCATCGGTTCTCCAATGCTCTTTCAAAGTCAGAACCTTCAAACCCCCATGGATATGGTGGTACATCTTCTTCTGCTGATGGAGAAGAGGAATTTAGATCTGAGGTTTTTGGGTGTGAAGACATAATTTGGATGGAGAATTGGGGTTAATAAAAATTAGGGTTTGAAAGACAATTTGGGGAAAATTGATGAATGAGATGTGTTATCTGAGGTGATTAAATAAGCCAATTTTAGGAGTTACGATATTTAATGCGAGTTGGGTGGCACAGTAAAACCAAGATATTGACTGAAGATATTTTTACCTTTGGTTGATTCTGCTAATGGTTGACTATGCTTCAGCAGATTTGACTTTCATTTCTGCTGAAGGGAAAATTTTCAAATTAGAAGTTTTGTCAGACTTGGTCAATAAGTTGTTCCGATAATTTTGACCCCGATTGGGGAACTTCCAAATTTAACTCACTCTGCATATCTTTTCGAATCAAAATTATTCGCTTATCACTTCAAATAAACCCATTATTCTCTGGAGTAATTCATAATCATCTCACATAAATTCAGTCAAATGGCTCGACTTGAATTGAAGGGCGACCATAACAAATATGCAATTCTGAAAACAAAGAAGGGACATGAAGAATTCAATTTGATGGTGGAGTTTCTACAAAGGTCGAAGATTCATTATGCTTTGACTTATTGTCCAAATTTGGTGTGTGAATCCTTGGTGAAGCAATTTTGGGCATCTGCTACTAAGAGATCTGCTACAGAGATTGTAGCTAAAATAGATGGGGTAGAATATGTGGTGACCGAAGGGTTGATAAGGGCAAAGCTTCATTTAGATGATGAAAATGGTGTGTATCATTCTAACACTGCAGAGATTCTTGCTGGGCTAAGAGAAGCTGGATATCAAAGTACTGATACATCCAAGTGGCACAAGAATCAATTTTGTCCAAAATGGAGGTATTTGGTGCATCTACTGCTTCAATGTATAAGCAACAAGTGTGGTGGATGGAATCAGTTCTCTCTGCAATTGGGTTGTGGTATTGTTTGTCTCTCTAAGGGTGAAACTTATAATTTTTCTAAGTTTATTTTTGAAAATATGCTAGAAAACATTGATAAGGAACAGCATAAGTTTTTAATGTACCCTAGATTCTTACAAATAATTTTAGACATAACCACTGAAGATAGAACCCATATACCCATTAAAAGTCTAGGTTCTAAGTTGTTTGCCTCAATGAAAAATAATTATACTGGTGAACATCACCCTATGTTGGAAGCCATGTTGCCACAAGGCAATGCCAATGTAGTTGAGGGTGATGATGCTGGTAATGTGCATGCTCCTAATGCTGCTGATGATGGTAATCCATCATCTTCTAGTGTTGCTGCTGATGGTAATCCTTCAGTGGTAATGGAGGAAGTGCCAGCTACAACTGCTGAACCTTTACCTGATTCTACTGACTTACCACCACCTACCCCTGTACATATGTCAACAAGTCCTAGCATTTCACCAGTTCAGGATGCTCCTGTTGAGCAAATTCATGAGTTTGAAGATGACTTACAGACTTTTGAACCTGATCTTACTAGACTACCTTCACCTAGTTCTTTGGGAGAGCAAATTAATGTAGGTTCTCCTAATGTTGTACATGAGTCTGTTTCTCCTACTGGGTTCAATCAAGCTCCTCTTACCAATGAGCAATCAGCTGGTAGAGCAGAGGACCCAATTACTCTCACTTTTGTATATGATTCTCTTACCAGGTACATGAAAATGACTGAGGATCTCCAAAAGGAACTTGCTGATACCAAGACTACTCTTGGTAAAGAAATTGAAAGTTTGAAGAGTAAGGTTCAAGATTTGGAGACACAGCTGAATCAGCAGAAGCAAAGTAAGGATGGATTGGATACTGCTGAAGTCGCTCAGGAGGCAAATTTGGATTCTCTTGAGATTCTAGCTGAAGTTGCTAGACAGTCTCATGTTGTTCCTCCTAAAGCTGCTACAGCACTTCAATCTAAACCAATGATACTAGTTCAAAGAAGAAGTACAAGACAGTATTTGGCAAGGAATGCTGCTGAAGCTTCAAAAGTATCTGGTGGTGATAATGATGTGCTGATGACTGAAGCTGTGGATATACTTCAGGAGAAACAATCATTAAGTAGGGTTGCTGCTGATCAATCTGCTGATAAAGGAAATACATCAGGAGAAACATACTTTGTAGCAGGGAAAGAATATTTGAATTCCCCTGTTCATCATTCATCAGAGAATCCACAAGTTTCTACTGATAGAGAGGTTCAAGAATTACATGATGAACCTATGGCAGATGTGCATGTGTCTAATGATGATGTTGCTACAACTAATGTTCCTCATGATGGTTTGGATGAGTTGGTAACTGTTGAGGACAGAGCTGGACAAGGTAAATTATTACAAGAATGGGAAAATTATATGAAGAGTGCTAATCTAGCTGAGGAAGTACAAGCTAAGTTTGATGCAGAATTAGATTCAGAGACTCAAAGATATGTTTCTACCTTACCCATTGCAAGACAAAGGGAATTGGATGCAGCTGTTCTAGAGTTTGATGAGTCAGATTGGCAGCTGATTGGAAAACAAATGCTTGCTAATCCTACTATAGCTGCTGAATTTATTGGTAAGAGAGTAGAGGAACAAGATTATGAATCTGAAATTGTGAAAATGTTAAAGATGAGGAAGAAGGCAGCTGATGAATTAAAAGCTAAAGCTAAAAGAGATAAACCTATGACTCAAGCACAGCAGAGAGATTATATGCGAATATATGTGAAAAATCAAAGCAGTTCTTTGTTTAATAGTGCTTGGTCTAAGCAACAGGTGTGGGGACTTCCATTTAACAAACTGGTTGAGATTTATAACAGAATCAAGGCTAGGAATGATAAAGATGGAATGGGTGCTTCCAAGAATATTCCTCTCCTCAATGCTGATACTAGTGCTACTGAGAAAATATCTTTACCTGATACTTCTGCTGATGTATCTCATGTTGCTGCTTCAGATCCTCCAACTAGGAAGATTGTGGATAAAGGTAAAGCAAAAGATCCTCCAACTAGAAAAAGAACTAGGAAACAATTGGAGCAGGAAAGATTGGGTGAAGAAGCTGCTAGGAAGTTAGATGAGTTACAAAAAGATGAACAAAAAGCTGAGCTTGCCAGATTTCATGAAATGAAGACAAGAGAAGTTGAAATTCAAGCTGCTAGAAACAAACAGATAAGGAAGGCTATGGATGAACAATATGCCTTAGCTGCACTTGAATCTTCTCAAGAGTCTACTGATGAACAAATGGATAATCCTTCAGTGGAAATTGATGTTGCAGAAGGTGAATCTGCTGAAACAGAAGTTCCTGCTGCTATTTATATTCCTGGAAGAAGAGGCAATAGAATGGCTAAAGTAGGATCATCACATTCAAAACAAAGTTTAATTAATGTGAATGATTCTGATGCTTCATTTATAAGGGAAGGATCATCTGATGATTGGCCAGAAGGAACTAGAGTTGTTCTGGTGAGTTGGGAGTTAAGTAAAGATGGTCTAATCAATACCATTTACAGATTGGATAATACCTCCATCTCCTTTGCATTTCTTCAGCAGATTCTTCATCTTGTAAATTATCAAGATTTAGTCACTCTATATGAGTTGGTTATTAAGTATTATGCCACTCATACTCCTGAAGGTTCTGGATTGTATTTGTTGGGTGATCTTCAAGTGTTGTTTGATTCTTCTACTCCCACTGGTGTAAGTTATGATCTCTGGAAGAACAATCAGAAATGGAAAGTTCAGAGTTGGAAGTTCTATCCTATGCCTTATGTTCATGTGCTGGAAACTACCACTGGTCTGAGGATTATTATGGATCTTACCAACAAATATCCTCTGAAGGTATCATTGATGGAGAAAATGTTACAACAGAAGTTGGAAATTCCTCCTGATCCAGTTGGTAATACAAGATTGTTTGCTGAATCTTTGGTGAAGGTTTTCAAACAAAGGATTAAGACTTCCAGAGCAGGATCTGAATAGGGATATCATACTGTATATTTGTTTTTATTTAAAAAAAAAAAATAAAAATAAAAATAAAAAAAAAAAAACTAACATGTTGTTGTATAGTATTTGTTTGCAGGTTTGGTTATCAACTTACCTGATGTTGACTATTCCATCATAAAGTTGGCTAGTCCAAAGGGTACAGCTTTGGTAAAGACATGTCAAATCTGTTGATAGCTGTAATGCTTTGCTCAAAACCATAGGGTTTTCAATTCACCCATGCTTTATTGCTGAGTAGTTGAAATGGTTGTCAATTGACCATGGATTTTTCCTTTATGGATTCCAAATAATTGGCTAGCCCACATGTATATGGCTTGTGGTAAAGGCAGTGGAAAACCATATTTGGTAATCAGTTAACCAAGATGATTTTCATCAAAATAATTGGCTAGTCCTGAGCAAATGGCTACAGGTAAAGACATCTCAAATCCGTTTATAGCTGATGATTTGCTAAAAATCATGTGGTTATCAGTGTACCTTAGAACACTTGGCTACTCCAGTAGTGATGGCTATTGGTAAAGAGACATCAAATCCATTATTTTCAATGATTCACCTCTCATAGGAGTTAACACACCTGGAAGTGATGAGAATAGTATGAAACTAATTTGTTTTTATGTACATTTAGTCATTTGTTGCTGCAAAGAATGGAGATTTCAAGTATGTGCTGATCATAGAGATTATGCTGAAGATGATTCTTTGCTGGTGCTATTTTACAATCCTCTTGGTATGTTATTTTAACGATCTATCAAGAATCTTGAACTTAACCAGGTCAAATTCAAGATTAGGGGAGGATTGTTGGGAATTCTGTGAAGTAAGAATTCTGCTGCTGTTTCTGCTGACGGTTCCTGCTGAAGAGTTGGTTCCTGCTGAAGCAGTGTATCTGCTGAAGACTAGTTTCAGCTTTATTAGTTTATGTGGATATAGTATTTCCGTATTTTATGTAATGTAGTTTGGATATGCATGAGTTTATTTAGGAAGTGATAATGCATATCTTTTAGAAGTTTTAGAATATACGTTTCTTGAGAAACGGTTTAGGGTTCCTTGAGTATAAAAGGAACACACGGTTTATGTATTGAACAACTTTTAGAGAAATCTTAATATTATTAAAAAGATCCATAGAGGATCAAGAGTTCTTAGTATCAAATTTGTGTTTTGTTTCCGCTTTATAAATACAAGTTGCAGAGATTGTCTATTAGTGTGTTATTGATTACAGTGACATTACTAACGATTCTAGAGTCCTCAAGAAGATCTATCAAGGTCTATAGTTCAACAATTAGAAAACCTAAATACTAGTTCTAGAGGTGAGGGATGATTCTTTTTTGTATTTTATATTTTTTTAGAAAGCAAGTAAAAATCTCGGGTTTGAAGGATTTGGGCGGAATTAGTTGCTAGTCAACTAACCCAATACTAAAGATGCAATCAAAATAAAATACTAAAAATGAAAATAAACTAAATTATCTAAGGTTGTGAGCAATAAGTGGAGAAAATGTGTTTACTTAGATTTCACTACTCCCTAGACATCTTTTACACGTTAATTAGTTGTTATAGTTGCATGGATGACGGATTGTATTCCTTAATACCATTCATGGAGTATCACACATAACTCCCCAATTCTATGAGCTCTTATCTCCTCCTACACCATGCCCAGCACAACTATAGGGATTGTAAACAGTGGCTCATGCATTAAATACAACCAATAAAGACCTTAGTGCAATAGGTTCATGTTTTCTAAGACGTTCAAGCATGTTACCATTTGGAGATCTGCCAGTTTTCTTAAGCCTAACATATAAATTCAATTATCCAAAACAAACTATAAACAAATAATCAACATATAATCAACATCTAGGTTTCATTAGATCCAAGCAAACACAAGATAGATCTAGCCTAGCATGATGGAATTAAGACAATAACAAGATATAGACAACCAACACATAGACATATTGATTGAATTAAAAGAACACTTATCTTAATTACACATGAAAGGTATCAAGGGGTTGGAACCCTTGAAAAACCTGTAAAATTCGCACCAAAATCGTACTAGGGTTTCTCCAAAACTTCTCTCTCCTTAATGTGAAAATTAGAAAACTATATATAAGAAAAGGGGTCTGACGACGTCAAGACTAAACTTGTGACGCCGTCACCTCGCCGCCAAAACTATTCTCGGACTGCCTTGATCTACATTTGACGCCGTCATGTGATAATCATTTCCAGGCCGTCATGACTTTTACTCTTGACGCCTTACTTCGTGACGCCGTCAATTCTCTACTGGACCGTCATGGAATTCTGCTCTTGACGCTGTCAGGATGTTACTCTTGACGCCGTCACCTACTGTTCCCAGCATGGAAAATTAAGACTTTGGCGTTTTCTTCACTTTTATGCTCCAAAAACGTCCGAATTGCTTCCTTTTCCAGATTTCACTCCCAAAGTACCTAAAATCACAAAAGGAACGATTTAGGGCAATATTTGATCAAATAAATTCGAATTCGGGCTTAAGTGACCCCCTAAAAACGGATCATTTTTCGCCTCATCATATACCCTTACACTTGAGATTTGCTTGTCCTCAAGCAAATGCGCTTTTATTCTAGTCAAAATACAAGTTAGGGGTCATTTAACACTAATATAAAAGTAATTACAACAAATAATCGTTCCACTAAAGACCAATAGACAAGCACGGAGGTCATACACTAGCACCTCACAAATAGTGTTTAGATACTCACATCTCTCGGGTGTAATAAAGTGTAAATTACAATATGGAAACGGAAGATATCTCTCACTACCTGTCATAGCAAAATAGATTACCATAGGCTTGGGAAAGGATCAAACCTCCACCACATGGCGTAAGCATCTTGGATAAACTATCAAAGAGGTCTTTTAAAATGGTTGTAACGTTAGGTGTAGGGATATGAAATATATGGTTTTGTTGGATAAAGGAAGTTTTACTGGTGGCGAGTTAACAATCTTGGTTAATTACATGTACAATGTGGCTTGCTAAGCCAAGACTAGACTCGACTTAAGCTAATAAATGAAAAATAACAAAAACATAAAATAAACATAGAATGAAACGGGATGGTAGTCCGTATGTTTTTTCTATTTTTCCTTTTTTTTTTTTTTTTTTTTTTTTTAAATTTTTTTGATTTTTTCAATTTTTTCAATTTTTTCAATTTTTTTTTTTTTTTTTTTTTTTTTTTTTTTTTTGTGCATACACTTTTACCCTACCATCCAAAATAATACATCATAGGGAATGAACATTCCCCTTACACTTGAATCTTTACATACTTTACATTACACTTGGAGTACTTTTTAAGATTAACGTACATATAGGGGTAATAAATGATGTTCTTCCCCATTACTCCATAAAATAAGTACTTACCCATGAGTCCCAATCGTTCCAAAACAATATGTATAAGGATATGACTCGACTTAGCAACCATGTAATCAATTAGATAGTTAACTTAGGGTTTAACAAATAACAATAATGCACTAAAAATGAGCGCATACACGGAAGGCTAAGGCAATTTGGGTGTACATTTAAGTGGGGTGTAACAAATTCTTCCTTTAAGTAAGATGCTTAAAGTTAGAAACGAAAAGATAGGCTCGGAGGGGTGTACTAGGGGTTTCGTGTACTAAAAATGAGTACAACGCTAAGGGTGTGGGAAAAATTAGTTGACTTAACTAGCCAAATAATATGACTTAAATGGTCAAGTAATTATGATACGGGTTTAACACAAGGGTGATCCTAATGCCTCTTATCATGTAGTAAATCCACTACACGAATGTAGTCTCACTAGCGGTCTCGGGATGCATCACTAACACAAGTTCTAGAATCTAAATGCTACCGGTACACTCATAAGCACTAATAGTATATGATTTTCCTATCAAATCTAAAGGCGAACCTCACATATTTTGGTGGAAAATTTTTCTGAATATACGGTTATGTGCTAGTCATACAATCTCCTATCCATGAGACGCTTGCTATGGCTAAAGTTTCACTCCTAAATGTTGTAAAAAAATTTAAATTTGGCGCTAAAATTGCACTAACAAGTATTTCTCATAGTTTTATTACACATCTACCATTAAACAAAACAAACTCAAGCGAAAGTGCATATGTAAGGTATCATCTTTTTACCCTCCCCTTACACTTAAGATGAACATTGTCCCCAATGTTCAAGTAAAGAATGTAAAAGTGAAAAAGTAAAGAGAATGAAATCAAATACTCCCCTGATTCGCTCGGTATGGATAATAAGGTGGCCAGGTTAAATCTTCCTCCAAGAAAATGAACAATCAAAGCTTCCCTTCCAGAATATAAATCATCTTCTTATCATACATAACCTGTAAAATCTGATAAAATAGACAAGACAACCTCGCGTAAAATCGGCGGCATCCTATATAAGTTACTAAATCCTAGAAAACAAGATAAGATATAATGCTTGTGGAATGAAGTTTGCAGATCTCCTGGAGATTATAAAACTTAATAATTCACAAAAACCATAAGACTCCGTTAGAAAAACAAAACCGGTAAAATTTCCAGATTTTTACACTTGACGCCGTCAGAGGTGACCTGCAGAAATTCTTATGTTAAGTTTCCGGAAAATTTCTAGAAAAACTTGGTCCTACTTCCTGGAAAATCCTGCAAAACTTCATTATGGCTCAATACAAGCATTTGACTCTAACAAATACGAATATACATGTTCATTTGATATTGTGGAGAATCATGAGCGGTTTGTTTCTTGAAAACATATTTGGGGTTTCCCCTTACACTTATCTTTTGCAAAAATACTTCTAGGTGGAGTTAAGATTAGGCCAAAACAACAAAGTAAAGTATTTCCACTATTTAGTTTAGAAACATGATCTACCAACAATAAAAATTAAACATGCATACGGAAGCAAATAACAAACAAACAAAAATAAAATCACACAAAACATGGGTTGCCTCCCAAGAAGCGCTTTTCTTTATTTACGAGTCTTGTAGCTAGACTCAAGGTCATGGGTTACTACGTGATCTCATCATTGGTTCCACTCTCTAGGTCGTCTTCTAAACCAGTTTTGTATTCCGGACCTAGTTGCAAGCATTCTTTGTAGAAACCAAGCATTCTATTCTTTACATACTCTACTCCTCTACGTCTATCCTCCTCATTCCTATAATAAGCCGCTTGCTTGTGTTCCTTTTCGAAATTAGAGAGTAGGCGGTATTGCTCAATCTTGTAGGGCATTTGATAAGCAACCTCATCATTCTCTTCCTTGAATCTAACTATCCCTAAAGTCGGATCATAACTCATCCTAGTGGCCTCAACAAATGGTTTTCCAAATATTATTTGGCTTAGGCAAGCATCTATCACCGGACGAGTGTCCTCAACTATCATAAAATCGATCTCATAGGTGAGATTCCCTATAATCACATGCAGTCCCTTCACTCTTCCTGCAAAATTACTTATCAGATTCTTATCGGGCATCATCCTAAAATCAAGTTGCTTCTTCATCACCCAATTGTAATAAGTCCTAGTCATGATGTTCACGGGGGATCTAGGGTCGATGTAAGCTTTCCATATATGCATGTGCCCGATATTGCATGGGATGTTAATGTTAGAGGGGTCTCCCATTTTGATAAGGGGGGTGCCAAGGATATATGGTCTCTCGGGACTATCGAATAAATCCTTATGGTATTCCCGTTCTTCCTTGGTGGGTAACTTATTAAAGTATTCTTCTATAGGCTCTACCTCAACTTCCCTACTCTCATCCTTAGTCTCGGCTTCTATTCTAACTTCATCCTTGTCACTCTCTTCAATCTCCTTATCTATTGGCTTAATGGTGACAACATTGACAAAGTGGACATGTTTGGATGATGAGGGGTCCTTAATTTGGCTTCCGTTATTGGTGTCCCTAGTGTCCTTCCTAGGTGTGACTAATGCTTGGTTGTTGAGGGCTTTCAACAAGTTGTCAATCTTGTTGGTTATCTCTATTTGTTGTTGGTTGAATTCGGTTTCAAACCTAGCTATGCGAGCCTCTTGAGATGCCATGAACTTAGACATCAATCCTTCAAGATTGTTAGTACTACCAAAGTTGTTAGAAGGATTGTTGTTGAGAGTACGGTTGGAGGGTGGACCGGTTGGTTGGTAACGATTAGGCGGATTGGAAGAATTGGGTTGATTTAGTTTCCACCTAAGATTTGGGTGATTTTTCCATGAGGGGTTGTATGAATCACCGTAAGTGTTTGGCTCGGGCTTGAAAGTGTACCACTTATCTCCCGCTTCGTCGGTACGCGTGGATACGTAGTCCACAAAAGCTGTTCCGGGGAGTTCCACACAATCACGAGTGTCGTGGGGACCACTACATAATTCGCATGAAGAAGTGATTTTGTTCACTTGGCGTGAAGGCTTAGGAACTTCGTAAGATTTCATGAAAAACTTGACTTGGTCCTCAAGTTCCATGATCCTACGGTCGGGAGTGCTAGAATTGTTCGAAGGCAAAGATATTGCCTTGACCGTTTTGTTCAAGTCACGGGGATCATTCCAACTTTCGTTGTCATAGAGAGCAAGATCTTCTATGAGTTCCCATGATTGTTCCGCACTTAGATCACGTAGCTTACCACCGTCCGATTGGTCAATGGCTCGCCTCATGGAGATGTCGATATGGTCATAAAAGATTTGGACTTGGAGCCAAAGATCTATGCCATGATGAGGGACTTTTTGGAGTAAGTCCTTGAAACGAGTCCATGCTTCATAAAGAGATTCATTTTGACGTTGTTGGAACATCAAGATGTCATTTCTAAGCTTAGTAGTTCTCCCCGGTGGGAAAAATTGAGCAAGGAAACGAGTGGTGAGATCATCCCATGTGGTGATGGATCCCGCGGGTAAACGCTCAAGCCATTGACTAGCTTGATCCCGTAGAGAGAATTGGAATAGGCGTAATCGGGTTGTCTCTCTAGTTGCAACATCTAGGTCTATGGAATCTACGATTTTGAGGAAGTCCTTAAGATGTTGGTTTGGATCTTCGGAACGAAGTCCATGGAATGCACATCCGCTTTGCACCAACCGGATGGTGTCGGATCGCAAGGGGGTCACATTGGCTCCGGTGAGCTCAATGGTGTTTCGGTAGCCTTGGTGGCTAGGTCGGGAATACTCTCCGAAGGTTCGGGGCCTAAGGGGTTCTAATGGTGGGTTTTGTTGTGGTGGGATGATGGGTTCAAAGATGTTCCCGTTGTCCATGATGTCGGGTGGTTACGAACAAAGGCACAAAGAAATAAGATAGACTAAAGAGAACCTAAAAATTAAAAAATAAAATCTTACTAGAAAGGAATCTAGCAAGTAGACCTAATAAAAAGAAATTCTAACCTAGACAATAACTATTCCCCGGGCTGCGGCGCCGAAAACTTGATGCGTGGGAATTGCACCAGGCTTTACCTCTCAAGGGATCTTGAGAAGCTTACAACCCCCACCAGGCAGTGTACCTGATCGTTGTAGTATAGTATAGTGACAAGTACCGGAGGATTGATCGTTCAGCTTAGGAATAGTGTCGCTAGGATTAGAAAACCTAAATACTAGTTCTAAAGGTGAGGGATGATTCTTTTTTGTATTTTATATTTTTTTAGAAAGCAAGTAAAAATCTCGGGTTTGAAGGATTTGGGCGGAATTAGTTGCTAGTCAACTAACCCAATACCAAAGATGCAATCAAAATAAAATACTAAAAATGAAAATAAACTAAATTATCTAAGGTTGTGAGCAATAAGTGGAGAAAATATGTTTACTTAGATTTCACTACTCCCTAGACATCTTTTACACGTTAATTACTTGTTATAGTTGCATGGATGACGGAATGTATTCCTTAATACCATTCATGGGGTATCGCACATAACTCCCCAATTCTATGAGCTCTTATCTCCTCCTACACCATGCCCAGCACAACTATAGGGATTGTAAACAGTGGCTCATGCATTAAATACAACCAATAAAGACCTTAGTGCAATAGGTTCATGTTTCCTATGACGTTCAAGCATGTTACCATTTGGAGATCTGCCAGTTTTCTTAAGCCTAACATATAAATTCATTCATCCAAAACAAACTATAAACAAGTAATCAACATATAATCAACATCTAGGTTTCATTAGATCCTAGCAAACACAAGATAGATCTAGCCTAGCATGATGGAATTAAGACAAGAACAAGATATAGACAACCAACACATAGACATATTGATTGAATTAAAAGAACACTTATCTTAATTACACATGAAAGGTATCAAGGGGTGGGAACCATTGAAAAACCTGTAAAATTCGCACCAAAATCGTACTAGGGTTTCTCCAAAACTTCTCTCTCCTTAATGTGAAAATTAGAAAACTATATATAAGAAAAGGGGTCTGACGGCGTCAAGACTAAACTTGTGACGCCGTCACCTCGCCGCCAAAACTATTCTCGGACTGCCTTGATCTACATTTGACGCCGTCATGTGATAATCATTTCCAGGCCGTCATGACTTTTACTCTTGACGCCCTACTTTGTGACGCCGTCAATTCTCTACTGGACCGTGATGAGGCAAAAAATGATCCGTTTTTAGGGGGTCATTTAAGCCCGAATCCGACTTTATTTGATCAAATATTGCCTTAAATCGTTCCTTTTGTGATTTTAGGTGTTTGGAGAGTGAATTCTGGAAAAGAAGCCATTTTGGACGTTTTTGGGGCATAAAAGTGAAGAAAACGGCAAAGTACCAAATTTCCATGCTGAAGATACAAGGTGACGGCGTCAAGAGTAATATCTTGACGGCGTCAGACATGAAGATTAAAATACCGAAGGTGGTGACGGCGTCAAACGCCTTCATGACGGCGTCAAAGTGGCAAGAGTAAAATACCGTGGTCGGTGACGGCGTCACATAGGCCGTCATAAGTAGATCAAGGCCGTCCGAGGAAGTATATGGCGGCGAGGTGACGGCGTCACAAGTAACTCTTGACGCCGTCAGCCTACTTTTCCTATATATAGTTTTCTAGTTTTTTCATTAAAAAAGGAGAAGTTTTGGTGAAACGCTAAAGACGAATTTGGTGCCTCTTTTACAGGTTTTTCAAGGGTTCCAAACCCTTGATACCTTGCATTGTAATTGAGATAAGTGTTCTTCTAATTCAATCAATATGTCTATGTGTTGGTTGTTTATCTCTTGTTCTTGTCTTAATTCCATTATGCTAGGCTAGATCTCTCTTGTGTTTGCTTAGATCTAATGAAACCTAGATGTTGATTATGTGTTGATTACTTGTTTATTCTTGTTCTTGGATGAATGATTTATATGTTAGGCTTAAGAAAACTGGCAGATCTCCAAATGGTAACATGCTTGAACGTCTTAAGAAACATGAACCGAGGCGTACTAGGTCTTTATTGGTTGTATTTAATGCATGAGCCACTGTTTACAATCCCTATAGTTGTGCTGGGTCATGGTGTAGGAGGAGATAAGAGCTCATAGAGTTGGGGAGTTATGTATGCCACCCCACGAATGGTATTAAGGAATACAATCCGTCATCCATACAAGTATAACAAGTAATTAACATGTAAAAGATATCTAGGGAGTAGTGAAGTCTAAGTAAACATAATTTCTCCAATTACTGCTCACAACCTTAGTATAATTTAGTTTAATTTCATTTTCAGTATTTTATTTTGAATATATATTAGCTTTGGGTTAGTTGAATAGCAACTAATTCCGCCCATCCTTCAAAAACCGAGATTTTACTTGCTTTCTAAAAAATATAAAAACACAAAAATAATCATCCCTCACCTCTAGAACTAGTAAGTTAGGTTTTCTAATCCTAGCGACACTATTCCTAAGCTGAACGATCAATCCCCCGGTACTTGTCACTATACTATACTACAACGATCAGGTACACTGCCTGGTGGGGGTTGTAAGCTTCTCGAGATCCCTCGAGAGGTAAAGCAAGGTGCGATTCCCACGCACCAAGTTTGTGGCGCCGCTGCCGGGGATTGTCTATCTTTACATTTATTTCTCATCTTTTGCAAAAGAGTGCGGCGCCATCAAGTTTTTGGCGCCGCAGCCTGGGGAATAGTTATTGTCTAGGTTAGAATTTCTTTTTATTAGGTCTACTTGCTAGATTCCTTTTAGTAAGATTTTATTTTTTTTTATTTTTAGGTCTTCTTTAGTCTATCTTATTTCTTCGTGCCTTTGTTAGTAACTCTTTACCATCCGACATCATGGAAGGTGGTAACATCTTTGAACCCGTCATCCCACCACAACAAAACCCACCACTAGAACCCCTTAGGCCCCGAACCTTAGGAGAGTATTCCCGACCTAGCCATCAAGGCTACCGAAACACCATTGAGCTCACCGGAGCCAATGTGACCCCCTTGCGATCCGACACCATCCGGTTGGTGCAAAGCGGATGTGCATTCCATGGACTTCGTTCCGAAGATCCAAACCAACACCTTAAGGACTTCCTCAAAATCGTAGATTCCATAGACCTAGGTGTTGAAACTAGAGAGACTACCCGTTTACGCCTATTCCAATTCTCTCTAAGGGATTAAGCTAATCAATGGCTTGAGCGGTTACCCGCGGGATCCATCACCACATGGGACAATCTCGCCAATCGCTTCCTTACCCAATTCTTTCCGCCGGAAAAGACTGCAATGCTCAGAAGGAACATTTTGTGGTTTGAGCAACAGCGGGGTGAAACTTTCTACGAAGCTTGGGCCCATTTTAAGGATCTCCTCCACAAGCTCCCTCATCATGGCATAAACCTTTGGTTGTTAGTCCAGATTTTCTACGACCATGTTGACTATCACACTAAGCGCACCATCGACAGGGCCGCGGGGGGTAAACTGCGTAATAAGAACGCCGAGGAGTCTTGGGCAATTATCGAGGAGCTCGCCACTGACAATCAGGAACTGTGGGAGTTTAAACATACGATAGAAGTGGCCATCAATGCAGTCTCGACATCTGGAGGAACCATCGAAGTACCCGATGAACTCGTATGCGAACTTGAAGCAAAGGTTGACTATTTTGAGGAAAGGCAAAGGCGACCTTTGAGTCCTAGACGGGCTACTGTCAATTCTGTCTCAAAAACAACGTCGGCACCATTATCTGAATCACCCTCTAGGGAAAACGCCGAGACTTTTCAAAACTATGCCCCACCTTGTTCCCCTCCCAAGGAGCTTAGCTCGGAATTTGAGGCTAGGATGAGAGAATATATGGCAACTCACTCAGATCGGCTTGCTAGATTCGAAGAAGCAGTTTATAAGCAGAAAGAAGAAATGCATGAGAAAATGAACAAGGTGTTGAGTCTATTGGAGGAGTACGCCAATCAGAAAACCCCCGAACGAATACTACTAAGGAAAGAAAGCGCCACTCGCACCACCCAATTTGTTAATTCCATCACCATTGTCCATAAAGATAACGAGAAGGTAGAAACTCCTGCTAAACAAACCTTAGAAAAACAACCAGAGTCCCAACCTTTGAGTTACTACCTGAAACATGATATAAACGAAAACACCATAACAAACTGGATTAAGGGTGATGGGCGTAACCAATCCTCCGGACAGGTTCCTAAGAAAGAGGAAGAAGAGGAAGATGAGTATGATACGCTTCCTGGAGGATCAGTATTCGAGAGGTTACTGGTACAGAAGGTGGCTACTAAGCAGGTAGCATGTGGGAACTTTGAAATACCAACGAGCATCGGGGACTTGAAACATCTTAGTGCTTTCGCCGACCAAGGATCGGAAGTAAATCTTATGCCCCTAACTACCTACATCCAACTAACGTCAAAAATGCCAGCACCTACTCGTGTGAGGTTATCCCTTGTCGGACACTCGTACGTATACCCCCTAGGAATCGCAGAAGATGTATTAGTTAATGTTGCAGGATTCATGTACCCCGTTGATTTTATGATCATTGATGATAAAGGGGATGGATGCATGCCAATAATCCTCGGGGCACCATTCCTCACCACCGCTAGGGTTGTCATTAAGTATGAAGGTAGGAAGATTGAGCTTAAATCTGGAAAAAGAAAGATTAGTTTCCCCATGACCCAGCGAAGTGGGCATGAGAATTTGAGTTGGAGAATGATCAAAGATAACAATGGCACGACACCCATTCGTGTTCAGAATAAGATTCTTGCATGGGAGGCAAGGATCAAAATCTATAAGAAAGCTAAGGATGAAAGAAGAAAAAGCAATAAGGTTCCGATTGAACTCGAACATACTCGACATGAAGAAAATCATACACCTTTTGAGGAAGGGAACTTGGTACTCTTGAAACACTCGGAAAAAACAATACCACCCGATAAACCAAGTCCTTGGTGGTATGGGCCATTCACAATCGAAGGATTGAGCCAAGATGGGGTAGCTAACTTGAGAAGCAAATTAGGTGGGAAGGTGATTGCGAGTACCAACAGATTGAGGCACTACCACCATAACAATAATGATTGCAACTATATGGGGTACATCATTTCAAATGATGAGATCACGTAGTAACCCATGACTTTGAGTCTAGCTACAAGACTCGTAAATAAAGAAAAGCGATTCTTGGGAGGCAATCCATGTTTTGTGTGATTTTATTTGTTTGATTGTTATTTGTTTCCGTATGCATGTTTTATTTTTATTGTTGGTTGATCATGTTTCTCAATTAAAATGTGGAAATACTTTATTATGTTATTTGGCCTAGTCTTAACTCCAACCTAAAGGTATTCTTGCAAAAGATAAGTGTAAGGGGAAACCCCAAATATGTTTTTAAGAAACAAACCGATCATGATTCTCCACAATATTTAATGAACATGTATATTCGTATTTGTTAGAGTCAAATGCTTGTATTGAGTCATAATGAAGTTTTGCAGGATTTTCCAGGAAGTAGGACAAAGTTTTTCCAGAAATTTTCTGGAAACTTAACATAAGAATTTCTGCAGGTCCATTCTGACGGCGTCAGAGTATTACTCTTGACGGCGTCAGGAGTTAAAAATCTGGAAATTTTACCGGTTTTGTTTTTCTAACGGAGTCTTATGGTTTTTGTGAATTATTAAGTTTTATAATCTCCAGGAAATCTGCAAACTTTATTCCACAAACATTATATCTTACTTTGTTTTCTAGGATTTAGTAACTTATATAGGATGCCGCCGATTTTACGCGAGGTTGCCTTGTCTATTGTTGTCAGGATTTACAGGTTATTTATGACAAGAAGAAGATTTATACTCTGGAAGGGAAGCTTTGATTATTCGTTTTCTTGGAGGAAGATTTAACCTGGCCAACCTAAAATCCATACCGAGCGAATCAGGGGAGTATTTGATTTCATTCCCTTTACTTCTTAACTTTTACATTCTTTACTTGAACATTGGGGACAATGTTCATCTTAAGTGTAAGGGGAGGGTAAAAAGATGATACCTTACATATGCACTTTCGCTTGAGTTTGTTTTGTCTGATAGTAGATGTGTAATAAAACCACGAGAAATACTTGTTAGTGTAATTTTAGCGCCAAATTTAAAATTTTTTACAACATTTAGGAGTGAAACTTTAGCCATAGCAAGCGTCTCATGGATAGGAGGTTGTATGACTAGCACATAACCGTATATTCAGAAAAATTTTCCACCCAAAAATGTGAGGTTCGCCTTTAGATTTGATAGGAAAAGCATTTACTATTAGTGCTTATGAGTGTACCGGTAGCATTTAGATTCTAGAACTTGCGTTAGTGATGCATCCCGAGACCGCGAGTGAGACTACATTCGTGTGGTAGGATTTACTACATGATAAGAGGCATTAGGATCACCCTTGTGTTAAACCCGTATTATAATTACTTGACCATTTAAGTCATATTACTTGGCTAGTTAAGTCAACTAATTTTTCCCACACCCTTAGCGTTGTACTCATTTTTAGTACACGATACCCCTAGTACACCCCTCCAAGCCTATCTTTTCGTTTCTAACTTTAAGCATCTTACTTAAAGGAAGAATTTGTTACACCCCACTTAAATGTACACCCAAATCGCCTTAGCCTTCCGTGTATGCGCTCATTTTTAGTGCATTATTGTTATTTGTTAAACCCTAAGTTAACTTTCTAATTGATTACATGGTTGCTAAGTCGAGTCATATCATTGTACATATTGTTTTGGGACGATTGGGACTCATGGGTAAGTACTTATTTTATGGAGTAATGGGGAAGAACATAATATATTACCCCCATATGTACGTTAATCTTAAAAGTGCTCCAAGTGTTTTGATTTTCTTAATTCGAGTCATTAGATTAGTTAATTGTAAAGTATGTAAAGATTCAAGTGTAAGGGGAACGTTTATACCCCTATGATGTATTATTTCGGATGGTAGGGTAAGAGTGTATGCAAAAAAAAAAAAAAAAAAAAAAAAATAGAAAAAGAAAAAAAAACATACGGACTACCATCCCGTTTTTATTCTATGTTCATTTTATGTTTTTGTTATTTTTCATTTATTAGCTTAAGTCGAGTCTAGTCTTGGCTTAGCAACGCCATCTTGTACATGTAATTAACCAAGATTGTTAACTCGCCACCAGTAAAACTTCCTTTATCCAACAAAACCCTGTAATTCATATCCCTATACCTAACGTTACAACCCTTTAAAAGACTTCTTTGATAGTTTATCCTAGGTGCTTACGCCATGTGGTGGAGGTTTGATCCTTTCCCAAGCCTATGGTAATCTATTTTGCTATGACAGGTAGTGAGAGATATCTTCCATTTCCATAATGTTATATTACTTTATTACACCCGAGAGATGTGAGTATCTAAACACTATTTGTGATTTGCTTGTGTATGACCTCCGTGCTTGTCTATTGGTCTTTAGTGGAACGATTATTTGTTGTAATTACTTTTATATTAGTGTTAAATGACCCCTAACTTATCTTTCGAGTAGAATAAAAGCTCATTTGCTTGAGGACAAGCAAATCTCAAGTGTAAGGGTATATGATGAGGCGAAAAATGATCCGTTTTTAGGGGGTCATTTAAGCCCGAATCCGACTTTATTTGATCAAATATTGCCCTAAATCGTTTCTTTTGTGATTTTAGGTGTTTGGAGAGTGAATTCTGGAAAAGAAGCCATTTTGGACGTTTTTGGAGCATAAAAGTGAAGAAAACGGCAAAGTACCAAATTTCCATGCTGAAGATACAAGGTGACGGCGTCAAGAGTAATATCTTGACGGCGTCAGACATGAAGATTAAAATACCGAAGGTGGTGACGGCGTCAAACGCCTTCATGACGGCGTCAAAGTGGCAAGAATAAAATACCGTGGTCGGTGACGGCGTCACATAGGCCGTCATAAGTAGATCAAGGCCGTCCGAGGAAGTATATGGCGGCGAGGTGACGGCGTCACAAGTAACTCTTGACGCCGTCAGCCTACTTTTCCTATATATAGTTTTCTAGTTTTTTCATTAAAAAAGGAGAAGTTTTGGTGAAACCCTAAAGACGAATTTGGTGCCTCTTTTACAGGTTTTTCAAGGGTTCCAAACCCTTGATACCTTGCATTGTAATTGAGATAAGTGTTCTTCTAATTCAATCAATATGTCTATGTGTTGGTTGTTTATCTCTTGTTCTTGTCTCAATTCCATTATGCTAGGCTAGATCTCTCTTGTGTTTGCTTAGATCTAATGAAACCTAGATGTTGATTATGTGTTGATTACTTGTTTATTCTTGTTCTTGGATGAATGATTTATATGTTAGGCTTAAGAAAACTGGCAGATCTCCAAATGGTAACATGCTTGAACGTCATAAGAAACATGAACCGAGGCGTACTAGGTCTTTATTGGTTTTATTTAATGCATGAGCCACTGTTTATAATCCCTATAGTTGTGCTGGGTCATGGTGTAGGAGGAGATAAGAGCTCATAGAGTTGGGGAGTTATGTATGCCACCCCACGAATGGTATTAAGGAATACAATCCGTCATCCATACAAGTATAACAAGTAATTAACATGTAAAAGATATCTAGGGAGTAGTGAAGTCTAAGTAAACACAATTTCTCCAATTACTGCTCACAACCTTAGTATAATTTAGTTTAATTTCATTTTCAGTATTTTATTTTGAATATATATTAGCTTTGGGTTAGTTGAATAGCAACTAATTCCGCCCATCCTTCAAAAACCGAGATTTTACTTGCTTTCTAAAAAATATAAAAACACAAAAATAATCATCCCTCACCTCTAGAACTAGTAAATTAGGTTTTCTAATCCTAGCGACACTATTCCTAAGTTGAACGATCAATCCCCCGGTACTTGTCACTATACTATACTACAACGATCAGGTACACTGCCTGGTGGGGGTTGTAAGCTTCTCGAGATCCCTCGAGAGGTAAAGCAAGGTGCGATTCCCACGCACCAGACCGTCATGGAATTCTGCTCTTGACGCCGTCAGGATGTTACTCTTGACGCCGTCACCTACTGTTCCCAGCATGGAAAATTAAGACTTTGGCGTTTTCTTCACTTTTATGCTCCAAAAACGTCCGAATTGCTTCCTTTTCCAGATTTCACTCCCAAAGTACCTAAAATCACAAAAGGAACGATTTAAGGCAATATTTGATCAAATAAATTCGAATTTGGGCTTAAATGACCCCCTAAAAACGGATCATTTTTCGCCTCATCACGAGCCGAGTACTGCCAACCTCGAGCTCGACTCGATTAGTAAAACTCGAGCTCGAAACTCGACTCGAGCTCGTTCGAGCTTTGGATTTCAAGCTCGAGCTCGGCTCTTCATCTCAAACTAGAGCTCGAAACTCGACTCGAGCTCGATGAAAAATCTCAAACTCAATTGTTGCCACATGTAAATCTCGAACTCAATGAAAAATAAGCTCGACTCGACTCGATTTTATGACAATTACGTAAATACATGTATATAAAAGGGTAAAAGTGTAATATTATTGAAGCTCGATAAGGGCTCGCGAGCCTCACGAGCTGAGTATATTCGAGCTTGAACTCGACTCGAAAGTGTACTCGAGTAGCTCGAGCTTGACTCGTTTATATCGAGTCGATTTCGAGTAGTTTACGAGTCGATCTCGAATAGCTTGCGAGCTGTCTCGGCTTGTTTACACCCTAGTGGGGAGGGAGTATGATTATTGTTGTTGTTGTTGTTGTTTGAGTATTTGGATTAGTTTTAGGTTGAGTTTGGGTTCGATTTGATTGTTTGGTTGGAGTTGAGATGGAGTGAGGTTCGGTTTGGATTGATTTTGGTTTCGGATTATTTTGGTGTTGATTCGGGTTTGGTTTTGGAGTTGTCATAAATTTTGTGAGGATTATCCTTGGGTATAGATTAATAGTCTCGGGATATACTTTTATTAGTTAAACGGTAACTAAATAAATAAAACAGATATATATATATATATATATATATATATATATATATATATATATATATATATATATATATATATGAAACATAAAATAAATTGTAATAGTTTAGTGGACTTATTATCGGACATGTTTCCGTATTATGACATTGTGAGCTTGAATTGGACGTATCGGATTTACGGCCATGGTTATTTGGATGTTATGGACCCTTTGGTACAAGAGACGGTAGGGTACGTTAGGCCCGTAAAGATCTTAACGTACCTAGAACCCGAACAAATACAAAATGGTTGATAAAACCTAAACAACTTATGGACTACGCGAATGATATATCCAATCATATTTACTTATATATATATATATATATATATATATATATATATATATATATATATATATATATATATATATATACGTTAATATTGTTTAAGAATAAAGAGTCGTTGACTCGGAAAATGTTATATAAACGGGCAGGTTATGCCGAAATTTTATAAAATTCTTTATAAACTTAAATTTTTTTACCAAATATTATTATTATTTCAAAACCTTTACTTTCAACATTATTTTGGGGAAAACGGGTAAAATCCGAGACTTATTTTTACGTGTTATTATTTATTTTTATTTGAGTGAGTTCTTCTATTCTTATTCTTTTCATTTCTTTTCGACGACTTTCTTCGAGGAGTTCTTTCGTCTTTTCTTTTGCATTTGATTGATTCGCCGACTTATTTCTTTTCTAAACATTCTTGTCTCCCACACGAGACTTTACGAAATCTATTATCTTTCAAATGCCATTGTATTTACAAAACTTTTACTCAAGCATTGTTTATGGAAATATTCGAGTTTAGTTATGAGTTATGCCATTTATATTGATTTGGTTGTGCTGAGTTCCCTTTTGCTGTGACGCATTATTGATTGATTGCTATATCTCGTTTCCTGCTGCTATTGTTAAGGTGTGATTCATTGCCCCGCTTTTTATATTTTAATTGTTTGTAAACCCATGGGGTGAGACACATGCTTTAAATGTTTTTTGAGCACAAGTATTTTTTGTATGCTTTTCCCGAATGATATATATATAATTCCTGACGATGTACTAAGTAGCTTGTCTTGCCGGAAAGACCCTCAGATCATGAGCCATTAGTCACCTGCGGGTGAGTGCGAACTTAGTTTATAGGCCTATAGGACTGACCATCCCATTCGTAGTTGTCAAGGGCTTGACATGCGGGTGTACTATTTGTCGTTTTGCCGGGTATTGGCAAGTACCTGGCCTTGGGGGCACTTATTATTATGAAATTCCGCGGTTATTGTTTATGGCAGTACAGTGTTACTGTCGATTGGTTTGGTTAACGTCTTCCGTGTCATGAGCTTAGTATCATCAACCGTGTGTATGCACTGGGATGCCTCTACATATTGGGTGTTACCTTGATTACCCTGGTATTTGCTTTTGTTGCTTATATCATATGATTAAAACCTTTGTGCTCAACCTTATTATTTTAAACCTACGAATTGCACTCAACCTTTGTGTTGACTTTTAAGCATGTGTTTCTCAGGTACTACTACAAATTACGTTTTGGAGCTTTATGATCTTGGGCGTGGTGGAGTGGCTGGACGATGGGAGTTTTCTGTCATGGCAGCTTATTCATTTCTACTATCTTTATTTATCATGTCATTCGTAAAACCTTGGTGTGTTTTTAATATTTTCCGCTGCTAAACTTATTTACTTTCCGCTGCTAAACTTTGTATTTCTACTTCTACACTTAGTTTTTCCGCTGCTAACTTTTATTTTTATTCTGCTGCTATTTGTTAAAGAGTCTATGTACTCTAAAATGGTTTGTAAAATGAGTGATGTGTTTTGAGGCACTTTTAAACGTCCCGTGTTGTGGTCGTTTGCTATAAAGATGCCTGGTTTCAATTCGCGTAGTGCCCCCAGCATATCAGCTGCTGTATTTTGAGTTGGGGGTGCTACAGAATGGTATCAGAGCCATCGTTTATAGAGAACGAGCTCGCACTCGACTATAAACTTTTTCCTGGAGTCAAAATGTTTTGAGACAGAAAGCCGACAGCCTTCCATGCCACTTCGCGCCCTGGTATTTCTTTTAAACTTTACATATATATACGATTTATATTGAGATTGGTTTGGACTTTTTCCACTATCATGCTTTGGCTTATAAAATGGTTTTCTGCGAAAATTTAGCTAGTATTTTTATGTTTCCTTATACACTTGTAGAGTATCATGTATGTCCCAGTTCCCCGTGATCAGGTTCCGGTCCCACCCGTTGTTGACCCATTGCCTTTAGGTGATGATGTTGAGTTGGATGTTGATGTTGAGTTGGATGTTGATGTTGGTTTAGATGATGAGGTAGGTTTAGAGGATGATGTTGATATTGAGGATAATGGAGATGAGGAGATGGATGATGATAGGGATGAGGAGCTTATGGAGGAGGATCAGGATGTTCCCCCGTCGCCTTCGCCGGTTGTGTCGGATGTGACTTATGAGTCAGATACGTCTGAGGCATTAGGATACGCGCTTGAGGCTGAGGTTACTTCTACGCACGAGATTGGTGAGTCATCGGCAGCAGCCCATGTTACTCCGTTAGAGCTTTAGAGCTGCTATGAGTCGTCTGAGGCAGGATGTAGAGTGGTGTAGGAATAGTCATAAGAGTATCACTAGGCGTATGAGTGATAGGCAGTTTGAGGTTGCAGGATTGAGGAGAGAGGTTCAGGATGATAGGAGAGCCGCAGGAGAGATGTATATGGAGCTTCAGAGGCAGGTTGAGAGGTTGAGTTTGTTGGAGCGGATGAGTGTTGCATTTCAGGAGCGTATGGATTCGCTAGATAGGAAGATGGTTGAGCAGGAGAAGATGGTTGATAAGTTGACCGTGAAGGAGGTGTTCTTAGACATAGATAGTCGACACTATCGTCCTAGTATCAGTGAGTTATGGAGTGAGTTGCATGAGATGCAGAGACAGGCCTATGCAGAGAGGATGACCCGCCTTAGGTCTTATGACAGCATTGATGTGATGGCTATGTATGGAGATCGTTCAGGAGATCAGTGATGGAATCATTTATAGTAGTTAGTATCTTAATAGTAGTTTACCTAGTATATGTTAAACTGAATTCTTCAGTTAGTAGATTTTACCGGAAACTTGTACTCATTTTGCATATCTTGTAAGACTTGTGGCAAGTGTAGAATCTATTTATGTAAATATGGTCATGTACTATTTTGATGCTGAATTCTTACTATATCATGGTCTTGATGCATGATATGTATGAATTATGGTTAATGTACCATGAAATATCTTGAGAAAGGATGTCACGCATTCCTAGCACACGTGCCTAAGAGGGAGTCGGGAGAGAAATGACTCGAGGATGTACCTGTAGTGCATGAGTTTCCTGAAGTATTTCCTGAAGATTTGTCGGGACTTCCGCCATCCCGACAAGTGGAGTTTCGCATCGACTTAGTTCCAGGAGCTGCACCTGTTACGCGTGCACCATATCGTTTAGCGCCATCGAAAATGGAGGAGTTATCTAAGCAATTGCAAGAGTAGTTGGATAAAGGATTTATTCGACCGAGTTCTTCGCCCTGGGGAGCTCCAGTGTTATTTGTAAAGAAGAAGGATAGATCGTTTAGGATGTGCATCGACTACCAAGGATTGAATAAGTTAACCGTGAAGAACCGCTGCCCGTTACCGAGGATTGATGATTTGTTTGATCAGTTGCAAGGATCGAGTTACTATTCTAACATTGACTTGAGGTCTGGTTATCACCAACTTAGGGTTCGAGAAGAGGATATTCCCAAGATGGCATTCAGGATCCGTAATGGTCATTATGAGTTTCAAGCAAGTTATGCCTTTTGGTTTGACCAATGCGCCTGCTGTGTTCATGGACCTCATGAATCGAGTGTGCAAGCCTTATCTAGATAAGTTCATGATAGTCTTTATCGACGATATTTTGATCTACTCAAAGAGCGAGGAAGAGCACAAACAGCATTTGGCTACGATTCTTAAGTTGCTCAAGGACGAGCAATTGTACGCAAAGTTCTCTAAGTGTGAGTTTTGGATTCGGAAAGTTCGATTTTTGGGTCATGTGATCGATAGTGAAGGATTACATGTGGATCCCGCTAAGATTGAGGCGATTGAGAAATGGGCAATGCCAGTTAACGCCATAGAAATTCGTCAATTTCAAGGATTGGCTGGGTATTATAGGAGATTCATCGAGGGATTCTCCAAGATATCTAAACCGTTAACCGCATTGACTCACAAGGATAAGAAGTATGAATGGGGAGAGGAAGAAGAGAAGGCATTTCAGACTTTGAAGCAGAAGCTTTGTAGTGCACCGATATTGGCTTTGCCAGATGGAGTAGAAGATTTTGTGGTTTATTGTGATGCCTCGTATCAAGGGTTAGGAGCAGTTTTGATGCAACGAGGGAAGGTTATGGTATATGCTTCCCGACAGCTTAAGACTCATGAAGAGAAGTATACCACTCATGATTTGGAGTTAGGAGCCATGGTTTTTGCCCTCAAGTTGTGGAGACATTATCTTTATGGTACCAAGTGTGTTGTCTTTACCGACCACAAGAGTCTACAGTATATTTTGGATCAGAAGGAGTTGAATATGCGACAACGACGGTGGTTGGAGATGTTGAGCGATTATGATAGCGAGATACGATACCACCCTGGAAAATCTAATGTTGTAGCTGATGCATTGAGCCGCAAGGAACGTTTGAAACCGTTACGCGTCGAGCTTTAATTTTGACGATTAACGAGAATGTACCCGCTCAAATTCTGCAAGCACAAGAGGAAGTTGTGAAAAGAGGAGAGCTTAAGGAGGAGAAAGTTGATGGGATAATTAGAAAGGAGAAACTTGAGAAATGTTCAGATGGAACTTTGTGTTACAAAGGAAGAAGTTGGGTGCCTTTGTTTGGAGGACAGAGAGACTTGATTATGCTCGAGTCTCATAAGTCAAAGTATTCTATTCACCCAGGATCTGACAAGATGTATCAGGATGTGAAGAAGTTATATTGGTGGCCCAATATGAAAGTTGAGATTGCAGATTATGTCCGTAAGTGTCTTACGTGCGCCAAGGTTAAGGCTGAACATCAGAAATCGTCTGGTTTACTAGAACAACCTGAGATCCCAGAATGGAAATGGGAAAGAATAACAATGGATTTTGTCACCAAGCTACCAAGGACTTCAACAGGATTCGATGCTATTTGGGTAATAGTCGATCGATTGACTAAATCCGCACAGTTTTTGCCAATCAAAGAGAATTACAGCATGGATAAGTTGACCAGGCTCTACGTAAAGGAGATAGTATCTCGACACGGAGCGCCAGTGTCTATTATCGCAGATCGAGATGGCAGGTTTACTTCGAACTTTTAAAAGTCACTTCAAGATTCGTTTGGCACGAACCTTGATATGAGTACTGATGAGGCGAAAAATGAACCACTTTTAGGGGGTCATTTAAGCCCGAAATTGAATTTATTTGATCAAATATTGCCCTAAATCGTTCCTTTTGTGATTTTAGGTACTTTGGGAGTGAAATCTGGAAAAGGAAGCAATTTGGACGTTTTTGGAGCATAAAAGTATAGAAAACGCCAAAGACTTAATTTTCCAAGCTGGGAACAGTATGTGACGACGTCAAGAGTACCATCCTGACAGCGTCAAGAGTAAATTTCATGATGGCCCAGTACTGAAATGAAGGCGTCACAAGGAAGAGCATCAAGAGTTAAATACGTGACTGCCTGGAAAAACTTAATACATGACGGCGTCAGATGTAGATCAAGGCTGTCTGAGGATTCCTTTGGCGGCGAGATGACGGCGTCACCCCTTTGTTCTTGACGCCGTCAGACTCAATTATCTATATATAGTTTTCTAATTTTCATTCATTAAAGAGGAACAAGTTTGGAGAAACCCTAAGGCCGAACCATATACGATTTTTACAGGTTTTTTAAGGGTTTTCAGCCCTTGAACCCCTACATGTGTAATTGAATGAATGATTTCAATGTTAGGCTTAAGAAAACTGGCAGATCTCCAAATGGTAACATGCTTGAACGTCTTAGGAAACATGAACCGATGTGTACTAGGTTTTATTGGTTGTATTTAATGCATGAGTAAATTCTAATGATCCCATGTTAGGAGCTTCTTAGCCAGCTCGACATAGGAGTGAAGTAGGCACTCATAGGATTGGGGAGTTAAGTACGCCACCCCATGAATGGTATTAAGGAATGCAATCCATCATCCACGCAACTATAACAAGTAATTAACGTGTAAAAGATATCTAGGGAGTAGTGAAATCTAAGTAAACACAATTTCTCCACTTATTGCTCACAACCTTAGTTTAATATAGTTTATTTTCATTTCTAGTATTTTATTTTGATTGCATCTTTAGTATTGGGTTAGTTGACTAGCAACTAATTCCGCCCAAATCCTTCAAACCCGAGATTTTTACTTGCTTTCTAAAAAGTATAAAAAATACAAAAATAATCATCTCTCATCTTTAGAACTAGTATTTAGGTTTTCTAATCCTAGCGACACTATTCCTAGCTGAACGATCAATCCCTCGGTACTTGTCACTATACTATACTACAACGATCAGGTACACTGCCTGGTGGGGGTTGTAAGCTTCTCGAGATCCCTCGAGAGGTAAAGCCTGGTGCAATCCCTACGCATCAAGTACCGCTTACCGTCCACAGACCGATGGTCAAAGCGAGAGATCCATCCAGACTTTGGAAGATATGCTACGTGCATGTTCGATTGATTTCGGAAATGGATGGGATGTCCATTTGCCTTTGATTGAGTTTTCCTACGACAATAGTTACTAAGCGAGTATTAAGGCCGCACCGTTTGAAGCACTCTATGGTCGGAAGTGCCGATCACCTATATGTTAGGATGAAGTGGGAGAAGCACTGCTTATTGGACCAGATTTAGTTCGTGAGACAACCGAGAAGATTGCTCAGATTAAAGATCGATTAAAGGTTGCTCGTAACCGACAGAAGAGTTACGCAGATGTGAGACGTAAACCCCTAGAATTTCAGGTAGGAGATAGGGTTATGTTGAAAGTATCGCCTTGAAAAGGTGTGATTAGGTTTGGTAAGAAGGGAAAATTGAATCCCCGTTACATAGGACCATTTAAGATTTTGAAGAGGATTTGTCCTGTGGCATATAAGCTAGAATTGCCACCGGAGATCAGTAGAGTTCACCCTACTTTCCACGTGTTGAATTTGAAGAAGTGTTTGACCGATGAGACCACTGTAATTCCGCTTGAGGATATTGAGATTGATGAGCAATTACATTTTGTTGAGGAGCCCGTTGAAATCACGGATCGCGAGGTTAAGTGATTGAAGAAGAGTCGTATTCCTCTTTTGAAGGTTCGTTGGAATTCCAAGAGAGGACCAGAGTATACTTGGGAACGCGAGGACGAGTTTAAACGCAAGTACCCAAATCTTTTCAAAGCCGGGACCGACAACTCAAACTAAATCCGGGACGGATTTCTAAATAAGATGTATGTGATGTAACCCCCGGTACTTTTTCTAAACCTATTACTAGCCAAAATATTTATTTTCATACCTGAGACACATTAAAACTTTTAATTCTGATTATTTGGGCTTGGGGAAACGTGAGATATATTGGAAACGAGAACTTTATTCCTTGATTGACTCAGCACAACCTAGAACACTCGAATTGTATTGCATTTGCCAAATTATTTGAATTATTTGAGATTTGGAAAAACTCTGAAGTTTTTGCTTGATTTTATTGGAAAAATTATTTCGTGAACAATGGCGCAAGTTTCGTAAATTTTTTAGTCCGTTTGCTATGTCGTTCGAGCCTCGGAGTGTTTATCGTAAGAAGTTTGATTCGTTGGCAATATTGGTCCTTGGAGTATCACCCTACTCTTTCCCTATACTTTCAATTATTACCAAACATACCCTATACTTATTTATTCATATATATACCCCAAACCCACCCCATTTCTCATTTTTATTCATTTAAATAACACACACACTCACCAAAATCTCTCTCTCTCTCTCTCTCTCTCTCTCTCCCTCTCTCTCTCCTTTAATTCCGGCCACCGCCCCTCACCGCCGTGCACCAGCAGATTCCGGCCGGCCACCGTCGGAATATTTTCCGGCCACCCCATATTTTTGTACCAACTTGTAGATCGGGACTCCCCCGTCACTCCTGTACCACCCACGCACCCCCACGCACTACCACCGCCGCGACAACACCACCACCGCCACCCTCCTTGTTTTTCCTACGGTAACACCACCCCACCACTTCTTTTATTATTTTTTATTTTAAAACAAAACCCTAGTTTTTATTTTATTTAAATTTCGGTTTTAATATTAAAACCTTTTTCAAAAATGTTTTTATTAAATGTTTTTACACCAAAAATTTTGTGTGGCTTCTTGTTGTTCTTGACCCGCCGCGACTCGGTATGAACTCACCGAGTCAACTCGTGACTCGGTGAGGGTTTGGGTTTATTATTGATTGTGTGATCGAAATGGTGACGAGAGGTGTTTATTTTCGGTTTGGATTTAATATTAAGGGTCCGTTTGGTTTGCGTTGTACTCGGCAGCCACGAACCACCACCACCGCGCCTTGGGTGGTGGTGGGGAGGGAGTATGATTATTGTTGTTGTTGTTGTTTGAGTATTTGGATTAGTTTTAGGTTGAGTTTGGGTTGGATTTGATTGTTTGGTTTGAGCCGAGATGGAGTGAGGTTCGGTTTGGATTGATTTTGGTTTTGGATTATTTTGGTATTGATTCGGGTTTGGTTTTGGAGTTGTTATAATTTTCGTGAGGATTATTATTGGGTATGGATTAATAGTCTCGGGATATACTTTGATTAGTTAAACGGTAACTAAATAAATAAGACATATATATATATATATATATATATATATATATATATATATATATATATATATATATATATATATATATATATATATATATATATATATATATATATATATGAAACATAAAGTAAATTGTAATAGTTTAGTGGATTTATTATCAGACATGTTTCCGTATTATGACATTGTGAGCTTGAATTGGACGTATCGGATTTACGGCCATGGTTATTTGGATGTTATGGACCCTTTGGTACACGAGACGGTAGGGTACGTTAGGCCCGTAAAGATCGTAACGTACCTGGAACCCAAACAAATACAAAATGGTCGATAAAACCTAAACAACTTATGGACTACGTGAATGATATATCCAATCATATTTACTTTTATATATATATATATATATATATATATATATATATATATATATATATATATATATATATATATATATATATATATATATATATATATATATATATATATATATATATATATACACGTTAATATTGTTTAAGAATAAAGAGTCGTTGACTCGGGAAATGTTATATAAACGGGCAGGTTATGCCGAAATTTTATAAAATTCTTTATAAACTTAAATTTTTTTACCAAATATTATTATTATTTCAAAACCTTTACTTTCAACATTATTTTGGGGAAAACGGGTAAAATCCGAGACTTATTTTTACGTGTTATTATTTATTTTTATTTGAGTGAGTTCTTCTATTCTTATTCTTTTCATTTCTTTTCGACGACTTTCTTCGAGGAGTTCTTTCGTCTTTTCTTTTGCATTTGATTGATTCGCCGACTTATTTCTTTTCTAAACATTCTTGTCTCCCACACGAGACTTTATGAAATCTATTATCTTTCAAATGCCATTGTATTTACAAAACTTTTACTCAAGCATTGTTTATGGAAATATTCGAGTTTAGTTCTGAGTTATGCCATTTATATTGATTAGGTTGTGCTGAGGTCCCTTTTGCTGTGACGCATTATTGATTGATTACTATATCTCGTTTCGTGCTGCTATTGTTAAGGTGTGATTCATAGCCCCGCTTTTTATATTTTAATTGTTTATAAACCCATGGGGTGAGACACATGCTTTAAATGTTTTCTGCGCACAGGTATTTTTGGTATACTTTTCCCGAATGATATATATATATATATATATATATATATATATATATATATATATATATATATATATATATATATATATATATATATATATATAATTCCTGATGATGTACTAAGTAGCTTGTCTTGCCAGAAACACCCTCAGATCATGAGCCATTAGTCACCTGCGGGTGAGCGCGAACTTAGTTTATAGGCCTATAGGACTGACCATCCCATTCGTAGTTGTCAAGGGCTTGACATGCGGGTGTACTATTTGTCATTTTGCCGGGTATTGGCAAGTACCTGGCCTTGGGGGCACTTATTATTATGAAATTCTGCGGTTATTGTTTATGGCAGTACAGTGTTATTGTCGATTGGTTTGGTTAACGTCTTGCGTGTCATGAGCTTAGTATCATCAACCGTATGTATGCACTGGGATGCCTCTACATATTGGGTGTTACCTTGATTACCCTGGTATTTGCATTTGTTGCTTATATCATATGATTAAAACCTTTGTGCTCAACCTTATTATTTTAAACCTATGGATTGCATTCAACCTTTGTGTTGACTTTTAAGCATGTGTTTCTCAGGTACTACTACAAATTAAGTTTTAGAGCTTTATGATCTTGGGCGTGGTGGAGTGGTTGGACGAAGGAAGTTTTCTGTCAAGGCAGCTTATTCATTTCTACTATCTGTATTTATCATGTCATTCGTAAAACCTTGGTGTGTCTTTAATATTTTCCGCTGCTAAACTTATTTACTTTCCACTGCCAAACTTTGTATTTCAACTTCTACACTTGGTTTTTCCGCTGCTAAACTTTTATTTTTATTCCGCTGCTATTTGTTAAAGAGTCTATGTACTCTAAAATGGTTTGTAAAACGAATGATGTGTTTTGAGGCACTTTTAAATGTCCCGTGTTGTGGTCGTTTGCTATAAAGATGCCTGGTTTCGATTCGCGTAGTGCCCCCAGCATGTCAGCTGCCGTATTTTGAGTTGGAGGTGCTACATAACTTGTATTTTCATTAGAATAAAAGCGCATTTTCTTGAGGACAAGTAAATCTCAAGTGTAAGGGTATTTGATGAGGCAAAACATGAACCGTTTTTAAGGGGTCATTTAAGCCCGAATTCGAATTTATTTGACCAAATATTGCACTAAATTGTTCCTTTTGTCATTTTAGGTACTTTTGGAGAGAAATTTGGAAAAGGAAGCATTTTGGACATTTTTGTAGCATAAAAGTGAAGAAAACGGTAAAGTCTTAATTTTTCTTGCTGGGAACAGTACCTGACGGCGTCACAAGCTTCTACATGACGGCGTCAAGAGTAATACAAGAGGTGGAAGTGGATGATACACGTGACGATCCAGAAAGTTTTGTACTAAGGAGATGACGGCGTCACCCAAGGCAGTCATGGTCCATATATTAGTGACGGCCCAGAAGAAAATTACACATGACGGCGTCAAAAGTGGATTTAGGCAATCCGATTTCATTATGGGCGGCGAGTTGACGGCGTAAAAATTTTCTTCTTGACGCCGTCACCCTGTATAATCTATATATAGTTTTCCAAATTTCATTCATTAGTGTGCAACTTTGAGGGAAAAACCCTAGGACAAATTTTTCCAACCTTTTCAAGGGTTTCAACCCTTTGAACTTTTCATGTCAATTTGAGATAAGTACTCTTTCAATTCAATCAATATGTCTATGTGTTACTTGAATATATCTTACACTTGTCTTCAATTTAACATGCTCGGCTAGATCAATCTTGTGTTTGCTTAGATGTAGTGAAACCTAGATGTTAATTTTGGGTTGATAGTTTGTTTATAGTTGTTACGGATGATTGTATTCGATGTTAGGCTTAAGAAAACTTGCAGACATCCATTGGTAACATGCTTGAACATCTTAAGAAACATGATCAGAGGTGTACTATGATTTTTGGTTGTATTTAATGCGTAGGAGAATTATAATGATCCCATGTTAGGAGCTTCTAACGGCTCGACATAGGAGTGAAGTAGGATCCTATAGAGTTAGGGAATATTGTACACGTCCCTACGACTAGTATTAAGGAATACGACCCGTCATCCATGCAATTGTAACAAACTATCAACCTGTAAAAGATATCTAGGGAGTAATGAAACCTAAGTAAACACAACTTTTCCCCTCATTGTTTACACCACACTAGTAGAATTAGATTTATTTTCATTTCTTTTATTTTATTTTGATTGCATCTTTAGTTAATTGAGTTAGTTGGCTAGCAACTAATTCCGCCCACTCTTCCAAAACCCAAGATTTTAATTGCTTTTATAAAAATATAAAAATACAAAAAGAATCATCCCTCACCTCTAGACCTAGTTTTTAGGCTTTCTAATCCTAGCGACACTATTCTTGAGTTGAACGATCAATCCCCCGGTTCTTGTCACCATAGTATACTATAACGATCAGGTACACTGCCTGATGGGGGTTGTAAGCTTCTCGAGATCCCTCGAGAGGTAAAACCTAGTGCGATTCCCACGTACATCAAGTTTTTGGCACCGCAGCCCGGGGAATAGTTATTGTCTAGGTTAGGATTTCTTTTTATTAGGTCTACTTGCTAGATTCCTTTCTAGCAAGATTTTATTTTTATTTCTAGGTTTTCTTTAGTCTATCTTTTTCTTCATGCCTTTGTTAGTAAATTAAATTCATTGACTATTCCGTTGACCATTGTGGAAAACGCGAATCCAGCCCTTTCCCCTAGAGAAGTGGCTTTGTTGCGTGAACAGATTGAGAATGAGATTAGGGAACTTAGGGATCTTAATAGGTTAATTTATGTTGAACTCGATCATGCATTTAGTGACCTAGCGAATGCCTTGTATTCAAATAAGGACCTAGGACCTAATGCTTCTGAGGATGTAGTTGAGGAACTTAAGGAAGGGGAGATAGATCCAAAGCTAGATGACTATTTCAGTCTATACCCCACTAAGGAGGAGATTGCGTACTATAATAATCTTATTGATAATCCTCGACCTCCTTTCACTAGAATTGAACCTAAGATAAAGAGAGGCGATCCTAAGAATGCAAAGATACCATGTATGATTGGGTATAAACACATTGACAATGCTTACATTGATTTTAAATCCCCAATCAACATTATGTCCTCAAGTGTTTATAATGATATAGTAAAAACAAGACTTGGACCTAGAAGAGATCCCAAATACCCCGATGGAGTTTGTAACTTTGTCGGGAGAATTAAAGGTCTGCATATCTTTGTTGGGAACTTTACTTATGTCACTGACTTTATGGTTGTTGAAGACCTAGCTAGTGTTATTGATTGTCGCTTATCCCATGTCATGTTTGGTAAACCATTTGTTGAAGAATCCAAGTTAGAATATGATGAGATAGAAGGGACAATCCGATTTGCTAGTGAAACCAATAGGATCACATATAGGATGCCTAATAGAATGAAAGAATTTTGTTTTGTGCCTCGATTTTACATGGACAACATTGGTGCTTTTGAGGACATCAATGAAGAGGATAAGAAAAAGGGCATGGACCACGTATGGGAGAAGAAAAGCCTTTTCCAAAAAGATTGCTTGACTCTAGGACCGAAATATAAAGTTGATAAGGAATTTGCCAATAGGATTATAGGAGTAATTGAGAAAAAGGTGGTTGGTCTCTATAAAGAACATTTACAATCGGGTCCGGAATACAAAACTAAGATTGGAGATGACCCAGAGAATGAGACCAATGATGAGGTCACGTAATTGCCCATGACCTTGAATCTAGCTACAAGACTCGTAAATAAAGAAAAGCGCTTCTTGGGAGGCAACTGGTACGTGGGAATTGCACCAGGCTTTACCTCTCGAGGGATCTCGAGAAGCTTACAACCCCCACCAGGCAGTGTACCTAATCGATGTAGTATAGTATAATCACAAGTACCGGGGGATTGATCGTTCAGCTAGGAATAGTGTCGCTAGGATTAGAAAACCTAAATACTAGGTCTAGAGATGAGGGATGATTTTTTTTGTATTTTTATATTTTTATGAAAGCAAGTAAAAATCTCGGGTTTGAAGGAGTTTGACTGAATTAGTTGCTAGTCAACTAACCCAATACTAAATATGCAATCAAAATAAAATACTAAAAATAAAAATAAAACTAATTAACTAGAGTTGTGAGCAATATGTGGGAGAATTGTGTTTACTTAGATTTCACTACTCCCTAGATATCTTTTACAGGTTAATTACTTGTTATAGTTGCGTGGACGATGGATTGTATTCCTTAATACCATTCATGGGGTGGCGTACTTACTTTCCCAATCCAATGAGTGGCTACTTCACTCCTATGTCGAGCCGGCTAAGAAGCTCCTAACATGGGATCACTAGAATTTACTCATGCATTAAATACAACCAATAAAACCTAGTACACATCGGTTCATGTTTCCTAAGACGTTCAAGCATGTTACACAAAGGAGATCTGCCAGTTTTCTTAAGCCTAACATTGAAATCATTCATCCATTACAACCATAAACAAGTAATCAACATATAATTAACATCTAGGTTTCATTACATCTAAGCAAACACAAGATAGATCTAGCCTAGCATGTTGAAATCAAGACAAGCATAAGATATATTCAAACAACACATAGACATATTGAATGAATTAAGAGAAGACTTATCTCAATTGAACATGACAGGATTCAAGGGGTGAAAACCCTTGAAAACACTGTAAAATACGACCTAGGGTTTACAAAGTTCGGCCCTAGTTTTCTCCACACAAGTTCCTTTTTAATGAATGAAAAATAGAAAACTATATATAGATTTTGATAGGTGACGGCGTCAAGAACAAATATCTGACGCCGTCATCTCGCCGCCAAATAGTTTCTCGGACTGCCTAGATCTGGGTCTGACGCCGTCATGTGTACTCCTTATGCAGGCCGTCACCAAAAATAGTCTTGACGCCCTTGTTGTGACGCCTTCAGGTTTTCACTGGGTCGTCATGGTTTTTACTCTTGAAGCCATCATGATCTTCCTCTTGACGCCGTCAGGTACTGTTCTCAGCATAGAAAATTAAGTCTTTGCCGTTTTCTTCACTTTTATACTCCAAAAATGTCCGAATTGCTTCCTTTTCCAGAATACACTCCCAAAGTACCTAAAATCACAAAAGGAACGATTTAGGGCAATATTTGATCAAATAAATTCAATTCCGGGCTTAAATGACCCCCTAAAAGTGGTTCATTTTTCGCCTCATCATATACCCTTACACTTGAGATTTGCTTGTCCTCAAGCAAATGCGCTTTTATTCTAGTCAAAATACAAGTTAGGGGTCATTTAACACTAATATAAAAGTAATTACAACAAATAATCGTTCCACTAAAGACCAATGACAAGCACGAAGGTCACATACTAGCACCTCACAAATAGTGTTTAGATACTCACATCTCTCGGGTGTAATAAAGTAATATCACAATATGGAAATGGAAAACATCACTCACTACCTGTCATAACAAAATAGATTACCATAGCCTTGGGAAAGGATCAAACCTCCACTACATGGCGTAAGCACCTAGGATAAACTATCAAAGAGGTCTTTTAAAGGGTTGTAACGTTAGGTGTAGGGATATGGAATACACGGTTTTGTTGGATATAGGCAGACTTTACTGGTGGCGAGTTAACAATCTTAGTTAATTACATGTACAATATGGCGTTGCTAAGCCAAGACTAGACTCGACTTAAGCTAATAAATCAAAAATAACAAAAACATAAAATGAACATAGAATGAAAAGGGATGGTAGTCCGTATGTTTTTCTTTTCTCTTTTTTTTTTTTTTTTTTTTTTTTTTTTTTTGCATACACTCTTACCCTACCATCAAAATAATACATCATAGGGAATGAAAATTCCCCTTACACTTGAATTTTTACATACTTTACAATAAACTAATCTAATGACTCGAATTAAGAAAATCAAAACACTTGGAGCACTTTTAAGATTAACGCACATACGGGGGTAATAATATGATGTTCTTCCCCATTACTCCATAAAATAAGTACTTTACCCATGTGTCCCAATCGTCCCAAAACAATATGGACAAGGATATGACTCGACTTAGCAATCATGTAATCAATTAGATAATTAACTTAGGGTTTAACACATAACAATAATGCACTAAAGATGAGTGCATACACGGAAGGCTAAGGCGATTTGGGTGTACATTTAAGTGGGGTGTAACAAATTCTTCCTTTAAGTAAAATGCTTAAAGTTAGAAACGAAAAGATAGGCTCGGAGGGGTGTACTAGGGGTTTCGTGTACTAAAAATGAGTACAACGCTAAGGGTGTGGGAAAAATTAATTGACTTAACTAGCCAAGTAATATGACTTAAATGGTCAAGTAATTATGATACGGGTTTAACACAAGGGTGATCCTAATGCCTCTTATCATGTAGTAAATCCTACTACACGAATGTAGTCTCACTAGCGGTCTCGGGATGCATCACTAACGCAAGTTCTAGAATCTAAATGCTACCGGTACACTCATAAGCACTAATAGTAAATGCTTTTCCTATCAAATCTAAAGGCGAACCTCACATATTTGGGTGGAAAATTTTTCTGAATAGTACGGTTTTGTGCTAGTCATACAATCTCCTATCCATGAGACGCTTGCTATGGCTAAAGTTTCACTCCTAAATGTTGTAAAAAATTTTAAATTTGACGCTAAAATTGCACTAACAAGTATTTCTCATAGTTTTATTACACATCTACCATCAAACAAACAAACTCAAGCGAAAGTGTATATGTAAGGTATCATCATTTTACCCTCCCCTTACACTTAGGATGAACATTGTCCTCAATATTCAAGTAAAGAATGTAAAAGTGAAATAAGTAAAAAGAATGAAATCAAATACTCCCCTGATTTGCTCGGTATGGATAATAAGGTGGCCAGGTTAGATCTTCCTCCAAGAAAATGAACAATCAAAGCTTCCCTTCCAGAATAATAATCATCTTCTTGTCATACATAACCTGTAAAACCTGAGAAAACAGACAAGGCAACCTCGCATAAAATCGGCGGCAATCTACATATGTTAATACATCCTAGAAAACAAAGTAAGATATAATGCTTGTGGAATGATGTTTGCAGATTTCCTGGAGATTATAAAACTGATAATTCAACAAAAACTTTAAAACTCCGTTAGAAAAACAAAACTGGTAAAATTTCGAGATTTTTACAGGTGACGTCGTCAAGAGTAAACTCGTGACGCCGTCAGAAGTGACCTGCAGAAATTCTTATGTTAAGTTTCCGGAAAATTTCTGGAAAAACTTCGTCCTACTTCCTGGAAAATCCTGCAAAACATCATTATGACTCGATACAAGCATTTGACTCTAACAAATATGAATATACATGTTCACTTAATATTGTGGAGAATCATGATCGGTTTTGTTTCTTAAAAACACATTTGGGGTTTCCCCTTACACTTATCTTTTGCAAAATACCTTTGGATGAAGTTAAGACTAAGCCAAACAACAAAATAAAGTATTTCACTATTTTAGTTTGAAACATGATCTACCAACAATAAAAATAAAGCATGCATACGGAAACAAGTAACAATCAAACAAATTAAAAATCACATAAATCATGGGTTGCCTCCCAAGAAGCGCTTGTTTTTGTTCGAGTCACGAGCCTGACTCTATCCTTATTTAACGGAAATAAGAGAGGTTTTCCCTACACTTAGGATTAAGTGTGGGTGATAGTTGCGATACACACCAACTTGGTAATAGTATGCCTCGTGAGGAAAGTGTGGTGGATGAATTATATGCTCAAAGGGGTGTGCTCCTATCATCAAAACCTTACCAAATTCAATCGAGTTAATGGGTGGATTAAGATTTTCTCCTAGAAAGGGATCATTTTCTATCAACTTCAAGAGACTACTAGTTGTGGATCCATCTTGACCTAATAAACCCGGTTTAAACCCATAATGTTTCTATGATCAATCATAAATGGGTGATGTAAGCATGTAAGGTCATTTTCCACTCCTGTATTGGCTTCCTCTCTACAAGGCTTAGATTCCAATACCTTTATCCTAAGACTACCCGGACTATATGGTTTGATGGGTGGATCGGAACCTATTTCAATTCCTAAATTCACATCTAACGATGGAAGCTTAGGTAATGGTTTTGGTTGAGGCTCCGGTTCATCAAAATTAGGAACTTCCTTAGAACTAAGAGAAATGTTGTGACTACAAGTATTCAAACCTATTTCATTTAGTTGTGTTTGGTCTAAGGGCTCTACTTCTATCGGGGCTCCTATAGTCTCTTCTACTTCTTTCCGGTAAGTCATGGGTGGTGTGTGTGCCTCAAATAATGGTAGGACTTGTGGGGTACTTTGTGGGCTCATGTTATTTACTTCATCATTCCTTGTGTTAAGATCACCTATATCCTCAACATGTGTTTTATTATAATCTAACCCTAACATTTTCCCAAGTATCTCAAGTGCTTCTCTAGGCATCTCAATTTCTATATCCGAATCATAAGGATCATCCTCAATATTCTGACTGCTATATACAAATTGCCCAAAAGATTCATCATGTGTTTCTTGAGATTCATCATCATCGATCATAAAACCTAGGTCTTTTAGATCAATGTGATCATGTTCGGCTACATCCTCCATCACATCAAGGTCACCTATGTGTTCATCCTGTATTGTGGTGAAATAAAACCACTTCGTGCACCCAGTTATCTCATCTATACGCTTATCCCCAAACAATCTTCTTGCATGTTCCCTTAAACTTGCTCTCAATTGATCCGTAACAATGTTTGTTGGGTTGTCCATTTTTTTGGCAAGTCTGGCATAATTCTCTATGGTTTCCCATGCTTCATCAGCATTTAATCCCAAAGGTCCCCATCTGCGGCATGGTCAATGTCCATTTTGGTATAGTGGTCGACACGATGGTAAAATATTTCAATTTGGGACCACAGATCGAAATCATGATGAGGGACTTTTCGGAGTAAATATTTAAAACGAGCCCATGCATCATAGATAGGTTCATCCTCATGTTGTTTAAACATCAAGATGTCATTTGGAGTGGGTGAATTTCGTGGTTGGTAGTATGGCGGATTCGCGTTCTCCATAAAGGCTAACGGAATAGTCAATGGAAAGGTTTTTACAAACAAAGGCACAAAGAAAAGATAGACAAAAGAAAACCTAAAAATAAAAATAAAATCTTACTAGAAAGGAATCTAGCAAGTAGACCTAATAAAAAAAAATTCTAACCTAGACAATAACTATTCCCCGGGCTGCGGCGCCAAAAACTTGGTACTTGGGAATTGCACCAGGCTTTACCTCTCGAGGGATCTCGAGAAGCTTACAACCCCCACCAAGCAGTGTACCTGATCGATGTAGTATAGTATAATGACAAGTACCCGGGGGATTGATCGTTCAGCTAGGAATAGTGTCGCTAGGATTAGAAAACCTAAAGACTAGGTCTAGAGATGAGGGATGATTTTTTTTGTATTTTTATATTTTTATGAAAGCAAGTAAAAATCCCGGGTTTGAAGGAGTTTGGCGGAATTAGTTGCTAGTCAACTAACCCAATACTAAATATACAATCAAAATAAAATACTAAAAATGAAAATAAAACTAATTAACTAGAGTTGTGAGCAATATGTGGGAGAATTGTGTTTACTTAGATTTCACTACTCCCTAGATATCTTTTACAGGTTAATTACTTGTTATAGTTGCGTGGATGACGGATTGTATTTCTTAATACCATTCATGGGGTGGCGTACTTACTTCCCCAATCCTATGAGTGCCTACTTCACTCCTATGTCGAGCCGGCTAAGAAGCTCCTAACATGAGATCACTAGAATTTACTCATGCATTAAATACAACCAATAAAACCTAGTACACATCGGTTCATGTTTCCTAGGACGTTCAAGCATGTTACACAATGGAGATCTGCCAGTTTTCTTAAGCCTAACATTGAAATCATTCATCCATTACAACCATAAACAAGTAATCAACATATAATTAACATCTAGGTTTCATTACATCTAAGCAAACACAAGATAGATCTAGCCTAGCATGTTGAAATCAAGACAAGCATAAGATATATTCAAACAACACATAGACATATTGAATGAATTAAGAAAAGACTTCTCTCAATTGAACATGAAAGGATTCAAGGGGTGAAAGGGTTTACAAAGTTCGGCCCTAGTTTTCTCCACACAAGTTTCTCTTTAATGAATGAAAAATAGAAAACTATATATAGATTTTGATAGGTGACGACGTCAAGAACAAATATCTGACGCCGTCAACTCGCCGCCAAATAGTTTCTCGGACTGCCTAGATCTGGGTCTGACGCCGTCATGTGTACTCCTTATGCAGGCCATCACCAAAATAGTCTTGACGCCCTTGTTGTGACGCCTTCAGGTTTTCACTGGGTCGTCATGGTTTTTACTCTTGACGTCGTCATGATCTTCCTCTTGACGCCGTCAGGTACTGTTCTCAGCATGGAAAATTAAGTCTTTGCCGTTTTCTTCACTTTTATGCTCCAAAAACGTCCGAATTGCTTCCTTTTCCAGAATCCACTCCCAAAGTACCTAAAATCACAAAAGGAACGATTTAGGGCAATATTTGATCAAATAAATTCAATTCCGGGCTTAAATGACCCCCTAAAAGTGGTTCATTTTTCGCCTCATCAGCAACCCATGTTTTGTGTGATTTTTATTTGTTTGATTGTTATTTGTTTCCGTATGCATGCTTTATTTTTATTGTTGGTAGATCATATTTCAAAACTAAAATTGTGAAAATGCTTTATTTTGTCGTTTAACTTCGTCTTAACTTCATATAAAGGTATTTTGCAAAAGATAAGTGTAAGGGGAAACCCCAAATTTGTTTTTAAGAACGAAATTGATCATGATTCTCAACAATATTAAATGGACATGTGTATTAGTACTTGTTAGAGTCAAATGCTTGTATCGAGTCATAATGATGTTTTGCAGGATTTTCCAGGAAGTAGGACATAAGTTTTTCTAGAAATTTTCCAGAAACTTAACGTAAAGATTTCTGCAGGTCACTTCTGACGGCGTCAGGAGTTAACTTCTGACGGCGTCATGTGTAAAATTCTGGATATTTTACGAGTTTTGTTTTTCTAACGGAGTCTTAAAATTTTTGTTAATTCTTTAGTTTTATAAACTCCAGGAAATCTGCAAACATTCATTCCACAAGCATTATATCTTACATTGTTTTCTAGGATTTGTTAGTATATATAGATTGCCGCTGATTTTACGCGAGGTTGCCTTGTTTGTTTTCTCAGGTTTAACAAGTTATATATGACAAGAAGATGATTTATTTTTCTGGAAGGGAAGCTTTGAATGTTCATTTTCTTGGAGGAAGATCTAACCTTGTTACCACACTATCCACACCGAACGAATCAGGGGAGTATTTGCTTTCATTCTTTTACCTATTTCACTTTTACATTCTTTAATTGAACATTGGGGACAATTTTCATCCTAAGTGTAAGGGGAGGGTAAATGATGATACCTTATAGGATACTATTGCACTTGAGTTTGTTTGTTCGATGGTAGGTGTGTAATAAAACTAAGAGAAATACTTGTTAGTGTAATTTTAGCGCCAAATTTAAAATTTTTTACAATATTTAGGAGTGAAACTTTAGCCTTAGCAAGCGTCTCATGGATAGGAGTTGTATGACTAGCACAAAACTGTACCATTCAGAAAAATATGTGAGGTTCGCCTTTAGATTTGATAGGAAAAGCATTCATTATTAGTGCTTATGAGTGTACCGATAGCATTTAGATTCTAGAACTTGCGTTAGTGATGCATCCCGAGACCGCTAGTGAGACTACATTCATGTAGTAGGATTTACTACATGATAAGAGGCATTAGGATCACCCTTGTGTTTAAACCCGTATCATAATTACTTGACCATTTAAGTCATATTACTTGGCTAGTAAAGTCAATCAATTTTTCCCACACCTTAGCGTTGTACTCATTTTTAGTACACGACACCCCTAGTACACCCCTCCGAGCCTATCTTTTCGTTTCTACCTTTAAGCATCTTACTTAAGGGAAGAATTTGTTACAACCCACTTAAATGTACAACCAAATCACCTTAGCCTTCCGTGTATGCACTCGTCTTTAGTGCATTATTGTTACATGTTTCAACCCTTAATTAATTATCTAATTGATTACATGGTTGCTAAGTCGAGTCATATCTTGTACATATTGTTTTGGGACTCATGGGTAAAGTACTTATGTTATGGAGTAATGGGGAAGAACATCTTATATTACCCCCATATGTGCATTAATCATAAAAGTACTCAAAGTGTTTTGATTATCTTAATTCGAGTCATTAGATTATTTTATTGTAAAGTATGTAAAAATTCAAGTGTAAGGGGAATGTACATTCCCTATGATGTATTATTTTGGATGGTAGGGTAAGAGTGTATGCAAAAAAAGAAAAAAAAAATCGAAAAAAAGAAACAAAAAAGAAAAGAGAAAAAACATACGGACTACCATCCCGTTTCATTCTATGTTTATTTGGTATTTTTGTTATTTTTGATTTATTAGCTTAAGTCGAGTCTAGTCTTGGCTTAGCAACGCCATATTGTACATGTAATTAACCAAGATGATTAACTCGCCACCAGTAAATATTGCCTGTATCCAACAAAACCGTGTATTCCATATCCCTACACTTAACGTTATAACCCATTAAAAGACCTCTTTGATAGTTTATCCTAAGTGCTTACGCCAAGTGGTGGAGGTTTGATCCTTTCTCAAGCCTATGGTAATCTATTTTGTTATGACAGGTAGTGAGAGATATTTTCCATTTCCATATTGTGATATATACTTTATTACACCCTAGAGATGTGAGTATCTAAACACTATTTGTGAGGTGCTAGTGTATGACCACCGTGCTTGTCTTTGGTCTTTAGTGGAACGATTATTTGTTGTAATTACTTTTATATTAGTTTTAA